>JASUAD010000001.1:50896534-51521534 GCA_037013555.1 Sextonia rubra
TTTTGTAGGAGTCGTATGTATTAATTCCAGTGAACCACAATTCATTCAGCTCTTCAATCAATGGTTGTAGATGGACATCAATATTATACCTTGGGCCTTTTTTTTCCAGAAATCAATAATGTTAACATTGTGAACTCTATGCGCATGGAAAGGGATGAAGGAAGATTATATGGAACAATAATAACCGGCCAACAACTATAGGCATTATTATTGTTTCTAAAATGATTAAATCCATCTGTTGCAAGCCCCAACTGAACATTACGTGCCTCAGAGGTAAAATTCGACCATTTCTGATTGACTTGTTTCCAACTTAAAGAATCCACTGGATGGCGCATGATTGATTGGTTTAGTATAGCGCTTGCATTTACATGCCATATCATACTATCTACAATTCATGTCACACTATACAGTCTTTGTCACCTTGGTGCTAATGGAAAGTATCTTAACTTCTTCCAGGGTTTACGCTTATCGTTCGGCTTAAACTATCATCCGTCTACCATCTCCTTTTGCCACAGCTAGGACAATTATCTCGATGTTCATGCTCTTCCCAGTAGAGTATGCAATCATTAAGGCATGCATGGATAATGTTATAGTCCATATGCAATGAATCAACCATTTTCTTGGCAGTATATGTGTTTTTCGAAAAATTATTATCTCTTGGGAGAACCCTTTTAAACAATATGAGTAACTCATTGAAACTCACATTAGACCATCGATGTCTGACCTTCAAGCTTAGTAATTCAACTGTCACTGATAATTTTGTATCCTCAACTTGACATGATTGGTATAAGAGTTGTATTGCATCCTCCATTAATTCTTCGTATCGAATATTATCTGGTGAATACTCTTGAGCATCATCATCTTCTTTATTATTAACTTCATTAATCCCTTCAGATAGGATACCACCCATTTGAGATAGTGTCTCACCTTCATTACAAACAAGCCTAAATAAGTCATTCACCATATCAACCATTCTAATGTATTCATCATCATTTTTGCTACTGGCTCCAACTTCTTTATGTCTTTGGGGATGCATTTCCCTATGATGGATCCATGTTGTGTACGACTTATCTATCCCATTGCATATTAGATATGTATGAATATCATATATTGTTTTCTTCCATTTGATTACATTACGACATTTCACACAAAAGCAACAATACCAATCCTCCCCTGCTAATGTAGGTGTATTAGCTCTTATGAACTCAATGAATTCCCCAACTCCTTTTATATATTCAGAAGATGATCTTGATACCTTCATCCACTCCTTGCTTGGAGTCATATTTTGAAAATTAGTTTGTAGCTTTTTCAATTAAGCCCTTCATTGTCAAAAGCATTCAAAGATTAGATTTCATTTATAGCATATTTTTTTGCACAAGAATGAATCTTCCCATCAATGAAATAAGTATTTCAAACATAAAATACTTGGTCCTATAAGCTCATACGATAATTGGTTACAGGTGATTATTATAATAATATAAAATTTTTCCAAGAGGTTAAGTTATGTATACATGAGGTGGATAACATACGTAAAAAAGTGAAAATATAGACAAAAAAAAGCAATTGGCGCCAGTAAAAGTAATTATACACCAAATATAATTCCAATGATAAATCTAAATTAATTGAGTTACAAACTATTAGCATGTATGAAGGAAAGTGTGGTACTTGTGTTGCTTAAAATTTCTTTTTTACTTGAAAGAGATCTGCTTCTCTGTCTTTCACCTTGCATTCTACTAGAGATGGATGGCACTGGAAATATCATGCCAATATTTATGTTAGACCTAAATATATTTGCCAAAGGAAAGGAACTTTATTACTGTTTCTTTTCAAGTTTATTTTTTGGGTCATGGTAGATAAAAAATATAGGCAAATGCCTCATAAATTTGATGCTTAATTGTATAATAGTTCAACATTGTATCATTTTTTTCTAACTGGTTCACTTGATTCTCTTAATTATTATTTTAAAAGAGATGGGCCCTTAATTCAAGTCTGGCCAGACCACTATTTAAATTTAAAATTAAGGGCCTATTCGGATACACAAGAAAGTATAACGTCTTTTTTAGTTTGAAGAAAATGTTCTTACCCTCTCAATTAGAAGTGTTTGGATAACTTACATTAAAAAGAAAAATGAAGAGAATCTTCAATTTTCTAGTAAAAAATGGAAGATTTTGCTCTTCACCCTAACCTTATAGGAAGAAATCTTTAAGATTAAATTCTTGTGATTTGGGGGCCTCTAATTATTATAAGTAAAAAAAAGGGAACTTGAAATATTTATTTTTTATTAATCATCACAAATTTATTAATCAGAATATTTTTTTATAAGCTAAAAAGTTCTTCATATGAAATATTAATTCTAAATTTAAATGAATTTGAAATACTTATTTAATTACTTTTACTAATAAACTGTTTGAAGGGGTTATATACATATTTATATTGAAGGATTTTTAGGAGGGCTCTCTTTTTCTTGGATTTATTTTAGCTTGTTCTTTTTTTTTTCTTCATAATTTTTTACTTTGGCTTGGCACATTAATCTGTGAACTTTTTTCCATCTTGTCTTTTCTTTAAAAAAAAATACCTTCATAAGGGAAGCTAACTCTTTATTTTAAAACAAGGAACTTTTATGGAAGGCAGGAACCACTCATAAGTCCAAACTTTATGGGCGCCGATTCCTTCATTATTGAATTGGCACTTGCTTTAATTTGATTTTCATCAAACTAATCTCCACAGTTGGATTAAATCTCAAAATAATTTGACTTATCTTACACTTAAAATATTTGAGGTCTATATATCAAGGGTTAGGGATTTGTTTTCTATTTACCCCTCAACAAGTAGACAAGATGGTGTCCCCCCATGATTATTCACATACATGTAGGAAAGTTTCCTGTTTTTAAAAGTAAGCAGTTTCATAGTGCATACATACAAAGATACATAATGTGTACTTAGATATATACATATCCATGAGAGAGAGTTTTCATCATTTCCATTCCTATAGCAATCAAATAACAGTGGCAGAGAGATGGGAAAATCATTATCTTTGTTTACACTTGTCACATGAATAAGAATACAATCTATATTTATACATATGTTTTTCATGGGATTTGAATCATATTAGAAAAAAAAATGTGTAAAAATCAAAAATTACAATGCCTATGTCTCTTCACTAATAAAATACAAGGCATATGATAACCAAGATTTCAGCTACCCACAAGGGAAAACTGCATCATAGCCCTCCAGGAGCACAACATGATCACTGATTTCAAATCTTTCAAATTTGATAAGGCCACATATGGATTCTAAGAAATCAACTGCTCTCCACTTAGGTCACCAATTACTCCTATTACATTGGTTTTTTGTTATTGGCCTAAGGAGAAGTACAAAAGAATTGTAACCTTACATGTAACTCATTCAAGCACAGGCACAAAAATAAAAAACTTGTAGCCAAACAAGCCCAAAAATAAAAAAATTTGTGTTCATTGTTTGGGTGCCATTTTCCACAAATTCTTTATATATGATACCATTCCTATGTTGACATACCTAGAAGTTCTACGCTAAAACCACACCAGAAGGAATGAATCATTTTGATTGTTGTACCTGGGCACATTAAATTCAGCATTGTGGCCAATATAGACCGGTTCTACTCGAATTCAACTTGTTGGTTGAGAATCATGTAAACTCTAGCGAAATCCAAAAGTTGAGTCTAGTTATTAAAATATACAAAGAAATCATCACATGATGGGATCTCATCTCTTAAAGATTATTATAAAAGAGAAAGGGCCTTTATTCAATTATCCACAGTTTCCATCTCTGGATTCCAGATCTGGAGTGAAATCGACTGTCTGAAGCTCCTTCATGCTAAGGAAATTGCAGCCATCAAATGGTGGGTCAAACAAGGGGCACTCATCATGGGTCCCTCAGATCCTTAGTTGCGCATGGATCCCTTTCAAGATCCACGGTGATAATAGTCCATCAGGTAGCCCACCCGAGCCCACATCCCAGTCACAAGCTTCTTCATCTTCATGCCTAATGATATTGCAGTGATCAAATCATGGGCCAAACAGGGCACACTCATCACATGTCCCTCACAACCTTGGTCGCCCATGGATCCACTTCAAGATCCATGGTGTTGATTGTCCATCAGTTTGCCCACACGGGCCCATAATCCGACACACGAAAATAGCTTGAGAATGTATATGGGTTTCAATTCTGTTGTAGACAATTCTGTTGCAAAAATAGCTAAGGAAATTGCAGCCATCAAATGGTGGGTCAAACAAGGGGCACTCATCATGGGTCCTTCAGATCCTTGGTCGCCCATGGATCCCCTTCAAAGTCCATGGTGCTGATAGTCCATCAGGTAGCCCACTCGGGCCCACGTCCCTATCACAAGCTTCTTCATCTTCACACCTAATGATATTCCCTAGTTTCAGTGTCTACCAAGTTGATACTCACATCCAATGCAGAAAACATAGCGGGATTCATTTGAACCCAGTCATGTCAATTGGGAGCCGTTCAAACTCGATTCAGTCCAATTCCATGTCGAGCAAGTTGTGCAGTACAACTTGGTGACTCATATTTTTAAACCCCCAATCCAAGCTTGGAAAAGGTGGACATGTTATTTTAAGAACTCCTATGTTGTTCCTTGAGATACAAACTTGCCTATCGAACCAAATCAAAGAATCAAAGCCAAAGTCTACTGTTCTCACCAAATCCAATTTGGCTGTACTGAGTTGGGTGTTCTAATATTATGTGTTTGTCTGGATGAGGAGAAAATTCTATGGATATTTATCTCCATTTGTTTTCTCCATATGTGAATTCAATATATCACAATAGCTCTGCTTCTCCAGCTCAACTGCCATGGAAAATTACAAATTAATCACCATAAGCTACATAATTTCTCATTAGTAACAAAAAAACAAAGATCTTTTTTTTTCCTAATTTGGAGATCCCACTCTTTACATCATTTATGTCATATTTAAACAGACTTCAATGATATAGCACTTGTGATATAACATGGAATTCCTCTTTCTCATTTTGTATTTAATTGATCCACAATTCATGGTTCATACTTCTTTTACTTTTGTTTGTTCAAGAAGGATATTAGCCGTTCCCAGTTCTTCACTTTTTGTCAAAGGAAAAAAATGAATCAGCTGATTCGAAAAAATGACCACGGTAATTAACCAACATGCATGCATCAATAGCAATTATCAAATGCAAGTTTTTCAAATTGTAAGCAGGCGGCACCCAATTTTCTTTTACTCATAAAACCTGAATCAGTTATCCTGGGATTAACCAAAACCATGGAGTCATTTCATTAATCAAGGTAAAGCACCAATTCAATAAAATTACCTTGTGGCACCAAACAGTTCCAGATAAGCTCCACAAAATGAAGTGGTTACAACTTAAAACTTACAAGACATGATTTCACCTTGAAACATACAATCCAATTCTATATACTATTATTAGGGAGGAATCAGAGTTCAAAAGGAAAGGTATGCGCAAGCTAAATAGCATGAATAAGATATAACTTGGTTCAACAAAAATTTCCTATACTGTTTTATGCCACTACTCACTACTAGTAGTAGTACTACTGCTCAGCTACTATTTTGAAATGTATAATCCAATTACAAAATAGTTAATTGGTTCATATGATTGTGCGTTTGATTTCTTCTTCTGTGGGGACAAGCATTAATTGGTATGCTATCAACTAGCAAATTTTGTCTAGTACTGTTTTGGCTTCCAAGCATATGGTGCTCCCTCACTCCCTCCCTGCCTCTCGGGTGCTAAAAGAAGATGTCTATTTTACCAAAAAAATAGAAAGTTTCACATGGGAACCACCAATATTTTCTTTCCATCTTGTCCAAAGAATGGAGTGATTCATCATATTCCTTAAGTGCCCTTCTCAAAAAAGAATTTTTAATTGACCAAATGTTCCATTGATTAGATTATAATCGGACAAATATATAATCTCTTGATTTCTAACCAATTATAATCTCCTGCTCCAAGGCCAAAGATAGACGTGGAGCATCAAGATGGGAATTAAGGATTAGACTCCCAGCTTTGGACATCAAAATAAGCTCCTTCCAGTAATCCATAAACTTCTTAATAACCACTGGTCAAGTTCTCTTCATATGAAATAACATATTACTCTTTTAAGTGTCATGCCCATGAATTAGTTACAACTTGAACTCTGATGCTACAGAATCAATACTACATAGTTTTCTTCTATTTTGCTCTGCCCCTAGAACCTGCAAGAGGAAGCGTCCTCTAAATATATATGGCTTCTTATCTTGAGAGAGCCTACTGACTGCTTGTACTAAAAGGAATGGTATAGTCATCTTAAACAACCAAGCTAGGTAAAACCAAATGAAAAGGTAGTTGTTTGCTAAATCCACGAATCCTACAGTTGAGAGAGAGAGAGAGAGAGATATATGGTTTGGACGACGTACAATGCAAAATGTTCGTGAAGGAAGAATTGTTGTTTTGTAGATGGTTCCTGTGATATTGGAAATATGCATTTGGATTTATCAGATTCAAATCTACGGTGCACCCATTTCCAAACCTCCTTACACTAAACAAAAACAAGGAAAAAAAAAACAAATTCCAATGCAACCTCCTGATTAGCAGAGACCCATTACCTGCTCAACGTCCCTTTCAACAGGGCCAGGCCTGGCGAGATCTGCTGCCATCTTCTCCGCTCTCAACATCAAGAGACGACTCCTCCAAAGCAAAATAGCCATACGGATGCATCATCTGCTCTCAAATCAAAGAATCTATTCATTCATCCGTAAACCCCCCGAGAGCAAAAGGGTCCACGAAGAATCCGAGGAAGATCACCTAAATTCATCAAAGAAAACAGAATGAAAGGATTGAGCAGAGCAGAACATAGCAATCCGAAGGATTTCAACTCCAATTCCTTCAGCGACGATTTAAACACTAATTCATCACTACAACAAAGCCCAAATCCAAATCCACAACAGTGATGATGATGAAGAAGACGAAGAACACAAATGAGAGAAAAGGAGTACCTTTTGACAGATTTCTGAAAGGAACTGGTGAAATTGGATCTCTCCCTCTCCACCACCGATCTGAAACAGCTCATCTCTTGCTCGATTGCGATCATTGATTCAAGAACAAGAGTCGAATCAATTTGAGATTCGAGATTTCCCTGCTCGAAAACAAAAATCAAGAGTGAAGAAAGCAGATCCCGATTAATCAAACACAAAACCCTAACAAACGCTTCGCTAACGTTTTTGGGGCCAGTTTTCCTTAAGAGTGTGGACGGTTTTGTATGTTGGGAACGGTTTTTGTATATTGGGACTGTGTAAAACCATTTGTATTTTAAAACGGCTCAAAACCGTTCTAAACCACTTTTCTAAATCTCCAATTTTGGTGTAGTGACATTATGTATCTTTGTATGTATGCACTATGAAACTGCTTACTTTTAAAAACAGGAAACTTTCCTACATGTATGCGAATAATCATGGGGGGACACCATCTTGTCTACTTGTTGAGGAGTAAATAGAAATCAAATCCCTAACCCTTGATATATGGGCCTCAAATATTTAAGTATAAGATAAGTCAAATTATTTTGAGATCTAATCCAGCTGTGGGGATTAGTTTGATAAAAATCAAATTAGAGCAAGTGCCAACTTAATAATGAAGGAATTGGCGCCCATAGAGTTTGGACTTATGAGTGGTTCCTGCCTTCCATAAAAGTTTCTTGTTTTAAAATAAAGAGTTAGCTCCCTTATGAAGGTATATTTTTTTTTAAAGAAAAGACAAGATGGAAAAAAAGTGCACAAATTAATGTACCAAGCCAAAGTAAAAACACTATGAAAAAAGAAAGAACAAGCTAAAATAAATCCAAGAAAAAGAGAGCCCTCCTAAAAATCCTTCAATATAAATATGCATATAACCCTTTCAAATAGTTAATCAGTAAAAGTAATTAAATAAGTATTTCAAACTCCTTTAGATTTAGAATTCATATTTCATATGAAGAACTTTTTAGCTTATAAAAAAATATTCTGATTAATAAATTTGTGATTATTAATAAAAAATAAGCATTTCAAGTTCCCTTTTTTTTTACTGATAATAATTAGAGGCCCCCAAATTACAAGAATTTAATCTTAAAGATTTCTTCCTACAAGGTTAGGGTGAAGAGCAAAATCTTTCATTTTTTACTAGAAAATTGAAGATTGTCTTCGTTTTTCTTTTTCATGTAAGTTATCCAAACACTTCTAATTGAGAGGGTAAGAACATTTTCTTCAAAATAAAAAAGATGTTATACTTTCTTGTGTATCCTAACAGGCCCTTAATTTTAACTTTCAATAGTGGTCTATCCAGACTTGGATAAAGGGCTCATTTCTTTTAAAATAATAATTAAGAGAATCAAGTGAACCAGTTAGAAAAGAATGATACAATGTTGAACTATTATACAATTAAGCATCAAATTTATGAGGCATTTGCCTATATTTCTCATTTACCACGACCCAAAAAATAAAAATGAAAAGAAACAGTAATAAACGTCCTTTCCTTTGGCAAATATATTTAGGTCCAACATAAATATTAGCATGATATTTCCAGCGCCATCCATCTCCAGTAAAATGCAAGGTAAAAGACAGAGGAGTAGATCTCCTTCAAGTAGAAGAGAAATTTTAAGCAACACAGGTACCATACTTTCCCTCATACATGCTAATAGTTTGTAACTTATTTAATTTAGATTTATCATTGGAATTATATTTGGTGTATAATTACTTTTACTAGCCCCAGCTGCTTTTATTTTAGTCTATATTTTTACCTTTTTATGTATGTTATCCACCTCATGTATACATAATTTAGCCTTTTGAAAAACTTTTATATTATTATAATAATCACCTGTAACCAATTGTCATATGAGGTTGTAGGACCAAGTATTTTATGTTTGAAATACTTTTTTCATTGATGCGGAGATTCATTCTTGTGCAAAAAAAATATGCTATAAATAAAATCTAATCTCTGAATGTTTTTGACAATGAAGGGTTTAATTGAAAAAGCTACAAAATAATTTTCAAAATATGACTCCAAGCAAGGAGTGGATGAAGGCATCAAGATTATCTTCTAAATATATAAAAGGAGTTGGGGAATTCATTGAGTTCGTAAGAGCTAATACGCCTACATTAGCAAAGGAGGATTGGTATTGTTGTCCCTGTGTGAAATGTCGTAATATAATCAAAGGGAAGAAAACAATATATGATATTCGTACATATTTAATATGTACTGGGATAGATAAGTTGTACACAACATGGATCCATCATAGGAAAATGCATCCCCAAAGACATAAAGAAGTTGGAGCCAGTAGCAAAAATGATGATGAATACATTGGAATGGTTGATATGGTGAATGACTTATTTAGGTTTGTTCGTAATGAAGGTAAGACACTATCTCAAATGGGCGGTATCCTATCTGAAGGGATTAATGAAGTTAATAATAAAGAAGATGATGATGCTCAAGAGTATTCATCAGATAATATTCGATACGAAGAATTGATGGAGGATGCGATACAACTCTTGTACCAATCGTGTCAAGGTAAGGTTACAAAATTATCAATGACAGTTGAATTACTAAGAATGAAGGCCAGACATCGATGGTCTAATGTGAGTTTCAATGAGTTACTCAAATTGTTTAAAAGGATTCTCCCAATAGATAACAATTTTCCGAAAAACGCATATACTACCAAGAAGATGGTTGATTCATTGCATATGGACTATAACATTATCCATGCATGCCTTAATGATTGCACACAATACTGGAAAGAGCATGAACATCGATATAATTGTCCTACATGTGGCAAAAGTAGATGGCAGTCGGATGATAAATTAAAGCCGAAAAGTAAGCGTAAGCCCTGGAAGAAGTTAAGATACTTTCCATTAGCACCAAGGTTGCAAAGATTGTATAGTGTGCGGTGGATTGCAGATAGTATGATATGGTATACAAATGCAAGCGCTATACCAAACCAATCAATCTTGCACCATCCAATGGATTTTTTATGTTGGAAACAAGTCAATCGGAAATAGTCTAATTTTGCCTTTGAGGCACGTAATGTTCAGTTGGGGCTTGCAACATATGGATTCAATCCTTTTGGAAACAATAATAATGCCTACAATTGTTCGCCGGTTATGATTGTTCGATATAATCTTCCTCCATCCCTTTACATGCGCAAAGAGTTCACAATATTAACGTTGTTGATTTCCGGAAAGAATGGCCCAAGGCATCACATTGACTTCCATCTACAACCATTGATTAACGAGTTGAATGAATTGTAGTTCACTGGAATCAATACATACGACTCCTACAAAAATACTATGTTCACAATGAAAGCAATTTTGTTTTGGACTATACATGATTTCCCAGCATGTGGCCATTTGTCAAGTTGTAGGACTATATACAAATATGCTTGTCCTGTATGTAGTGAAGGGATCGAGTGTCCAAGTGGCTAACCAATGGGAAGAAACTGTATTTTATAGGGCATAGAAAAGTTTTACTAAGTATGACTCATCCTTTCAGGTACTAAAAATCACAATTTAATGGGTATGAAGAACATAGGAATCCTCCTATGCGTTTGAGTGGTCCTTGTTGACCTATAAAAATTGCAAATACTGCAGCGAAGACACCTCATCGCAGCTTAATTTAGGCTACAGAGGTTATTTGCAGATCTTGGGGAATCACTGTGAGAACCGGCATTCCATGAAGATCAAGGTAGTTGGAACTCTCAAAGGAAGTTCAAATTTCGGGTTGAACAGACATCATCGAACTCAAAAGCCACAAGCATGTCAGCCTGAGGTCAGTTCCCCCCAAGCCAGGGGGTCACTGACCAAAGTCCTGCTTCCTGATGTCCAAAATTAATGAAATTTAGACGCGAAGCTTCAGTCATGCTCAGAAGATACTTTGCAAATTTTCAAGATGAAAAGACTCTGTTTGGCCTAAATTTCATTACATGTCAGCTTAGAGGACAGTAATCCCGAATTTGGGGGTCATCGGCTAAGATCTTACTTCCAGAAGGCCAAAGCAGATAAAATTTGGAACAAATGCTCAAAGAATGCCCCAAGTTATTCTCCCAAAGTTTCAAGTCAAAGGGGAGGCTGTTCGGATAGAAAACAGGCTAACTATCTCAATGTGGAGTGAATAGTGACCTAACGCATGCAATGAATAGGTTACTATTCGAAATCCTACTTCCTCAAATCTAAACTCCATGAAATTTGGATGAATACTCCAAGATGTTCTTGACGTCAGTCCCTCCAAGTTTCAAATCAAACCGGGGTCATTTGGGCTTCAAACAGCTGAAACAAGGGCCCATTGTCATAAAAAGTCAACTGGAGAGTTGACCAAGTTCAGAGGGTCAAACAAAGCTGAAACTTCTGCAACACACTCAAAATAGTGTCAAGAAGTATCCCTCCAAGTTTCGTGGCGATTGGACACCGTTTGGGCCCCGAACAGACGGAAACAAGCCACATATGCAAAATTCCAAGAATGGGCCTTGGGAGTGACCGGGGGCCCACAAACAAAAGGAGTTGACCAAGTTCAGATGGTCAAACAAAGCTGAAACTTCTGTGACACACTCAAAATAGTGTCAAGAAGTATCCCTCCAAGTTTCGTGGCGATTGGACACCGTTTGGGCCCCGAACAGGCGGAAACAAGCCACATATGCAAAATTCCAAGAATGGGCCTTGGGAGTGACCGGGGGCCCACAAACAAAAGGAGTTGACCATGTTCAGGTGGTCAAACAGAGCTGAAACTTCTATGAAACACTTAAGATGGTGTCAAGCAACATCTCTCCAAGTTTCGTGATGATTGGACATCATTCGGGCCTCAAACAATGGAAAATAGACCGCATATGCAATGTTCCAAAAGTGGGCCTTGTCCGTGACCGGGGCCCAATTAATGAAAAAGTTGACCAACTCCCTGAAGTCAAAATGGGCTGAAATTTTTATGACATGTATAAAATAGTGTTAAGAAGCATCCCTCCAAGTTTGGTGGCAATCGGACTTCGTTTGAGCCCAAAACAGATGAAAATGGGCCACATACGCGAAAAACCTGAAATTGGGCCTCGTCCATGGCCCAGTCTGCGGTCACGGACCTTCAAAGGATGTTTCCCACGATTTTGGGTGGTTTCCCTCCACTCCTCTTCGAAATCCAACTCCCCACAACTGCTATTAACTCCCCAAAACTGCACAAAACTGATTGGGAGTCTATAAAAAGGGAGAATTTGGAAGAAACAAAGGAGACACACACACACATAAGGAAGAAAAGTGAAGAAATTGAAGAAAGGCACCACCTAAGGCAACAAGAAGCAAACTCCAGCAGCACTTCCACGACCATTCCCACCTTCTTTTCTTAATTTTGAAGGTGAGCAAGAAAATTCAGAAGGAGAGAAGGAAGTGGAATGGCCAAAGTCCATACCATGTTCGTACGACGCCAATTTTTGAGAGGATGACATTGTCACCTCTGTTTCTCTCATTCGTAGGGCTTCTTAGCCATTACAAGAGTTGTGAAAGAAGCCTCTCTAGGCCTCATTTTGTTCCTTGAAAATGATAGGTTCAAATGACACAACTCCGGCTTCAAATTTGCCCATTTCGGACTTGAAACAAAAATGCAGTCCGTAAGCACGAATGATGAGTTACAGCGGTTTCACTTGATTCCATGATAAAAAGTGATCTTCTTGATGGTTGTCCACCGCTCCAAAGTCATGAGAATGGAGTTCCGACACTTGAAAGAAGTTCCAAGAAAGAACCAGTGCTAACAGCACAAAAAAACGAAGGCACAAGGCCATTGTCTGTCAGTGACCGTGACCCCCGGTCACTGACAGGTTCCAGTGACCGCGGGTGAGTCACGGTCACTGGAAGGCCCCAGTGACCGCGGGTGAGTCACGGTCACTGGAAGGCCCCAGTGACCGCGGGTGAGTCACGGTCACTGGAATGGGGCAGTGATCGTGGGTCACGGTCACCCCCCATCTTTTCCCCTTTTCCACATTTTCTTCCACCTTATGTACATTTTCTTGTAGCTTCCAAATTGAGATCACATCTGAGACTTGAGGGAGGGGTTGTAAACTTTCAAAATGTATGTAAACAACCTGCATCCCCGCGGTCAGGGCACTTGAACCCATGTAAACAAAAGGGAAATTAATGATGAACTGTAATTATTTTCCCATTCTTCTTAACGCTTAAAGTGCGTGAATGTCGGACCTTGATTCCGTAATTCATTTCCACGCCTACATTTTTAAGCGCGATCAGAAGATTGGCGCCGTCTGTGGGGATATATGCCCTAATTTGTGATCAAATTTGATAAAAAATGCATGAAAGTGCTGAAAAGTGCTGCTGTTGCCATGAAAGTGCTGCTGTTGCCCTGAAAACTGCCGCTGTTGCCCTGAAAACTGCTGCTGTTGCACTGTAACTGCTGCTGTTACACTGAAAGTGCCGCTGTTGCACTGTAACTGCTGCTGTTGCACTGAAAGTGCTGCTGTTGCCCTGAAAACTGCCGCTGTTGCACTGTAACTGCTGCTGTTGCACTGAAAGTGCCGCTGTTGCACTGTGACTGCTGCTGTTGCACTGAAAGTGCTGCTGTTGCCCTGAAAACTGCCGCTGTTGCACTGTAACTGCTGCTGTTGCTCTGAAAGTGTCACTGTTGCACTGTGACTACTCCTGTTGCACTGTAACTGCTGCTGTTGCACTGAAAGTGCTGCTATTGTGTTAAAGAGTGCTGCTGTTTCACTGAAATTGTTGCTATTGCACTGAAACTGCTGCTGTTTCACTGACAACTGCTGCTAAAAGCCTGTGATCGGGGCACATGGTCACTTACCCATTTTTATGATGACAAAGGCTTATTTAACTTCCAATTACACCCCATACAAGACCTTTGATGTCTGCAATGGGTTTGAAAATATCATTAAAGGACTTTTGCACCTTGAAGTGCATATTGTTCATACAAATGAAGGCATTGGGCACCTTGATGTGCGTACACTTGCCATTTAATTGGAAGAATTTGCACTTTGATGTGCATAACTTGATTGAATGAATTCGAACCTTGATGTGCATGGACCAAATCATCACCCTTTTCACTTTAGAAGAGTGATGATTCAGTTCAAAGGGCTTCTGACCTATATAAAATGTTTATTAAATCAGTGATAAGACCAACGACATTGTAATTATGCATTGTCCGGCGTCAACTACTGATGGATCTTGTGTGGTCATTGTGATAGTGGTGCAGGCTTGATCCTGTGGGCCCTATCCCTTTGATTGATCCAACCCTCTCTTGCTTATAAGTCTGACACAGATAGTCCAGATATGCTGCTGAAATTTTGGTAGCCAGGACTAGTCAGCATAGCATGCTTTTAAGCCTGACTCAATAAACCCGAAATGCTACAGAAATTCTGACAGTAGGGATAGTCAGCATAGCATAATGAGATGGGATTTATGCCTATATCTAACCATTTCGGTTCAAAACCATGTTGGTCTAGATGGCATCTATAAACCATTCCGGCTAGCCCAAGAGGCAGCCATGTTGGTTATACCACTAATATAGTCCTGTGGGCTTACTTTTTGCAGAGACATCATGGGTTCCCTGATCATCACTTTTGATGAGGCCAAGGAGAGGCTCTCTAAAATATCCATGACCCAAAACAAACCAACTGTAAGAGCATAAAAAAAGGCTCGAATGGACTTTACTGCCCCTATGTCAAGAGTCTCAGTATTTCAGAGACTCTATATTTCAACAGGCTCTATAACTTCGGCTGATCCAAATGGGTCATTAGTGACCCTTAAATTCATCAAGAAAACTAAAACTCCCAAATCTTGGGTTTCCAAATACGCCCAGAATCCATTTGGAGTTTTCAACAAGGCTCAGAAGGAACCAAATCACAAACTGAAGTCAGAAGGCAGCAATCTTCATATCACCAAGCCTCGTTTGGGGGCAAGGCAGGTCCGGTCCACGGATCATAAATCAATGGTACTTAACAAGTCACATTTAATGACTGCTCAATGCTTAAAGTCACCACTTACTAGGCCCAAACAGCGGGTCATTACCAAGCAAACACCAAAGGACTTTCGGCAATTCTTAACTCGTAAGAAGGTCTAGAAGGGTGCATCTATCCCCAGATACAGCACGTGGTCACCTCAGCCACACACTCCAAAATCCAATATGGCTGAGAACAAACTCTTGGCCTCAGTTGAAGATAATACTTTCTACCCTCTGACTCAAAAAGAAGGACGGAGGTTTGGCAGGGGGCATCTACCTTCTATCATAGTGGCACCTTCTCCGCTATCTTCACCCCAAGGCTTATCATATGGCACTGAAGGCAACAAACTAGCTGAGCGATTGGTCAACCCTCTGACTCAAAAAGAAGGACGGAGGTTTGGCAGGGGACATCTACCTTCTATCATAGTGGCACCTTCTCCGCTATCTTCACCCCAAGGCTTATCATATGGCGCTGAAGGCAACAAACTAGCTGAGCGATTAGTCATCAATAATTCGACTGATCTCGCTCATTTCAAAGATTCGCTCCAACAGAAAAAAGTGCAAAAGAAAAAGAACAAGGGGGGTCCTATTGACATCCTTTCACTTCCCACTTCAGATTCCATGGATTGGGAACAAGTGACGAGCACTTCCAGGCCGTTGGTTGCCAAGTTTAAATATCAGACCTCAGCAGCCAGGATGGCTAACCAACTCAAGAAGAAAGCTTTAGCCCATTACAAGGACCAAACTCAGAAGCTGTCACAGTGCAAGATCACTAAAAAATGGGTGGTTAAAGAAGATAATCCGGACTTGACCTCATCTTGCATGGTCGGGCCAGGTTTAGTTCGAAGAATTACTCGGAGTATGGCTCGAACTCAATTACAAGAGTCTGATTCCAACTCTCATTCAAGTAACACTTCTGAAGGTCATGTCGAAACTGATTCTGATGATGATCCTATCACTATCTTGGATACAAAAGATAGTCAATCTACTCCTCAAGCATTAACATCATCCTATCCCCGTCAGTACACTGTGTTTATGGCTGAAGGGAGTGGAACTAGCAAAGATGGAAATGACGATGCTAGTGGAAGTAAAGATGCTCACGAAAAAGATGCTAGTGAAAATGAGAATGACAATGTCAGTGATGTTGTCAAACAACAAGGAGCTATGATCGACCACTTAACTGCCCAAGTGAAAATCTTAACAGATAAGCTAGGTGGTCTGGATGAAGTTCAAATAAATCCTCCATTTGCCAACAGAAGAGAACAAGCAATGATCATGAAGAATGCCACTAAAATTGACCTTCTCACAGCTCAATTCAAGTCCCTAACAGACAAGGTGATAGCTGCAGGTTTTACTGGTGGTGATCATTCATCAATCCTTGGTCTTCATGCAAATCCTGAAAAACATGTGACCTTCAAAGAAGTTGAAGAGATACTGACAAAATCAAAAGTGGAGACCAGAATGAAAAAGAAAGGTATTACACCCAAGTATCCCCCAGAATTTGATCTGGTTCTATTTCCACCAGATTATAAACTTCCGACTTTCCAACTATACCTTGGGAAAGGGTCGGCATATCAGCATGTTGTGCATTTCAAATCACTCCAAGGAAGCCTGCCAGAGTTAGATGCACTAAAAATAAGACTATTCGTCGGCACATTGAAAGGAGTCGCCTTTGATTGGTACAAGCAGTTACCAAAACTCTCATTCATGACATGGCCGATCACAGAAGAGAAGTTCTTACTCCATTTTCAGGAGGAGGATCAAACAGTCACCTTTGCTATGCTCAGCAGCACAAGGCAGGGAGACAACGAAACTGTACAGGCCTTTATCAATAGATGGAGAGCATTATCCTATAAATGCTTGGAACAACCATCTCAAAGGGCAACGATCGAAATGTGCAAAACCAATTTGCGACCAGAAATCAAGGCTATCATACTTAGTCATAAAACTAAGTCTTTGGCCCGATTGGTTGAAGTTGCCACTAATGCAGAACTAACACTCAAAGAGATCAGTCAAAGTCAAAGCTATATTGAAGATGCCTTCTCTGAGAACTCTTAAATAACTCAAGGGATTGCAGGGCAAACTTGCCTACATTTGCAGCCTCAACTCCAGGCAAACCTCTCATCCTCTACATTCGAGCTCTTGATCACTCTCTGGGGGCATTGCCAGCTCAAAAGAAAAACGAGGAAATTACACCACTATATTATTTCCATTGAAATGTATTTGGTTTCCAACACCAATCCACTGAAGGCATTTGTGACAAAAGCTGGTGCACTGGCTTTCAACAAGACTATTTGCAAAATTTTGAAAAAAATGGTCTCTGGCAACAAAAGGTTGGAGTACAGGCTTCCTGAAGCATTATGGGCTTACAGAACTACAGTTTGTAGTCCTACCAAATCAACACGTACTCCTTGGTCTATGGTTGTGAAGCTGTAATACCTTTGGAAATTCAACTTTCCTCTTTTCGGGTGGCTGTGATAAACAAATACACTGAAGAAAAGAATGCCAAACTCAGATTACAAGAGCTAGAAAGCCTTGATGAGAAAAGACTTGCCGCTCGACAAAGTATTGAGTTGTATCAAGCTCGTATGGCTGCATCTTTCAACAAAAAAAAGTCAAGTATAGAGCTTACAAGAAGGGAGATCTAGTCCTTGCAGTTAGAAGACCTATGTTTTCCACGTAATTGTCGAGAGGCAAGTTCGAACCTAAATGGGAAAGACCTTTTGTTGTCGACAAGGTTTACTCCAATGGCGCCTATGCGCTCCTCACACTTGAAGGGGAAAGATGCATGATGCCTATCAATGGAAAACTTCTCAAGAAATACTATACCTGAATGTCATTAGTACACCCAAACCATGTACAATGTACCCAAACCATGTACAGTGTACTCCTAACCAAAATCAAAATCCTTTGGTTTCGAGCCTTACAACCTATGACTCGTAACCAAAATCCCTCAGATTTGTATAAAATGACTGCGAGGATCAAGTCTTTCGACCCCTCTAGTCAAACCTTTGTTACTCGGATAATGTCCTTACAAGACCCCTTGTAACATCCTGCTATATAGATTAAGTCTTTTTGCAGACTCTATATAGCAAAACTCAGCTATGTGGAATAAGTCTTTTTGCAGACCCCATATAGCTAATCCTTAGTTGTATAGAACAAGTCTTTTTGCAGACCCTATATGACTGCCTTCGGTTATATAGAACAAGTCTTTTTGTAGACTCTGTTTAACCAAAATCTAAACAAAAACCAAAACCAAATCTTTGTCCTAAGGAATAAGTCAAGGATCCCGGGGAAAGCCTCACACATGGGCACCGGATAACATCCACTTTGTTTGACCCCTTTCGACACCAAAAGGATCAAGTCATGGACCCTGGAGAAAGCCTCACACATGGGCATCGGATAACGTCCACTTATATGACTCCCTTATTTTCGATTTGTGGATCCAAAAGATTGCAAATCACACCCTCATACAAGTCTGAGAAAACCAAACCAAACAAACCATCCACATAAACCACATCAAACATTCACAAAAAATCAAACCAAACACCCATACCAATGACAAAAATAGAAAGGAAAAACATTTTCCATTGATACCCATTTTAAAGTTTGCATATAAACAGTGAAGTCAATGTACACATGGCCCTCAAGGCTAATCAGAAAAAGCAAAACCATCAAATGGAAGGTGCAGCAGAGAATCTCAGTCCAGGAACTCCTCCAGTTTCCCCTTGGCATTTAGTACTTCTGCCATGAGGATGCGCCCTTTGTAGCTTGCATAAGCTGGGATAGCAGTACTAATGTCAATCTCGTCCAGCTTATACCAATATGAATACCAGTTTCTTGATGACAAAGCCTTAGCTCTCTGGAGCCACAAATTGACATCAGATGCTTCATTTTGGTCTTTTGGATCAGGCTCTCTTGTGGTCTCACCCTTGGCACGACTTTTAGGTGCCGCGGCAGTGGCAGTTGCAGGTGCTTTACTTACCCCTTCTATCTGCAAAACAAATCAAAAGAAAGAAAAGATGGGTATCAGTAACAATGATATGGAACTTCTCAAAAAAAGAAAAATTCGGTAGCATCTCCCCTTAGTATAAGACCAAAAGGAGAAGGCAATACTCAGTTCTGAGACCAAGAATTGGCATCAAAGGCACACTTAAGTCTCGAAACCGAGGCTCCCGATCCAAACAGATGTTCAAGCACCCTAAGACCTTTTCAGGGAGCAGCAGGTTCGTGTTCAAGCATGAAAATGGCATTCTATAATTCCCACAGAGGCTCTGATCACAGAAAGTTAGATGCGTGTTCAGTGGTGTGCATGTTACTACTCAAACACAGGTGGATGTTCAATGTGACAACAACAACAAGTATTAGACAGTCAGGATTGACCGTGATTATGAAGAAGTTCTGATAGAGTCTAAGACACAAGGGTTCTTCTCAACCGGATATGGCTGTAAAAGCAAAAAAAAAAAAAAAAAAAAAAAAAACCCTGTTTGGCCTCCTTACCCACGGTCATTGCAAACTTGAACTGGTGGAGCCCATTGCCGAATCCCCTCGGACTCAAGTCATTCCCAAAAATACAATTTGGTTAAAATCAGTGGAGTCTAAGATCAAGTCTTGATGGATTCCTCCTTCTTCATCGACGATCTCTGTTGTCTTTTGCAAGTCCTATGAGGGGTCCACTTGGAGTAATTCACCAGAAATAATCCTATTTTTAGGGTATTTCGAGGGAAATTATACAAAAAAAAGAGATGCGGAGTTTCTTTCCAAATCAACTTTGGGTCAAAATTTGATTTCAAACCAATGTCTCAAATTGTTTTTCATCAAAACCCATAAAGGCCAATCTCTTTCAAAATTACATCTCATTTTGTCATGTCAAGCCAAGTCAAAACCTAAACTTTGATCTTTGAAAATGAACCAAAAAATCCATGAAGATCCAAACCCAAATCCATTTTCTCTAAATTTTTTGAATTTCTCAAAACCTCAGGGATTCTTTTTGTGGGTGTTCCCCACATCCCCACAGAGACGCCACTCTGGATATCTGTGAAAAATAGGTCAAAAGAAAATCAAATTCATTACCAAAATCCAAACAAAATTCATAAACTTCTGAATTTTCTAAATACCTAAGGGATTCCTTTGTGGGTGTTCCCCACAGTCCCCATGGAGATGCTACTTTTGATATCCGTGAAAATAGGGCAAAGAAATTCAGATTTCTTATGTCTTTTCAAAATTCCGTCATCAAACCCTTCATGGTTTTTATCAAAATTTTCAAACCCCAAAGTTTAGGCCTACAACCTACCTTGACAAACTGTCTTTTCATCAAGCCATCCATCATTCCCACAGATTGGCTATTTCGAGGCACAACGATTATTATACTATAATCATTGCACCTCGAGGGGGCACTTGTTGACCTATAAAAATTGCAAATACTGCAGCGAAGACACCTCATCGCAGCTTAATTTAGGCTACAGAGGTTATTTGCAGATCCTGGGGAATCACTGTGAGAACCGGCATTCCATGAAGATCAAGGTAGTTGGAACTCTCAAAGGAAGTTCAAATTTCGGGTTGAACAGACATCATCGAACTCAAAAGCCACAAGCATGTCAGCCTGAGGTCAGTTCCCCCCAAGCCAGGGGGTCACTGACCAAAGTCCTGCTTCCTGATGTCCAAAATTAATGAAATTTAGACGCGAAGCTTCAGTCATGCTCAGAAGATACTTTGCAAATTTTCAAGATGAAAAGACTCTGTTTGGCCTAAATTTCATTACATGTCAGCTTAGAGGACAGTAATCCCGAATTTAGGGGTCATCGGCTAAGATCTTACTTCCAGAAGGCCAAAGCAGATAAAATTTGGAACAAATGCTCAAAGAATGCCCCAAGTTATTCTCCCAAAGTTTCAAGTCAAAGGGGAGGCTGTTCGGATAGAAAACAGGCTAACTATCTCAATGTGGAGTGAATAGTGACCTAACGCATGCAATGAATAGGTTACTATTCGAAATCCTACTTCCTCAAATCTAAACTCCATGAAATTTGGATGAATACTCCAAGATGTTCTTGACGTCAGTCCCTCCAAGTTTCAAATCAAACCGGGGTCATTTGGGCTTCAAACAGCTGAAACAAGGGCCCATTGTCATAAAAAGTCAACTGGAGAGTTGACCAAGTTCAGAGGGTCAAACAAAGCTGAAACTTCTGCAACACACTCAAAATAGTGTCAAGAAGTATCCCTCCAAGTTTCGTGGCGATTGGACACCGTTTGGGCCCCGAACAGGCGGAAACAAGCCACATATGCAAAATTCCAAGAATGGGCCTTGGGAGTGACCGGGGGCCCACAAACAAAAGGAGTTGACCAAGTTCAGATGGTCAAACAAAGCTGAAACTTCTGTGACACACTCAAAATAGTGTCAAGAAGTATCCCTCCAAGTTTCGTGGCGATTGGACACCGTTTGGGCCCCGAACAGGCGGAAACAAGCCACATATGCAAAATTCCAAGAATGGGCCTTGGGAGTGACCGGGGGCCCACAAACAAAAGGAGTTGACCATGTTCAGGTGGTCAAACAAAGCTGAAACTTCTGTGACACACTCAAAATAGTGTCAAGAAGTATCCCTCCAAGTTTCGTGGCAATTGGACACCGTTTGGGCCCCGAACAGGCGGAAACAAGCCACATATGCAAAATTCCAAGAATGGGCCTTGGGAGTGACCGGGGGCCCACAAACAAAAGGAGTTGACCATGTTCAGGTGGTCAAACAGAGCTGAAACTTCTATGAAACACTTAAGATGGTGTCAAGCAACATCTCTCCAAGTTTCGTGATGACTGGACATCATTCGGGCCTTAAACAATGGAAAATAGACCGCATATGCAATGTTCCAAAAGTGGGCCTTGTCCGTGACCGGGGCCCAATTAATGAAAAAGTTGACCAACTACCTGAAGTCAAAATGGGCTGAAATTTTTATGACATGTATAAAATAGTGTTAAGAAGCATCCCTCCAAGTTTGGTGGCAATCGGACTTCGTTTGAGCCCAAAACAGATGAAAATGGGCCACATACGCGAAAAACCTGAAATTGGGCCTCGTCCGTGGCCCAGTCTGCGGTCACGGACCTTCAAAGGATGTTTCCCACGATTTTGGGTGGTTTCCCTCCACTCCTCTTCGAAATCCAACTCCCCACAACTGCTATTAACTCCCCAAAACTGCACAAAACTGATTGGGAGTCTATAAAAAGGGAGAATTTGGAAGAAACAAAGGAGACACACACACACATAAGGAAGAAAAGTGAAGAAATTGAAGAAAGGCACCACCTAAGGCAACAAGAAGCAAACTCCAGCAGCACTTCCACGACCATTCCCACCTTCTTTTCTTAATTTTGAAGGTGAGCAAGAAAATTCAGAAGGAGAGAAGGAAGTGGAATGGCCAAAGTCCATACCATGTTCGTACGACGCCAATTTTTGAGAGGATGACATTGTCACCTCTGTTTCTCTCATTCGTAGGGCTTCTTAGCCATTACAAGAGTTGTGAAAGAAGCCTCTCTAGGCCTCATTTTGTTCCTTGAAAATGATAGGTTCAAATGACACAACTCCGGCTTCAAATTTGCCCATTTCGGACTTGAAACAAAAATGCAGTCCGTAAGCACGAATGATGAGTTACAGCGGTTTCACTTGATTCCATGATAAAAAGTGATCTTCTTGATGGTTGTCCACCGCTCCAAAGTCATGAGAATGGAGTTCCGACACTTGAAAGAAGTTCCAAGAAAGAACCAGCGCAAACAGCACAAAAAAACGAAGGCACAAGGCCATTGTCTGTCAGTGACCGTGACCCCCGGTCACTGACAGGTTCCAGTGACCGTGGGTGAGTCACGGTCACTGGAAGGCCCCAGTGACCGCGGGTGAGTCACGGTCACTGGAATGGGGCAGTGACCGCGGGTCACGGTCACCCCCCATCTTTTCCCCTTTTCCTCATTTTCTTCCACCTTATGTACATTTTCTTGTAGTTTCCAAATTGAGATCACATCTGAGACTTGAGTGAGGGGTTGTAAACTTTCAAAATGTATGTAAACAACCTGCATCCCCGCGGTCAGGGCACTTGAACCCATGTAAACAAAAGGGAAATTAATGATGAACTGTAATTATTTTCCCATTCTTCTTAACGCTTAAAGTGCGTGAATGTCGGACCTTGATTCCGTAATTCATTTCCACGCCTACATTTTTAAGCGCGATCAGTCCTAAAGTACTAAGTACAATGGAAGTGAATGAGACATAGTTTGGAAAGAGAGGCAAGAATAAGAAGAGTGTAGAAGAGAATGATTCCACTTTGTGGTCAAAGAGATCGATCTTTTTGACTTGCCATATTAGAAGGTGCATTATATTAATTCATGTTTAAAATTATATTAATATTGTATAATAGACTTATCAATTACTAATACAAATATTTATCTTTTATATAGGATTTACCTATCCGTCATAATCTGGGCGTGATGCATATGGAAAAGAACGTGATAGAAATGTTAATTGGAACAATTATGAACACAAAGGATGAGACAAAAGAAAATCTTGAGGTTCAGAAAGACCTAAAGGAGATGTAAGTTAAGAGGAAGTTGTGGCCTATAGAAGTAAATACAAATGAGATATATCCTGAAGGTCCTTACAACTTGTCCAGAACAGAGAAAGATATGGTTTGTAAAACCTTATACAATTTGAAGGTTCCCATTAGGTACAGTGAGTATTGGAAACATAAGGTAAACTTGGAAAACAATCAACTAAAAATCTAAAATCTCATGACTATCATATTTTAATGCAGCAGCTATTGCCGGTGTTGTTGATGCATGCATTTAAAGCTCACAAGCCATCACGTGCTGCCATTCGACAATTATCAATATATTTTAATATTGTCTATTCGAAGACCATCAAACGTTCAGAACTAAGCAAGATAGGAAAATGTATTGCCGAAACATTATGTGTGTTTGAAAAGTACTTCCCTCATTCATTTTTTATATCTATGATATACCTTGTTGTGTACCTGACAGAGGAGGCGCAAATTTGTGGACCTGTTAGGTACAGTTGGATGAATCCTTTTGAATGGTAAATATAGTTATTTCTTCTAATTTTAGTTTTTATTTATTAACTTGTGAAAGTTAATTTACAAATTGTGTGTCAGGATGATGAAAACATATAAAGGATATGCGATGAATCAAACATTCCTAGAGGGTTGTATTACAGAGTGCTTCCTTTTAAATGAAGCTGTGATGTACGCTATGAATTACATGCTTGATGGTACAAAAGGCGGTCATAAGTAAGGACGGGGGAGGTGGATAGATGACGATAGTCAATCTGGATACCCTATTGATAAAAGAGGGAAGATCTACAAACTTGGTCATGTGTAGTACCAACAAGCACGCAAATGGGTATTAAACATGTCTACTGAGAATGAAAAGTGGCAAAAGTATGAAAAATCCAAACCTTATATTTCTTATACTATAATTTATTTATTATATTGCGTATTGACACTGTATCTTCATATACAGGAATTACGATATATACGTACAGAGTCTTTTATCTAACGGTCAAAATCAGAGAAGTATTATAAGAGCTAAAACGGCAATCGATTACATTCCTTGGCTTAGGCAATAACTAGAAAAAGAAGAAAATAGTGTCATAAAAAGGCTTGCTGATGGACTTAACTTTGAAGTTATTTCATACCATTCATATGCAATAAATGGTTATGTTTTTTTATATAGCTGATGCAGAAATAAACAAAACTACATTAAATAGTGGGGGTATCCATAATTGCTCTAACTAAATTCAGATCAAGTGCTAGAGACAAGAACCTTGTATCTAAGGAGATTACTTACTATGGTATTGTGAAACAAATTCTAGAATTGGATTATTATAATTTCTAAGTAGTAGTATTCAATTATGATTGGGTTCGTAGAGAAGATGCAAACAGTCATATGGTTGATCCAGAAATAAATTTGGTATATGTTAATCTGAGTCGGTTAATGAAAAACACAAAAGAAGTGGATAAACTACTTATCCTTGCATCTCAAGCCACTCAAGTCTTCTATTGCAAAGATCAAAGTCGCCCTAAAGATGAGTGGCATATGGTGTTAAATGTTCCAAAAAGATTGAACAGGGATGTGGATTGTTATGAAGATCCATTAGTCTTCGTGGGCAGAAGAATGAAAATGATCGAAAGGTAGCATTCCAAGATGATATCTTCGAGGCCAATGATATTAGTGATGCTGAAGATAAGTTGGGTTGCAAGTGATCATGTCATATTAAAAATTATATTATTTTCATGTGTTGTTCTTATTGTGCGTATCATATATTGTTCATGTTTTATGTCTTTTATTTTTTTTAAATGCACAATGTTTCCATAGATAATACTACATTTTTAAATATGTGGTGATAGGAAAGTTCTCATTATAGTTTTAATGACTGTTACATATTTACAACATGTACTCTTACCTATGTTGCTTTTAGTGCTGATGGTTGACCTATAGGGCCTAACTCAGCGAAGTTCAGCACAGATATATGGTATATAACAAGGTCAAATGTCCCACCCAACTATATCAGCTGAAAAAAAGTGCCAAATACTTTTAAATATCAAGTTTGGGATCTCATATACATGAGTGTTTTTGTGCAATTATCACTATTATTTATAGATAATAATTTAATATGGTACATGTAAGAATTAAATTATATTTCTTATTGTACACAGCCCTCATATAAAGTTTCAGCATGCCATAAATAATATGTATTAAGGAGAGCAAATAACCATTGGAGCGATTGGAAGTCATTTTTTCATCGCAAAGTCTATGAGAAATAAGCCATAAATATAGAGAGGAAAGCTCGGGTTGTGAGCCCAGGGACCGGGGGTCAGAGAAAGTCTAACCAATGACACACGTACTCCCGTGCGTGCACACCTGGACCCCGTCCGAGTATACACACACAAGGGATCAATCACACGTGCAAAAGACTGAACGCGGAAGCTGTACGTATCAAGGCATACCACAAATATACCAAAGGACATAGGAGATTACAAAACAATATACACTGATGATAAGACCAAATACATGAACGTATGACAATAGAGCGGGCTTACAACAATCCCAAAATCAAAATACAGGTATCACTCAATGCCCACTTTACAATTACAGAAAAAATCCCCTCAATAGACTCCAACACAAGGAATGGGGAAAACCAAAATGATGCAAACCGTACTCTGGAGGATGGATCAAGTCCACTCCTCTAGGCCGGAGGGGGCCTCGCGAGCCTCTCCTGCAGTCGGGTCGACCGACGCAGGATCGGAAGAGGGATCTGAGCCTGCAACACACAAGACAAACACATAAGTACGACGACTTAGCAAAGTATAAGCCAACAAGAAGATAACACGAATTGTGTCTAAAACTGAAGAATACCGAACAATAGTCATAATGCAATATCCATAGAAATTTTGTCTGTATACTAAACAATTATGCAATGAATAAGCATGCTATCAGAATCATAAACAGGTAACAATCAAGTGGCTACTACATTGGCCATTTTCTCCCTTACGAGAGCAATCAGGATGAGAACACCAGCGGCCGGGCCAGGGTACGCATGGGTCTCTAGTTCCCGGGGTCCGGAGTCCCAGGACAAGACACTCTGCAGAGGTAAACACTTAAACTAAACCAAAGTTAACCCCGTCGGGTATCCTAAGGCTGAGGCTCAGTAGTGCCAAGACCAATCACAATCAATCGGATGATGCACCTCTATCAATCAATCAATCATATCATATCACTTATCACTTACAGATCTCACATATCATGCTGAACAAACAATAGGAAGTGCATCGCATATACTGATACTGAATGTACATAAGCAATTACAGGAAGTGCTGACAATGAGTATCAATCACAATCACTGACTCATAACTGATGCAAGTTCTCCAATGGAGCAACGGTATAACACAATACACAATAATAGAATGGTTCCACCCGGGCTTCGCTCTGGGGTTGCTGCATTTCCCACAGAATCGAGAGGTCCAGCGTAGAACACATAAGAGGGCATAAACCGAAATCAATATGCTGTACAACTCAAACCAATCCAGTACTTATACGAATCAAGGATCCATTACAAGCCAATCCTACACTAATTATCCAGCGTCTCTAACCGTGCATGTTGATGTAGTTTTAAGTTATCCGATGCACCATTGTCTAGTGTTGCAGTGTCTCGAGTGTGCATCGAAGTCCCTTAAACCAACACCCATGGGGAGGTGCTAAACAGCTGGATACAAGCATGAATGATTCACAGCCCTTGAGATCATTCATGTCATTCAAACATTCCATTGGGCATGTCCAGGTTAGCTACATTCTAACATGAAAGTCATATACGGTCTTTTGCTTAAACCTAGTCCCTTTTCATTTAATTCTCAGGGTCTCACGGTGTAGCCGTAGGTAACCTTACGGCTTAGCCGTGGCATCTTACGGCTTAGCCGTAATATGCACTGCGGCTGAGCTGAGGTTCCCCAAATATCCCTTCGGATTTACGGCTTAACCGTATTTTGCTCTACGGCTCAGCCGTATCCTGGTCCACGGCTTGGCCGTAAGCCAATGTACGGCGTAGATCAGGCTGGGCCGTAGAAGAATGTCAAATTGCCAACATCCAGTTATTTTCAGCTAACAGTCTGTACTGTTCTACGGTTTGGTTTACGGTTGGGTCTCGGCTTAGCCGTAAGCCATTTTACGGCTTAGCCGTAGCACATTTCACGGCTTAGCCGTGAGTGCACGGACTCATTTTCCCTGAACTTGTTACAGTCATACAGAAAATGCTCAAAACCGCTGGGAACAGACACAAAACAGCAAAATGAGCTGAATTAGGCTGTCTAACACTGAGAAATACAATAAAGCATAAAAACAAAACAATCAAATCACTATCAATCGGTGTTCACACATCTTGGGCTTATACTTGCCTCACGGACGAAATCCACACGCTAATTGGCTCAGTCCACCGGAAGCACACACGAAAAAGAGCTCCTTTCTTCCTCCCTTAAGCCACGAGCAACAGAGAAGGAGAGGAGAGAAAGAGAGAGCTGAACAGAGAGAAAAGAGAAACGAGCTGAGAGTGAGAGAGCAAGAGCTGAGAAACGATCGAGAGAAATGGGAGTGGTTGGGGGATATTTATACTTAATTTGAGTCGAAATTACATTTAAGGCCAAATAGCTTATGCAAATATCAGTTTGAGTCAAATGCCGGTCCAACGAAAGCAAACGAACTCATTCGGATCCAAGACAGTTACGACAATCGACAAGCTCAACGAAATACACGCTCTAACGTCAAAATGACGCAAAACTGACAAGGTCAATCAAAAGCCAAAATTACGAAAAAGGGTTCGATCTACGTAGACCAAGTCAAACTCAACCCAAACGATCTCTCTACGAGGCAAAACCAAAACAAACAAAATCAAAACACACTTAGCGATAAAAACACACGCAATTACACACTAAACCGGATCAACTCGGGTCGGAGTGTTACATCCTCCCCCACTTGGACATCATTCCGTCCTCGGAATGAACACGTACCTGAGCAAACAGATAAGGATACTGTCGTGCCATCTGATCTTCTAATTCCCACGTGGCTTCATCAGGTCCATGATGTTCCCAAAGTACCTTGACCCATCGAATAGTCCTCGTACGCAAGAGCTGTTCTCTAGTCCCAACAATACGGAGCGGACGCTCAACGTATGACGCATTAGGTTGCATCTGAATATCATCGTAACGAATCACGTGCGTCGGGTCTCGAACATACTTGCGAAGCATAGACACATGAAAAACATCGTGTACTCCAGAAAACTCCACGGGTAGAATCAATCTGTACGCTAGATCACCAATCCGGCTCTTGATCTCAAATGGACCCACATATCTTGGCGCTAACTTGCCTTTTTGACCGAATCGTACTGTACCTTTCATCGGTGAGACCTTCAAGAATACCCAATCACCAACCTGAAATACTAAAGTTCTTCTTCTTGTATCTGCATAGCTCTTCTGTCTCGATCGGGCAATCTTCAAATTGTCAATAACTTTCTGAACTTTCTCTGTAGTCTCAGCAATGATTGTCGGTCCGTGGAAATTCCTTGTTCCAACTTCTTCCCAGCAAACAGGACTTCTACATTTCCGTCCATACAGAGCTTCATAGGGTGCCATTCCAATACTCTCGTGGAAACTATTGTTATACGCAAACTCGCACAACGAGAGATGCAAATCCCATTCTTTCTCGAAATTCAGCACACTGGCCCGTCATGTCCTCAAGCGTCTGAATAGTTCGTTCTGACTGTCCATCAGTCTGCGGGTGATACGCCGTACTGAAGCTCAACTTCGTTCCCATGGCTTCCTGAAATGCTCTCCAAAATGAAGAAACAAAGCGGCTATCTCGATCTGACACAATCGATACAGGCGTACCATGTAGTCTCACGATCTCATCAACGAACTTCTTCGCCATCTCGGAAAATGTCATGCCTTTCTTGAATGGAAGAAAATGAGCTGTCTTCGTCAATCTGTCCACGATTACCCAAATGGCACTGTTCTTCTTGCTCGTCAGGGGTAAACCCGAAACAAAGTCCATCGAAATGTGCTCCCATTTCCACTGGGGAATGTGCAATGGATGCAAGGAACCTGGAGGTCTCTGATGGTCAGCTTTCACCTTCTGGCAAGTCAAACATCTGGCAACAAACCCAGCAATTTCTCTCTTCATGTTATTCCACCAGAATCTGTCCTTGAGAGCTCGGTACATCTTCGTACTTCCAGGATGCATAGAATAACGTGCATGGTGTGCTTCTGTCATCAAACTCTCCTTTAAAGCATCTACTGCTGGCACACATAATCTGCTCCTGAAATACAAAACATCACCTTCCAAACGAAAGTCCGGTCGATCTGCAATGCTATCTCGGATTCGCTTCAACATCGCATCTTCAAACTGCTGGTCCTTAATGCGCTGAATGATGTCAGGCTGAAAGCTCACTGTACTGGCAAGTGTCAAACGGTTCTCCACCGATTGCAGTTCCACTGGCTGTGCGTGCCTCACAAAATAAAGGCTGTCCAAAGCCTGAAGAATCTCCGACTTCCTACTCAAGGCATCTGCAACAACATTGCCTTTCCCTGGATGATACTTGATGGGGAAATCAAAATCCTTGATCAACTCAAGCCACCTTCGCTGTCGCATATTCAACTCAGACTGCGTGAAGAGATACTGTAGACTATGATGATCTGAATGCACTTCAAATGTCACGCCATACAAATAGTGTCTCCACATCTTCAACGCAAAAACGATGGCTGCCAACTCTAAATCATGCGTAGCATAGTTCTTCTCGTGCTCCCGAAGTTGTCTCGAGCCATAGGCAATCACTTTGCCATGTTGCATCAAAACACATCCCAAACCGACTCGAGAAGCATCTGAATAGATCATAAATCCTTCATGCCCATCTGGTAACGTCAAAACTGGAGCCGAAGTAAGCTTCTCCTTCAACATCCGGAAATGGCACTCGCATTCGTCCGTCCACAGAAAAGGGATATTCTTCCTGGTCAATCGGGTCAACGGGGCTGAAATCTTGGCAAAATCTTGAATAAAGCGACGATAATATCCAGCTAATCCAAGAAAACTCCGTATCTCCGTCACAGTCTTTGGGCTGGGCCAATTCATCACTGCCTCAACTTTCATCTGATCCACTGCCAACCCATCTCGTGAAATGGTATGACCAAGAAAAGCTACCTGCTCGAGCCAGAAATCACACTTCGACAATTTGGCATATAAACGATGTTCTTTCAACAACTGCAAGGCTCGACGTAGATGTTCCTCATGCTCCTCTGGGGTCTTCGAATACACCAAAATGTCATCAATAAAGACCACTACAAAACGATCCAGAAAAGGAGCGAAGATCCTATTCATCAAAGCCATAAAGGCAGCAGGCGCATTGGTTAATCCAAATGGCATCACGAGAAACTCAAAATGTCCATACCGTGTCCTGAAAGCAGTCTTGGCAATATCGTCTTCCTTCACCCGGAGTTGATGATACCCCGATCGTAGATCAATCTTGGAAAAATAAGCAGCACCTTGAAGTTGATCAAACAACTCATCAATACGCGGCAATGGGTATTTGTTCTTGATCGTGACTTTGTTCAACCGCCGGTAATCTATACACATCCGTAAGGTACCGTCCTTCTTCTTCACAAACAGCACTGGAGCTCCCCACGGTGACACACTCGGCCGTACGAAACCCTTCTCCAAAAGATCTTGTAATTGCGTCTTCAATTCGAGTAACTCAGCAGGGGCCATACGATAAGGAGCTAAACTAATGGGTGCTGTACCGGGCACTAGGTCGATCGCAAACTCTACATCTCGGACAGGGGGTAACTCGGGTACTTCCTCCGGAAATACATCCGGGAACTCACGTACTACCGGAATATCGCTCAACTGCTTCACCTCCTTCTTCTCCGAGACAAAAGCAAGAAATCCTGCACCACCTCTGCGTATCAAACGATCCGCCTTGCATGCGGAGATGACACGCCTCGGGCATCTCTCCTGATTGCCCTCGAAACGAAACCCCTTCTCAAAATCGAAGTAAATCGACCTGTTGTAACAGTTAACACAGGCACGATACCGCGCTAGCCAGTCCATTCCAAGGATCACATCGAAATCCAACATGGACAACAAAATCAAATCAACTGGCAGCTGGCGACCCTCAATCACCACGTCGCACTGAGGGTAGTATACACTACACTCCACTCGCTTGCCCACAGGAGTGGACACCACTAACAAATAGGGTAGCGGCTGAGGGGGTTGCGGTAACTGTTCCGCAAAACGAGGGGCAACATACGAACGCGTAGATCCCGAATCAAAAAGTGTATGTGCTTCAGCTCGGGCAATGAGAACTTTACCTTCTACCACTTTCGCATCTTCTGCATGATCATGAGAGGCTGCATACACACGAGCAGTCTGACGCTGGGGCTTCTGGCTTTGGCGAGACGGATGGGGGCTGTTCGAAGCTGCTGAACTGAGAGATTTGGATGACCCCATAGATCTGGGCGACTGGAAGGTCCTGGTCTTCGGGCACTGAGCTATCTTATGCTCCATGGATCCGCAACTCAAACAAGCTCCAGACTTCTTCCAACACTTCTCCGTCGGATGTCCCAATCCACAAAACTCGCATCTGCTCCCAGAGAAACTCGAAGTGCCTTGCTTCCCTTTCCATTTCTTCTGACTCTGTCCCCTGGAACTCACGGGTGCACTCCTCTTATAGTCCATGGCTCTCTCTGCTAGGTGGTTGGCTTCCGCAGCGTGTGCTCTGTCGACCGCATCATCGAAAGTAGCTGGTCTCTGAAAGGCAGTCACAAAATTCGCATATCTCGGATGTAGACCAGAAATAAAACGATTCACCTTCTTCTCCTCGGTATTGATCATGTCCTCAGCAAAATGGGACAACTGAGTAAAGCGGTGAATGTACTCCGAGACGGTAAGCTGCTGCTGCTGTAAGGCCAGAAACTCAACCTCCTTCACACGTCGAACATGAGCAGGAATGAACTTCCTTCTAAACTGTTTCTGGAACGTCTCCCACACTGTTTCACTCGGCATGGTCAGATAAGCTGCACTAACACTCTTCCACCAGGTCTTTGCCACCTCTCGGAACATCGAGGCCGTAAGCAGAACCTTTTGCCGGTCATCACAAACAATGGTAGAGAAGAGATCTCCAGTATGCTCTAGCCACTGATCAGCCTTCAACGCATCTTCATTACCATAGAACTCTGTGGCTCCACGTTTCCTGAATTTGTCGTATAACGCATTCGGATCGCTCTCTCTAGGCGGAAAGACCACTGGCTGCTCTGCAGGCCGAACTGGCGTTTGGCTCTGTCGGTCTACGATCGAAACAACCTGCGCTTGCAAAGAATGGATCGCCTGTAGCATAGTCAAGAAGCGCTCGTCAAAATTCACAAGTGGCTGTGGAGCGGCTGACCCACTCTCGTTATCTCCCTGATCATTGTTGTTGTGTGTTCCAGATCCCGATGCCATAACCTGCAAAACACAAAAGTCAATCTGCTAACTCACTAGGGAACGCACACAGACTCACAAGACAAGGGGACCAAACACAACAGTCCACAACTGGACTACGAAATCTCACCACGTCCTATATGCCTACATGCTTACACACTAAGATAGAGACAATGCCCTGAGAGACAAAGCTCTGAGAGACAATGCTCTGATACCATACAATACGTATGTCACAACCCGAGCCCAGGGACCGGGGGTCAGAGAAAGTCTAACCAATGACACACGTACTCCCGTGCGTGCACACCTGGACCCCGTCCGAGTATACACACACAAGGGATCAATCACACGTGCAAAAGACTGAACGCGGAAGCTGTACGTATCAAGGCATACCACAAATATACCAAAGGACATAGGAGATTACAAAACAATATACACTGATGATAAGACCAAATACATGAACGTATGACAATAGAGCGGGCTTACAACAATCCCAAAATCAAAATACAGGTATCACTCAATGCCCACTTTACAATTACAGAAAAAATCCCCTCAATAGACTCCAACACAAGGAATGGGGAAAACCAAAATGATGCAAACCGTACTCTGGAGGATGGATCAAGTCCACTCCTCTAGGCCGGAGGGGGCCTCGCGAGCCTCTCCTGCAGTCGGGTCGACCGACGCAGGATCGGAAGAGGGATCTGAGCCTGCAACACACAAGACAAACACATAAGTACGACGACTTAGCAAAGTATAAGCCAACAAGAAGATAACACGAATTGTGTCTAAAACTGAAGAATACCGAACAATAGTCATAATGCAATATCCATAGAAATTTTGTCTGTATACTAAACAATTATGCAATGAATAAGCATGCTATCAGAATCATAAACAGGTAACAATCAAGTGGCTACTACATTGGCCATTTTCTCCCTTACGAGAGCAATCAGGATGAGAACACCAGCGGCCGGGCCAGGGTACGCATGGGTCTCTAGTTCCCGGGGTCCGGAGTCCCAGGACAAGACACTCTGCAGAGGTAAACACTTAAACTAAACCAAAGTTAACCCCGTCGGGTATCCTAAGGCTGAGGCTCAGTAGTGCCAAGACCAATCACAATCAATCGGATGATGCACCTCTATCAATCAATCAATCATATCATATCACTTATCACTTACAGATCTCACATATCATGCTGAACAAACAATAGGAAGTGCATCGCATATACTGATACTGAATGTACATAAGCAATTACAGGAAGTGCTGACAATGAGTATCAATCACAATCACTGACTCATAACTGATGCAAGTTCTCCAATGGAGCAACGGTATAACACAATACACAATAATAGAATGGTTCCACCCGGGCTTCGCTCTGGGGTTGCTGCATTTCCCACAGAATCGAGAGGTCCAGCGTAGAACACATAAGAGGGCATAAACCGAAATCAATATGCTGTACAACTCAAACCAATCCAGTACTTATACGAATCAAGGATCCATTACAAGCCAATCCTACACTAATTATCCAGCGTCTCTAACCGTGCATGTTGATGTAGTTTTAAGTTATCCGATGCACCATTGTCTAGTGTTGCAGTGTCTCGAGTGTGCATCGAAGTCCCTTAAACCAACACCCATGGGGAGGTGCTAAACAGCTGGATACAAGCATGAATGATTCACAGCCCTTGAGATCATTCATGTCATTCAAACATTCCATTGGGCATGTCCAGGTTAGCTACATTCTAACATGAAAGTCATATACGGTCTTTTGCTTAAACCTAGTCCCTTTTCATTTAATTCTCAGGGTCTCACGGTGTAGCCGTAGGTAACCTTACGGCTTAGCCGTGGCATCTTACGGCTTAGCCGTAATATGCACTGCGGCTGAGCTGAGGTTCCCCAAATATCCCTTCGGATTTACGGCTTAACCGTATTTTGCTCTACGGCTCAGCCGTATCCTGGTCCACGGCTTGGCCGTAAGCCAATGCACGGCGTAGATCAGGCTGGGCCGTAGAAGAATGTCAAATTGCCAACATCCAGTTATTTTCAGCTAACAGTCTGTACTGTTCTACGGTTTGGTTTACGGTTGGGTCTCGGCTTAGCCGTAAGCCATTTTACGGCTTAGCCGTAGCACATTTCACGGCTTAGCCGTGAGTGCACGGACTCATTTTCCCTGAACTTGTTACAGTCATACAGAAAATGCTCAAAACCGCTGGGAACAGACACAAAACAGCAAAATGAGCTGAATTAGGCTGTCTAACACTGAGAAATACAATAAAGCATAAAAACAAAACAATCAAATCACTATCAATCGGTGTTCACACATCTTGGGCTTATACTTGCCTCACGGACGAAATCCACACGCTAATTGGCTCAGTCCACCGGAAGCACACACGAAAAAGAGCTCCTTTCTTCCTCCCTTAAGCCACGAGCAACAGAGAAGGAGAGGAGAGAAAGAGAGAGCTGAACAGAGAGAAAAGAGAAACGAGCTGAGAGTGAGAGAGCAAGAGCTGAGAAACGATCGAGAGAAATGGGAGTGGTTGGGGGATATTTATACTTAATTTGAGTCGAAATTACATTTAAGGCCAAATAGCTTATGCAAATATCAGTTTGAGTCAAATGCCGGTCCAACGAAAGCAAACGAACTCATTCGGATCCAAGACAGTTACGACAATCGACAAGCTCAACGAAATACACGCTCTAACGTCAAAATGACGCAAAACTGACAAGGTCAATCAAAAGCCAAAATTACGAAAAAGGGCTCGATCTACGTAGACCAAGTCAAACTCAACCCAAACGATCTCTCTACGAGGCAAAACCAAAACAAACAAAATCAAAACACACTTAGCGATAAAAACACACGCAATTACACACTAAACCGGATCAACTCGGGTCGGAGTGTTACATCCCCCAACATGTTAGAGAGGAAGATTGGAAGTTATTTGTGGACATAGAATCAACGGAAGAGGCCCAGGCCTTAAGGGAGAAAGGTAAAATCGCTAGGTTTAAGATGATTTGTCCTCATACTTCTGGACGAAAGGGAGAAGCTACGGTGGCAGATGATATAGTAGGTGTAATGTTTACATCATGTTTAATTTATGCATGATTTTTATAAATAGTTAAAAGTTATATCTTGAATTATTTACAGGAACAAGAAAATCCGGGCGAGGAGATCACTCGTATGGACCTCTTTTTAAGAACTCACACTAAGAATGATGGATCAGTTACTAGCCCAAAAGTGGTGGGGAATTTTTTTTATTCAAATGCATTTTATATGATTCAATATGTTGTGGATGATATTTTATTTTTATGGGTATGAATATCTTAGTGTTACACTCATTTTTGTGTTTTCGTATCATGTATGAAGTTCAGCTTTGGAAATGCTATAGTTGAATATAAATTAAATTGATAGTTTATATGGGCAATGGAGTGCTCTTATAAGGTGTTTTATTTATTTATAAGTAACCAATATGTTGTTAAAAAAATTTAAATGCCCTCCAGTTAAAATATTTTTTATTTTAGATTTTTTTATTTATTATTTATCATACGTTTTGTAGGATGCTGTTAGAAGTGTTCATGAGGCTGACAGATGTCTTACACAAAAAGATCTTTAAAATGACCAAGTTGCAAAGGTATTATTCATTTATTTTTCTTGTTGATGATAAAGCCTGACAAGTACCAATTTAGTATTTGTCTAAATATTGACATCATTTACTTTTATTTTTGCATAGATCATTGGTCTTGATTCTCGATGACATGTGCACGGCTTAAGCATGGGTGTTTCTATGACAAGTATCCGTTATTCCGCTCTATTTATGAAAGCATTAGCAGATGAAAAGTTATCAAATGAAAAGATTGAGAGAAAAATGATAAAGTTGATGGAGGAGATGAGTGTCCTACAAAAAGATATGGATGAGTTAAAACAAACTCTATCCCAAGGTGGGACAGTAATGCGGTCATCCACCCATCGTGGGAATTATTTTCAAGTACAATATTTATTTTTTATATATTCTAGATTTCTATAAATAAATAAATAATATTTTAATTGATGAAGTATGTTGACACTATTTATTTCTAATAATATTGTAGGCTCGGAATGAATCACCCCATCAAGAGACACAGACAGAATAAGCAAGTCCACAAACAGGATTGATTCAGTATAGGTTGATGCATTTGGCGCAGAAGGATGTTTGTGTTGCTTATGAGATTGTGATTGGTTCATTACTTGACTATCCAGGATGCTATAGGATTGTTGAGGATGAGATTCTTGATTATTCGATCCAGTTACTTAGTGAAGATAAAACTTTTGGATATATCACTTTGGGTGATATGATTGATTGGCCCATGTATAAGACTTTAGATTAGTTTTATTTTACTTTGTTGCAATTTCGACTTTAGATTAATATATTGTCTTAGAATGACTTGACTTGCATTGAAGCTTTGATTTTATGTATTGGATTGAATTTTAATTCAGGTGACTTTAATTAAGCTAATGATGTTTGTTCTTATCTAATGTGTTATTGTTTGTATTTATAGGTGGAGTACTAATAACATTTATTGAATGAATAATTATATAAACTCTACATATAGGTACATTTTTATTTTTTAAAAAAATTAGATAAAAATGACACCTACTAACACTTGATAATTTGAATAAAACTCTAGATACTTTTTAAAAACGACAGCTCTTATAACTTGATAATTTTTTGAAAAACCTTTTTTAAATTAATAATTGATTAAAAAAGGATAGTTTTCATTATAAAAAAATGAGAGCTACTTACACTTAACAAAACGATAGCTTGAAACACTTGTTAAGCTAAGACTTACGCGACAACTATGGACACTTGTTTTTAAAAAGTTACATTAATATTAACGACGGTCAAAATGACAATTTGGACTGTCGTTTTTTTAATTAAATGATAGCTCAGAACATTTTTTTTTTTTTGTGAATTTTGACGTAGTGTATATAGGACTTAGAATTTATGATGAACGGATAGAATTTATGATGGATAGATACTTCAAAATGGACAATGTCTCATATCATGCCGTATCTGATGCTTCATTTTTATGTGTAAAATTTGTGTTCTTGCTTTGTCATAACCATAGTGTACCTTTGCCATAATCATGCCATATCTGGGCATCATAGCTTACAATTGGGATTTGTAACCCACACTCACTTGATATTTGAACTTGAGACGATAAAAGGGTTTATGTTTGAACTAACACTTATCTCCCGCATTGCCCGAAGACAGGTGTGGGGCTACACTAATTTGAAGTTGCGTGTGCATTTAGAATTTTAAAATGTCGAACACCTTTCAAAGCACCAAGAACTTGTAATTTACAACATTCGAACCGTTAAGTGTACATAGGGTAAAATAGTGTAGAGCTACACTCATTCAAAGTGTGCATTTAGATTTTTAAAATGTCAAACACCTTTCAGAGGACCAAGAACTTGTAATTTCCAACACTTGGACCCTGTGAGAAAGGGTCAAATAGTGTGGTTCTAGCATGTTAAGTGCAATCTATGGCCTACATTGGTAAAATTGTAATGACTCCTTGAATGATTAGCCATTTTAGTAGTTCTTTGGCTGTCTGAGTGTTGTTAAAGGCTAGAGGCAAATAAAGGCGCTAAGGTCTCCTGGGGCCTAGGTGCATGGCATGAGGCAAGGCGTCGGCTTCATTGAAGCGAGGTGCACATTATAGATAAAAATAAATATTATTATGCTGGAAAGAACAACATCAGAAAAAACGGAAAAAAAAAAAAGTGCCCAGCACCAAAACAGCCCAGACATGCAGGAAGGAAAAAAAAAAAAAAAAAGCAACAGCAGAGCTACAGTAGTGTGGGAAAGGAGGCAAGGGACATTATTAAACTCGAAGAAAGGAGCTGCTGAACTCCAGGCTACTATGTTACATTCGCATCAAATGATCATAAACGGCAATTCCATGTAAAAACATTTCTGAACAATCAGACACAATTAGCAGATCCAAAATTTACTGAAGGAAAGCAAGGAAATGTGTAAACGTCCCCAACAAACAGAATATGACTGGGACCAACTGATTGTATTAAAAAAAGGGCAAGACATTTGGGAGTAGGTAAAAATCAAGATTTAAAAAACACAATTTCAGAGACTATATCAGCCATTTTAAAAGCCTTATATATCCGTTTACATATCCATTTTCTTTATATCCACTGGTATAAGCGTTAAAAAAAAAATCAGAGCCATAATAGCCCAGCAGTGAAAGGAAAAAAAAAAAAGCAGCAGATTTGGACGAATAGCATCAAGAAAAAAAAAATAGTAGAGAAGAAAGTTACTACAGCAGCAGCTCGCACTTTTCTTCTTCTTAGCAGGAGGAGCAGGAGCAGGTGCACCGTGCACGGTTCTTCTTCTTCTTCTTCTTCTCCTTCTTCGTTTTTTTACCCAGATGCAGCAGCACCTTCTTCGTTCTTGACCTTTGTAGAATGCAAAGGGATAGGGTTTAAAAGTACTTTAGTTAGGAATTTATATTTAGCCCCTCCATGTTTTTTTAATTGACCTTTACTAAAGTTGTGAAATATATATTTAAACCCTGCAAGTTCTTTTTTCTAATTTTTAAGGCAATCATAAAAACATGTGCCTCGAATGCTTTTCATGCGCCTCGACCCGAAGGGATTGAGACGAACATTATGCACCTGCTGCGCCTATGTATCAGGCCCCAAATTTTAATTTTGGATTGAATCAGTCTGTTGGATTTGAGTTGGGTTGAGAGGGGTTAGATGGACTGATTTAATACTCCTGGGCCTTAGGTCAGAGTTATTTTATCCTTTTAAGCCAAAAGATCTTTTTTGAAATTTTGTAAAACTCACTAAAAAGCAAGGAGCTATTCCTTGTAATTTAGAAAAACCTTTATATAATATAACCCTTTGGGTTTTCCCGATTCTTCTATCCTCTTCCTTTCCTTTGCAACTAAGCCTTAACAGTTCTCCAAGGGAACAAAGGTTGGATCTTCAAATTCGCTTTTGGTATCGAAATCCAAGCAGGTGGATAACTGTAAACAATGTGTTTTTAATTTCTTTGATGAATGCCATGCTTTAAGATATGACTATTTAATTAATTTTAATTTTATGATTAGGGATTAATAATGAAGATCTGACTTTGATTGAAACAAAGAAAATACATATGATTTAGTTGATTAGGTTAAAAGTTTGTTTTGGGTTTATATATAAAAAAAAAAATGCAACAGCGCTACAATAGGCGGCTGTTGCCTATGCAAGTCAGGCAGCGTTGCTGCCAAGCGTGTGCAGGTAGCAGCTGCTACCTTTGCTGCAAGCCACGTAGGCTTGGCCTGTGGTCGGGTTGGGCCTGGGTGGGCAGGCTTGCTGCTGTGGGTCTGGCCCAGCTGCTGGGCTGGTTCACCTGGGCCTGGGCATCTAGCTGGAGCTGGGTTTGCTGGGATGGGTCCATTGGGTTGGGCAAATTTCTGAGAGGCTTAATTTAATAAAAAAAATGATAATAATAATTAGAGTTTAGAATATTAATTATAAGTAGATTAGAATATTAGTTAAGGTTTAATGATGACTTGACTAGAAATAACTAAATCTTGACTAGTTGTGATTAGAATTTTAATTAGATTTGGTTATAACTATATTTGGGGTTTAATTATTTGTGATTAATATTTTATTTAGTTTGATTAGAATTTAATTAAGATGTAATTGGGAGTGATTAAATCTTAATTAGAAAGTATTTGAAATTCTAATCTGGATTTTAGATTGAGTTTAAATTTTGAATTTGAGTCCGGAATTTCAATCTTTTGTTTTATATAAGATGATAAGGTATTTTTATCCACAACAATGTTAATTAAGAACTTAATTGTTCTCTCCTTTTTTTTAATATAATTTGATTAAGTTTGGAATTGAAACTTGAGTATCTTTTACCCAATTTGTAAAACACACCGCCTATATATAATTGAATTAGATGGATTTCTTTCTTTTTTAGCAAAGCTAGTTGAATGTTCACATTAGAATTGGACTGAATTCAGAATGGGAATTTAAGATTCACGATGCACCACATGATAGACACTGAAAGTAAGATATTAGCATCGTGGATTCCCATTTCCATTGTGAAAGAGGGTTGTCTCTCATGTGTATATTTAACTAACTATGACCGTTAAGTGTATTAGTGCTTATTTTCAGAGAACTTGAACTGACACACGATCATAATATACTTTTAAATTAAGTAATCAAGTACTTAAATTGATATTGGGTTAACGAGTATGAATTAAGGGTTTCATAACATGATTAATTGTCCCAATAAACGTATGTATGTGCATATATATATGTAACACTACGGCCCGGCTTAACCTGGTTTAACGTTTAATTAACCCTCATTGCGGTTATTTTTCAGTGAATTAGTTTAATGAATGTTGTTTTCTTGTTTAGAATTATGTTCGGGTCACGGATAGGTAGTTGGGTAGCGTTTAACCTGGTTTAGGTAGACATGAGCCTTTTTTCATAATTTTATATTTGATAAGACGTTGTCATTCATGCATCATTTTGGTGTCAATACGTGTATCTCATCGAGCTCGTTAACTTCCGTAATTAACTCGTACGCAAACGACTTTGTTTGTTTCTGTTAGACAATCATTTGACTTGAATTGTTAATATCTTGAATTTGTGGACTTTCCTATAAAAGTACTTAATCCTTATCTTATTTACACATATAGACGATGCATGCACCGCCTTACTCCTCAACGTGTTCTTCTTTTCTTCTTCTCTGTTCGTCACTTCTCCCCTTCCTTCTTTCTTTTTCTTCAAGTCAGGCCAGAAGGGAATTCATCTTTTGTGAATTGGGAGTTTAAAGGTAAGGGTTGAGCCATGATTCTCTCCACCTATGTCTATTACAGTTTTCTCCTCTTGCATGGCATGCATTCAACGTCTCTCTCTCTCTTTCTCTTCTTGCATGCGTGATGGGTAGAATCGCAGTAGACAGTGGATTTGAGCCAAAGGACAACTGTGCACGTGTTAAAACCCAATTGAGGCAAGTATAAGCACAATTTGGATGAACACTTGTTGATGATGATTTGATTGGTTTTATTCTTATTACTCTTGCATGGTTAGATGATTTTACAGCCCTTGTATGTTAATTTGCAATTGTTGTTATCTTGTTTCAATTCTGTGTCCAAATTCCGGTTTTCTGTAACAGGTTCCAAAAGTTCAGTTTTTGAAACTTACGGCTAAGCCGTAAGGTTTTATGGCTCAATGTCTCGAGAGCTGAAAAATCAGTTTTTACACTACGGTAAGGCTACAGCTAAGCTGTACATTGTACTACGGTTAAGCCGTGACCCAGCTGTGGGTCAGTTTACGGTTGGAATTCCAGAGAGCTGAAAATGCAGATGACCTTCTACGACCTGGCCATGTTGAAACCGTGTAATGTGATACGACTAAGCTGTGCCTTAGCTGTAGAACAGAATATGGATGAGCCGTAGAACAAAATACGGTTAAACCAAAAATGCAGATGAATAGAAGGGGAACCACGGCTGAGCCGCAGTGCATATTACGACTAAGCCGTAAGATGCCTACAGCTAAGCCGTACGTTCACCTACGGCTAAGCCGTACCACCCCTGAGAACTGAATTAAAAGAATAGGTTAATAAAGGGACCTGGTAGTGCCTTCGACCTAGAATGTAGGTAACCTGAACTTGCCCAATGGAATGTAGAATCGCATGAGTGGTCTTTAAGGGCTGTGACTTATTCATGTGCATTGTCCATTTGTTAAGCCCCTCCTTATGGGTGTTGGTTTAAGGGACTTCGATACACGTCTCTTGATACAATGCAACACTTGAAAACTGAACAACTGTGTATCGAATAACTTAAAACTACATCATCATGCATGGTTAGAAACATTGGACAACTAGTTTAGGGTTGGCTAGTAAACAACCTTGATTCAGTATAATAAGTTGACTTGCATTGCATATTGCTTACGGTTATTGCCTTCTATGCTCTTATTCTTGTTTGAATCGTAATTGTTCGCTTGTAATGATACGGTAAGATTAGTGATTTCCTTTCGGGTGATGCACACACTGTATTGCTTATTGACATGTACTGCACCGTACTGTGCTGCCTGACCGACTAACTGAAATTGATTGACGTGCATCATACGATATGACCGATCCTGTTTGTCTGGCTCTACTCAGCCTCAGCCTTAGGATACCCGATTGGGTTGACTTTGGCCTAAACTGTTTGTTGCGTCTACAGAGTGCTCCTGTCTTGGGATTCCGGACCCCGAGAACCAGATACCCATTCGTACCCTGGCTCGGTCGATGGTGTTCTTGTCCTGACTGCTCTCAATAGGGAGAATATGGCAAATGTAGTAGCCACCTAGCCAGTATATCTGTTTCATGATTTTGAAAGCATGTTTATTGTTATGCACAACCTGCCTAGTATACGAACATGATCTCTATGCAATGTTAATTATTAACTGATAATTACTCAGCTTTGCTAGATACAACGCGTGTTAACTTATTGTTGCTTATACTATGCTGAGTCGTCGTACTTATTAGTTATTCTTGGTGTTACAAGCTCAGATCCTTCTACCGACCTCTCGTCAGTTGGCGAGACTCCAGGAGAGGTCCGGGAAACCCAGTCAGAGTTAGAGGAGTGGATTTGATCCCTCCCTTGGAGAGCAGTCTTGCATGGCATCAGTTTCTCATTTTGTGTGTATGGGGCCCACATAAATTTCTGTACCAGGGTTTTTGGGTGATGCCTTGTATTTTGCCCTCCGCAACTATTCCCATTTTGTTTGTACATCTTGTAATTATTATAATCTTTTGTAGTTATGATTCCTTTCTGTACATACTTTGGTTGTATAATAATACTTACAGATTCCGCGTACACCTGGCTTGCATGTGTGAGTATCCCTTGTGTACTTGAACTAGGTCTAAGTGCACGTGCAAGGGAATATGTGTGTCACTTGTTAATTTTGTTACTAACCCCCAATTTTTTGGTTCGGGTTGTGACAATATACATATTGATATATATATCTGACCGACTATAATTTAGAGGTAGACGTACGCCATTAGGTCAGCTTGCACTATGGAATATAGTACACAGCTGTGGCATTTGTTATATCTGGTTGGAATACTCATTTTTGTATATTTATTTGAGGGAATACCCGTTTTTGTATATTATATCTGCAGGAGTACCCGTTTTTTGTATATTGTATGTGCAGGGATACTCATTTTTGTGGATTCATGCTATTGGGTTTGCATTCGGTAAATTTTGGGTCAGAATGAAAAATATGTTTGAATCCAATTGATTAACACCATTGCTTGCAGTTTACCCGCTTAGTAGATTACGTCAATCTGACCCACTACTTTTGGTGCCTAGGTTCTATTACTCGTGTCAAACTGGAGGGTCAAGCGACACAAGAGATTCCACCGGATGGCGGAGTTGTTGAGTGGAGCACCGATAACATCGTCTGAGGTATCCTGGTATTGGTGTTGAGATTTGAACTTTAGATTATATAATAATGCCATGTTTGAGGCCATTAGTTATTCATTAAATTTATATATCTTCGAATTACAACTTTAATTATTATACTTTGAAGCACTTGACTTTGACTTTATTATTATTGAGATTTGTTCTATAGTTGGTGTACAATACTCATCTGTGCAAATTATGTATTTCAGTTCTGAGTGTAATTTTGGTAGCTTGATCATCAAGCGTAACCTCACGAAGGATTTCGATCCACCTGAAATTGGGGCCAGTATCATTTATGTAAGAAAAATTTTTATTGGCCCCAATACTCACACCCTTAGAACTGAGTTTAGATCCAGCCTAGTTTTGGGGGCGTGACACTACGCGCACTTTAACAATAGTGGTTTGCCATGCCATCATTGTACTTGTACGTATAACTCACGTACAACAGATGAACTCTATTATCATGTGTTCAGTTGTTGTCATCCAACACCCCTAATGATCTACCCGGCCTTATTTTAGTCGCTGACCTCATAAGTCATTCCTTATTCTAACAGGTACCTAGATTAAGTTCAGTATCCTCACATTGCTGCCTCTCGACTCACTAGATATGACTTAATCCTTTTCTACCAATTTTCCTACCAAATCTTAGGTATAGTCTAGTCTAGTCTAATCCCAATATTAAGTATATCTTGTTTAGTCCAATCGAGTTTGGCTCATGTAGTGTGTTTGTTTGCCCAATTTTGCTAGTTATTTGTCTAAGGTAATTTAGGGGTCGTTTGCTTCAGAACTTTTACATATGTAATCATCTCACATGTGATATGATTTCACACATTTATGTTTGTTCATAAAACTTACACATGTGGTGTGTAAATTGCATGTGATTTTAGTATGTAAATGGCATGTAAAAAAAGACTGCAATTTTCACACCTCAATAGGTGTGAATTGGTTTCACACCAACTTAAAAAAGGGAAAGCTACAGTGCATCAATGCCCATCATGCCCTTTTTTTTTTTTTTTTTTGCATCTCAATCATGATCTAAACGGCCAATATGTTTTTCATGTAAAAAACGGCTATGATGTAAAATTTCAGTTGTTGGATCATCATGAACTATGAGATCTGATCGAAATTGTTCAAGCCGTTAATCTTCATTTCTGAAATTTTGTGGGGCCCATTTTTATGATCTAAACCATTAATCTCATTCAAAAGGACATTTTTAGTTATGGGGTCAATTTTCAGGTGTTAATTTAATAGGAATCTTGAGATATCTTCAAAAAACTGTATTAACCATTGGATGCATGCACCATTGATATAGTGTAGTGCAAGTTGTGAATGGGTAGTCCTTTTTTTCAATTTTTTGGATCACCAGAGCGTCAAATGAAAAATCTGAACTGTTAAATCTCTTTAGAAGGCCAAACATGGCTAGTGGATCAAATTTCAACAATTGATCTTTCATGCGTTGTGAAATATTGACAAAAAATGCTAGACCATTTTAATCTTTAATTCTATTTCCAATCTAAACCGTTAGTCCTCTTCAAAAGGCCAACAATGCTTTCTATATCAAATTTCATCACTTGATTCCTCGTGAATTTTTCAAAATTTGTGAAAAACATGTGAACCGTTAAGTATAATTAGATTCACATTTGAATAGGTGTGAAAACAATAAATAAAGAATTATGTTACACATGTGAGTCATTTGCATATGTAAAATATTTTCACATTACATGTGAAATTAATAAACGACCTCTTAAGTTTTGTTACTTGTAAGGCTATACATCGAGATAAGTATGTTCTTGATCGCCCTAGCCTATCTTAGAGTAGTTTTCCGTGTTAGCTGCCGCTCTTGAAGTTTAGTTCAGCTTGCCAATCTTGCCCTTCGATGCTTGAGTCAGCACCACCTAACTTCAATCCCATTTCAGTCGGACCCAACTGTTTTGGCGTTTATATTTATATATATATCACTATCTACAGTATAGTTCTTGCTTGCATATTTTCATGTATCTTGCTTAATGGCCATTTTTTAAACTTTCCCCAGGGTGTGGCTTTCTATTATTATCGTTATCATTCTCTTGTCTTGCTGGCTCTCTCCATGGTCAGACTGTTGCAACTGTACAGTTGGAGAAATATTATGTGGATTTTGCCAATTTGCTAGGAGGCATTTGATGTTTAGATTTTTCTTATATTGATCCCATGCTCACTATCATTCAGTCTTGTTATTCATGCACTATTTGCCTAGTTGTAGACTTCATTGAAATTATGTTAATTATTTGTCTGCAAACTCTTATTTGAAGCAAACATTGCATGCTATTTATTTTGATTACGTACCAAGTATCGTGAGCTTGACTAATCTACACTTCTTTTTGTAGGTACGGACCCCTTGCCCCAAAGTCGGAGATCGAGAAGGCAGCTGAAGGAGCCATGAGAGATAAAAGGACTGGTGCATTGATGATGTCATCTAGAAATTAGATGGCATGCGAAAGCTGACCGGCACTTTTTGGGAGTTTCTGTACTTTGGCTTTACTTCAGATGTATTGACCTTTGTTGGTCTTTATTTTGGGCGATTGTATCATTGACTTTCTCAAGGGCGTAACATGTGTAAGTATTCAACTTTAAATATGTATATGGTTATGCATTTTTGAGATTTTGTACCCTCCTATATTTGTCTCGATTGTTACGCAAATGTTCTATAGAGAATGATTACGAAGCTTCTGCTAAATTACTGCATCATGTAATTAAGGAAATTTGACTCACCTTCACATGAAAAGCAAACCCAAACAAGAACCACTGGTGATGCGGACAATCTTCTTGAAATTTTTTCTTACTAAATTTCAATTCTAAATATGAAAATCAATAATAAATTATAATTCGGTTGATTCAAAGTAATATAGGTGGGTTTGATAGAACTAAAGAGAGATGTTGCCTTTTCACCTAAATGTATCTTCACAATCCGAAATGGGTCAAGTGTAGTTCTATTACCAAGAAATTTCTCCTTTTGGGTACCTGCCACCCCACTGCACTTTTCTTTTCACCTTAAACCCTTCAAAGCATCTTCATATCTAAATTGCTACTAATAATGGGAACATTCAAGGCCAATCACGGTAGAGGAAAAGTGTCCTTTCTTTCAATTTAGGGTGTATGTTAGATGAGAAAGGTGGAAGCATACGTGATGGGGGTGAATCCCAAGTCCACTCAAGTTCTCATCGAATTCTCAAAACTGAAATATACAAATCCATCCACTGGGATGCCTAAGAATTCCAAGCCACTAAAAACCGCTTTTGGAATTTTTTGACCCCTCCTACGGCCCCACCACCACATTCTTTCCTCTTTCTACATTCAACTGATTTTTACTCTTTGGATTTGTTTGAAACCACCCCCACCCACCATCTTTCTACATTCATTCTGATTTTAATGTCTTAAATCCAATCTCCAACGGTTTTGACAAACTATATTAACTTCTCTCCTCCCCTTTTGGTAACGTGTGCATTTTGTAACTTCCCCACTCTTTATAGAAACAATTCAACATCTCTTCTTATTCCTTTCTCTATCCACCTCCTCTTATCATGAAAACAAATGCACTTCCACCGTATCTCTCTTCTATATATCCAAGTGCACCTCTCTGTACCTATACGAACACCCCATCGCATACCTCTCTACCCCCTCTCACTTCTCTTCTACTTCTTTTTTAATCCCATACAATCTGAGTTCTTGTGAAGGCTTGGATTTGTGTGTGCTGTAGGTAATGAGATAGGTCTCCGTTTAAGCGTTGGTTCTCATGCAACTGTTTGATTTTGAAGTTGAAGCCAAAACTAGGGCTTAGAGGAAATAATAAGAAGATGCAACTAAATATTTTGAAGTTGAAGCTACAACTAAGGCTTAGAGGAAAAAAAAAAAAAAAGAAGATGCAACTAAATATTTTGGAAGGGTTTTTCTTAGGTGTTGGTGTCACACCCTGAAATACGAGGTCCTTGGGACCCTCAAATCATGGGAAATGACAGGTTCACAATAACTAAATTAAAATAAATAAATAAAAACCAACTTTATTAAATTAATCTAGATGGAATAACATGATTAACATCTCAATAAAATCAATCCTCTAAATCTAAGGCTTAAGTTTTCGTAGCTCATCCCTCAGTCCCAATTCCACAAAGCAAGCTAGATTTTCTTGGGTTCTGGATCAACCTTGAAATCTATGTGGGAAAAACATGGGTGAGTAAAACTCAACAAGTAATACGAACCATAAAATCTATCAAAACAGGTAACAATCAAAGAAATCAAATATAGAGTCATGGTTTGCATATACAAGGTATAGCAAATAAGATAAGTACAATATCTTTAAAGCGACAAGAAGATAATGTAACTAAGATTCAAGGTGGTTCAAACAAGTGAGCAAAAAACTAAATCAGCAAATAAAAAGGAAAGGCATCTCTGTAGTAAACAAAGTGTATTCTCCAGAGTTAAGCCTGAACCAAGCACAATGTACTCGCTAGGTACAAGCCATTTTCTTATCCAAAGTTGGCACGTAGCCTGAGAATACCGGTAATTTTCAAAACAAAGTGGGGCTAGCTACAGACTAAAAATATTGCACAAAGAGGTTCCATTCCTAATGTCATACCCAAAAGGGGCTAAAATTTGCATATCAGTGGCTCCACGGTGCGTTGCCCATATTTTAGAGAATGCCTTACAATACAAAGAGCTCAATAGCAATTGCAACAAATTCCAAGTTTTCAAACACAACAAAAGCGTGGGTTGTGATCACAAATCAAATCCTATGTTATCATAATTTTCATAATTCACATCAAGTGGCAAATGGATCAATACTTTGCAAATAGTCCTTTTATAAGTTGATAATGCCAAGGGAACGAGATCGAGTATATCACAATCATAGTATTTCAAAGCAAGTCAATGCATCAAAATATCCTAATATTCTAGGATTATTCATCAATTTGCAAAATTTCACATTTTAAATCAAATTGAGACAAGGACATGAAAACTCTGACTCAGGAAATATGATAAGACTACTTTCCTTAATTGTCAGTCTTCAGAGAATTTATCTCGTTCTGATCTGCAAGTCCGACAAGAGTTCCTAATAATAATTGTTAACAAATAAATTTAGCAATTGGGCTCAATAAGTAGGTTCACGTACTAATTGTTAAACATGGGTCAGGCTTGGATACAGGTAATGTATCATAGGTTAACATATATAGGTTTAAGCCCGAATGGTGTGGGCTCTGTATGCATCCAAGGGCAATGGGTGAAACTTGGGCCAGAGGTAGTGGGCCACATGTGATCAACTTGAGTGGTCTTGGGTCAACAAATGTTATAGGACTAGTGAATGATCCCCTAGTAATGCTGGGTTATAACACAGCGCCTGCACGATTTAAATGAGCTTAATACTCTAAGTGGGCCACAGATATAAGTGGGATGATTAGAATCTGGGGTTTGGGATTTGAATGGAATGGAGACCCAAGAAGACAACCATGCAGCAGCAAGGAAGAAACAGAAAAGAAGTGCACGAGAAGGAGAGGACATGAGTATCTGTTTGGGGCATGATCGAGTAGATGGGCTGCATGTTGATCCCAAGTTGGACTTGGTAACAGAGAAGATAGAGCAGGAATAGGAAGGAAGAAAAAGAAGTGGAAGAAGAAAGAAGAAACAGGGAAGAGATGTTTGCTGATGAGGTGGAGATCGATGGCTGTTTGGCTTGCAGAACAGTGGAAGGAAACAAGGAAGGGAGAAAAACAGAGAAGAAAGGAAAACAGAAAGCAGAAGAAGAGAAACAGAAAGAACAGAATGGAAGCATGGAGAAGAGGAAGAAGCCAGCAGAGGAGAAAGAGAAGCAAGAAGAAGATGATGATGAAGTGGGTTGTCGGGGCTCTTTAGGGCAGAAACGAAAAAAGAAGAAGAAAATAGGAACGAGAAAGGAGGAGAAGGAGAGAGGAAGAACAGAGGGAGGAGACGACAAAGAAGATGGAGAAAGATGCAAGGAGGGAGACGAGGAATCAGGTGAAAGAAGAGGGAGAAACAGGAAACAAGAAGAAGAAGAAAAGAATGGAGAAACAGTAACAGCAGAGAACGTGGGACCGAGGGAGAAGGGAAGACAGAGGAAAGGAAGAAGAAAGAAGTAAACAGGGAAGAAAAAGAAAAGTAAAAAGAGGAAACAGAAGGAGAAAACCAGGGAAGAAGAAGGATCTGGGGGAAGAGAAACAAAGGAGGAAGAGAGTGAGAAACAAGAGGAGGAACGAAAAAGAAGAAAGGAAACTAGGAAAAAAGAAGGAATGCAGGGAAGCAAAAGAGAGAGGGAACAAGAAGAAGAAACAGAGAAGGAGAAGAAGAAATTGGGAAACAGAAGGAAGAAGAAAGAGAGAAGAAAACGTTGCAGAGAGGAGATGATGAAGCAGAGAGAAAGAAGGAAAGGACCGGAGAGGAGGAGCAAACAAAAAAGAAAGGAAAGAAGAAGAGACAGAGAAGACGAGACAAAGAAGAAAGAGAAGAGGATGCGCAGAGAAACAAATCAGTAAGGAAGAAGAAGAAAGTGACGAGAAGAAGGAGAAAACTGAAACGATGGGAGAGGAAGAACAGGGAAACAGAGCAAGGAGAAGAAGAAGAAAATAAAAACAGCGATGGGTCTGCACTAGTGCAGGGTGGCTCGACCATTGGGCCAAAAAAGCCTTTACTTTAGGCCCCCAAAAAAAAGGGCCCCCAAAAATGTAAATCCCATCTTTTTTTTCTCAATCTAAAAAAAATAAGGACTCAAAAAAATAATTGTAGCAACTTAAATCTTTTCAAATTTCAAAAAAATATCATCATTTTGTTCCTCTTAAAGAATAAGGCCTCATAAAAGTAATTAAAGCAGCTACCATTTGTTTACATTCCATAAAAAAACAAGTGCTATCTTTTTATATTTCAAAAAATGAATTAAACATAATTTTCACCATTGAGAAAATATTTCCATTAAAAGAAAAGAAAAACCTGAAAGTCAAAATAAGCAAGAATTGTTTTCTATTCTAAAAATCCTCCAGGTTATACATTTGTCCCTCTATATTTATGCTGCTTAAAATCCTTAGAAGACAACTTCAGATATAATCTCATTTTTTCATATTGAAGAAGCTGTATCAAATTAAAAAGTAATCCATAACTATAATATTTGTGACCAACACTGATTAATCACTAAATTAGCTTTAATGGTTCTATGCTTTAGAAAAAATTTAATTACAAACTCATATTATATGTTTATTATAGTTAGTGTAAATATTATTAGTTATAATTTATAAAGATTAAATATGTTTACTAGAAAAATATTGACAATACCTATAACTGTTGCTTTTATAGAAAGAAGTTTTTCAAAATTAAAATTGATAAAGTCCTAATTTAGACCAACAATTTTACAAAAAAGATTAAATCGATTAGCCATACTAACAATTGAAAAAAATATGTTAGCAAAATTTGAATATAAAACATCAAATAGTAATATTGCATTACAAAAAATGAAAAAAAATAAATTTTAAATAAAATATTATAATAATATAAAAAATAAAAAAAAATTATTTAAGATTGTCGCTTTAGGCCTTAAATGGTCTTGAGCCGGCCCTGCACTAGTGGTGGGAGGAGAGGAAGAAAAGACGATATAGAGAAGAAGAAGAGGAGAAACGATGGAGAGGGAGGCTGTTTGGTTCAGTGGAATGTAGCAGAGAGAGAAAGAGAGAGAGAGAGAGAGAGAGAGAGAGAATCAAACGAAGATGAAACATGAAGGAAAGAAAAACAAAGAAGAGAAGAGAACGATGAATACTATAGGTGGGTTTGGCACGTGAATAGGAGAAGATGAAGTAATGGGTTCAGACTGACCCATGTGAGTTGAGTGGCTGATCGACTGGTAGGGGTTTGGGCAGGTCATGGTGATCCATGGTTGTTGGGTTGAGCCTATGGCTCGATAAAGTATGGGTCATGGTGAAGGTTAGATGGGCCCCATGGATGAATGTTGATAGTGCTGCTTGGATGAAGATGAAGGTGATGATGACATGGCAATCACTAACAAAAATTGAAATCTATGTTGCCATGAAAATAACTACAATAACCAACTGAAATTGTAACTTTTAAAAGAAAGAGATAAAGAAGAGAGGGACCATACCTTAAGTGGAAGGAGAAAACTCTATACAAGAGAGGGAGTAAACTTGGGTTACGTAGATGTGATTCAAAAGAGGGAGAGTGGTTTCTATTTATAGGAAAATAAAAACAAAGTTCCAATGGAGTTTTAGTCCTATCCAATCTTAGCTAAAGGAGTTTAATTCAAATGGAACTCTATCGCCAAGTAGAGTCAGGATAGATCAATACACATAAAGAGGTTTAATCTAAATAAAACTCTAAATTAAGCACAACGCTCTGATTCTCAAACTCTAATAATTTATGGGACCCACATAGTAACTAATTAATTACCTAGATTTTAAATAGCTTAAAATAATAATAACAATTACATGTGGGGTCCATCACAGATTAAATCAAGGGTCAAGATTAATTCGAATTAAAAATAAAAAATTCGGGTTGTTACAGTTGGAGTAAAAGAAAGTCTTATTTATTTTCAGGCATAATTTTTATGGAATATTTTCAGTTGTGATTGGGTTTTAGAATTTTATTTTTTTTATATGTGGTGAGCAATATTTTACCTTTTCCTTTATTCTTTCTATCAAACAATCTTTTTGTAATGGGGTTTGATTTAAAGGATATTATGTGGTGTTTTAAATTTCCATGTATATTTTTTGTGTTATTAGTTCAATAGGCAAAAAAGAAAGAAATGTAGACCCATGAAACCCATTCTATAAAACTCTATAATTCAAAACTCTCTATGATCTCTTGTCTAAATTTTCTCAATTTCCAAAAACATAGCCATTAAAAAAAACTAACACCTTAAAATTAAAGCACATATTCGTTACTTTAGTTTGATACATCAACACTTACTAATACTAATTTGTTCATCTTTAATTTCCACATCTATCATAGTATCAAATTTTATTTTATACACAATTTATCATTTTACGCCTAGCTAAGCCCAGGCATTTGTCACTAGTAACACATGACAAAAAAATAATACCCAATTGACTCGAGATATCCTGCACCTCTTCCACCAAATTAGCCAACCTCCAAGGATGTGAAAAATTTTCTAAACTGTGCTGAATGGCTAAAAAAGTATCTCCTTCAATAATTGCTTGACATCATCTTATGCTCTGTAACTCATGAAAACCTACTAAAAGAGCATAAACCTCAATTTCATTAACATCTAAGTAATTATTGACTTGGGTTTTGGTTTTATGTTCTTTTCATCATCCTTGTCTTAGTCTGATATCCCCTCGTTTTTTCTGGTTTTATATTCTAAGCATGGATGAAAATCGCGGTATCGGTCGCGGTATCGGTCGGTCCAAAAAACCGATACGGTATCGGTATCGGTCGCGGTTCACGGTCCGTCGCGGTCATCGCGGTGTGAATTTTTTTTTAATCCAAAAAAATTTGGAAAAACATCCAAAAAATCCAAAATATTAGAAATGCTAGAAAACAATGTTTTTTTTTCATTAGTAATATATATAAATCAAAATATCGGTCCCCTTAAGTTATGATATCCTGTATCGTTGTCTTGTCTAAAAATGTAATTTTTTTTATAAGAACCATAAGTATGACTTATGAAATATGAACTATCAATGAGTATGAAATTTTAGATAATAAACTTATTGATAATTTACATATAGTGGTTGTACGCTTGTACTTGTATCTTGTATAATATATAACTATACCCCTATTATTTTTTATCAGTCATCATTCATTATTCAACAACCATCAATTCATCATTCAATTATCAAGCAAGTTGTAAAATTCAAGAACATGAACATTAACATAACATATGACATAATGACAGTAAAATAAATTATAAATCAAATTATTGGACCCCTTAAGTTATGTTCATGTATTGATATCTAATTTAAAGCTATATAAATTTTATTTATAATTAAATTAATTTAGATACATATACTAAACAAGTTAAAATATCATAAATCTTATAAAATGCAACATAATTATGACTTATGGGCTATCTATTAGTATGAAATTTAAGAAAATAAAGCTTGTACTCGTCACTTAATCATTAAGTAAGTTCTGCCTTGCGCTTGTAAGATAACATGTTTTATTATGATAGTATAGTAAAACACAAAGCAACTAGATATTTATAACTTACTTAAAATGATGATAAATTTGAGTAATTATTTTACAAAGATCAATAAGATTTTAATAAAAATTCTGAGTTTTAAAACTTTAAATAGTTGATTTAACCTCAATATGTATTGATTTAAAATAATAAAAAGTACTCACAATAAAAAAAAGCATAAAATCATCATTTTTAAGCTATATCTAAATAATTTAAAAAAAATACAAATGCTTACCTCAGTAGAGTTGTATATGATTTTCAAGACTATATTGATAAAAAAAAAAGTATTTTTGATACCTTGCAAGTGAAATAGGTGTTGAGGAAGAAAAAAGGTGGCATATGATATATTTAAAAAAAGGAAGAAAGAAGGAAAAAAAGACAAAAAAAAAATTTTTAAATAGTGGGCCGATATTTTGACTGATATCGATCGATATATCGGCCGATATATCGGTTCACACCGATATTTTGAAATATCGGCTGATATTATCCGATATTTTGGGGATATTTTGCCTGGACGATACAAAAAACCGATAACTTCAAAATATCATACCGGTATGGACCGATACCGGTTCGTATCGGCCGATACGAACCGGTATCGGCTGAGAATTTAAACCATGATTCTAAGTAGATGATTTTTTGTCAATTAGTGGTTGCTTTTTGACTTTTTTTCTAAAAAAAAAAAAGAAAAACTTCTAAATTTTATAGTTTTGATTTGACTTGCACATTAAATCATATTTGTGAAATAAAGGCTCTACTTCACTCTACCTCACTTCACTCCATCCAAACATGCCCTTAGGTTTTTCTTTTTGGTACAGCAGCTAGGACCATTATCAACTGTCTTGTACTCACTGGGCCTATTTTGACTCGATTTGCTTTGTTGTAGTTTTTGCTTTGGTTTGGTTTATTAATGAATTATCCTTTTCAGGAAAAGAAAAATGGAGGATCGACCCATATATATAACCCTTTTGAGAGTAGGCGAGTCGGTCAGTGGAGAACTAATAAAAGTGGTGAAGCAGTGGGAACCTAGTAATGAGATGCAAAACCACTAGTAAATCAGCACCTAGTATTAAGATGTTAAACCACTTTCTCCCACGTTTGAGTTTAATACCAGGGGTAGAGATTGCAATCTTTAATGGACTTGTCAAGTAAACATTTTGTTTACATTATTAGGTCGAGGTCGGGGTCGGGGTCGAGGTCTATGATTCTAATACAAGGGCTGGAGATTGTAATCTTTTATGGGCTTGTTAGGTAAAAGATTTTGTTTGCATTGGGTTGAGGTCAATGGTACCAGATCTGGTATGTATGGCCTTTTCATTTCTAATTTTCCTCCGAGGCTGTCGCTTGGTAGCTAGATGCAAAGAGGACGCCTCCTCCTGTTATAGGATATGGCCTTGAAGAGGTTTGTTGTTTGGTCTATTACCATATGTAATGATCATGGATCGATATGGGTTGGAAAATTCATCAACAATTGTGGATCAAACGTATTTTGATAATTAAAAATTAATATCCACATGGGAGATCCTAATTTATATTTATATTATTTATATTAAGCATATGAAATTGGATATATATTTATATTATATATATTAAGCTGACAAAATTGGATTCTGAAATTCTCTAATTGAATTGATAAATTGAGCTCCATTCTCAATTTGATTTGAGAAATTGAACTCAATTCTCTAATCGATTTTAACAATCTCAAAACATTGACCTACTAATTAACTTTTTTTGAAAAACCTCTCTCTTCTCAACTTTTCAACTTAAAATGTTGAGCTGCTAATTAACTTTTGATGAAACGCCTCTCTCTCTTCTCAACTTTTCAATTTCTCCTTTCTCCCTTTTCCTCTTTTTACTCTCTCCTCATTTGGATCTTTCTCTATCCATCGCTTGCCCACATCTTGTAAAGTGCAGACGCGCATGACGAGCTATGCGCCTAACCTACGCATAGAGATGGTCAGGATGGTCAGGGCTTCAGCTGCAGAAACACCCAAGAACATGGCCTGTTTGGTGCAGCTTACATTGGGGATTTAGAGACTGTAAAAGCTCTGGTAGAGAGAGATACAGGTCTTATACATCATGTATGATCTGCTCTCTCCCCTACAAATTGATGCTGTAAATAGCTAGATCAAGGTGAGTTTGTAATTTTTTATTAATGAGGTTTTCTGGGTCTTTCTCTCTTCTTTTGGATTGAGCAGTGAATTTTGGGTTATAGGGTGGTGCTTGCCGGTTGTGTCATGGATTTTGGAGCTATCTATTCAACTAGATTTGTTGAATCGGCATAAGCAGGTGATTTGTTTCTACATCAAGTCCTACACTGATAATACTTGGATGTATTGTCAATGCCAAATTGTAAAAACATGGACCATTTTTCTTCTCTTTTTTTCCTTAAGTGGAAAAATGTAAAGAAGAGGAAAGAAGAATGCAAAAGTTAAAGGCCCCAAAAGAATACTGCTACAAGGCACCCATACAGACTTCAAACAAGGAGAACAAAGAGGGAAATAGAAGGAAAAAAAAAAAAAAACTTTCCCATGAACAACTGTGCCTAAAATTATGACTGGGTATGAGTTACATAACCGCTACTTGATTTTCCAGTGCACCATCTCTCAGATATATATGTATTTGGGTACCCATTTTAATTCCAAAGATGGGGAAAACAAGTATGACCAACACTGAAGTGGTAACAAATGTTGATTGTGGAATTGTGATTAAAACTTAAATAACCTCAAATTGAGGGTACACTATATAACATTGTGTACAGTTTTTTGTTTCCTTTTTTTCTTTTTGTCATATTATAATATGTAACATCTTGAAAGACTTACTTGGGAACCTAATGGTATTGATGATGGTGTGATCTCCTAAACTCTACATCGTGATTGGTAAGAGCCAAGAACTCCCACAATTATGCTTATCATTCCATCACGATATTCCAAATACAAAGTAGTAACAGTTTATCCTCTTCAGGATATTCATTTGTTTATTATTATTATTATTATTATTATTATTATTATTATTATTATTATTATTATTTAGTTCTTTGGATCTTGATCTAGAAATATAGCTTCTTAAGTTATCTATATTGACGTGGTCTTTCATCACCTTTTTGGGATGCTAAACAGCTAAAGAAATGTTGGATTTGATGGAAAAAAAAATCTAAATAAGGAACTTATGCACATTCATCCCATTGAACGTTATTCGGGTAGCATTTAGGTAAAACCTGTTTGCATTTTCCTATTGCTCTACATGAATGTTCTATACAATGGAATCTAGATTTACATGTTAATAAATGTTCCAACTATAGAAGCTAATATCTATTCACACATTAACAAGTAAAGTAGGTATTTTTTTTAATAAAAAGAAAAGGAAAAATGGAATTGAAACTAAGAAACTGTTTTCGTTTTTTGTTTTCAAACTTCAATATATAATTTTTATGTTTTAGCAAAATAAAATTAAGGCTTCCCTCAATGCAATATCCAAACATGTAACCACCATGCAACTTCTTCTCTTTATATATTGTATTTGGTATTTGTAAATTGTAATAGTAGATTGTTTCTATGTTTTTCTTAATTTTTTGGTCAAAATTGTTTCTATGTTAGCTCAACTATTAATGATATAAACAGAAGTTCCATCAATTCATGAATGAAAAACATAAAATAAACTATAATCCTCTAATACTCAAAACTCATACGTGTCATAACGAATGTGGGTGCACGACATATATTTTGCCATGTGGATAAGAAGCTGATCATTTGTTGTTCTTTTTATGTATATTTTTTATATCTATTTTATTTTTTAGTGTATCAATTTATGTTTGTGTTACGTGATCAATGCATGAAACAAATGGAGTAATGTGTCCACTTCTTATTGTGTTGCTGGAAACTTTCCATAAATACTTTCAATTGGGGAATATACTCTTGGATAGTTGGTAGGCTCCATGCCTAAAAATATGAGACTTTGGTTACTTAACGGTGAGAAGCAAAAACTAATATGGTCATAGAAATTGTACTTGATAGCAACAGGATTATCAATTTATTGAATTTCTAGGATTCTTGGTATTTAGTTGTTGCTATAGATTTCTGTTAAACCTAACTCAATTATCATTTAATTTAAGAGTGTCTGTGACATTTTTCTCTTTAAATTGGTGTTGCTAAATCACAGAGCTCCGCCTTTGCAGTAGATTTTAATGACCAGGTTCAAATGGGTAAGTTGCATAGCAATTAATGGTCTAGGTCCGATGAATCTCAGCTGTAGTTTCTAGTAACTATACCTACTAAGGAGGCGTTTGGCAAGTCTAAAATTTAGGCTCTAAATGTCTAAATGTCTAAAATTTATAGAGTTAAAAAAATAGAGGCGTTTGGCATGCATTTTTAGCTCTATTTAATTTAGACAATAAGAGGTAAAAGCTCTATTTTGAAGAGGAGGGGTTGTGATGCATCTCCAAATCAGAGGAAAAAAAAAAGAGGCGCCCAGCTACAGTGAAAATGAGGGATCACGCCCAGTACGGTTTTTGCGATTTTTCTCGAAATCCGAGCCCCTAAATCTACATCCAAACCGTTGAAAATGTTCACATGATCAATTACGGCCACCCATCCAAATTTCAGCCGTTAATTCATCCTGAATCTCGAGATATGTGCAAAAAAGCGTGAGCCATTGGATACTATTTTTTGAATTTTGTGGGGCCCAAACACAAGATCCAAACCATTGGAAATGTTGGGAAGACTAAAAACGGCTATGGGGTCAATTTTCAAGGATTGATTCCTTGTGGATCTCAAGATATTTGTAAAAAACTTTCAACCATTGAATTTAATATGCTGAATTTGTACTAGTCCACAGGCAGCCCTTTTTTTTATTTTTCATTATTATTTTTGGGACAGTAAATAACAATCCAAACCATTGAAAATGTGTAGAAGGTCAATGACCATTATGAGACCAAATTTCAACCGTTGGATCATCACCAAACTTGAGATATTTATGTAAAAACGTGAATTATTAAATATTTTTTTAAAAAAATTGGGGGCCTCAATCACAAAATCCAAACCGTTAGATCTCTTTGGGAGGCCAAACGTGGTTATGAAATAAAATTTCAAGGCTTAATACCTACTAGATCTCAATATATTTGTGAAAAATTTTCAACTATTGATTTAAAATGGTCTATTTAAAATAGATGCTTTCATTGCCAAACACATATTTTAAATCTAGCCTCTTTTTTTTATAGCTCTTTTTTTAATAGCTCTATTTTAGATGGTCTATAAAAATAAGACTAGACCTACCAAACAAGCCCTAACTGCTTCTACTAATGCCATGTTTGCCTACCCTGGACGAGTAAGGATGAACATGTATTTTCAGATGAACATGTATTTTCGGGGTAATTCCCTAAACAATTTTTTCTTTTCACCGAACTCGGCCCATTTCATTTCAATTTTCTTTTACCAAATGTTTAGTAAAATGGGTGCTTTAAAATGCAACATCTGAAAGAAAAAAAAAAAAGCCTAGCCAACCATTGCTTTTCTCAATTAATTTTCATTTTCTTGTACTTGTCTACTGTGCAAGAACTTGAAATCGCTGAAATTAAATTGTCCAATTTTACTATTCAGATTTCCTTGATTGTGTAGAACCTTGGATTTGAAAATCCATGATGGCAGATAGTTTGCTTTAGGGAACAAAAGGATTTAGAGAGTTGGAACGTGAATATCATGTTATTGTTGATGTTGTGTTTCTAATGCCAAATCTTTCCCCATTTTTTTCATCTGTGATATATATTTCTTTAACAATGTTATTTTGTATCTCTGATTGCAGGGTCCTACTGGTATCCCGCTTGATTGTCAAATGTGAATTAACTATGAAATTAGAAACAAACATTTAACTTGCCATGTTCTTTGATATCTCTTCCACTTTTCTCTCTGCTATTAACTTGACAAATGCAATAAGATCGTAATCCCGTTGTTGTTTTAATTGGATTTCTATAGTTTTGATTCAATAGTCCAAAACTAATGTTTTTTAGTTCTTCTAACCTTTTCAATCTAATCACTAGCTTATATTGATGGGTATCTTTGTTTCTGGGTTTTTAGTTATTGAATTTTCTATTTGGTTGGGCATCAGTCCCATTAGAGTCAAATCCACAAGTCTTCTCCATTTACATTTGGAAGATGCTCAAGCCATTCTTGCACGGGCTTCTTCTTCTTCTTCTTCTTCTTCTTCTTCTTCTTGACTTTTAACAGGGGTGTGTGTTGTTTTGGTTTCTTTTTTCTTTACCTTGTATGGTATATTGCAGCTTATGTGTGTCTATCGTACTTGGACAACCAAAGCAAATGATGTAGCGATTGCACAGAAGGGCAAACACCATTTATTCAACAAAAGTTAAATTCTTTGAGAATTTTAATAATATTCGTAGAAAATTAGGGATGAATCTAGGTGTGTTCCTAAACTTCACTAAATAAAAAAGAAGAAGAGCAACAAAAGGAGGTGGAGGAATTGTCACTCCAGAAGGCTAAATCATTACGGATGTGTTTGGAAGCGGCATAAATTTTTTATGGGATTTGATAGCTAATACCATCTAAGCCTATCAAATAGTATTATTGCATAAGATGGGATTTCATTTATCCCAAAGGTGAATCCAATCCCATATTTGGTTACGTCTAAATAAATGACGGACAAGGGACGAAAAGATTTAAAAAAATATAATCCCACCACCCACTCAAAGCCAACTCAGGTGAAATAGGGACAAAAAACCTAAAAAATATAATCTCACCTCCCACCTAAAGCAACTTAAGTTATTTACCTCCCAAGTGAGATTATCTACACCCTCAAACTAGGTATTAATTCACTATAGTATCAGGACTAGGATAACATTATCCCAGGCATTAAAAATGCAAACAAACAAGGGATAAGTGAAATAGGATGCAGAAAGTTACTTATCCTCCCACTTATCCCCCCTTATCCTGCATCCAAATACATTCTACATAGATTAAGGTAGGACTTGCTGGTATGAAGTTGGATATTTTAATAAAAATGTTGAAATTGATGGTACCCTATAAATGTAAAGAACACTTCGAAAATAACAAAACATAAATTAGCAGGTCACTGCCATACAAATGATTATATATTCTTGTATTGAGATTTTAACTTTTTCAAAAAGGGCATATACTTGGTGATAGTTCTAGGTTATAATGTTCTTTAGTCATATCGTTATGCTCATCATCGAGGCCAATCTCTAGGAAATATCATCCTCACCTAAGCCTGGGTATCTTGTGCTAGTTGAGTTGAGAAATTGAACAGTCCAATTTAATAGGAGCAAGTGAGATAGATTTTAGGAATTTTAAATTATTTAGGCTTTTGGAAGGTCCAAAACTCTTTTTCATCTTACACTTAAGTGAGAGATTTTAAGAATTTCAAATTATTTAAATTTTTAGGAAGATTTGGACTCTTATAATTTTATTATTTATGCAAGTGAATCCATAGTTTTACTTCTCACAAGACCTTTGATTTATGGGCCCACCACCTGAATATAAATGCAAGTATTAGTCAATATTGGCTTTTGATTTTTCTCAATTTTGTATTTTTCCTTGCTCCTTCCAATCTAATTACATGGGAATTCAAAAAATTTTCTTTTCCTTTAGTTATGGCACAATCTGGATCCACATGTTTCTTAAGTAGGTTAGAAAAGTCAACATCTAAATTCACACCTAAAGTTGGAGTCAAGTTAACCAGTTGACTTGGGGTGTTTGGGTCGGCTGGGGCAGAGCCAAAGTTTGACAATAACTGCATATTGGCTATGGAGATATTGGCTATGGAGCTTGACCATAACTGCATATTGGCTGTTGAGCATAATATTTAGCCCTTAGTGGAACCAAGGACCCGAATCTTAGACGAGGCCTAGCTGGTTTCTGAAAGTACGTACACCCATGTATGTGAAACACGCGGGATCATTCTTCTTTTTAATCAATTTAACTTGAGGATCACCTTATTAATTATATATTTTCATATCATATATGTAATATTATATCTTTTTATTTTTAAGTAATTGTTTTTAAAATTTTTTGATTTTCATGGTATGAATTATAATGCCAGTGCACACTCAGGTTTTGCTAGTATTAATTATTAGGGATGTGAAAGGCCTGGTGTTGAGAAAGAAGAAGAACAAGAAGAACACACAATCCATACAATGACACAAGATTTACGTGGTTCACTCGATGTGGGCTATGTCTACGGAAATTCAAATCTGTTCACTATTGTTAGAGATCACCCACAAAAATAACAATCCTCTTCTTGTGATTATAAGAGTACACAACTCTCTTAGGGTTCTTCTCTACAAAGAAACCAACTCTCTCTTTTTCTCACACCACTCAGAATAGAACAGAAGCCCTAATTAATAATACCCCTCGGCATTAACAACAGTCGGATCTGACTTTATAACAAAGGGTCCAGATTAAACCGACATATTACATATTAATCCCAGATCAGGCTTCACCAATCCATTAATCTCTCATTCGAAGACTGATCACACTGAATGACAATGACAACAGCAGAGCATGGCTTGAAATCTCAACACTTTATCTTCCAACAAGAAGTCCAATTAAAGCTGAGCACAGCTTCAGTTTCTCTATATTTACCACCATTGTAAGCATATCTGTTGGATTCTGACTTGTGAGAATCTTGTCCAATTTCAACACTTTTTCTTCTAGAAGCCATCGTATGAAGTGATATCTTATCCGAATGTGTTTGGTTCTTAGATGAAAGGTTGAATTCTTCGCAAGATGAATGGCACTCTAACTATTACTGTACAGTTTGTTGTCCTCCTACTTCTTACTCAACTCTTCCATTAACTCTTGTAACCAAATCATTTCCTTGCTAGCTTCTGTAGCAGCAACATATCCTGCTTCTGTGGTTGAAAGTGCAACAACATTCTGCAATTGTGATTTCCAACTGATTGCTACACTACTTAAGGTGAAGATATATCCAGTAGTACTTCTACTGCTATCAAGATCTCCTGCCAAGTTTGAATCAACATAACCCTCCAGTTTGATTTTTGATCCTCTAAAACACAATGCTACATTAATAGTACCTCTCAGATATTTGAGAATCCACTTAACTGCTTCGCAATGTGTTTTCCCAGGGTTACCCATGAATTTGTTTACAACTCCACTGCATGAGCAATATCAGGTCTTGTGCTAACCATAGCATACATTAAACTGTCAACAGCTGAATCATATGGGATCTTAGATGTGTCATCTTTCTCCTGTTTTATCTTAGGAGACAACTCTTTTGAGAGTTTAAAATGGTTTGCTAGTGGAGTGCTAACTGGCTTAGCACATTGCATGTTGAACCTGTGTAGAACCTTTTCAACATATTCTGCTTGAGACAACTTTAGTGTATGATTTGTTCTGTCTCTAGTGATTCTTATGCCGAGAATTTGATTCGCAGCACCCAAATCCTTCATTTCAAACTCCTTTGACAACTATTTCTTCAGATTATTTATTTCTTGCAAATTCGATCCTACAACAAGCATGTCGTCTATATATAAAAGGAGAATGATATAACAGTTACCGAAGTTTTTGTAATAACAACAATGGTCTGCATGACATAATTTATAACCTATGTTGCACATAAAAATGTCAAATTTGATATACCATTGTCTTGTGGCCTGCTTTAAGCCATATAATTCTTTTTGAGTTTACACACTACGTCCTCCTTTCCTGAGACAGCATATCCTTGTGGCTGATACATGTAGATATCTTCTTCCAAGTCACCATGGAGAAATGCAGTTTTAACATCTAATTGTTCAAGATGTAAATCTTCTACTGCCACAATGCTCAAAACACTTCTGATTGTGTTTAATTTAACCACAGGAGAAAATAGTTCGGAATAATTAATGCCTTTCTTCTGCTATAAGCCTTTTGCGCCTTTCTTCTGCTGTAAGCCTTTTGCAACTAGTCTGGCTTTGTATCTTTTGCTACTGTCATGTTCATCCTTCAACCTGCACACCCACTTGTTATGCAATGTTTTCTTTCCCTCAGGCAACTGAACTAAGTCCTATGTCTGATTTGATAATAAGGATTGCATCTCATCATCCATGGCTTACTCCCACTTAGCCCGAGTATCAACCTGCATTGCTTCTTCATAACATTCTGACTCACCACCATCAGTTAACAACAAGTAATACATTGAAGGTGAATAACACTGTGTAGGCTTAGGAATCCTAGAGGACTTTCTTACTGGTATAGGTGTATGAGGATCCACCTGTGAATTTACATTTTCATGTGCTTCGGATGCATCATTTTCAAGAATGTCCTCTGCATCTAAGTACTCTGTATTATCCTTTTGTACATTATCTTTATCCTTATCCTTATGCAAGACTTTTTGATTGAATACAACATTTTTACTTCTGATGATTTTTCTATTTTCTTCATTCTAGAAGCGATAACCAAATTCGTTAGAACCATATCCAATGAAAGTGCATTTCCTTGATTTAGGATCTAACTTGTCCCTTTTTTTCATCATGAACATGAATATAAGAGATACAATCAAATACTTTTATGTGTGAAAGATTTACCTCTTTTCTACTCCAAGCTTCCTCTAGTAATCCACCATCTAAAGGTACTGAAGGCCCACGATTGATCAAGTATGCAACAGTATTCACTGCTTCTGCCCAAAATTATTTAGGCAATCCACCATGCAGTCTCATGCTTCTAGCACGCTCTACAATGGTCTTATTCATACGCTCTGCCATACCATTTTGCTGTGGTGTATTAGGAATAGTTTTTTCTCGCTTTATCCCATTTGTGGAGCAATACTTCTCAAATTCTTTGCTGCAGTACTCTTCCCCATTATCAGAACTCAGGCATTTCAATTTCAGACCTGTTTCATTTTCAACTAAAACTTTCCACTTTTTGAAAATACCAAACACATCAGAATTGTGTTTCATAGGATAAACCTATAATTTTCTGGAAGCATCATCAATGAATGTAACAAAGTAAGAAGATCTACCAAGAGACGGTACTTGAGTTGGTCCCCACACATCCGTGTGAACCGGTTCCAACCTTTCTGATTTTGGTTGCCTTCCTACTTTAGAGAAAGTAACTTTCTTTTGCTTTCCAAAAATACAGTCTTCATAGAACTCTAAGTCCAAAGACTTGAGATCTCATAGCTTACCTTTCAAGTGAAGAATTTTCATTCCTTTCTCACTCATATGCCCAAGTCTACAATGCCATGTGTTTCAGTCTATGCCTTTATCTGAAATGGAATTAGTACTATTATTAGTTAGGTAAAGAGTACCTTCTTTCTTACCATGAGCAACAATCATACTCCCTTTTGTCACATTCCATGAGTCACCTCCGAAGATTGTGACATAACCAGAGCTTGCAAGCTGACCAACAGATATGGGGTTTTTTCTTAAGCTGGGTAGATGCCTAACATTATTCAATCGCCATGTACCTCCATTTGGCAATTTGATCTAAACATTTTCTTTGCCAATTATGTCACAAGGTTCATCATCACCAAGATAGACTTTTCCGAAGTCACTTTTTACATAATTTTGGAGATATCCTTTGTGTGCAGTGGCATGAAAGGATGCACCAGAATCTATAATCCAAGATTTAGATTTATAATCAAAAGACAGAATCAAAGCATCATGAACAATATCACCTGCAACATTTGCGGAAGCATCACTATCATTATCATTGTTGCCGTTCCTTTGCTTATTTTTCTTTGGTAGAGCTCTACAGTCCTTTTTTACGTGTCCCTTTTTGCCATAATTCCAGTCTGTGAACCTGCCTTTTAACGATCTTGACTTGCTTCTCGATTTAGATCTTCTACGACTCTGACCTCTCTTAGTTTTCCTTCATCTGTTTTCTATATTCAATGCACTTCTTGACGATTTACCTGAGGATTTCCTGCGAAGTTCTTGATCGATGACAGCACTTACAACATCATCAAACTTTAGTTTACTTGATCTCGATGAATTACTCAGTGAAGTAACTATACCACTCCAACTATCTGGTAAAGAAGATAACAATAATAGTGCCCAAATCTCATTGTCAAAATATACTTTTACCGATGATAACTGGCTCATGACTGTGTTGAACTCATTTATGTGTTCAGTAACAATCCCACCTTCAGCCATCTTTATGTTAAACAATCTTTTCATCAAATATACTTTATTTGAAGCAAATGGTTTTTCATACATTCGTGAAAGGGCAGCCATAACATCTTCAGTGGTTTGTTCTTTTAAAATATTGAATGCAGTAGATTTTGTTAAAGAGAGTCTGATCGTACCTAAAGCTTTTTTGTCAAGCACTTCCCACCCTGGATTTGACGTAGTTGTAGGCTTATTTGCTTTTCCTTCAAATGGCAAGTAGAAATTTTTTTGGTAGAGGAGATCCTCTATCTGCATCTTCCAGAATGCGAAATTCTGGCCATTAAACTTTTCAATCGTTTGCTTTGTGTCATCCGTGATTACTCCCACTCAAACCAAGCTCTATTTGCTTGATACTTTTTCTGTCAGTCAAATAGTCAATTTGTTACGTCTATCTCGTAGATCTCATCACTACGAGCGTACAGAAAAAAAAACAGAGCACAATTTGGAGTCCAGATGACCTTAAAACTTGTAAACACAATTCTGGTCGTTGAATCTGGTCAAACTTGCCTATTGACCGGTGTAACACTCCGACCTAGCTTGACCTCGTTTAGCGTCTAGTTAATCTTGTTTTTGTTGTTAATTGTGTTTTGTTTGTGTTTTGTTTTCGTTACGGGTCATGGATAGGTAGTTGGGTTGAGTTTGACCTGGATTAAGTAGACCAAGCCCTTTTTCGTAATTTTAGCTTTTCTTAGACATGGTCATTTTTGCATCATCTTGATGTCAACACGTGTCTTTCGTTGAGCCCGTTAACTTTCGTAACTACGTCATTTGCAACCGAGGTCGTGTGATTCGATTGGACCCGAGTTTGACTCAAACTGAAAATACACTTTTCACTTGGCTTTCATTGTAAATTTGGACAACCCATTTGACTTATATAAGCTCTCAACCATCGACACTCATGTTCTCTCTCTCGTTTTCTCTCAAATTCCCTGTGCACGTGGAGCTTCTATCTCTCTCTCCTTCACTTGATTTCTCTCCATCGATCAAACTTGTGGGTCTTGCATGTGCAATTGAGGTGAGTGGAAGTCTTCCATTCTTCTCATCTCCTTTCTCTATCTCTTCTCCTTCTTGCTTCTTTGCATGGTGTGTCTGTGTGTTGTGGATTTCTCTCCATCTCTCATGCATGCATGTACTTTGATTTGGTGTTAGGTTGTGTTTGGCTTGAGGGCTACCAGTGTGCAATTGATTTCCAATCTAAGGCAAGTATAACCATAACATTGAGAACCCATGTTGGTATGCATTGAATTGGGTTGATCTTACATGTATTGATATGGAAATAAGTGTTTACAGCTCACTTGATACTCATTGCTTCAGTTCTTGTGTATTCCCATTGATAAATTGCCCCTATGATGCATTCCCAGCTATTCTGTACATGTTTCAGGAAATGGAATTCGTACAGGTACGGCTAAGCCGTATGCTTCTTACGGCTCACAATCCAGAGAGGAGAAAAACCCAGTTTTCCTCTACGGTTAGGGCACGGCTAAGCCGTGGAATGCCCTACGGCTAAGCCGTAGCTCAGCCGTGGCCCAGCCGTAGAACAATACAGGGTGCAATTTCTGGAATAACTGAGAGTCAGCAACTGACAGACCTTCTACGGCCCAGCCACGGCTAAGCCGTAGACCACACACGGCTAAGCCGTAGCACACACACGGCTAAGCCGTAACCACACATGAAGAATAAGGCTAGGTGTAAAGATAAGACCTATATGACCTTCATGATAGAATGTAGAGCACCTAGACTTGCCCAACGGAATGTGATACTACGCGTGAATGATCTCGAGGGCTGCGAATCATTCATGTTCGTTATCCGGATGTTAAGCACCTCCCCATGGGTGTTGGTTTAAGGGACTTCGTGCATCGCCCGATTCCAGGCAACACTAGACAACGGTGTATCGAATAACTTAAAACTACATCATCATGCACGGTTAGAAACACCGGATAATTAGATTAGAATTGGTTTGTAACTTAAGATGATTCGATTTCGCATGATTTGTTGCATACCATATTGCATTCGATCATTGATCTCACACTCTGACATGATTACTTGTATCCCGTTACTTTACTTTCACATTGCGATTATTTACCCTGAGTATACATGTATGATATGTTCAATTCCAGATATTCACGCATGATATATGATCACGATCTACTCAGGTTTTCATGATTGACTTTGTATGGTCAGGCTCTACTTAGCCTCAGCCTTAGGATCCCGACGGGGTGAATTTGGTATAGTTATAAGGACCTGCTGCAGTTTGGATTTTGTCTTGGGGAACCGGACCCCAGGAAACCGAGACCCATTGTACCCTGGCCCGGACAATGGTGTTCTTTGCATGTTACAAGATCCCTCTTTTGGGAGCATATGGTAATGTAGTAGCCACTAGTCATGTACACAGCATGTTATCCTTGATTCACACAGCATCTTTCTTTCTTGCATGATAGCCTAGTATACGAAAATGCTTTCTTTAATAACATGATGTTCTTTATTCTATTAGACACAGCGTGTGTTAACTTGCTATGGTTTATACTTTGCTGAATCTTCGTATTCACAGTTGTTTTTGGTGTTGCAGGCCCAGATCCCCCTGCCGAACCCTCGCCGGTCGGCCAGGCTCCAGATGAGACCCCCGGGGCCCCATCAGGCCTAGAGGAGTGGATGTGATCACTCCACGGGAGCGCGTTCATGGCATGCATCATGTTGGAGTCATGTTTTGGGGATTTTCAGACTTGTATATGTCATGACATGTCACTATTGTATTTATCCTTTTGTTCTTTTGTAAACGTTCATATGTAATTATGTCAGTCCTTTCCTTGTATCCTCTTCTTGTGCTATTAGTTGTTTGTGTTTCTGATATTTACAGCTTCCGCATACTTGCTTGGCACGTGTGCTTGTTCCCTTGTGCGTGTGCATTTAGACTCGGTCTACGTGTGCAGGCACGGGAGTACGTGTGTCATTAGGTTTGGCTTTTGCTAACCCCCGAACCCTGGGCTCGGGTTGTGACATACGTATTGTATGGTATCAGAGCATTCCTTGCTCATTCCTTGTTCTAGATGATAAGCATGTAGGCATGTATAGGATCGTGGTGAGGATACGATTATTCCTTTGTGCTCTTTCTAGATTTTGGGGTTTGTTGGGCGCTCTTGTGTTGTGTTTGTGTCTGACTCTTTCCATTTTACAGGATGGCATCAGGTTCTGGTTCGCAGCAGAACGCCGGAAATAACGAGAGCGGATCTGCCCCTTCACCGCAGACACCGAATACAGATGAACGCATCCTCATGTTATTCCAGTCCCTTCAGGCACAATCGCAATCCATGCAGAACTTGCAAGCCCAAGTGACAACCATGTTAGACCGACAAAGCCAAGTCCCAGCTCAGTCACATGTAGACCAGCAGGTGATCTTGCAGCCTCGAGAGAGTGACCCGAATGCCCTCTATGGGAAATTTCGCAAGCGAGGAGCTATTGAGTTCTATGGAACAGAAGAGCCACTGAAGGCAGAACAGTGGTTAGACCAGACAGAGGATGTCTTTGAGACCGTCGTGTGCACGAACCGGCAGAAAGTCGGATTAGCAACTTCTATGTTCAGAGATGTCGCAAAGACTTGGTGGAAGAGCGTGAAAGACTCCTACAGAGATATTCCTAGTGCTACGGTGTGGGAGATGTTCAAGCAACAGTTCAGGAGGAAGTTCATCCCGGCTCATGTGTTTCGAGCCAAGGAGGTTGAGTTCTTAGCTCTCCGTCAGCAGCAGATGACAGTAGCAGAGTATGTGAACAAGTTTATGCAGTTGTCGCTTTTTGCTCCGGACATGATCAGCACCGAAGAGAGGAAGGTGAACAGGTTTGTCGAAGGTTTGCATCCCCGGTACATGCACCACGTGACTGCGTTTCAGCGTCCGGCTACGTTTGACGATGCAGTGGACAGGGCCTATTCTGCCGAGGCCATCCACCAAGCTGCTAGAGCCGTTGAACCCAAGCGACAGCCGCCTTTCAGTGCACGAGGACAAGTACAGAAGAAGACCAAAGGCCAGCAGAGTACTTCTAGTTCCAGTGGAGTGACTTGTGGATATTGCGGCAAGAGCCACACGACCGAAGCTTGTTGGAGGAAGGCCGGTGCTTGTTTTATTTGCGGTTCGAGGGAGCATATGATCGCCAATTGTCCTCGACAGAGAGCTTCCGGTGCAGTTCCTAGCAGACCCAGTGCACCTACAGCTCCGAGCAAGCCACAGTCAGCTCGTCCAGGCTCGAGACAGCCTCGCCAGACAGCCCGTGCTTACGCTGCTACTCACGAGAGTGCCGAGGATCCACAGGTGGTTGAAGGTACTGTTTTGATTTCGCGCGTCGAGGCTTTAGCTTTGTTCGATTCGGGGTCTACACGGTCTTATGTAGCACCTCATTTCGCCAAGCGGTTGCATCAGCCGTCTGAGCCGTTGCCATATGTGTTGGTTGTATCCACCCCAGTTGGCAAGCGAGTGGAGTGTAGTATGTACTACCCCCATTGCGACGTGCAGATTGCAGGTCATCAGTTACCTGTTGATTTGATCCTGTTGTCGATGTTGGACTTCGACGTGATACTTGGTATGGATTGGCTCGCTCGATATCGTGCCTGTGTTAACTGTTACAACAGGACGATTTTCTTCGATTTAGGCAAGGGCTTCCGTTTCGAGGGCAGTCAGCAGAGATGCCCCAGGCGTGTGATTTCGGCGTGTAAGGTAGATCGCTTGATCCGCCGAGGGTGTGAAGGCTTCATTGCCTTTGTCTCAGCGAAGAAGGAGTCGAAGCAGCTAGGTGAGCTCCAGGTGGTCTGTGATTTTCCCGATGTCTTCCCGGACGATGTACCAGGCTTACCCCCGGTTCGAGATGTGGAGTTCGCCATTGAGCTTGTTCCCGGCACGGCACCAATCAGCAAGGCTCCGTATCGCATGGCCCCAGCAGAGTTGTCAGAGTTGAAGAAGCAACTACAGGAGCTTTTGGATAAGAGTTTCATACGCCCGAGCGTTTCACCTTGGGGAGCACCAGTCTTGTTTGTCAAAAAGAAGGATGGTACTTTTCGGATGTGCATAGACTACCGCCAGCTGAACAAAGTGACGATCAAGAACAAGTACCCCTTACCCAGGATTGATGAGTTGTTCGATCAACTTCAGGGCGCAGCATATTTTTCGAAGATTGATTTGAGATCTGGTTATCACCAGTTGAGGGTCAAAGAAGATGACATTCCCAAGACTGCCTTCAGGACTCGTTATGGACATTATGAATTCCTCGTGATGCCTTTTGGACTAACCAACGCACCTGCAGCTTTTATGGCACTGATGAATCAGATCTTTGCTCCTTTCTTGGACCAATTCGTAGTTGTGTTTATTGATGATATACTGATATATTCTAAGTCAGCAGAGGAGCATAGGGAGCACTTGAGAAAAGCCTTGTCGTTGTTGAGAGAACATCGATTGTTTGCTAAATTGTTGAAGTGTGATTTTTGGCTTGAGCAGGTTGCATTTTTAGGTCATATCATTTCACGAGAGGGATTGGCAGTTGATCCATCTAAAGTAGAGGCAGTAGTGAATTGGCCTAGCCCCAAGACAGTGTCAGAGATTCGCAGTTTCCTTGGTCTAGCAGGTTACTATCGCCGATTTGTCCAGGACTTTGCTAAGATCTCTTCTCCTTTGACGAAGTTGACCAGGAAGAACGTACCATTTGATTGGACTGAGGAGTGTGAAGCCCGTTTCAGGATTTTGAAAGAGAAGTTGACTACGGTCCCAGTGTTAGCCTTGCCAGATGGTAGTGAAGGATTCGTGGTTTATTCAGACGCTTCTCGAGTTGGCCTAGGTTGTGTGTTGATGCAGCATGGGAAGGTTATTGCCTATGGATCGAGACAGTTGCGAGATCATGAGAAGAATTACGCCACCCATGATTTGGAATTGGCAGCCATCGTGTTTGCGTTGAAGCTGTGGAGACATTATCTATATGGTGTGCAGTTTGAGGTTCGTTCTGACCACCACAGTTTGCAGTATTTATTCACACAGCAGGAGCTGAACATGAGACAGCGGAGATGGCTTGAGCTTATTAAGGATTATGATTTCCCGATCAAATATCAGCCAGGCAAGGGGAATGTGGTGGCAGATGCACTCAGTCGGAAAACAGAGTCAGTGCAGCTTTTGAGCAGTTTTCTCCTAGAGTTCCATGGTCTCCCTGTTGAAGTTAAACTAGTGGATGAGTGCGTGACTTTGGCTAGTACGCTAGTGTTTCAGCCTGAGATGATTCAGCAGATTAAAGACAGGCAGTTTGAAGATCTAACATTGAAGCGCATTCGAGACCACATTGGAGACAGACCCGATTTCAGACTCGAGGATGGTGTACTCTATTTTCGGAGTAGGTTGTGCGTGCCAGCAGTTGATGAGTTCAAGGAGAAGCTGATGAACGAAGCGCATTACGCTCGCTACGCGATGCACCCAGGCAGCACGAAGATGTTTCGGAATCTCAAGGATCGCTTTTGGTGGAACAACATGAAGAGAGAAGTAGCAGGCTTTGTTGCTCGCTGTTTGACATGTCAGAAGGTGAAGGCCGATCATCAGAGACCGCCAGGCTTGTTGCATCCTTTGCATATACCGCAGTGGAAGTGGGAACACATCACCATGGACTTCGTTTCAGGGTTACCACCGACGAGCAGGAAGAACAACGCCATTTGGGTGATTGTAGATCGATTGACGAAGACAGCCCATTTCATTCCTTTTCGGAAGGGTATGACATTTTCAGAGATGGCTAGGAAGTTCGTGGATGAGATCGTCAGGCTCCATGGTACCCCCGTGTCGATTGTATCCGATCGTGACAGCCGTTTTGTTTCGTCTTTCTGGAGAGCATTCCAAGAGGCTTTGGGTACGAAGTTGAGTTTCAGCACGGCATACCACCCACAGACGGATGGACAATCAGAGCGGACGATTCAGACTTTGGAGGATATGTTGCGAGCCAGTGTGTTGAGCTACGAGAAAGAATGGGATCTTCATCTATCGTTGTGCGAGTTCGCCTACAACAACAGTTTCCACGAGAGATTGGGATGGCACCATATGAAGCATTGTACGGGAAGACGTGTAGAAGTCCGGTTTGTTGGGAAGAAGTTGGAACTCGAAGTTTTCACGGACCGACGATCATTGCCGAGACTACGGAGAAGGTACAGAAAGCAATTGAGAACTTGAAAGTTGCTCGGTCGAGACAGAAGAGTTATGCAGACACCCGCAGACGACCCTTAGAGTTTCAGGTTGGCGAGTGGGTTTTTCTGAAGGTCTCACCGATGAAGGGTACGATCCGTTTCGGCCAGAAAGGCAAGTTAGCTCCACGCTATGTCGGACCGTTCGAGATCAAGAGTCGGATCGGTGATTTAGCTTATCGATTAGAGCTTCCCGAGATGTTTTCAGGAGTGCACAACGTTTTCCACGTTTCGATGCTTCGGAGATACGTTCACGATCCCTCCCATGTCATTCGTTACGATGAGATTCAGATTCAGCCGAGCGCTGCATACATTGAGCGACCGCTCCGTATCGTGGGAACCCGAGAGCAGATACTCCGCACCAGGACAATTCGATGGGTCAAAGTGCTTTGGGAGCATCACAGTCCTGATGAGGCTACTTGGGAGCTAGAAGAGCAGATGGCACGTCAGTACCCCGATTTGTTTTCCCAGGTATGAGCGAGTTAGTGTTCATTCCGAGGACGGAATGATTCTCAAGTGGGGGAGGATGTAACACTCCGACCTAGCTTGACCTCGTTTAGCGTCTAGTTAATCTTGTTTTTGTTGTTAATTGTGTTTTGTTTGTGTTTTGTTTTCGTTACGGGTCATGGATAGGTAGTTGGGTTGAGTTTGACCTGGATTAAGTAGACCAAGCCCTTTTTCGTAATTTTAGCTTTTCTTAGACATGGTCATTTTTGCATCATCTTGATGTCAACACGTGTCTTTCGTTGAGCCCGTTAACTTTCGTAACTACGTCATTTGCAACCGAGGTCGTGTGATTCGATTGGACCCGAGTTTGACTCAAACTGAAAATACACTTTTCACTTGGCTTTCATTGTAAATTTGGACAACCCATTTGACTTATATAAGCTCTCAACCATCGACACTCATGTTCTCTCTCTCGTTTTCTCTCAAATTCCCTGTGCACGTGGAGCTTCTATCTCTCTCTCCTTCACTTGATTTCTCTCCATCGATCAAACTTGTGGGTCTTGCATGTGCAATTGAGGTGAGTGGAAGTCTTCCATTCTTCTCATCTCCTTTCTCTATCTCTTCTCCTTCTTGCTTCTTTGCATGGTGTGTCTGTGTGTTGTGGATTTCTCTCCATCTCTCATGCATGCATGTACTTTGATTTGGTGTTAGGTTGTGTTTGGCTTGAGGGCTACCAGTGTGCAATTGATTTCCAATCTAAGGCAAGTATAACCATAACATTGAGAACCCATGTTGGTATGCATTGAATTGGGTTGATCTTACATGTATTGATATGGAAATAAGTGTTTACAGCTCACTTGATACTCATTGCTTCAGTTCTTGTGTATTCCCATTGATAAATTGCCCCTATGATGCATTCCCAGCTATTCTGTACATGTTTCAGGAAATGGAATTCGTACAGGTACGGCTAAGCCGTATGCTTCTTACGGCTCACAATCCAGAGAGGAGAAAAACCCAGTTTTCCTCTACGGCTAGGGCACGGCTAAGCCGTGGAATGCCCTACGGCTAAGCCGTAGCTCAGCCGTGGCCCAGCCGTAGAACAATACAGGGTGCAATTTCTGGAATAACTGAGAGTCAGCAACTGACAGACCTTCTACGGCCCAGCCACGGCTAAGCCGTAGACCACACACGGCTAAGCCGTAGCACACACACGGCTAAGCCGTAACCACACATGAAGAATAAGGCTAGGTGTAAAGATAAGACCTATATGACCTTCATGATAGAATGTAGAGCACCTAGACTTGCCCAACGGAATGTGATACTACGCGTGAATGATCTCGAGGGCTGCGAATCATTCATGTTCGTTATCCGGATGTTAAGCACCTCCCCATGGGTGTTGGTTTAAGGGACTTCGTGCATCGCCCGATTCCAGGCAACACTAGACAACGGTGTATCGAATAACTTAAAACTACATCATCATGCACGGTTAGAAACACCGGATAATTAGATTAGAATTGGTTTGTAACTTAAGATGATTCGATTTCGCATGATTTGTTGCATACCATATTGCATTCGATCATTGATCTCACACTCTGACATGATTACTTGTATCCCGTTACTTTACTTTCACATTGCGATTATTTACCCTGAGTATACATGTATGATATGTTCAATTCCAGATATGCACGCATGATATATGATCACGATCTACTCAGGTTTTCATGATTGACTTTGTATGGTCAGGCTCTACTTAGCCTCAGCCTTAGGATCCCGACGGGGTGAATTTGGTATAGTTATAAGGACCTGCTGCAGTATGGATTTTGTCTTGGGGAACCGGACCCCAGGAAACCGAGACCCATTGTACCCTGGCCCGGACAATGGTGTTCTTTGCATGTTACAAGATCCCTCTTTTGGGAGCATATGGTAATGTAGTAGCCACTAGTCATGTACACAGCATGTTATCCTTGATTCACACAGCATCTTTCTTTCTTGCATGATAGCCTAGTATACGAAAATGCTTTCTTTAATAACATGATGTTCTTTATTCTATTAGACACAGCGTGTGTTAACTTGCTATGGTTTATACTTTGCTGAATCTTCGTATTCACAGTTGTTTTTGGTGTTGCAGGCCCAGATCCCCCTGCCGAACCCTCGCCGGTCGGCCAGGCTCCAGATGAGACCCCCGGGGCCCCATCAGGCCTAGAGGAGTGGATGTGATCACTCCACGGGAGCGCGTTCATGGCATGCATCATGTTGGAGTCATGTTTTGGGGATTTTCAGACTTGTATATGTCATGACATGTCACTATTGTATTTATCCTTTTGTTCTTTTGTAAACGTTCATATGTAATTATGTCAGTCCTTTCCTTGTATCCTCTTCTTGTGCTATTAGTTGTTTGTGTTTCTGATATTTACAGCTTCCGCATACTTGCTTGGCACGTGTGCTTGTTCCCTTGTGCGTGTGCATTTAGACTCGGTCTACGTGTGTAGGCACGGGAGTACGTGTGTCATTAGGTTTGGCTTTTGCTAACCCCCGAACCCTGGGCTCGGGTTGTGACAACCGGTACTAACGTCACTGCTGTTATTCTGCTAGGCTTTTGAAGCGGACCGGAGTTGGGTTCACCTGACTCGGAACGAACTAAATTGAGTGCTGGGCTGGACCTTCTGTTAACGGGTCGGTTCAACCTGATTTGAAACAGGACCCGACCTGAACCTTGATGGTTGGGCTCTTTGCAGTACCGGGTTCGGGTTCGACCTGACCCGGAACTGAACCTGCTGCTCGTAGACCAGGTTTCATGGGTTAGGGCTTGACCTAACCCGAGACTGACCCAAACCCGAACCACCTTCTTCAACCCCTTCTCCCCTGTTCTGCAACAGGGATCCGATCTCGCTGCCTCTTCCCTTCCCCTGCTGCGGCAAATAGCGTTACGGTGGAGCAGCTTCTCCGGCGACGACAAAAAGGGCAACCGGCGACGATTATAGCGACGACAACGGGGTGTGACGGGCGGTAGGAGATCACAGCGGCAGCGGTTGCTTGGAGAGAACAGCGGCAGCGATGGCGGCGATAGGGAGCACATCAAAAAACCCTCTTCGATCTCTGACAAGGGAGGAGAGTGATGGCGTTTAAGGGCGGCTCCGATCTTCGTCCCCAGCGACAGCAGGTGGCAGCACTCTTTTTTTTTTTTTTTTTTTTAATTCTTCGATCTTGGTTCTATACCCGGTTTTTTTATCTTTGTTCTTGAACCGGTCGACTGCAACTCCCCTAGCGGCAACAACCTCCGTCGAGATCTGGCGCGACATGGCTTCTTTCAGATCTAATCTCAAACACCGTCGATCACAACTACAGTGATCAACTTCGAGACCTGAATAATCTTCGCTCTGATACCAATTGTTGAGAAAGAAAAAGAATAAGAAGAATACACAATCCACACAATAGATACGAGGTTTACGTGGTTCACCTGATGTGGGATACGTCCACGGAAATTCAAATCTGTTTACTATTATTAGAGATCACCCATAAGAAGAACAATCATCTTCTTGTTATTACAATAGTACACAACTCTCTTAGGGTTCTTCTCTACAGAGAAACCAACTTTCTCTCTTTTTCATACCACTCAGAATAGAACAGAAGCCCTAATTAATAATACCCCTGGGTATTAACAACCGTCGGATCTGACCTTATAACAAAGGGTCCAGATTAAATCGACATATTACATATTAACCCTAGATCAGACTTCACCAGCCCATCACATGGGCCTTGCCCCGAGTTGTCCAAGACCTACTTCAAAAATATGCAGGTCCACTAATGATCACAGTGGTAAAAAGCCTCACACTATCCAGACTCAACAGAGCAGGGTGATCATCTGGTCTTGTAGGGCACATCCCGTCCTTGGGTGGATTATAGGGCCTTATTGATCCCATTCAAAACATAGTTTGATGACTGGGGAACACATTCAAAAGGCCATCCGGCTGAATAACTTGACTGAGTCTGACTAACTGGTTTGGCCCATTAAGCTTGGTAATGTGTTTTATGGGATGTCTCTGAGAACTGAGAAGAGACTAGTAGTTTTGACGAGATTATAAAATAGGATTCAAATCGAAACCCATCAATACGTCCTACGCAAGTTGCACAGTTCCCTGGGGTAGTAATTTCACACAGCGATTGCATTCCCGTGGGCCCTATTAGTCACCCTTATTTTTTTTATATTCTCGTGGGCTCCATATTTGTAATCCAAATTATCCTAAGTTACTTATTAAAATGATAAAGCTCAAAGAATTTGAGTAATTTGTGAAAGGGTTAATCTCTAGATCTTTTTTTTTTTCAGTTTTTTGGGCTACTAATTCCTGATCTAAATATCTCAATATTCTCCCATTCACATAAGCATTAAGACATTTAGTTTTATATCTTAAGTTTTCATGAATTTTAAAAAATTGTTCCCACACATCCAATAAGTGATTTGTATTGAAGTTATAGGTCTTATTGATAGAGCTATAGATATTTACTCGGAGTTGCAATTGAAATGGGCTCACAGGAGCCTCAATGTAATGACAAGCAGAGGAGAGGTTTCCACCACCCATGCTCCTCTATCCAGCACCAAGTAGTAGAGTTTAAAGCCGCTTTATTCCGGTTTCCCCGGCTTTCCTCTTTTCTTTTCCCTTTAATAGCAATACCCCGTGCTATGCACAGACCCACCAACCTAGCTTTTGATTCTCTTATGTTTTCCCCTTTTTTTTTTTTTCTCTTCTTCTGTAGTCCATTCAACTAGACAATATTGTTAAATATTAGTATTTTTTTTTTGTTTTATACCTTTGAAGTACACCTTCAAATGTCAATTTAACGTAGCTCTTTTTTTTTTGTTGGAGTGTGTTCTTTAGGTTTGTATACTTTTTTTTCTTAATTTTTTATTTTTTCTTCTCTTGCTTTTTGACTTGAGTTATTAAAGTTTTCAGGAATTTCTTTTTTTTTTTTGGTTCATTTTCGAGTATTCGCCCATATGGTTTACATCATTTTTAATTTGTGTGTTCTTTTGTCCTCTCTCTATCTTTTATTATAGTTTAGTTTTTTTTTAACTCAAGACTAACTTCTTTTTGACCGATTTCTGCTGAGGAAAGTGTATGCATCTTGGAGTTTATTTTTTAACTTTGGACCCTTTGTTTATGTTCATTTTTGGGGGATGGCCCATATATTTTACATCATTTTTTATTGTGGTGTTTTTTCATAGATACTTTCTTTTTTTTTTAAATTGAAATTGGCAAGTATTATGTAAAGAATATTTCTTGATTGGAAAATATTTTCAGATATAAAGGAAAGCTTACACTCTCATGAACATCGTAATAGAGTAGTCCACTACACCCTCATCCTGGAATCTTGTTGAAGTAATCCACAAGAACTAATGGGCCCCACGTGGCCACAATTCCAAATTCTTCCCCTACATATTGCGGGCTTTCCTTCTAGAGAAGTTGCATAGGATCCAGCTCTTATTCTAAATTATGATGAACTTTCATATATTCAACAGCGAGGCCCACCCGGTGAATGAAAAAGGATCTCATGCGTGAGGGAGGTTGGCAATGGGCCCCATTTACATAGCGCCACACAAATCAGGATCCTCTGAGGTTTAACGTAGAGCAATCCTGAGTTGAAAGGATTCTCAGTTTCCTTGTTTTTTTTTTTTTTTTGCTCTTCATTTGGAGTGGGAGGAGCAGAGGAGTTATATGGAGTGAGAAATTATTTGCAATCAATTATTTTTTAGAGAAAAAGGAGAGGAGAGAGAACAGTGGGTGTGGAGAGATTGCCACATTTTTTCCTTTCTTCCCTAAAAATCTGGGAAATTAGCATGGGGAGTTTGTGGGGTTGGGGTAAACACAGTAAGAAATACATTTCAATAGAGTATTAGACTAGCGGTCCCAGTACTCTGCACGGGATATACAAACCCCTCCTTCTTCTGGCCTCCCTTCCCCACACACCAACAGTCCCCAGTCGCCTCACACCAACTCCAAACAGAGAGTGATGATGGATGTAGAAAAGTGAAAATCAAGGGTTTTGAGTCATGAATGAAAGAAAAAATGGAACAGTAGCGATGCGGGATGGGTTTCAATTGTGATGCAACAAACTTTGAATTCGAAGAGAGAGTTTAGGAGTTAGAATTTCAATCAAATAATAATTTTGGGAATTCAAAGATATATGTTTCGAAGAGAAATCTTTGGTGATTAAAAATTTTCAATTAGATAACTTAATTTTCAGGTTAATTAGCAACCAGTTTAGCAATTTGAAGATGGGCCCACGTCTTGCTTACAATGACGTGTAAAGGAGCCATGAGAAATGTTAATTAAAAGAACATGATAATGCACTAATTTATTTTGAATCCATGTGAGGGCAACATAGCAATCGGATCAAGTGTAAAATAACGGCTATGTTCGTAAAATGACAAAGTTCATCCAATAGGTATTACATTCTGCAATGATTCCAATGCTATGCAGCGAAAGCAATTAGCAATTGAAAGATATTTCACCAATAATAATGAGAATGTAACACTTAATGGATGAATTAGGTAAGCCAATAATGATAAGTTAACACTTAATGGATGAATTAGGTTGAAAAAAAACACAAAACACAGTAGTAATGGCTTTTCACTTGCTATTCTTAGGTGGATCACAATTCACAGCCCACTGCCAGATGTTGATTGATGCTCCGGCTAATTCAAAGCATTGTACTCATCACACATCTGGGTTGTGAATCAGGTGGGGCCCATCTTGAGCATCCACTCTACCTATTCTATGCTAGCACTTTCAAAAGATGAAGATGGATACAATGGACCCTGCAATGCACCAAGGATATCAAAGGGATGTCATCTATTTAATCAATGCCCCACATACACATGGTTAAGAATAATATAGACCCCACCTACTTGTTATTTTCTTCTTTCATCTTTCTTCTCTCTTTTCTGCTCATGATCGCTGAACACATCAGCGAATAACCCAACTTCATCTCCTCCACTTGTACTGAAGCCACCTAAAACTCATCTCTTCTCTTCCTTGTTTTCTTCCTCTCCTTTTCTCTTCCAAGAGAACTCAACCTAGCCACCTTTATTTTCCTAATTTTTTCTTCTTCCTTGTCTGGATCTTCTTTTTCTCTGCATCCATCCGAACCAGGCCAAATACCACATCACCTCTTTCTCATACTAAACCAACTTAGTCTTACTGAGACGTGAGAGAGTAGAGACAGAGTTGGAGAAGTTTGAAACGTGAGAGTGAGAGAGAGTACAGGGACGCGTGCAGGAGAGAAGGAGAGAGGTGAGCTAGTTAGGGAGAGAGATGTGAGAGGGCAGAGAGGGAGGGGAGGTATGTTGGGAAAATGCCACATTTTTATTTTCCTCAAAATTTTAGAAAACTAGGAGGTGTGGGAAGCTGTCATTAGCTCATATAAAGCACTTCTAAATAGTATATTAGATATATTCCATTCCATCTCTCAAGTATATGATTTATTCTAACCAAAATTATTTATTTCATCATTACATTACATGTAAACACTTTAAAAAAATTAAAATTTAAGTTCACGTATTCCCATCTTTTTAATATTTCTAAGAATGATTCCTTTTAGACAGGTGACGGATTAAAGCAGATCAAAATATTTGGTATGAACAGTTTCTAACCAGTATACTGACTAATACATAGCTTTTGACATTGGTTAATAGATTTTCTAAATCTTGTTCTAGCGCAATGATGCCAACTCATTGAAAAATGTTGTAAAATCCGTTTGGGAACTTATAGGTGGAAATAGCTCAGATGTAAAATTCGCACTAATGGTTCACTACCCAGTTATCCGCGTTTTAGGCCAATTTTGATTAAGGGTGGATAAACACACTGGACCTCGGCTTCTATGTGTTGATTATTAATTATATATTTATCTATAATCATTAACGGTAGCATGATTTTTTAACTAATTATTAATGAATATGATAATAGGACGATTATTTAAGTGAAATTCAGGAGACAAATAATGCAAGCGAAAGATGCTCATTTCACGCGGCATGGAAGTCAGTTTATCTTTTCACATGGCATGCAGAAGCCAAACGTCTTTTCCTTGGTGTAAGAAGGGAAAAAGAGAGTCAAATAAAAAAAACCCACCACATTTCTTTTACTCACCAGTGGCAAAGACACCAACGAGCCCAAGGTTGAGCCTATCACAACCCACAGGTGGAAGATAAACCCAAAGGCTTGGGCTGAGCCTTGAGCTTCCACGAAGTACTTAAATTGAATGGACCTTTATCTATATCTAGCTTGCAAACCTAACCATTTATGAGAACCGTCGGCCGGCCTAAGGATGTCAACAATTGGATCTGGGGCAGAATCCATGTTCTGATCCAGACCCCTTTCTTTTGGGATGGATTGATTCGCCTTCCAATCTAGATCTATTGGTGGCTCTTTCTTTGGGAAATATCATATAAAACAGGTGTTTAATCCATTTTAAAACAGATTGGAAACCTTTAACGTGTACCCATGGTGGGTCAACCCGACCGGACCTGCTTAACCCGAATTTATTGAAGCCCTACCTCATCATCATCATCATCATCAAAGCTTTATCCCAACTATGTTGGGGTCAGCTATATGAATTCTGTTTCTCCATTCCATTCTATTTTAAGCCAAATCCTTCGATAAGTTAAACTTCTTCAAATCTGAATTAATGACTTCCATCAATGTTTTCTTCGGCCTACCCTTACCTCTTGATGGACCATCTACTTGTATAGCCAAACTTTTTTTCATTGGTGCTATTACTGGCCTACGCTCAACATGCCCAAATCATCTTAAACGGGTTTCTCTAATCTTATCCCCTATTGGTGCTACCACTAAATGCTCTCGAAAGCGCTCATTTCTAATTTTATCTTTCCTAGTTTTACAACACATCCATCTAAATATTCTCATTTCCGCTACATCCATCTTATGAATATGCGTCCTCTTAATTGGCCAACATTCTGCTTCATATATCATATAGCTAGTCTAACCACTGTCTTGTAAAATTTGCCCTTCAATTTGTTGGCATTCGTCTGTCACAAAGCACTCCAAAAGCTAGTCTCCACTTCAGCCATCCAGCTTTTATCCTATGCTCTACATCTTCGTCAATCTCTCCATCCTTACTAATCATTGAGCCTAGGTACCGAAAAGAATCTTTACGTGGTATCTCATGGGTTTCAATTTTAATAGTAGTTTCAACACTTTGTATATGTCTACTGAAGTTGCAATTTATATATTCTGTCTTTGTACGACTTATTTTAAAGCCTCTAGATTTTAATGCTCCGCGCCATCTCTCAAGTTTTGCATTTACACCATCTCTTGATTCATCCACTAATACTATATCATCTGCAAACAATATACACCATGGTACTTCTTTTTAAATATGCACAGTTAACTCATCCATAATTAATGCAAACAGATACGGGCTTAAGATTGATCCCTGATGTAAACCTATAGTTACGGGGAATTCACTTGTTTCTCCACATGTAGCTCTTACACTTGTTACTGCTCCTTCATACATATCCTTAAAAATTTCAATGTAACATCTGGAGACATTTCTTTTTTTAAAACTCACCAAATTAAATTCTTCGGTACCCTATCATAAGCTTTTTCCAAATCGATAAAGACCATTTATAGATTTTTCCTCTTTGCTCAATATTTTTTTATTAATTGCCTAAGTGAAAAAATAGCTTCCATATTTAATCTCCCTAACATAAAACCAAATTGATTTTTAGAGATTTTGGTCTTCTTTCTCACTCTTTGCTCAATTATTCTCTCCCATAACTTCATAGTATGAGTCATAAGTTTAATTCCTCGATAGTTAATATAATTTTGTATATATCCCTTGTTTTATATATAGGTACTATAATGCTTCTTCTCCATTCATCAGGCATTTTCTTTGTCACAAGTATCTCATTAAATAGTCTACTTAACCAACTCACCCCAACCTCTCTTAAGCATTTCCATACCTCTATCAGAATACTATCTGGGCCTGTTACCTTTCATGTCTTCATTCGTTTCAATGCTTCCTTCACTTCCACCCCTCTAATTTTACGGTGAAAAGTATGCTCTAGTGATGAAGTATCCTCCTTAACTTTTGTATCACCCAAATGTTATTCATTTATAAGTTTGCTAAAATATTCCTTCCATCTTTCTTTAATATCATTGTCCTTCACCAGAATATTTTTCCCATTGTCCTTGATACATCTGACATGATTTAAGTCCCTACTTTGCTTTTCTCTCATTTTTTACAAGCTTAAAAATATCCTTTTCTCCTTCTCTTGTTTTCAACCTATTATATAGGTCATCGTATGCTTTGAACTTTGTACGACTTACTACTTTTTTAGCTTATTTCTTTGCCTTCTTCTACAGCTCAAAATTTTTCATACTCATAGTCCCCTGCCAAACTTTGTAGCAATGTATTTTCTGTCGAACAACTTCCTTAACCTCCACACTTGTAACACTCCGACCCAGCTTGACCTCGTTTAGCGGTTGATTAATCTTATTTCCGTTGCTAATCGCGTTTTGTTTATGTTTTGATTTTCGTTGCGGGTCATGGATAGGTAGTTGGGTTGAGTTTGACCTGGATTAAGTAGACCAAGCCCTTTTTCGTAATTTTAGCTTTTCTAAGACATGGTCATTTTTGCATCATCTTGATGTCAACACGTGTCTTTCGTTGAGCTCGTCAACTTTCGTAACTACGTCGTTTGCAACCGATGTCGTGTGATTCCATTGGAACCGGATTTGACTCAAACTGAAAATACACTTCTAACTTGGACTCTCTTGAAATTTGGACACCCCCATGAGCTTATATAATCCCATATCATCGACAACTCACGTTCTCTCTATCAGTTTCTTCACTGTGCACGTGGAATTCCTCTCCCTCTCTTGAATTCTCTCCTCCATCGACCTCCATCGATCAAGCTCAATTGAGGGAAGTTTGGTTCTTGCATGTGAGGTGAGTTGGAAATCCTTCCAGCCCTCTCATCTCCTTTCTCTATTTCTTCGCCTTCTTGTTTCCATATTGCATGGTGGGTCTGTGTTTTGAATTTCTTTCCAATTCTCATGCATGCATGTTGTTTGATTGATGTTAGGTTGTGTTTGGGCCTAAGGACAACAAGTTGTGTCATTGAATTCAATTGAGGCAAGTATAACCATAACTTGTGAGAACCCATGTTGGTATGCATTTAATTTTGGTTAGTTCACATGAGTCTTTCTACTGGTCGGCGGAAAACCGGAGACGAAATCCATCGTAATGTGCTCCCACTTCCACTGCGGAGTGTGCAATGGATGCAATGATCCTGGAGGTCGCTGATGGTCAGCTTTCACCCTCTGACAGGTCAAACATCGAGCTACGAACCCTGCGATCTCCCGCTTCATATTGTTCCACCAAAATCTGTCCTTCAAGTTCCGGTACATCTTCGTACTCCCGGGGTGCATCGCATATCGGGCATCGTGCGCATCTGTCATCAACTTATCTTTCAGCTCATCCACAGCGGGAACACACAATCTATTCCTGAAGTACAAAACTCCATCCACCAAGCTAAAATCCGGTCGATCTGCAATCCGATCTCTGAACTTCACCAGGAGGGGGTCCTCAAACTAGCGATCCTTGATCTGCTGAATCACTTCAGGCTGAAATACGACGGTAGTAGCTAATGTCACTAATTCGCCTACCATCCGAACCTCTACAGGCTGATCATGCACAGGCATATAGAATCCTGCCAACACCTGAAGGCTGTCTGTCCTCCTGCTAAGTGCATCTGCAACTACATTTCCTTTGCCTGGGTGGTACTTGATCGGAAAGTCGTAGTCCTTGATGAACTCTAACCATCTTCGTTGCCTCATATTTAAATCATGCTGATCAAACAAGTACTGCAGACTGTGATGATCGGAATGGACCTCAAACTTTACACCGTACAAGTAATGTCGCCACAACTTCAATGCAAATACAATGGCTGCTAGCTCCAAGTCATGTGTGGCATAATTCTTCTCATGCTCTTTCAGCTGTCTGGATCCATAGGCAATCACCTTCTGATTCTGCATCAGTACACAGCCTAATCCAACGCGAGAAGCATCGGAATAAATCACGAATCCCTCACTACCATCCGGGAGAGTCAACACTGGCGCCGTAGTGAGCTTTTCTTTCAACATCTGGAAACTGCGCTCACACTTCTCTGTCCACTCATACGGGACCTTCTTCCGAGTCAACTGAGTCAGCGGAGCTGAAATCTTCGAGAAATCCTGCACAAACCTGCGGTAATATCCCGCCAAACCCAGAAAACTCCGAATCTCTGTCACTGATCTAGGACGGGGCCAATGAATTACTGCTTCAATCTTAGCTGGATCCACCATCAATCCATCTCTAGAAATCTTATGACCCAGAAATGTAACTTGCTCGAGCCAAAACTCACACTTGGACAACTTTGCATACAACTTGTGATCTTTAAGCAGCTGCAATGCTTTCCTCAAATGGTCTGCATGTTCTTCAGCAGTCTTCGAATAGACCAATATGTCATCTATGAAAACCACAACAAACTGGTCCAAGAAGGAAGTAAACACCCTATTCATCAATGCCATGAAAGCTGCGGGTGCGTTCGTCAAACCAAATGGCATGACAAGGAACTCGTAGTGCCCATAGCGAGTCCTGAAAGCTGTCTTCGGAACATCCTCATCCTTCACCCTGAGCTGGTGATATCCTGACCTCAAGTCAATCTTAGAGAAGTAAGCTGCACCCTGAAGCTGATCGAACAACTCGTCAATCCTAGGCAATGGATATTTGTTCTTGATAGTCACTTTATTCAACTGCCTGTAGTCAATGCACATCCGGAAACTGCCATCCTTCTTCTTGACAAACAATACAGGAGCTCCCCAAGGTGAAACACTTGGGCGTATGAACCCTTTATCCAACAGATCCTGCAACTGTTTCTTCAATTCCAACAACTCTGCAGGTGCCATACGATATGGAGCTCTACTGATGGGTGCTGTACCGGGCATCAAGTCAATAGCAAATTCTACCTCCCGAACTGGTGGCAACTCTGGCACATCCTCCGGAAAGACATCCGGAAACTCGCTGACTACTGGGATCTCACTGAGCGGTCGCTGATCTTTCTTCTCTGAAATGAATGCAAGAAATCCCTCGCATCCCCTACGAAGCATCCTGTCTGCCTTACAAGCAGATATCACACGCCTTGGGCACTTTGTCTGGCTGCCCTCAAATCGGAATCCGCTGCCCAAATCAAAATAGATAGCCTTGCTGTAGCAATTGATACACGCATGATATCTCGCAAGCCAGTCCATACCAAGGATCACATCAAAATCCAGTGTCGTGAGCAACACGAGGTCTACTGGGAGCTGATGACCAGCTATCCGCACATCACACTGAGGGTAGAAAACACTGCACTCCACCCGTTTACCAACCGGAGTGGATACTAACAACAAGTAGGGAAGTGGTGTAGGTCGCTGTCGAAGCTGCACAGCAAAATGGGGTGCTACGTACGAACGCGTAGACCCGGAGTCAAATAAAGCTAAAGCTTCTGCATCAGAAATTAAAATTTTACCTTCCACTACCGTGGCCTCCTTCGCGCCCTCATGCGTAGCAGCATAGGCTCGGGCTGTCTGGCGGTTCGGCTTCTGAGCTGGGCGAGCTGGCTGAGATCTGCCCTGCGCTGTAGGTCCTGCCTGTCTCGTCTGTGGAGAGGACTGGAACTTCGGGCATTGGGCCCGCCTGTGATCTGTAGAGCCACACCCGAAACAAGCCCCACTCTTCCTCCAACACCTGTCGGTGGGGTGATCCTTCCCACAGTGACCGCAAACTACCTGAGAACTGCTCGAACTGCCCTGCCTACCCTTGAACTTCTTCTGGAACTGACTTCTGCCACTGAAACCTGCTGCCCTCTTAGCCTCTGTTCGCTCCTCCTCAAAGATGGCCTCTGCATCATAAGCCCTATCAATAGCGTCGTCCAAGGTAGCCGGCCACATACAAGCAACCACGTGGCGTTTGTGCCTCGGATTCAGACCGTTGACGAAGCGAGTCACCTTCTTCTGCTCCGTGTTCACCATATCCCCTGCGAAGTGGGACAACTCTGTAAACCTGTGTACATAATCTGCAACTGACATCTGTCTCTGCTGAAGGTTGAAGAATTCCACTTCCTTGGCTCGCTGAATGTGGAGAGGCATGAACTTCCGACGGAATTGCTGCTTGAAGGTCTCCCAAACTGTGGCACTGGGCATAGTCTGAAATGAAGTCTTGACACTCCTCCACCATGTCTTGGCTACACTCCGAAGCATAGAGGCTGTGAGAACTACCTTCTGCTTGTTACTGCACACAATCGTATCAAATAGCTCTTCGGTCTGCTCCAACCATTGCTCAGCCTGCAATGCATCTTCTATCCCATGAAACTCGGTCGCCCCTCGCTTACGGAACTTGTCGAAAAGAGCATTTGGATCTGATTCCTTAGGCTGGAAAATCATTTGCTGATCTATACGAGGTGATGCTACTGCAGCAGCCTGACTCTGTCTATCTACCATGGATGCCATCTGTGCCTGTAATGACTGCATAGACTGCATCATCATCATCATCCGCTCCTCACTACTGATGTGTGGGGGTACCGATCCACTATCACCATTGTGGCCCTGTTGGTTCTCATCTCGAGATCCTGATCCTGATGCCATCCTGCAAAAAGGAAAAGAAACACAACACGCAATATAAAAGGCCCTGAGTTAGTCAAATCCCAAATCAACATATGAGACTTCGAGTCAAATAGTTGATAGCGTTATCTCACCACGATCTTAGATGCCTACATGCTTATACTAGCAAGCTCTGATACCATACAATACGTATGTCACGACCCGAGCCCAGAATTCGGGGGTTAGCGAAAAGCTAAACCTGTGACACACGTACTCCCGTGCACGTGCACCCAAACCCAGTCCAGATGCACGCACACAAGGGATCTAACACGTGCGAACTAAGCGTACGCGGAAGCTGTACATATCATAGCAAGCAACAAAGAAAATAAATAGCGGAAGCTAAAACAAATGCGGAACAGAAAAGACAAAGATAACACAACTGGAAAACCAATACAAGTCTGAATACACGACAAAACAAAAATGTACAAATATACAGATGATAAAGTCCAAAGTCCAAAGAGTCCCAAAATACAAAGTCCCCAAAAACCAAAACTCAAACAAAATCCACGGGTATGCATGTACGCTCTTGGCAGAAGTGATCAAGCCCACTCTGCCAAACCGGAAGGTGCCTCTACACTCGGCCCTGCAGCCTCCTCGACCGCCGGGGAGCCGGGCAAGGTATCTGTGCCTGCAACACCACAGACAACACAAATGAATACAACGATCCAGCAAATATAAGTAACAGGGGTGTAACACTCATAGTATCAAGGTGAATATAATAATGACAGAAGATTAAATACAGAGTTCCATATTAGGAAACTAAGCCAATCGTGCATAGAAGTAAAACATGATATGTGAATCAAACATAGAAATACTGACTAAGTGGCTACTACGTTAACCATGTTCTCTCCAATAGAGAGCAGAGCAAAGCAAGGCAGAGGAGAACACCACTGACCGGGCCAGGGTACAAGTGGGTCTCAGGTTCCTGGGTTCCGGGGTCCCAAGACAAAGCGACACTACAGTGAATACAGAGATACAGAGATCTAAGCCAGAGGTAACCCCGTCGGGCATCCTAGGGCTGAGGCTGAGTAGAGCCAGACCAGTACCAATCAAATCAAATCCATAGAAAGGGAGATTATCCGCTTTGGACTCACCGATGGCAAAGACCGGATCTTATCCTCACGTATTAATCTCTGGGCAGAGCCACCAGGGAATACCCAAACTCAGAGATAAGCAAAGCCAGCAGAGCATAGATATAAATCCCAAAGCACAGCATCGATCAAAGCATAGTGCGGAACGAAGCATAGAACAGATATACAGGACGAAAACAAAAATGACTACGGAATGCATAAACATAGATTAACAGAACAGAGGGCAAAACCATAAACAATATGCAATGCATCTCAGATTCATACGGAGTCAAGGTTCATTACAAGCCAATCCTAAGCTAGTTGTTCACTGTCACTAACCGTGCATGTTGATGTGGTTTTAAGTTAGTCAATGCACCGTTGCCATCAAAGTGTTGCAATGTAATCTGTGCGTGCACCGACGTCCCTTAAACCAACACCCATGGGGAGGTGCTTAACAGTGATCAAAGCCCACATGAATGAGTCACAGCCGAACAGACTATTCATGCGCTCCAAGAATCCATTGGGCCGGTTTACAAGGGTGATTAATCTGTATTTGAGCCCTACAAGTCTCACCATTATCCTAAGTTATGTTTCAGAATTGCCATGCCTAACGGTTTAGCCATGAGGGACCTATGGTTGAGCCGGAGACATCTTACGCGCTCGACGTATTATGCACCACAGCTTAACCCTGGTTCCATTCAAAACACAGCTAAACTGATCATCTTTCACCTCTGATCTGATGCCTTTTTCGGCTGAGCTACAGTCAGTATACGGCTTAGCCATAGACCAATCCACGGCTTAGCCGTAGCATTCCACGGCTTAGCCGTAGCCTCACCGTAGGAGTACTGATATCAGAAAAGTTTCGACTGATCAGAGATTTAATTCACGGCTGGGGTACGGTCGGGTCACGGCTAGCTTACGGCTCAGCCGTAGAACAATTTACGGCTTAGCCGTAGCCTAGCCGTAGAACAAAGCTCAAAATTGAAGTCTCTGGAAATCAAACCGTAGAAGTTCACGGCTTAGCCGTGCAATACAGATCCGAAAATGGGTTGAGTACAGAAACGAAATTTTGACACAGAAACTGCACAAAATGAGTTACAGAGGTTCCATTTTACCAAATGTGGCTGTAAAACATCAGATACACTAAAGAAGATGGAAATCAAAGCATTCAAATAGAGCACCCATGTGTGTTATAAAAGTCTGTACTTATACTTGCCTCAAATCTCTACCAAATCTGCTGACTCAAGCTCCCAAAGCAACTAAAATCAAAGCAAATCAAAGAGATACACCATGCATGAGATGAAGACAAAGCAATCATAGAATGGGAGAAACAATTGGAGAAGAAGAAGAAGAAAGAATTCGGGAAGAACCCACTTACCAAGCCACAAACACAGATGAGAGAAAAGAAACAAAACCCAATCCAAAACAAGGAATCCAAGCTTCAATCGAGCAAGAGAAGGAAAGAGAAGAGAGAGAGAGAGAGAACGTGGAGGGAGCTTCTCCTGGAGATCCTCTTGCATGCAACGTGAAGAATTGAAAATGAGCAAGGGAGAGACATCTGGAGCATGACTCACTTATATAGGTTTTGAAGTTTAAAACAAGATCCATGGAGTTTAAGCTATTTACAGTTTAAGTCACACGAAGGTCCAACTTCTCCAATTGACTCCAAACGGATCTGACTCAGTTACGGAAAATAACGAGCTCAACAAAATACATATGCTGACACCAATATGATGCAAATATGATGCAAGCAACGCAAAAGCAAAATTACGAAAAAGGGCTTAGAACTACCTATCTCAGGTCAAAGGTTGCTCAACTACCTATCCATGACCCAAAACAAGTCCAAAAGAAATAAACAGAACAAAACACACACTAATGAGCCACTAATCCGGCTCAAAGGGGATCGGAGTGTTACATCCTCCCCCACTAGGAATCATTCCGTCCTCGGAATGACTACCTACCTGCGCAAAGAGATGCGGGTACTGGCGCGCTAGCTGCTCCTCTAGCTCCCAAGTAGCCTCATCTGGACCGTGATGTTCCCACAACACTTTAACCTATCTGATAGTCCTGGTACGAAGAATCTGCTCTCGTGTCCCAACTATGCGAAGCGGACGCTCAACGTAAGTCGCATTAGGCTGAATCTGGATATCATCGTAGCGAATCACATGGCTCGGATCTGGCACATACTTACGGAGCATCGACACATGGAACACATCGTGAACACCAGAGAACTCGACTGGAAGTGTCAACCGATAGGCTAAATCTCCAACTCGGCTCTTGACTTCAAATGGTCCTACATATCTCGGGGCTAACTTGCCCTTCTGACCAAATCGAACTGTGCCCTTCATCGGAGAAACTTTAAGAAATACCCAATCTCCGACTTGGAATGCCAAAGGTCTCCTCCGAGTATCAGCATAGCTCTTCTGCCTGGACCGAGCAATCTTCAGATTCTCTATCACTTTCTGCACCTTCTCTGTCGTCTCAGCAATGATTGTCGGACCATGGAAACTTCTAGTTCCAACTTCTTCCCAGCACACTGGGGTCCTGCACTTGCGTCCGTATAGAGCCTCATAAGGTGCCATACCAATGCTCTCATGAAAGCTGTTGTTGTAAGCAAACTCACACAATGCCAGATGCATATCCCATTCCTTCTCAAAGTTCAGCACACTAGCTCTGAGCATATCCTCCAACGTCTGAATGGTACGCTCCGACTGTCCATCAGTCTGGGGGTGGTATGCCGTGCTAAAACTCAGCTTCGTGCCCATAGCTTCCTGAAATGCTCTCCAGAATGAAGATACAAAACGACTGTCTCGATCCGACACAATCGATACCGGGGTGCCATGCAATCTGACTACCTCGTCAACAAACTTCCTAGCCATCTCCGTGAATGTCATCCCTTTCTTGAACGGAAGGAAATGTGCTGACTTGGTCAATCTGTCCACTATTACCCAGATCGCATTATTCTTTCTACTGGTCGGCGGAAAACCGGAGACGAAATCCATCGTAATGTGCTCCCACTTCCACTGCGGAGTGTGCAATGGATGCAATGATCCTGGAGGTCGCTGATGGTCAGCTTTCACCCTCTGACAGGTCAAACATCGAGCTACGAACCCTGCGATCTCCCGCTTCATATTGTTCCACCAAAATCTGTCCTTCAAGTTCCGGTACATCTTCGTACTCCCGGGGTGCATCGCATATCGGGCATCGTGCGCATCTGTCATCAACTTATCTTTCAGCTCATCCACAGCGGGAACACACAATCTATTCCTGAAGTACAAAACTCCATCCACCAAGCTAAAATCCGGTCGATCTGTAATCCGATCTCTGAACTTCACCAGGAGGGGGTCCTCAAACTAGCGATCCTTGATCTGCTGAATCACTTCAGGCTGAAATACGACGGTAGTAGCTAATGTCACTAATTCGCCTACCATCCGAACCTCTACAGGCTGATCATGCACAGGCATATAGAATCCTGCCAACACCTGAAGGCTGTCTGTCCTCCTGCTAAGTGCATCTGCAACTACATTTCCTTTGCCTGGGTGGTACTTGATCGGAAAGTCGTAGTCCTTGATGAACTCTAACCATCTTCGTTGCCTCATATTTAAATCATGCTGATCAAACAAGTACTGCAGACTGTGATGATCGGAATGGACCTCGAACTTTACACCGTACAAGTAATGTCGCCACAACTTCAATGCAAATACAATGGCTGCTAGCTCCAAGTCATGTGTGGCATAATTCTTCTCATGCTCTTTCAGTTGTCTGGATCCATAGGCAATCACCTTCTGATTCTGCATCAGTACACAGCCTAATCCAACGCGAGAAGCATCGGAATAAATCACGAATCCCTCACTACCATCCGGGAGAGTCAACACTGGCGCCGTAGTGAGCTTTTCTTTCAACATCTGGAAACTGCGCTCACACTTCTCTGTCCACTCATACGGGACCTTCTTCCGAGTCAACTGAGTCAGCGGAGCTGAAATCTTCGAGAAATCCTGCACAAACCTGCGGTAATATCCCGCCAAACCCAGAAAACTCCGAATCTCTGTCACTGATCTAGGACGGGGCCAATGAATTACTGCTTCAATCTTAACTGGATCCACCATCAATCCATCTCTAGAAATCTTATGACCCAGAAATGTAACTTGCTCGAGCCAAAACTCACACTTGGACAACTTTGCATACAACTTGTGATCTTTAAGCAGCTGCAATGCTTTCCTCAAATGGTCTGCATGTTCTTCAGCAGTCTTCGAATAGACCAATATGTCATCTATGAAAACCACAACAAACTGGTCCAAGAAGGAAGTAAACACCCTATTCATCAATGCCATGAAAGCTGCGGGTGCGTTCGTCAAACCAAATGGCATGACAAGGAACTCGTAGTGCCCATAGCGAGTCCTGAAAGCTGTCTTCGGAACATCTTCATCCTTCACCCTGAGCTGGTGATATCCTGACCTCAAGTCAATCTTAGAGAAGTAAGCTGCACCCTGAAGCTGATCGAACAACTCGTCAATCCTAGGCAATGGATATTTGTTCTTGATAGTCACTTTATTCAACTGCCTGTAGTCAATGCACATCCGGAAACTGCCATCCTTCTTCTTGACAAACAATACAGGAGCTCCCCAAGGTGAAACACTTGGGCGTATGAACCCTTTATCCAACAGATCCTGCAACTATTTCTTCAATTCCAACAACTCTGCAGCTGCCATATGATATGGAGCTCTACTGATGGGTGCTGTACCGGGCATCAAGTCAATAGCAAATTCTACCTCCCGAACTGGTGGCAACTCTGGCACATCCTCCGGAAAGACATCCGGAAACTCGCTGACTACTGGGATCTCACTGAGCGGTCGCTGATCTTTCTTCTCTGAAATGAATGCAAGAAATCTCTCGCATCCCCTACGAAGCATCCTGTCTGCCTTACAAGCAGATATCACACGCCTTGGGCACTTTGTCTGGCTGCCCTCAAATCGGAATCCGCTGCCCAAATCAAAATAGATAGCCTTGCTGTAGCAATTGATACACGCATGATATCTCGCAAGCCAGTCCATACCAAGGATCACATCAAAATCCAGTGTCGTGAGCAACACGAGGTCTACTGGGAGCTGATGACCAGCTATCCGCACATCACACTGAGGGTAGAAAACACTGCACTCCACCCGTTTACCAACCGGAGTGGATACTAACAACAAGTAGGGAAGTGGTGTAGGTCGCTGTCGAAGCTGCACAGCAAAATGGGGTGCTACGTACGAACGCGTAGACCCGGAGTCAAATAAAGCTAAAGCTTCTGCATCAGAAATTAAAATTTTACCTTCCACTACCGTGGCCTCCTCCGCGCCCTCATGCGTAGCAGCATAGGCTCGGGTTGTCTGGCGGTTCGGCTTCTGAGCTGGGCGAGCTGGCTGAGATCTGCCCTGCGCTGTAGGTCCTGCCTGTCTCGTCTGTGGAGAGGACTGGAACTTCGGGCATTGGGCCCGCCTGTGATCTGTAGAGCCACACCCGAAACAAGCCCCACTCTTCCTCCAACACCTGTCGGTGGGGTGATCCTTCCCACAGTGACCGCAAACTACCTGAGAACTGCTCGAACTGCCCTGCCTACCCTTGAACTTCTTTTGGAACTGACTTCTGCCACTGAAACCTGCTGCCCTCTTAGCCTCTGTTCGCTCCTCCTCAAAGATGGCCTCTGCATCATAAGCCCTGTCAATAGCGTCGTCCAAGGTAGCCTGCCACATACAAGCAACCACGTGGCGTTTGTGCCTCGGATTCAGACCGTTGACGAAGCGAGTCACCTTCTTCTGCTCCGTGTTCACCATATCCCCTGCGAAGTGGGACAACTCTGTAAACCTGTGTACATAATCTGCAACTGACATCTGTCTCTGCTGAAGGTTGAAGAATTCCACTTCCTTGGCTCGCTGAATGTGGAGAGGCATGAACTTCCGACGGAATTGCTGCTTGAAGGTCTCCCAAACTGTGGCACTGGGCATAGTCTGAAATGAAGTCTTGACACTCCTCCACCATGTCTTGGCTACACTCCGAAGCATAGAGGCTGTGAGAACTACCTTCTGCTTGTTACTGCACACAATCGTATCAAATAGCTCTTCGGTCTGCTCCAACCATTGCTCAGCCTGCAATGCATCTTCTATCCCATGAAACTCGGTCGCCCCTCGCTTACGGAACTTGTCGAAAAGAGCATTTGGATCTGATTCCTTAGGCTGGAAAATCATTTGCTGATCTATACGAGGTGATGCTACTGCAGCAGCCTGACTCTGTCTATCTACCATGGATGCCATCTGTGCCTGTAATGACTGCATAGACTGCATCATCATCATCATCCGCTCCTCACTACTGATGTGTGGGGGTACCGATCCACCTTGTTTTAGAGTCCATTTTGTTTCCTACCACTCTCTTTCTACTTCTAATGCAAATATCTAAAACTCCAAGCCTATGTTGCGTAGTTAAATTTTCTCCTGGGATAACCTTACAATTTTTACATGCCAATCGCTTCTGTTTTCTAACTAGAAAAAAGTCTATCTGACTCCTATTACTCTCATTTTTATAGGTAATTAAATACTCATCTCTCTTTTTAAAGTAAGTATTTGCTACTACGAGATCAAATGCCACTGCAAAATCCAATATAGTATTTCTGAATTCATTCTTTTCTCCAAATCCTTGCCCTCCATGCACTCTCTCATATTCTCTATTATCTCTTCTTATATGCCCGTTTAAATCCCTGTCAAGAAAAATCTTATCACTATTTGGGATTTTTCGCATTAAATCATCTATCTCCTTATAACTTGTTTAATTCCATTTGTGTGTGTGTGTGTGTGTGTTCTAACTCATTTTGTGTGATCAAATTTTATTTGTAAAGCTTTTCCTAGGTCTAAATTCATTTTAAGTATTGCATTGAGCATCAATTTATAATTTACCCATTTTTAAGGTATAAAAAATGTGGCTAAAACCCATTAACAATTTCTAACCCATTATTGAGACAATCCCTTTCCTAATTCTTTTTTCCTTTAAAATTTTATAATGTCATATTTGAGAATGAGTGTAAAACTCATTAACGCTATTGTGTTCCATTGATATTCATATTTTAATAGTAAATTTTTATGCTTAACTACCCAATATAAAAATAAAAGATGTAAATCAATATTTCAAGTACAAAAACATCATATCATCAAACAAACAAATAAGTTTCATATTCTAAGTATCAAAATATTTAACCATATAACATACAATTAAAAAAGGCAAATTATTGTATAACTCTTCCGCGTAAAATTAAGAATTGCATGGTTTATAGCCTATAAAAATAAGAAAAGTCACAGAAAAATTTAAAAGTCATGTTAAATAAGTAAAACATAAACGGGTCAATCGGGTTAGGTGGGTCAACCTAACGAGTATTTAAAATGGGTTTGGTTAGGTGGGTTAGCAACATGTCAGACTGAGCTGGGTTGAAAGGTTTAATCGAGCTGGGCCCACGGGTCGAACTAGCTTTTGCTAGCTCTAAAATCATATTCAAGTATTATGTGGAACCACCCAATGGCATTTATTTATTTTTGAACTGTTCTATCATGCGTTTTCATTCTCTTTATTACCATACCATATGCCATTGCAAGCCCATTCGAAAGGAGAGCCTACTGAAAACATCATTAACAACAGCGGGTTTTATGAAACTTAAGGAGGGGCCAACGGCCAAGGCCCATGGCCAAACCACATTGGAAAAAAAAATTCTTGGAGGGGCTGAAAAGAAAACCTACTGAAAATATCATTAATAATAGGGATTTTTATGGAATTTAAGTAGGAGCAACGGCCACCCCCAGCCCCCTAAGTTCGCCCATGTGTCTACTGCCAAAAAAGACAACCCTTGTTTTATTTTCTATTTTTCTTTCTCTTCATGATTAGGATTTACCAGTTACATTTAAGCACTAAGATAATCTGACACAAATAACCAGTCCCAGAGGAGCACCATCTAACTTGGAGCGTTTAAGAAGCGTAGGGTCAAGGCCCAAGGGTGACATGTTTGTAGCCCCACGAACCACACCTAAAGACTCATGCAGTTAGCTATACGCCAAATTTCAAACTGATTGGGGGTTATTATCTGTCCAATTGAAAGCCAACGATCAAGAGGGATCAAGAGGGGTTTCAATCTTAACCACTCATTTTGATATCCTTAGATTAGATGCCTAAAAAGTCCATTGAATCCAGTGTTCGGAATTATATATCTAATGAAGAGGTTCCTCACTGCCAATACCCATGCAGCCCACTCCATTATTGGTGACCAGTAGTGGCAACAGTAATGCAAAGCGTCTGCGGTGTGCCTTACCCCAGGGGAGGGCTAGTTGGTCACTTGATGAAAGAAGGAGGGGCACGGGCACAGGCAGAGAGGAGAAGGTATGAACCCATGCACCAATGACCTAACACCTAACCTACCATATATATGTGAAATCCACTTAAAAAATAGCAAACCACCCATCAATCCAACCATTATGCTATATATATGGACTTCACTGGCTCCAACCCATGGACCAATGTAGGTGAGAACCAAGGAATATAAATCCTACCCATAAACGAATCAACTGATTAGGACTTGCTAAATAAGAGATTACACCCATATTATATAGACCATTGTATGGAACTACTAGATGAAGGATGCCACCATCCAACCATATGCCATATGTCCAGGGCCCTCTGGATACATATCATTGCACAGTTTACTTTTACCTAGATGAGATTCAATATTTAAGGAACCCACCCACGCGTCCCAACCTTAGTCTCCATATATACGAGAACTCCATCCACTACTTCACGAGACTAACTCTTCCTATATATATTTTACCAATGTGCCTCAAAGGGCCGTTAGAGTGATTGGATCTCACGGGCATCATGTGTATCCACCATCGTGTAAGAGGTTCCACTATTTATCATACACAATTCATGAAATCCCACAATTAATATGTTATTTGCATGGACCCACATTAGGATTTGATCTGATTGCCAATCAAATAAAGTTTTGGTAATTTGTGAGCCATTCCATGCACAAGTAGACTGGATAACACTCTTTTTTAAAAGAAAAACGTTAGAGGCTTTGCCACCCATAGAGTGCTTAGTAAAGGCATGCTTTCCCCTAAAAAAATGCTTCTTAGGATTTCTGTCGCGCGCCCCCCCCCCCCCCCCCCCCCCCCAACACACAAACCAAATAAATATATATATATAAATGGTAGAGCTTTCCTTGTAGAGTTTTCTTTGTGCATGCTAAAAAAGCCTTTGGCACCTACATTTGCCAGCTTTAGCCGTAAATAATAATAATTAATAACAGAGTCATTTAGTCTTTTAAATCCAATCCAATAGTAGCTTAATTATGAGCTACTTTACTCTCTATAGATGGGACTAGAGATTGATGCTTATTTGTAGCAGCACCTACTTCTTAGCATTTGTTTTACTCACTACTAAGTACTAATAAAGCAGCACCTAGCTGTTAGCTTGTTACCCGAAGCTGCTTCGTCCCCCTATGATGACGGTGATGGTTTACATCACTTGATCTCAATTCAATTAGCTGTTAGCATTTGTTTTACGCACTTCACTACTAACAAAGCAGCACTTAGCTGTCACCCGAAGGTGACGTGGAGGTCTCCCCCACCATGACTGTGATGGCTTACATCACTTGATCTCAATTCGTATATAAATAGAAAAAGAAAATGTGGGGGAAAATAAAGGGAGAGAGAGAGAGAGAGAGAGAGAGAGAGGGAGAGAGAGAACATAGAGATCGTTTGGGGCTCTTCTTCACATGGGCTCAGCAGCCAGTCTGGACCAATTCTTCCATTCTTACAGTTGGGAGAGGCTCAACATTTGGCTTCCTAGTGTCTAGAATTCAGATAAACCATTACCGTCACCGTCAGGTCACCCCACGTCACCTTCGGGCAGTCTGCCAACATTGCCCACGTGCATGGCAAGCTACTCAAATGTGATGTCAGGGGACCAATCAGGGTCACTTTGATGGTTTTAATGAGAAGATCTGGACTCTTTATAGACCACCACCCCACTTTCCAACGTTCCATTCCATCTCTCAAGTCTCCCATCACCCTTCTACCAAAAAAGTATCTCCCATCATCTCCTAATCTCTCTCTCTCTCTCTCTCTCTCTCTCTCTCTCTCTCTCTCTCTCTCGCCCTCTTCTTTCCTCACCAGTTAGAAATGGTGGAGAAATCCACTAAAACCATCATTCTCTTCCTCTCTCTTAGTTGTAGCAGCACCTAGCTGTTAGCATTTGTTTTACTCCTTGCTAAGTACTAATAAAGCAACACCTAGCTATTAGCCTGTTATCTGAAGGTGACGTGGTCCCCCTACAATGACAGTGATGGTTTACATCATTTGATCTCAATTCAATTAGCTGTTCACATTTGTTTTACGCACTTCATTGCTAATAAAGCAGCACCTAGTTGTCACCTAAAAGTGACGTGGAGGTCCCCCCCACCGTGACTGTGATGGTTTACATCACTTGATCTCAATTCGTACATAAATAGAAAAGGGAAATGCGGGGGAAAATAAAGGGAGAGAGAGAGAGAGAGAGAGAACACAGAGATCGTTTGGGGCTCTTCTTCACATGGGCTCAGCAGCCAGTCTAGACCTATTCTTTCATTCTTACAGTTGTGAGAGGCTCAACATTTGGCTCCTTGGTGTCTAGAATTCAGATAAAGCACTACTGTCACCGTTAGGTCCCCCCACGTCACTTTTGAGTAGACTGCCAACACTGCCTGCGTGCATGGCAAGCTGCTCGAATATACCATTACCACTACCCTACTCTCCCCCCAATCACAGTCACTCTGATGGTTTTAATGAGAGGATTCGGACTCTTTATATACCACTACCCTACTCTCCAACGTTCCATTCCATCTTTCAAGTCTCCCATCATCCTTCTACTAAAAAAGCGTCTCCCATCATCCCCAAATCTCTCTCTCTCTCCCTCTTTCTCTCTCTCTCTTTCTCTCTCACCTTCTTCTTTCCTCACCAATTAGAAATGGTGGAGAAATCTACTAAAACCATCCTTCTCTTCCTCTCTCTTAGTTGTAGCAGCACCTAGCTGTTAACATTTGTTTTACTCACTGCTAAGTACTAATAAAGCAACACCTAGCTATTAACCTGTTACCTGAAGTTGACGTGGTCCCCCTACGGTGACGATGATGGTTTACATCACTTGATCTTAATTCACTTAGCTGTTAGCATTTGTTTTATGCACTTCACTGCTAATAAAGCAGCACCTAGCTGTCACCCGAAGGTGACGTGGAGATCCACCCAACCGTGACTGTGACGACTTACATCACTTGATCTCAATTCGTATATAAATGGAAAAGGGAAATGCTGGGGAAAATAAAGGGAGAGAGAGAAAAAGAGAGAGAGAGAGAACACAGAGATCATTTGGAGCTCTTCTTCACATGGGCTCAGTAGTTGGTTTGGAACAATTTTTTTATTCTTACAGTCATGAGAGGCTTAACATTTGGCTCCCTGGTGTCTAGAATTTAGATAAACCATTACTGTCAAGTCAGCTCCCCCCACGTCACCATCCGGTAGCCTACCAACATTGCCCATATGCTTGGTAGGCTGCTCGAATGTGATGTGGGGGGACCAATCATGGTCACTCTGATGGTTTTAATGAGAGGATCCGAACTCTTTATATACCACCACCCCACTCTCCAACGTTCCATTCCATCTTTCAAGTCTTCCATCATCCTTTTACCTAAAAAGCGTCTCCCATCATCCCCCCTCCCCCTCTCTCCCTCTCTCTCTCTCTCTCGCCCTCTTCTTTCCTCACTAGCTAAAAATGGTCAAGAAATCCACTAAAACCATCCTTCTCTTCATCTTTCTTAGTTGTAGTAGCACTTAGCTATTAGCATTTGTTTACTCACTACTAAGTACTAATAAAGCAGCACCTAGTTGTTAGCCTATTACCGGAAGGTGACAGGGTCTCCCTATGGTGACGATGCTAGTTTACATCACTTGATCTCAATTCAGTTAATTGTGAGCATTTGTTCTATCCACTTCACTGCTAATTAAGTAGCACCTAGTTGTCACCCGAAGGTGATGTGGAAGTCTCCCCCATGGTGACTGTGGTGGTTTACATCACTTAATCTCAATTCGTATGGAAATGGAAAAGGGAAATACTGGGTAAAAGAAAGGGAGAAAGAGAGAGAGAGAGAGAGGGAGAGAGAACAGAGATCATTTGGGCTCTTCTTCACATGGGCTCAGAAGCTAGTTTGGACCCATTCTTCCATCCTTATAGTAAAGAGAGGCTTAACATTTGGCTCCATGATGTCTAGAATTCAGATAAACCATCACCATCACCGTCAGGTCCACCCATGTCACATTCGGTCAGCCTGCCAACACTGCCTACGTGCATGGCAGGCTACTCGAATATGATGTGGGGGAACAAATCACAGTCACTCTGATGGTTTTAATGAGAGGATCCGGATTCTTTATATACCACCGCGCTACTCTCCAACGTTCCATTCCATCTCTCAAATCTCCCATCATCCTTCTATTAAAAAAGCGTCTCCCATCATCGTTCTACCAAAAAAGTGTCTCCCATCATCCCCCAATCTCTCTCTCTCTCTCTCTCACTTTCTCTCTCTCTCGCCCTCTTCTTTCCTCACCAGTTAGAAATGGTGGAGAAATCTACTAAAACCATCATTCTCTTCCTATTTCTTCCCTGTAACAGCACCTAGTTGTTAGCATTTGTTTTACTCACTGTTAAGTACTAATAAAGCAGCACCCAGATGTTAGCCTGTTACCTGAAGGTGATGTAGTCCTCCAACGATGACGGTGATGATTTACATCACTTAATCTCAGTTTAATTAGCTGTTAGCATTTGTTTTAAGCACTTCACTGCTAATAAACCAGCACTTAGCTGTCGCCCGATGGTGACGTGGAGGTCCCCCTCACCGTGACTGTGTGGTTTACATCACTTGATCTCTATTCATATATAAATAGAAAAGGGAAATGCTGGAGAAAATAAAGGGAGAGAGAGAGAGAACACATAGATCGCTTGGGGCTCTTTTTCACATGGGCTCAGTAGCTAGTCTGGACTCATTCTTCCATTCTTACAGTTATGAGAGGCTTACCATTTGGCTCCTTGGTGTCTAAAATTCAAATAAACCATCACCATCACCATCAAGTCCCCCCACGTCACCTTCGAGCAGCCTGCCAACATTGTTCACGTGCATGGTAGGCTGCTCGAATGTCTGTGGGGGGACCAATCATGGTCACTCTGATGGTTTTAATGAGAAGATCCAAACTCTTTATATACCACAATCCCACTCTTCAACGTTCCATTCCATCTCTCAAGTCTCCCATCATCCTTTTACCAAAAAGTGTCTCCCATCATCCCCCAATCTCTCACTTTCTCTCACTCTCTCTCTCTTTCTCTCACCCTCTTTTTTCCTTACCAGTTAGAAATGGTGGAGAAATCCACTAAAACCATCCTTCTTTTCCTCTCTCTTAGTTATAGCAGCACCTAGCTATTAGCATTTGTTTTACTCACTGCTAAGTACTAATAAAGCAACACCCAGATGTCAGCCTGTTACCTGAAGGTGACGTGGTCCCCATACAACGACGATGATGGTTTACATCACTTGATCTCAATTCAATTAGCTATTAGCATTTGTTTTACGTACTTCACTGCCAATAAACCAGCACTTAGCAGCCACCCGAAGGTGACATGGAGGTCCCCCACACTGTGACTGTGATGGTTTACATCATTTGGTCTCAATTTGTATATAAATGGAAAAGGGAAATCCTGGGGAAAAGAATGGGAGAGAGAGAAAGAGAACATAAAGATCATTTGGGGCTTTTTTTCACATGGGCTCAGCAGCCGATCTGGACCCATTCTTCCATTCTTACAGTAGTGAGAGGCTCAACATTTAGCTACTTGGTCTCTAGAATTCAGATAAACCATCACCGTCATCGTTAGGTCCCCCCACGTCACCTTCGGGCAGCCTGCTAACATTGCCTGCATGTATGGCAGGTTGCTCGAATGTGATGTCGAGGGACCAATCATAGTCACTTTGATGGTTTTGATGAGAGGACCTGGACTCCTTATATACTACCACTCCACTCTCTAATGTTCCATTCCATCTCTCAAGTCTCCCATCATCTTTCTACTAAAAAAGCGTATCCCATCATCCCCCCCCCCTCTCTATACCTCTTTCTGACCCTCCTCTTTCCTCACCAGTTACAAATGGTCAAGAAATCCACTAAAACCATCATTCTCTTCCTCTCTTTTAGTTGTAGCAGTACCTAGCTATTAGCATTTGTTTTACTCATGAGTTAGTACTAATAAAGAAACACCTAGCTGTTAGCCAGTTACTCGAAGGAAACGTGGTCCCCCTATGGTGACGGTGATGGTTTACATCGCTTGATCCTAATTCAGTTAGCTATAAGCATTTGTTTTATGCACTTTGCTGCTAATAAAGCAGCACCTAGCTATCGCCTGAAGGTGACGTGGAAGTCCCCCCCACCATGACTTTGATGGTTTACATCATTTGATCTCATTTCGTATATAAATGGAAAAGGGAAATACTAGGGAAAAGAAACGGAGAGAGAGAGAGAGAGAGAGATAGAGAGAGAACACACAGAGATCGTTTGGGGCTTTTCTTCACATGGCCATAACAGCCGGTCTAGACCCATTCTTCCATTCTTACAGTCGTGAGAGGCTCAACATTTGGCTCCCTGGTGTCTAGAATTAAGATAAACCATCATCATCTCCGTCAGGTCCCCCCACGTCACCTTTGGGTAGCCTGCCAACATTGTCTACGTGCATGGCAAGCTGCTCGAATGTTATGTGTGGGGACCAATGATGGTCAATCTAATGGTTTTAATGAGAGGATCCATATTTTTTATATACCACCACCCCTCTCTCTAACGTTCCATTCCATCTCTTAAGTCTCCCATCACCCTTCTACCAAAAAAGCATCTCCCATCATCCCCTAATCTCTCTCTCTCTCTCTCTCTCTCTCTCTCTCGCCCTCTTCTTTCCTCACCAGTTAGAAATGGTGGAGAAATCCACTAAAACCATCCTTCTCTTCCTCTCTCTTAGTTGTAACAGCACCTAGCTGTTAGCATTTGTTTTACTCACTACTAAGTACTAATAAAGCAGCACCCAGATGTTAGCCTGTTACCTGAAGGTGACGGGGTTCCCTTACAATGACGGTGATAGTTTACATCACTTGATCTTAATTCCATTAGCTGTTAGCATTTGTTTTATGTACTTCACTGCCAATAAACCAGCACCTAACTGTCACCCAAAGGTGACGTGGAGGTCCCACCCCCCACAGTGACTGTGATGGTTTACATCACTTGATCTCAATTCATATATAAATGGAAAATGGAAATCCTGGGGGAAAAAAGGGAGAGAGAGAAAGAGAACACAGAGATCGTTTGGGGCTCTTCTTCACATGGGCTCAATAGCCAGTCTGAACCAATTCTGCCATTCTTACAGTCGTGAGAGGCTCAACATTTAGCTACCCAGTGTCTAGAATTCAGATAAACCATCACCGTTACCGTTAGGTCCCCCCCACGTCACCTTCGGGCAGCCTGCCAACACTGCCTGCGTGCATGGCGGGCTGCTCGAATGTGATGTCGGGGGACCAATCACAATCACTCTGATGGTTTTAATGAGAGGATTTGGACTCCTTATATACCATCACCCCACTCTCCAACATTCCATTCCATCTCTTAAGTCTCCCATCATCCTTCTACCAAAAAAGCGTCTCCCATCATCCCCCAATTTCTCTCTTTTTCTCTCTATCTTTCTCTCCCTCTTCTTTCCTCACCAGTTAGAAATGTTGGAGAAATCCACTAAAACCATCCTTCTCTTCCTCTCTCTTAGTTGTAGCGGCGCCTAGCTATTAGCATTTGTTTTACTCATTGCTAAGTACTAATAAAGCAGCACCTAGCTTTTAGCTTGTTACCCGAAGGTGACATGGTCCCCCTACGATGATGGTGATGGTTTATATCACTTGATCTCAATTTAATTAGCTGTTAGCATTTGTTTTACGCACTTCACTGCTAATAAAGCAGCACTTAGCTGTCACCCGAAGGTGACGTGGAGGTGCCCCCCACCTTGACTGTGATGGCTTACATCTCTTGATCTCAATTCTCATATAAATGGCAGAGGGAAATGCTGAGGAAAATAAATGGGGGGAGGGAGGGAGAGAGAGAGAGAGAGAGAGAGAACACAGTGATCGTTTGGGGCTTTTCTTCATATGGGCTCAGTAGCTGATCTGGACCCTTTCTTCCATTCTTACAGTCGTGAGAAGCTCAACATTTAGCTCTCTAGTGTCTACAATTCAGATAAACCATCACCGTCACCATCAAGTCTACCTACATCACCTTCGGGCAGTCTGCCAACATTGCCTGCGTGCATGGTAGGCTGCTCAAATGTGATGTGGGGGGACCAATTACGGTCACTCTGATGGTTTTAATGAGATGATCGAGACTCTTTATATACCACCACCCCACTCTCCAATGTTGCATTCCATCTTTTAAGTATCCCATCATCCTTCTTCCAAAAAAGCGCTCCCATCATCCCCCAATCTCTCTCTCTCTCTCTCTAGCCCTTTTCTTTCCTCACCAGTTAGAAATGGTGGAGAAAGCCACTAAAACCATCATTCTCTTCCTCTCTCTTAGTGGTAGTAGCACTTTGCTGTTAGCATATGTTATGCTCACTACTAAGTACTAATAAAGTAGCACCTAGCTGTTAGCCTATTACCCGAAGGTGACGTGCTCCCCCTACAGTGACGGTGATGGTTTACATCACTTGATCTCAATTTAATTAGCTGTTAGCATTTGTTTTACACACTTCACTGCTAATAAAGCAGCACCTAGCTGTCACCCGATGGTGACGTGGAGGTCCCCCCCATTGTGACTGTGATGGCTTACATCACTTGATCTCAATTCGTATATAAATGAAAAAGGAAAATGCTGGGGAAAGTAGAGGGACAGAGAGAGAGAGTACACAAAGATCGTTTGGGGCTCTTTTTCACATGAGCTTAGCAGCTGATCCGGACGGATTCTTCCATTCTTATAGTCATGAGAGGCTCAACATTTGGCTCCCTGATGTTTAAAATGCAAATAAATTAGTCCCCCCATGTCACCTTGGGCAGCCTGCCAACACTGCCCGCGTGCATGGAAGGATGCTCAAATGTGATGTGTGGGGACCAATTGCGGTCACTCTGATGGTTTTAATGAGAGGATCCGGACTTTTTATATACCACCACCCCACTCTCCAACATTACATTCCATCTCTCAAGTCTCTCATCATCCTTCTACCAAAAAAGCATCTCCCATCATATCTCTCTCTCCCCCTCTTCTTTCCTCACCAATTAGAAATGGTGAAGAAATCCACAAAAACCATCCTTCTCTTCCTCTCCCTTCTTTTTATACTGCTATTTCTTCATCGAAATCACCATCACCACCACTCTTAAATGAAACCCTAGTTGTAAACCGCCTCTCAAAACTACCCACGCCAGACGACCCCACTCTCCCATGGACCAGCATCGAAACCACCTGCGACTCCGAAACCGGCCCATTCCTCTACCTCCGCCTCGCACACCGAGACTCCCTCGCCACAAATTCCACACATGAAGAGCTCTTCCAGCTCCGGCTCCAGAGAGACTACCTCCGCCTGCAAGCCCTCTAAGGCGCACGCAACGCGAAGGAGCACGCTAGCCGCTTCAGCAGCTCCGTGGCCCCGAGTGACGGAATGTACTTTTTTAAGATGGGCGTTGGAACGCCTCCAAAGGACGTCAACTAGCTGCTCGACCGGGAGTGACATAGTTTGGGTACAATGCGCACCCTGCAAGAGATGCGACTACCTGAAGACCGACCACGACCCCTTTAAATCCAGCTCCTTTTTCTCTGTCCGGTGTGGCTGTCGGCTCTGCCGTCCCCGCAACAACTTGGGTTCTGAGACGGCTGCAGCGACCATGGCTCTTGCGTCTACAATGTATATATGCATTTTTAGAATGAATAGAAGTAACAATATTCACGCACAAATAGAAATACTTTTTCAAAGGCTCTTCTAATTTTGATCTTTACAGTCATGATTTAACGATTTGGAGCCAGCTAGTCCACTGACGGGGATCCCCGTCAGCAGCACGTAGTAATACGAGGCTAACAAGGCGCTCCGGCTTGGGTTCGGGCTCGTTGCCTTGTAGTGAAGATGGTCGATCTTGTCACCGACGATTGGCGGCAAATAATGTACGAGTTCGTCGACTGACAAAGCAGTAGCTAAATTTGCTGCCCAACTGCCAAGCGACTTAGAAGGGAAAGGAGACGATGCCCTGCCGAAGCCGAGGATGCCATCAACATCCGTGTTAGTAGTGGCCACAGCCGAGGGCGATGCCAGCCATCTCCATCTTCCTCTTTGTTCCCGGAGAGGTCAGCGTTTCCGTGGAGAAACAGATGAGTCTTTTACAAAGGGCGCCTTCTTCACGGAGACGCTGACCTTTCCGGGAACAAAGAGGTGTTGGAAGTAGGTGGGTCTCGTGGATAGATTTTCAAAACTTTTGATCCGCATGACACAGGGATCAACTATCCATAAGACCAAAACCCAATCCAGGATGCGTTACCCTCAATCTCGTGACCATGTACAGTAAAATTCTACCAGCACTAAGCATCCAAAATAATCTACGACATGGAAGAAGTAGATCATACCTTTTGGAGATCCGCAGTGCTCTAATGGATTTCTTCAACACCTCTTAGCCTTCCACGCTATGACCCGAATTGGATTTCCTTACTCAAGAAGAATGGTGGAATCTTCAGGAGAAATTCCACTCGAGACTCCAAGGAACTAGAAGAAAGGAGAGGAGAGTAACTCGCGCAACTCTTGCACGAAAGGGTTTTTGGCGTGAGGGAGACTCTTTTGGACGTCCAAGGATATTATATAGACTTCCAAATTTCTCCCTTGTCTAATTGAAATAGAAGTCTTACTTCCAAAGCAATTAGCAACTTTCTCCCTTCCAAACTCTTATTCTTAGAGTCCAAGTCGGATTGATGTTTTCCAATATCTTGGGCTAGCGTGGGGACCACTAGGGATTCCTTAGAAAGCTGGCTCCAACTGGAACACCGCAACCCCACATCTCATGTGCAATCCGGGCCCACAGTTAATTGCAAATAACACCACTATATAAATGCAATTGCACTCCAGTCTTAGGAATAAATTACAATGAAGACCCTAAACTTCCCAATTACCACAAGTAGGCCCCTCTATCAATATCCGTGGATCAATTGGAATAAATCCGTCTCTTCCAATCTAAGTTCCACATCTTATTATCCTTGAGCCCCAATTAATCACAGTAATCATCAGTACCATCCAATTAACTCTTAATTGAGATGGGTGCGCACTTACTAATGACAAATCCATTAATTGGCACAAGGGGATAATAGAGATAGATTCCATCTTGATCATTCAACGTTCCCACAGTTCTACTACCACATACCCAAGACACCGAGGTGTTAACCTATAGTCGGCCTCACTCATTGGTGACTCAAAGCAAATGAATAGATAGAAACTTGAGTTCGTCAATGTCTCAGGATTGAGAGCCTATTGCAAGGGAATTATGAGAGCATACCTTATTATTGAGACGGAATACCATAAGGTGCATCTCATGGTCCTTCAATACATCCAATGTACCAGCACCATTGATCCAGAATCTTACATTCTGATGATTGAGACAAATCACACTATCTCATAGTGATCAAAGTGCTGCAACCTTATCAAATGAGATGCCCAATCTCATTACTGGTTGTGAAGCTATTTTAAGTATAAGATTTGTGACATATATCTCCCGCGTGTGGATCTCATCCATGCACATATATCACATCTAATATACTAATGGGACCCGGTTCAACTCATGAACCATCATGTCATACGTATTGGTCATGTGCATGAAGTAGTAGAATAACATTCATCTTATGAAAGTAAAGCATGATATTATTGATAAATAAAGAAATTAATCAATTTATTACATCAACTGATGGATTGAGTCCACAAAAACTAATAATCTCCCACTTGGGCTCAATGCCAGTCAGGGTTGCATCTCATGCCCATCCCTTCCACATGTTGCTCAAAGACTTTGGTAGTCAAAGGCTTAGTAAAGGGATCTGCTAAATTGTCTGCAGAGGCTATCTTGGTAATAGCAATATCACCTCTCTGCACAATCTCTCTGACTAAGTGATACTTCCTCTGTACATGCTTTTGGCTTTTATGGCTTCTGGGTTCCTTTGACTGAGCGACTGCCCCGCTGCTGTCACAGTAAACTGTGAGTGGCTGTCGTGCCAAAGGTACCACCCCAAGTTCCAAAAGGAATCTTTTAAGCCATACTGCTTCCTTAGCTGCTTCACAAGCGGCTACATATTCAGCTTCCGAGGTTGAATCAGCGGTACATTCTTGTTTTATACTCCTCCAGCTGATAGCTCCGCCTCCAAGCATAAATACATAACCAGAGGTGGATTTCCTAGAATCCTTATCTGACATAAACTCAGAATCTGTGTATCCGACTGGAATCAACTCATCACTGCTATAAATCAACATGTAATCTCTAGTCCTTCTCAAGTATTTGAGAATACATTTTACAGCAGTCCAATGTTCAGGTCCTGGATTAGATTGATATCTGCTGACTAGGCCCACTACATAACAGATATCTGGTCTAGTACATAACATAGCATACATGAGGCTACCAACAGCCGAAGCGTATGGTATCGACCTCATCTGCTCCTTTTCCTCGGGTGTCTTAGGACACTGATCCTTGGAAAGGTGCACTCCATGCCTGAAAGGTGTGATACCCTTCTTGGAGTCTTGCATTGCAAACCGTACTAGCACCTTATCTATGTATGCAGCTTGAGACAAGCCAATCATCCTATTTTTCCGGTCACGATAGAGTTTGATCCCTAGGATGTAGCTAGCTTCTCCCAAGTCCTTCATATCAAAAGTCTTGGCTAACCAAACTTTTACCGTTGACAACATTCCTATGTCTTTCCCGAGGAGAAGGATGTCATCAACATATAAAACAAGAAAAACTACCCTGTCACCTTCACTTTTCATGTACACACATGACTCATCCGGATTTTGACAAAAACCAAATGACTTGATTGCCTGGTCAAAACGGATATTCCAGCTTCGGGATGCCTGCTTCAGTCCATAAATAGACTTCTGCAGCTTGCAAACTTTTTGCTCCTGGTTTTTAGCTACAAAACCGTCTGGCTGCACCATATAGATGTCTTCCTCAAGATGGCCGTTGAGAAAAGCCGTCTTGACATCCATTTGCCAAATCTCGTAATCGAGATGAGCCGCAATGGATAAGAGTATCCGGATGGATTTGAGCATGGCTACTGGCGAGAAGGTTTCCTCATAATCGATCCCCTCTTTCTGAGTATATCCTTTCGCAACAAGCCTAGCCTTATAGGTCTCCACTCTTCCATCTGGTCCTCTTTTTCTCTTGTAGACCCACTTGCACCCAATAGGTTTAATATTGGCAGGCAAGTCCACAAGTGTCCAGACCTGATTTGAGTACATAGACTCCATCTCAGCTTTCATAGCATCTTGCCAGCGTCCCGAGTCTAAGTCATTGATTGCTTCATCATAGTTAGAGGGATCTTGTTCCGGCTCTTTTGGGATTGCTTCATAAGACTCTCCCAAGAATGAGAACCTGTCAGGGGGTCTGACAATCCTCCCACTACGACGAGGTACTGGTGTAATTACTGGGTCTGGTAAGGGCTGTTCTTCCTCAAGTCCGGTCATACTTGGATTTGGAATTGATTGCTCCTGAATCTCTTCCAAGATCACCTTTTCTAAAAATTTCCGGTCCATCATATAATCTTCCTCCAAAAAAACCGCATTGGTGCTAACCAGCACTTTCTGCTCTCTGGGATTATAGAATAACCAACCTTTAGTTCCTTTAGGATATCCTACAAATGTGCATACTTCCGACTTCGCTTCCAACTTATCCGTCTTAACCTTGAGCACGTGTGCTGGACAACCCCAAATGTGTAAATGTTGTAGACTAGGCTTTCGCCCAGACCACAATTCCCGGGGAGTCTTAGGTATAGACTTAGATGGTACGAGGTTTAGTAGGTACATTGCAGTATCCAAAGCATATCCCCAAAAGGATATAGGTAATCTTGAGAAACTCAGCATAGACCTAATCATATCTAAAAGAGTCCGGTTCCTTCTTTCTGCTACTCCATTCTGTTGAGGCATACCAGGAGCAGACAATTGGGATAGAATCCCATTTTCTGATAAGTAACCCATAAAATCAGCAGAGAGATATTCCCCTCCTCGATCTGATCGAAGAGTCTTGATACTCTTACCTAATTGCTTTTCCGCTTCCGCTCGAAATTCTTTGAACTTTTCAAAAGCTTCGGACTTGCGGTGCATAAGGTATATGTAACCATATCTTGAGTAATCATCTGTGAAAGTGATGAAGTACTCATATCCTCCTCTGGCCCTGACATTAATGGGTCCGCAGACATCAGTATGCACTAATTCCAATAAATCTTTGGCCCTATTACCCTTAGCTGAAAAGGGTCTTTTGGTCATTTTACCTTCCAAACAGGACTCACAGATAGGCATTGGTTCTACCACCAATGAAGGTAAGATACCATCTTTCACTAGCCTCTCAATCCTGTTAAGGTTTATATGACCTAGCCTCAGGTGCCAAAGTTTTGTTGGATTAGATGAAGGTGACTTTCTCTTTAATGATGATCTACTAATTGTTTCAGTATCATGTATCTCATACATCGTGGGAGTTAACAAATAAAGTCCATTGGTTACCTTGCCAGAACATATGAAAGTACCATTCCTCTTTATGACAACTTCAGTACCAAAAGTAATAGAATAACCTTTATTCACCAAACTAGAAACTGAAATTAAATTCCGCCTTAAAGACGGTACATATAATGTTTCTGACAAAACCAATTTATTATTTGAAAAACATAAAGTAATGACTCCCACTGAAACAGCCTCTGCCTTAGCGTCAGATCCTAGGTTGACAATGATTTCTCCATCACTTAGCCTCCTGGTTTCCTTGAACCCCTGCAACGTATTACATATGTGATTAGTTGCCCCGGAATCCACACACCAGGATTCTGAAGTACCAGTTGCAAAACTAACTTCAGATATAAGTGACTCAATCATACCTGGGGTCTTTTTCTTAGACAGATATTCTGGACAATTCCTCTTCCAATGTCCTGTTTTACCACAATGGAAACACTTTCCTTTTGTCCCTGAACCCTTAGCTTTAGCCACGCCACCAGTTGGACCATTCTCCACCTTAAGACCTTTTGGAATTGATTTCTTTTTGCCTTTCCGCCCTTTGCCTTTTGGCTTGGACTTGGCATCTGACTTTTCTGTCATTAAGGCAGTTGGTTTTTTCTTCATAATCCCTTCAGTTGCTACCAGCTGACTAGATAGCTCAGCCAGAGTCAGATTCATTTTATTCATATTATAATTGACCTTAAAATTGTTGAATGACTCTGGTAGTGACTCAAGGATTATGTCAATCTGCGATTCTGCATCAATCGCAGCTCCCAGTACATCTAACTCATTTAATGAGTCCATCATCTTCAACATATGTTCCTGTACTGATGTACCTTCAGCCATCTTGGTGCTAATGAGCACCCTCATGGCTGCCTCTGCCTTGTTCTGCAAACATCTCCTTTAAATTCGATATCATATCATATGCAGTCTTATAAGATTGATGTTGATGTTGCAGCACACTAGACATGGATGCCAGAATGTAACATCGGGCCATCTCATCGTCTTTGGCCCATTTGGTGTAAAGGTCCTTTTCTGCTTCTGATGCATCTGGGGCAGGCTCTTCAAGGGGGTTTTTGGTAAGGACATATTTGTATCCTGAAGCTGTCAGGACAATATCCAGATTCCGTTTCCAGTCTACATAGTTGGATCCCACCAACTTATTCTGGTTGAGGATGGTCGCAAGTGGATTGAAAGTATTCGAATTCATGCTTGTAATACTGTAGCACATAACCATGCATTCAATTAATAAATTTAAATGACATTAGGGTTTAGTATTCTACCAAATTTATGTGGGAATCCTCATAACCACAAAATTCAGAATACATCGGAATCCCAATCCTGCGGGGTATGCCTCCTTGGGGAGTGCAAATACCTCCTAGACTGGTGCGGATCAAAGTTGGTCAAGATTTGGATTAAGACTAACTATCCATGATCCCCTTCATTCATTACAATCTAGGTATCTCATACCAAATAATGTATGACTCCCGATTAGCTTCGGTTTCTAAAATATATGAGGCAAATCCTTAGGGATACTACATCATTATTTTAGTTAAGTGTGACCCACCAACTAGCATTGCATGACAACCGTTGTGGGTAGCTCCTCCTTGGGGAGTGGGCTCCCACCCCGTCTCATCAACACTATCCATAGGAGATCCATATCCAGTATCCAGATAAATACAAGCCCTCCGTGGGGAATGGCCATTCGCAAAATGGCGCAAGGCTAATACTTTCCTTACAATGGACCTATGGTGGAAAACCATGGGGATTTTTATATGTATAGAAAAGCCCCGCTCCCACTTAATATTTTAGAGTTGAGGATTTCCTTATAGGTGTATGGGTCCATCAAATATAGGTATATATTCATCTCATGATAAGACCAATGATTGGTTCCAAGTCAAGTTATTTTAAGGAAAGTTCAGTTTCTAAAATTAGTGTTACCAATAGATCCATCTCATGGGCCTACCAACTCTAATTAGAACTCTTTCCAAAAATTAATTTGATTTGACCAATTTTGGAATTTGCTATGTTTGGAACAAATATGGAAATACTCTAAAATAAGCATTCATCCATAAATAGAAAGTGCTGTAATAAAAGACTAGTCCTCTCCTCCACATGGCCCAGGCGGAAAAGACTTCTTGGACTTCTAGACTTTCCAAAACTTTGGGATTCCTCAAACTCTTTGGGCATCTCCAAAGCACCTTTTGGTAATCTTCAAACTCTTTGATTAGGAGTCCAGCTTCTCTTTCCTTCTTTGTTTCGGACATCTCCAGAATTTACAAATTTTTAAAAAAAATACATAAATTCCTATGTCTCTATAATGAGACTTACATGGTAGTCTAAACATGGAAATAAAAGGGCTATAGGGAAATTCACCATGCCTTGCCCTTTCACGGGAAACCAAGGAGACCATGATGCCCTTTACACTTAGCCACAAATAAACCAATAATTAAAAGGAAAGAAAAACATGTGGGCCATATGGAGAGGACATTATCACCTGCAAGTTAGTATCTCATACAACAAAGCATCTCACAAAACCAGGTTGCCAAACCACAATAGGAAAAACAAGATGCCAAATATTTTGCCACCACGATACAAGACCCCCTACGCAACGGGGGTCCGGGGGCAGCGCCCCCGGCGGGGGTCGAGCTGCCCGGTCAGCTCGCGGGGTTCCAAGGGGCAGCGCCCCTGGCGGGGGCTCAGGGGCAGCGCCCCCGAAAAAAAAAAAAAAAAAACAACAACAGCTCAGACCAAGAACAAGATGATTCTGCCTAGGTTCGGCTAGCCGATCTGGTCCCTACGGTTAGCCAACAGACCTCTATAGCCATAGTGGTCCGTTTGGCTAACCGACCTGATGAACCCAGAAATTTGGGTTCTTTTTCAGATTCGACTCCTGCTGTACCCAATCACCTCTAATGATCTCAGTATGTTTTAATGGCATCTTATCATCCTCCTATCATGATTAAAACCTTTTGTGACTTTCCAAACATGTATCTACTACAAAAGCATGCAAACCCAATAAACACTGATCCTATCATAGCCCTTGCTCTATCCTCTTTGCATCTCATGCGAAGATTAGAACAAAATTACTGATCTAACATGATTAGAGATGAGGTATGGCTCTGATACCAATTGTTGGAAGTAGGTGGGTCTCGTGGATAGATTTTCAAAACTTTTGATCCGCATGACACAGGGATCAACTATCCATAAGACCAAAACCCAATCCAGGATGCGTTACCCTCAATCTCGTGACCATGTACAGTAAAATTCTACCAGCACTAAGCATCCAAAATAATCTACGACATGGAAGAAGTAGATCATACCTTTTGGAGATCCGCAGTGCTCTAATGGATTTCTTCAACACCTCTTAGCCTTCCACGCTATGACCCGAATTGGATTTCCTTACTCAAGAAGAATGGTGGAATCTTCAGGAGAAATTCCACTCGAGACTCCAAGGAACTAGAAGAAAGGAGAGGAGAGTAACTCGCGCAACTCTTGCACGAAAGGGTTTTTGGCGTGAGGGAGACTCTTTTGGACGTCCAAGGATATTATATAGACTTCCAAATTTCTCCCTTGTCTAATTGAAATAAAAGTCTTACTTCCAAAGCAATTAGCAACTTTCTCCCTTCCAAACTCTTATTCTTAGAGTCCAAGTCGGATTGATGTTTTCCAATATCTTGGGCTAGCGTGGGGACCACTAGGGATTCCTTAGAAAGCTGGCTCCAACTGGAACACCGCAACCCCACATCTCATGTGCAATCCGGGCCCACAGTTAATTGCAAATAACACCACTATATAAATGCAATTGCACTCCAGTCTTAGGAATAAATTACAATGAAGACCCTAAACTTCCCAATTACCACAAGTAGGCCCCTCTATCAATATCCGTGGATCAATTGGAATAAATCCGTCTCTTCCAATCTAAGTTCCACATCTTATTATCCTTGAGCCCCAATTAATCACAGTAATCATCAGTACCATCCAATTAACTCTTAATTGAGATGGGTGCGCACTTACTAATGACAAATCCATTAATTGGCACAAGGGGATAATAGAGATAGATTCCATCTTGATCATTCAACGTTCCCACAGTTCTACTACCACATACCCAAGACACCGAGGTGTTAACCTATAGTCGGCCTCACTCATTGGTGACTCAAAGCAAATGAATAGATAGAAACTTGAGTTCGTCAATGTCTCAGGATTGAGAGCCTATTGCAAGGGAATTATGAGAGCATACCTTATTATTGAGACGGAATACCATAAGGTGCATCTCATGGTCCTTCAATACATCCAATGTACCAGCACCATTGATCCAGAATCTTACATTCTGATGATTGAGACAAATCACACTATCTCATAGTGATCAAAGTGCTGCAACCTTATCAAATGAGATGCCCAATCTCATTACTGGTTGTGAAGCTATTTTAAGTATAAGATTTGTGACATATATCTCCCGCGTGTGGATCTCATCCATGCACATATATCACATCTAATATACTAATGGGACCCGGTTCAACTCATGAACCATCATGTCATACGTATTGGTCATGTGCATGAAGTAGTAGAATAACATTCATCTTATGAAAGTAAAGCATGATATTATTGATAAATAAAGAAATTAATCAATTTATTACATCAACTGATGGATTGAGTCTACAAAAACTAATAAGAGGAAGATGAAGATGGCTGGCATCGCCCCCGGCTGTGCCCGCTACAACAGATACACGGATGTTGATGGCATCCTCGGCTTCTGCAGGGCATCGTATCCTTTCCCTTCCAAGTTGCTCAGCAGTTGGGCAGCAAATTTAGCTACTGCTTGATCGGTTGGGAACTCGTATATTATTTTCGGCCAATCGTGGGTGACAAGATGGACCATCTTCACTATCAAGCCAACTAGCCCGAACCCGAGCCCGAACGCCTTGTTAGCCTTGTATTACTACGTGCGGCTGACGGGGATCTCCATCGGTGGGACGAGGGTGGCCGGGATAAATTAGTCGGTGTTTCTTCATTTTGACGACGAAGGGAACGGCGGCATTATCGTGGACTCGGGGGCGGCCGTGTCGTGGCTCGTGATGCCGCTGTACTTGGCGCTGCGGGATGCATTTGTGGCGAGGATGCCCACGGGTATGAAGACGGTGGCGGCGCCCGAGCCATTTGACACATGTTACATGTTGGCAGAGCTGAAGAGGCTCAAGGTGAAGGTGCCGACGGTGGTGATGCATTTTGGGGGAGCGGCGAATTTGTCGCTGCCCCAGGAGAATGTCCTGTACTCCATGTACTCCAACGTTCCCTGCTTTGCTTTCGCAAACACCAATTCGCAGGCAGGGATTTCCTCTATATTGGCAACTTTCAGCAGCAGGGTTTCGGGTTCGTCTTCGACAACGCCAGCGGGAGAGTGGGGTTGGGACCACATGGGTGCAGGTGAGAGAGATGAGAACCTCATTGTCGAAAATGTTAATCCAAACATCTGTAACATGTGTGGGATCCACACCATCACTAAAGTGGGCATTACAAACGGAGTGGGCTGTCATGTGGTAGCCTGCATGGTGTAAAGTGAGTTTGTTAGTTATGAGTCTTATTTGCTCTCCATGTGTAACGAATTTTGAATCAACGAATGAAAGAAAATATTCCATTAGCTTTCTTCAAACGGCTATTATTTTCTTGCCCCATGCAATAGTTTCTAACCGTGCGGTATCAGAGAGAGGATACTTCAAACTGGATTAAGGTTTTGACAGAAGGCAATGGCATGCAATATGCAGTAGATGTATCTCAAACTATGATTCCTATTTTTATGGGTGAAAATTATCAATTTTGAAATATTAAGATGAAAATATTATTTACATCTTATGACAGATGAAAATTAGTGAAAAATGGTTATGCAAAACCTACTGATCTAGATGCTAAATTGGCAGCGAGACAGCAGGCGGAGCTTAAAGAAAGGCAAAAAAAAAGAATGCTAAGGCCCTTTATTTCATTCAACAAGCCTTGGACCACTTCAAAAGAAGCATGGGATTTACTTGAAGAGGAATTCCAAGGCACAAGTAAAATAATTAATTTGAAATTGCAACTCTGTCTTGATTTTGAAAATTTAGCAATGGATGCATATAAAATAATTTAGGATTTTTTCTCAAAGGTCACAAAAATTGTGAATCAAATTAGATTTGATGGTGAGGATTTGTCTAATCAAAGAATTGTTAAAAAATTTTTGAGAAGCTTTCCTTCTAAGTATGATCATGTTGTTGCTGCCATAGAAGAATCTAAAGATTAATCTAATTATTCTATAAAAGAGCTAATGGGTTCCCTCCAAGCACATGAACAGTATTTGACTAGAGTGACAAGAAAATCAGTTGAGCAGGCATTTAAGTCAAAAGTGGGTGCAAGAGGATTTATGCAAATTTCAGGGAAAGCAAATAATAGTCACGGATGTAAACATGTACATGGTTGTGGCCGTGGAAATGCTTTCCAAGGACGAGAAAGAGGTCAAGAAAGAGGTCAATTCAATGGGAAAAATAGAAACAATGGAGCTAATGGTTCTGAATTTTATTGCACTATTTGCAAAAAGAAGTAATTATAATGATGAAGATTGTGGGTATAAAAATAGAGTTACTAAAGGAAAAAAATTTACTTCAATGCTACCATCGAAAAAATTTGGTCATATGGAAAAAAATTGTTTTCAAAAAGCTAGGGAGCAAGCTAATTTTCTTGAAGAACAAGGAAAAGGAGTTGATGAAAGTGAAGATAAATTATTCATTAAATGCTTTACTACAAATATTTAATCCAATGATGATGCGTGTAACCTTGACAATGGCTGTAGTAACCACATAACTGGCAATATCAATTTTTTTGTGGATATTAATAAATAAGTAAGGCCAAAAGTAAGGTTATGTGATAACAATCAAGTCCAGGTGCATGAATTTTACACTATTTCTATTGAGTCAAAATATGGAAAAAAAATGCATTGTGATATCATGTATGTGCCAAGATTAGCTCAAAATTTGCTAAGTCTAGGCTGATTGATGCAAAAAGGTTACTATACCATTTTTTATAATGATGAATGAATGATTTATGAGAAAAAGAACATAAAGTTGATCTTTTTTTTTATCAAAATCATAGAAAATAAGATGTTTCCTCTTTCATTTTCAAAGCTCAAAATTAATGTCTTCAGTTGTTTATTTTAGGCATGTTTATTTGAACCTACAATGGTGATGGTGTAATTTCTGACCGCATTGGGATGCTTGAGTCTACAATGGTATCCATAATATATTCATCTAATGTGTTCATGTTTCAGCCTACCAAGGCTTTATATGTTTAGCCAGCGATGATGATGAGTCCAATATATATATTCAATGGAACTTTAAATCTCATAACTGTTTTACATTTTTATTTTGACCAAAAAAACAACACAGAGAGAGAGAGAGAGAGAGAGAGAGAGAGAAACTGGTAGTTGATTTTCGAACTACCTCTCTTGTTTAAGAGTGATGCAATACTTTATCTTAAAAGATTTTTAGTGCTGATAAAACTACCAAGGTATTAGGTAGTTCACTTTTTTTTAGTTTAAAGTAATTTGATTCTTACCTCACACCTAGGAAGGCTAGGTACAGCATGCCCACTAATTGGTTTACCATAGGTACCAGTGTTTGTAATTTCATGATGTCGTTTCTTCCTCTATAACATAATTTTCTTTTCTAGCATATTATTTAAAAGCCGGTTTCGGCTTGGGGACTCTTACAAATGTTTGTAACTTTCTAAAATTAATCACTGTTAATCCTGCCACAAACAAATGATATTTGCATATGAGACCATTCTTGGATTACATTCTCTTTTCTATGTTTTTCCTTGTAATCATGTGGGTCCTACCAATAATGTAATAGTGGCCATACCTACAATTTAACGCGTGAAAATTGGCTAGGCGCCTATCTTTATTTCTTACTTGTATTAGATTCAACGTATTTTATTATTCTTTTATCAATATATTTACATATTCTCAATTGAACGTAGGCCCGAACCTCTTTTCTTCTTGTTATAAATTTTTATTATTATTTCTAATTTGGATATATCTTTATCATAGGGCCTAGGTTTAGCATAGGCCTTTTGTTGCTAGTTATATATATATATATAATAATTATTATTATTATTATATACGGGTCTAGATCATCTGGGATTTTTTTTCACGGTGATTGTGAGTGGACCAATCACAATCAGGCACATTACCCTCAAGATGCATGTCATTTAGGTGGGCAGTGTTATTCCATCCAAATACCAAGGCAGCCCCTTCCTATGGTAATGATAATTTAGTTGACTGTAATTGGAAACCAGTCCTGTACAGTGACTGTCCATGTAGTTTGTATGATGAGCAAGTGGGTAATGCTTAGTGGGTCCACCTTATCACCCGTCAAAATGGATCACACATACACAGCCCCCTATATCACTGAATCTCATAGATTTGCATGGATTCGAATGGACTGGTTGGACTGAGTCAATTTTTATTATTTGATATAAAGTCATTAAATGTGTAGATTACAGATGAAGGGGTTAAAGGTTTGGCCTTAGTTTGATCTTTTGATCTCCCTTTATACCTTGATCACTAGGGTTCCAATGTGGACCTCACTCAATGGCCCGCATAACTGTTGTCCTCATAGGATAGGTTCTCATTATATATTATAGATAGAGAGAGAGAGAGAGAGAGAGAGAGAGAGAGAGCATTGATTCAGTGCGCCCGTTGCCCATTGATCAGTGTGTGCACCTCCCTGTGGGGCCCACATGGGCCCCACCTAAGATTGGGACTAGAGGGGACCGATAGATTTCCTAGGGCCCTTTGGGCCTTTCCTCTCAGTAAAAATTCAACCTCCTCCCTCACATCTATCATCTTCACCTGGGCTTCATAAGTTTAACAGCATACAATCTGTTCAGATGGGTTTGCATTGTACAGTGGATCCACATGATGTATGCTGGTTGTATTTGCTAGACATGAAGACCGATAGGCATCAACAGGCTTTGCGTAAAAAAACCCGGACTCATTCTGCATTTCCTCCCATAAAAATGGAACAAAAAGATACGTAAAAGATATTTAATGCTAGTTTTTTTTAATTATTCTTTGATCTTATTTTTTGGATTATTAATGGTATGAATCCTTTATATTCAAATCCCATAGATTTTAATGTAAACAAACAAGCTCATAGAGAAAATTAGAGGCACTTGTTTCACTTTGATTCTCTTACCGTGACCTCAAGGAAAGGAAATCCGCAAAAGATAGGGAAACTGGAACATGGTTGGAAGAATTTTCCCGGAAGAGAAGGGAAAGGCCCTGACATGGTCCTGTCTGGAGTATATTTAAGGTTCTCAAAGACGGAAAATTTCAAAATAAAATTTATGTTCTGCACAGTTTTCAATTTGAGATTAAAAAAAATTAAAACAAAGGACAAGAGCTTTCAAAAAAATGGATTAGTTTTCTATTAACATTTTAAATCAAGATATCATGGCGAGAATATTATTTTTCCTATTTTTCCTTGCTTCCTAAATATAGAGAAACAGGAAAATAATAATTTTGAAAGCTCATATGTGCAAAAACTGCAGCCAATCATAGTGGGCTGATCTTGTGATTCAACCCATTGACAATTTGTATAGTTGTCCTCACCGCTCTTTATTTTACCCTGGTTAACATTTAGGTATATAATGGATGAAATATAAAGAAGCGTTTAGGAAGTGGGACAATATTTATTACCCCTACGCTTGGGAACTGACTCTGTGGAGTACGGCATGTAACACTTACTAGCGTGACAGCCCGTGCATTGCACGAGTTAATATAAATTAATAGTAAATTAAAATTAGTATTCAAATTAATTATAATTTAAAGATGGCCAAAATTATTCAGTCAATTGCCTCCCCCATTTCACTTTTTAAAGATAACTCAAAACATAACAAAGGTGATGATATAATTATATGAGCCATATGTCAGTATAGATCAAATTAATGTGGTGTATCTAATCATTGGCAAAAATCTCCATGATAAAATGGTGGATCAATTCTTCATTGAGAATTGCGATAATCTCATTGTCTAAGATTTTTTTTATTGTTTTGTTATCAATGGTGACTGTGAGCATGATGGAATGACAACAAAAACACACCAGGCAAAAATCTATCTCAAGAAAATCATAAAAATTGCACCTTCTATCAAAGCCAACAAGAAATAATAATAAAAAATAAAGCCCTACAAAAACTAATAAAAACATGATCCACCTAGTTTTCTATAACCTATTTCAAGAAGTCATTAAAATAAAAATAATAAAAAACCTAGTAATAAATACATCTTCATAAGCAAGAAAAATTATTACTCTAGAAATTAGAATTTAGAAAAAAAAAAACCAGAGAGAGCAAATCAATGAAAAATAAAGATGATAATCCATCCCATCTTGATCTTTTTGAAGGCCCTTGTAAGTATTTTTGTGTTGAAAAATTCATGGGTTGGACAAAACTTAAATTCATTAGTGTTGTATTTTATATATATTTAAGTATGGACAATGGTTTGAGTCGCTGAATACACTGAAGTGAAAAAATAGAAGAAAAAGTAACAAGTTGAAGTGGTTTTCTATGGACAACATAGATTAAAAATGTCATATCTCACAAACCGAGCGTCGAATATGGGCATGTGACCTGCCGTTGGAAAGCTCATTTCGAGAGGATTCCGTAGAGCCCAAGATCGCCTCAATCAGAGCTGAAACGAGAAAGTTATGGCTTTCGGAAGTTTGCATGAAAATGCTGAAATTTTCACCATGGCAGAATCTTAATCCGACCGGTTGGGCAATTTATCAGACCGGTCGGGCAAGTACAGAAAGTGCGCCGACTTGCGATTTTTCAGTCCGAATTAAAATGAAATTTACCTGTTTGATGCCAACTCCTTTCCTGATCGTATTATACTTATGAAGCACGAATTTGGAACTATAAAAGAGGGTTCTCTCTCAACCCTAAGGAGTAGTATACAGATCTCAATATTCTAAGAAGAAGCTTGTTATTGGAAATCACCTTCTCTAGAGTTCTTCCATTGGAAAGTTAAATGGCTGAAGTTCTGCTCTAGAGATCATTATCTTCTACTTCTTTGAGTGTAGAAGATTGCTTTGGGGAGTCAAGTACAACATCTAGAAGGCGTGTAGGTGTTTTGGATCTGTCATAGAGAACGACAGGGGGTCGCTGCAGCAAGGAGCTGTGTAAGGGAATCACAAGGTCCTTAAGTTGGGGAGCAACTGGATAAGAGTTGTGAGTATTCTCTTGTAACTATAGTATGATTTATAGTGCTTGATTCTTGATCGTGGTTTTTTCCCATTTGGGTTTCCACGTAAAATCTGTGTCTTCTTGTGGTGTGTGCTTATAGTTTGATTTATTTTTGCTGCATGGTTGATTGTTTGCACACATATAATTAAGATTGGCATTAATCCATTCTAGAGGATCTCTCCCCCAAAAAACCTTCAGCCCTTTTTGCCACGGCCTTGTTGATCTCCGTCACCGCCCTCTGAGCATTCTTATATAAAAACTTACTAAGAATCATGACCCCTCTCTCCCTCTCATTTCCATCATCGCTCGTCGTCTCCTGATGAAACAGATTAACAAATATATCTTTCAATGGGGACGTGATTTTTATTAATGCAATGGTTGTTGCCTAACGTATATAGTGGTTGCTCTGTAGGCCATAAGATGTGGGTACAGCTACATGGATAGTTGTTTTGATACTCTTAGAATTCCAGTGGGCTATAATGTTGGCACTGTATTCCACCTAATGAAACTTGCTTTGAAATTCATTTCAATGGAACAATGGCCAAAGATAACATCTGGTGAAATGATGTGGGTTGGATATATTTGTTCTTGCAATTCGTTGTTATGGGATTGATGTGGTGTTGCTAGTCCTAACTATATATGGTTTTTGGCAATTCCTTGTTATGGAGAATGGGTAGTAAGAGGGAGGCCAAAATGAAGAGATCGAGATAGAAGAGCTTCAAATTGTTGGGGCAGAGATAATGAAAGAACTGGGAAGGAGGATTAGCCATGGGTTCATGTGCAACACAGGGGTTTTGAGTGAGAGAGAGTCTGATTTCCTCTCATGAATGAAAGGCGTTATAGAATGAGGAGAATAGTAAATGAAAGTGTTATTTGGCTCTTATTTTTCTTTAAAAAAGGGAAGTGTCGTTTATAAGATAAACCTGTTGACGTAGCCTTAGGAAGGCTAAGAACGAGGTTTGTTTCCTCCAACCATTTTCCAACTTGGAGAAGAGAATTTTTCAGAGAGGACCATTCATGCGTCGGTTAGCTAGAAAATTTTTTGGCCCAAATTATTCTCTTTGACATGTGGAGTCATTTTCCTTTTTGTAACCCTAGTCTACTGTGATAAATCTATTTTTCTTGATGCGTTATATGTTTATGACTCCAGCTTCTCTCAAATTTTACCCAGTAGGAGTTTTTTATTTTTTATAGGGAAATTTTAAAATAAGGCTTTGAGTTTTTGCCTTAATTTAAAAATGAACACATATATCAGAACTTTCCAAATTAGTTTCTAAGTTTTGCGATAAATTTGTAATTAAGGACATCTAGCAATTTAAAGGTACTTCCTTATGACATTTCCCCTCAATTTTCTTAAAATACTAAAGTTACAAATCATTTAAAGGCATGACATAATTTTAGCAGCCACTGCATACAGTCGATCACCGTGGGGATACCAATTGTTCTTGATCATTATGAAGATGCCGAAAAAGGAAATGAGGAAAATACAGAGGAATTGAATGAGGGCTTTAGTTCAATAAAAGGAAATTTGAGTATTTTAAAAGAATTGAGAAAAAAATTGCTAGAAAATAGCTTTAAACGATCAGATGTCCTTCATTGAAAACTTTTTGGAAAGCTTAGAGACTAATTTAAAAACTTTTAAAACTCATGTCCTTATTGGAAATAAGGCAAAAAGTTAAGGCCTTATTTGAAAATTTTTTTTTGTTAACATCCCAATGGGAGTTGATCTCATCATAAAACTGAGCATAGATTAAGAACATAATTAGTACCTATGATTAACAATGCATCAAAATTGTGTTGATACAGGGAGACACTAGAGGAAGACTCTTAACTCTAATTTAGCGGCCTTGTCTCCACTTAACTCTAACTCAATTAAGTCTTAAAATGCTGATGTTAGTTACCTTGCCTCCTAGTCGTCATTTTGGTGAGCTATGCTAGAGCCTATGTGTTATTGTCTTAAATAGTTATAAGATTTGATTTGACGTGTTCCATTGGCCTTAGGACATTTGATGTATTGGTTAAGTCTATAATATTTAATATTAGAGCCAAAATCCATGTCTTGGGCTCAAGAGCCATTTTAAAATAAAAAAGAAAAGAACTACCTCCCGCCAGACTGAGAGCTGCCAAAGACATTGACCGCGGAAACATGGTGGTTTGCTGTGGTCCTAATTAATTATAAGATTTGATTTAACACAAATCCATCAGTCTTGAAGCTTTTGGTGAATTGGTTCCTAGTGTACTGTCATTATAGTGCAATCAATTGGTTGATGCAGCCATTGCATTCTACTGTACTCCCTGTCCCTGTCCAAGATCTGGACTTGAAAGTTACGTTTTTCACTATGAACTTTGAGTTACTTGAACTCCAAATTTCTTACAATACTCTTTTTATGTAGGGCTGTCACCTGGTCAAACCCGCAAAAGCCTGCAAAATATGTGTGATTTTTCACTAGACAAAGCTCAATGCTTGAGAATAACCCGAGTTTGAAAAGCCAACCGTCCTGAGGGTCAGGCTTACGGCTGGAAATGCATGCTGGGGGATTTACGGGGGGACTAATCTGATACAAATTCTAAAATTTTCTGTACCTATGTGGGCATGTTTTTCATTAGGTGACACTACAAATTCATTTTTTAGCCATTAATATATATGTATAATACGATTGTCACTCTAAGGGCACGTTTGGCAAACATCATGGTAAGAAGGATAATGCTTTGAATAGAAGATTCTACCATTCTCCAGGATTATCCTCCAAGAGATTTTGTGAAGAGAGTTTCAAGTTTGGTAAAGATGGAGGATATCTACCATATTTATGGTATATGATCCAACGGTTATAGTTTCTTTTAATTTTCTCAAAACTCATAAAAATCAAGGGCCGAGCTTTCATCCTATAGTTGTGGTTGTCAATCTAGAGTATTTAAACAGCTCAGATCTTGAAAATGGGGCCCACATAAAATAAAAAAATTAATATTTTAGGGTTTAGGCTTATTTACAAATATTTTCAAAACTATGAAGATCAACGGCTGAAATTTGATTTCTTAATTATTTTGAACCTTCTAATAATGATTAATTATTCAGATCTTGATTTTATGACCCAAAAGAAAGGTTTTCAAACCAGAAAATGGTACCCATATGTGAACGTGTTAGGGCCTACAAGTGCAACATGCTGTTTTGCTTTGTCTTCTGTGACTTGCAAGAGAAGACTTGAAGAATCAACGGCCAATATATCTTTAGCATTTTTCTCATAATCCAAAATAAATCACACTTTCAAATTTGGCTACCTAGCCGTTTTAAGCATTCTAAAGATAATGACCGGTTCGGATCTCACAAAATGGACCCACAAAAGTTCAAATAATGTGATCTAATGATCTGAACTATGTTCCAAATATCTTGAATTATATGAGAGATCAATGGCTAATATTTCATTTTTTTAGCAGTTTTGACATTTTAAATACGATTAATAGTTCGGATCGTGATTGTGGGACCCATAAGGTAGGTTTCCAAAGTAAAATATGTTAATACCAAGTTAATGCCTAAAATACTGTAGCACCGCGTTTCCCAAATAAGGGGAGGTCTGACTATCAAAATTATCAAAAGCATGGAACAATGGATTCTTTTACATAGTGTGTACCAAACGTGGGTTTTTGCACAAGCACGGAAAAGTGCAAGGTATCCTTGTGCCCGGCCTCTCTTTTCGTGGAAAAATGAATCCTAGGGTATCCATTCACCATCTGCAGAAATTGAAAGGTATCCATTCACCATCTGCAGAAATTGAATGGTAGGTACACAAATATGCCCTCATAGAAAATGATTTTCCACATCGTTAATAAAAAAATTTTCAGGTTTTTAAATTCCTATAAGGAAAGCTTGCACAGAAAATGGGAGGGCTATCCGTGCCACTAAGTTTTCAGTGTTACAGAACCGTGTCCTCAGGGGCAATGAGGACTCCTCAGGAGTCATATTCCGTAAGACCATATTACTGGCATTGATGGCCAGTGTCAGACCATTTGAAGCGTGTCCAAGCCGTCCGATATATTTACAAAGCCTAAAGATCAGGATAGATATACAATGGGCTTGAAATAAGGCCCAAACCCAGACCAATTGCAGAACGTTTATGGCTCATTTTGTTAAGCTTGTCCTTCTATGCTGAGCCTTTGTTCAAGGATAGGCTCAGTTCCGTCACACTAATTGTCAGGCCAAACAATTAGGTAGATTCAGGCCATGGACAAAACACAGCCCAAACCTGGCCCAATGTAGACAGTACTACGGTCAGACCTGGGCTGACCAGCACCCATGGGAGATTAAAGCCCCTTAACTGCATCTTCTTCATTATTTTGTAAAGAAACATTTCTACAGTACACAGGTAAAATCACATTAAAGCCATGGTTACAGTACTCTGAAATGTGATTTTTCCACACTCCAATGCCGAGATCACAAATGAGCAACTGTCCATACTCATAGATGGTCTAGATCACTGTATAAAATTGTACACGGATGGGGTGACAGACGCATCATACACCATCCTGCAAACTGAAACTTACTTGAGCACATGAAAGAAAGCGGTGCATTTCTGAAGCAAATGGAGAGAAACAGCTGGCACAAGACTCCAAAGTTCAAACACTGAGAAGAAAGCTCATATAGAAAGAGTTCATGCGTACAAATCTATACATGAAATCCCATACAGAATACAAAATCATCCCAAATAAGAGGCAAAGTGCTACACAAAGAAAAAAGGCATTCATAGATGAGGAAAGGTAAAACAAAAAACTAGAAAATGTCTTATCAAAGATATATGAAAGCAGTAGTGGGGAGAAGGGAGGTTTCTTTCCTTTTATCAACATTTGAGGCCATGACAGACGGACAAGATTATAATGAGAATCAATGATGATACCCAAAACTATCAGCTTCATCTTCTTCATATTTTGAAGGCACATCTTCCTCATCATCCTTGTTCTTGTTGCGGGAAACCTTAGGCCTGCAGCAAGGAGCAACCACAACCATCTACAGCGTATAGACAATGCACACCTTCGAATATTCTGGACATCGTGCAGGTTTCTTGCAATCAAAATTTTAACTCCTTGGAGAGAAATGGCGGATCTCCTAAATCAACAAATTTAAAAGTGTCAAGTCAGTTTTTTTTTTTTCTTTTTTTTGCTTTTTGTCTTTTTGTAGCATTTAAAGGTAGGAACAAGTAGGCAAAAATCAATCACCATTCCAACTCCTTTTACTAACCCCTGAATTTTTTGTCTCGGTAAATAATATGCTATTTGTTTTCCATCTGTTTCATTTGTTTTTGTTATCGTATGTTGTAAATGTGACAAAAGTCTTATGCCGGTTATCAACCTAATGCAACCCTCTCTTTTATGGGGACTTGGACTGCCAGTAAACTAGTGGAATTTTTGTTTCTTTTTTGGTCTTTTTCAAATAGACGAAATCCATCTGAGTATCTATTTCACTATAATCCTTCCATTCTGGGGATACCAACTTCTTAATTTTATGAGTTTTCAACTATGTTGCTATATTTTACACATTACAAGAATTTATCACTATATGTTATGCCTTTATTTTTTAACTAATCTGACCAAAAGCTCAAAAACAAAAAACTTAGCAGTGTACTCCAGATATCTCAAAGTTGATAAAATAATATTTCAAAGCAGGGTATGAATCTGTTCTAAATCAAGTCTGAAATTACATATTGAAAAAGTGCAGGGGGCATCAGATTCAGGACCATTGTCAAAGAATAGACCCCCCCCTGAATTCGCTAGTCCTCAAGTGGAGAACAGGACCAAAGGAGAAAATTGTCCTGTTTATAGACAATGTTTTAGTTGTTGGGGGACAGGATGGGATGCAACTCGACCTCGAAGAAGAACCAAATCACATGCCAGTAAAACTCAACATCCAGTGTAATACAGATTTAGACTGAACTGGATCAATTAAATTCTGTTGAGCTGTGTTTTTGGATAATATAAATTAACAAAATATTCAGCAGTCAGACAAATTTAGCACCGAAGCTTGGCCCAAGCTTGAACCAGAAAAAATGAATGGATAGCACCCAACTGGGTCTAAATCTTCAAAAGCTCTGACCAGTAGAATTCCTAAATTGAAGGAGTGGGAATCCAAAGCGGTGCCCACCATTGAAGAACTGAGCTGGTCAAATAAATGCCATTGCAATATATAGGGTTTTGACAAATTTTACTCTAATAATAGTTGGTCCTTCCATAAAATTGACCATCTAATTAAAAAGGTGACCAACACAATATTATGCATGCATATCTAATAATCGTATCATTTATCAAACAGTCAATTTTACATTAGGAGGGAATTTCTCTTGAGTGGTTTAGATTTTCAATATTTTAGTCCTACTTTCTAGTTCTGATCTTTTTACTCGGGCTTTATATAAAAGTATAAGCCTAAGAGGATCTGCCTCATCCTTTGAAGTGGATTGACAACAGGGAATTTCACAATTACTTTTCCTTAAAACTATAAGAGCCCAGCAAAATCACCAAAGCTAGAAGAAAAAAAAAAGGAAAAGAAAAAACAGTACAGCCAAAACAGAATTCTCATGGTCAGTAGTAAACAGAAAAAAAAAAAAAAAACAGAGTCCTCGCACTCCGGTGGAGGAGCAAGTATGACAACACGATATATATCAACAAGTCCTCCGGTAGTTTCGCTTGGACGAATGACCCTTACCATTTGTCCAATCTTTGCGCCTATGTTATCTTGCTTGCATATCCATGACGAGTATCTTCGGAAGCTGCAAGTCATGAAAAATTATATAAGGTACAAATTTGACAAATTAAGTGTGTTTTATTATCCAATTCATTGATAACAAACCTGCGTATCCATGACATTTTTTTTTTCTCTAAAACCTTCCTTTTCTCCTCACTGCTGAGCAAAATTTGCTTACGAACTAATTCATGTTGTGAAAGGTTTACCACTAGTTCCGCTTCCTACAGAAGGAAATGGAGGGCAAAAAAATCATTAATGATGCCATCGAGGGGAAAAAAGTAAAAAAGAAATCATGGTAACTGGAGAACTAACCTCAAACAGCTCCAAATGATGAGAAGTATCCACAAGTTTGTAAGCCTTGCAAGTTTGGGGTATTCTGCTTTCAATGACCAGTATTGCTTTAGGTGCATTTATATTACGTAAATACTCACAGCATCTTCTAAGGGTCTCAACTCTAATCCACTTGAGGAAAAAGGTGAATATCTGATCCAATGATAGAAACATTCTGGGTTAATACATGACATAAACCCAACAACACCAAAGAAACATTCTGTGAAACATTTGTTTTTCATATATTTCTGTTAAAAGTTTTAAACCCACCAGAAATTTTCAGATAACATATGACAGATTTGATTAATACAAAACATTGATGTCCCAGCTTTCATATCCCTAACCCCCAAGAGTTCACTGTGTTCCATCCCACTGGGACAAGCATTCTATGTTTTTCTTTAGCACCTTTCCAAAGAAATTGGTTCATTTGGGATTGAATACTGTTTCTAATTTTGAAAGGCATAGTCTGAAGTGGAAGCCAATAATTTGGGTTATAGTTGAATGAAAAATATATATTGTTATCTAAAGAATTGTTGGGCTTGGAGAGTATTTATATCAAAATTTTAACCATTTAATGTATTAGTAACATAATGAGTAAATTTGAAATGCAAATATTTAGTTCAAGTAAACGAGAGAGAGAGAGAGAGAGAGAGAGAGAGAGAGAGAGAGAGAGAGAGAATATCAAAACAAGAAATTAAAATTCTAGATTTGCCACATTGGAAGCTATATCCAGGATACTCCAGGGCCTCAAGGGTGCACAAGGAAAATCTTCAAGACTGTCGGTAAAGCGAAAATTTTCTAATAACTCTAGAAGAGAAACCGCTTGTGAGGATTTATTTAGATAGTTCATCAGAAAATTCTCCTGTCAATCAAAATGGTGAATAGATCTTTCTGATTGACTGGTCATAACCATCTGATTGGAGACCATCAAATGGACTATATAAAATAGGTCTGTGAACCATTTTGATTTGGATTATTAAGATTGGTAGATCAGTTTGATTTGTGGACAGCATCTACCTATCATGCAACCTAACTGATGAACAATCAAGAAGGTGGACCATTAAGCCATGAGCCTGATACAGCAGGGTCAACGTGGATAGATTACGAAAAAAAATCACTAGTTAGTCAAATTGAGTAACTCTCCAAATTACTAAGATGAAATGTTTGATCTGTTTTTAAACAAATGCTTGGAAGAAGGAGCAGAGGAATTCTTTCTCAAACCAGAACAGTTATCAGATGTGCATAGACTAAACTATCCCATCTACTGAAGGGAAAATCAGAACGACAGTAACAGGGGGAACAACAACATGAACAACCCAACAATAAAAGAAAGGCTATTGATGAAGACCCTTCTCCGAAAAACACAAGACAAAGATATAGTGGTTTGACACTATTATCTTTTAAGAGATACTTAAAAGATTTCATTTTACAACAATTTCCTATTTCTTCTACTTTTGACAGGTATCAAGAAATTGAAGAAATTAGAGATATAACATTATAAAGAAGTGTTCTGATGGGAAGTCTGTGTCAGTATTGTAGCCAAAAGCTCCATATTTACAAAAACAAAAAAGATAATACTTTACACTCTGGTATCAGTCTCTCAACTACTCCTGACTCAATGAAGGAAGCCTCCAATACAGAAAGCCTATGGCTTATGGAATTGTTTAAGGTAATTTGGTACAAACGCTTTCCAAAAGGGCACAATAACAGTATCCCTTCCCAAAAAATATTTGAAATTTCTCATACAAGTCACACAGAAGCAAATGGATGGAAATTGAAGGTGAAAAAAAACATATCACTTCAACAATTCTAACACAAAAAATTTAGAAAGTAAACAATTAAAAAGAACAGAAAAAAAATGGAACACATCTACTGAAATTGACTATCTGATGAATTGGTCAAAACCACATCTTAGTAATTTGTACGCATCATAATCAAGCCAAAACAGCTAATACCTGCTGACTGCATTGAAAAAACAGAACAAGAGGACGACATTGCTGAATCAAATAAAATCAGAAAAAAGTTCCTTCTCATCCACTTAATGTAAACAGTGCAGCAATTTTTTATCTAACTAGTGTCAATCAAAGGGCTACAGATTACCATGAACACTTTAAGAATATAGCATGCAAATAACAACAAAACTAAACATATGACTCACCACTATTCTTCTCTAAATTTTGTAATGTTCTCTTCCTTTTCAACACTGATCTGAGATTTGAGAGAGAGAGAGAGAGGAGGCTTCTTTGGAGGATGACTCTCTTGAGAGAGAGAGAGAGAGAGATACAACATGCAAAGAATGCTTTGATGGGACTCTTATAGAAAATAAGTCCTGGTTTCTTTAGGAAAATGTAGACTTGTGAACATAAAAGAAGACCAAAATAGAAAAATGACCTGGATAAATACTATGGTTTATTGAATAATGGCCAGGATTTGAAACGTGATTGACGATTTAGATCTGAGGAGAAGAATTAGGAATATGCAAGCACATGTAGCACGTGTATGGTTTATGTATTTCGAGGAGACCAGAAAGTTATTTTTCCAGATGGTGGCAGGATTGTTGATTCATAGTAGACTCATTAACATTTTGTTATCCAAGGATATCTTTTTGGAGGACGTGAGCCATTTCCTTCAGCACTAAATTTAATATCAATGAGTAATGATGATGAAAGAGTCCGATCTCCCAACACCTTCATTAGGGATAGCAGATGCTATCTCGTGCTGTTTAGTATGTATTTCTATGCAAATGTGGTTGATAAAACATGCAGATTTTAAAAGTCCTGTTGTACCTAAACTGTTGAATTAAATTTCATGAAAAATGTAGCTTAAGAAATTATTTAAGGTCCCAAAATCAATAGTCGTGATGACTTGCTTGAGATGTTTTTTTTTTCCCAAAATCTTATACATAACAAAAGAACATACAGGTTTCATAATGAGAGATTCCGATTTTGAAACTAATTGAAAAATCTCCAAAATTCAGAACATACATTTCTCATTTAATTGGAACTTTTTCAAGGTGCGAATAGAGTTGGAGTCCGCATACTTAATTTTTAAACAGATGCCATAAGAATAGCGTCATGGCCACTTTAATATAATGTAACAGGGAGGACGACATCTGAGGTCAAAGGTAATATGATTAGTGCACCGGAAACTGAATACCAATTATCAGCAGCATCCTGTGTGGCTGTCTTGACAGCAACCTGGGTGGTAAGTTGTGGCTGATGTGTGTATTTCCAAAATGGGCCCAACCATTATTAACTTGATTGAAAACATCAACCCAACCAACCTGGTAGTAACCTATTAAACTGGTCAACACAACCCTGAATTACAAGGTCAATTTCAAAGTCAGTTTAATAAGTCAAGTTGACCTCAATCATACAAAACACTTTAAACGTCGGGTCTATTTTTTATGCAAGATACCCAACAATCCAATCTGAAGTTTGCTTAAAATAAAAGAACGAAAAAAAAAGACCCTACACCTAAACTTGGTTAGTAGAAGATCCTAAAAGGATCAAGCCTAAGCTTGGTTTATTTTGGGCCATTGAAATGGGAAAGTACAGAGGAGATTGCCAACCCACATTATCCCCACATTATCCATTGAAGTATGGGAGAGATTTTATATAGGAATTGCATGTAGAAATTTTAGGAGAGAGCAGAAATATTTTAAATTTTAGGGATACCACGGGTCGCTCCCGTTCTCTCTCTCACAAAGAAGGGCAATTCTTTTAATATATGTAATGTAACTAGCACTTAAGGGCCCACATGTTAAAAAATAATTATAGTTTTGAATAGAAATATTTATAAATATTTAAATGAACTGTAATTAAAAAAATGTAGGAAAAAACCTATTAGTCAAAGTTAATGATGTATAAGAGTAAAAATATATCACTAGAGACGGAGAAATAACATTCAAGGATCTCAAAAGTGAATCTAGACAAATATATATTTTTTCTATTGTCATGTAATGTCACAAATTATATAGTAAGGATGACCACATAAAAAGAGGAAAAATAACATTCAAAAATATTTAAAAGAATAAGTAAATATATTTATTTTTTTTTCTGCCATCATTGAAGGTCAGAAATTAGTTACTAAGAATGCTCAATCAAGATAGTTATTTATGATGGTTGCGCCAATGAGAACATATCAGTTCACATGAGTCTATTTGGTTCACATTCTATAATCAAGATGTCAACATTTAGTGAATTATATGCACTGATATGTGTGATTACATTATGAAAAAAAAAACTAATAAAAGTAAAAACATTCAAGAAACTTTTAATAAAAGAACAATTTTTTAGTACCATCACTTAATATCACAACATAGACAATTCAAGATACTTCTATAAAATTTGTCAGTTAATAAACATACAGTAAGTACTTGGATATCACAATAAATAAACACATGGTTTTTTTTAAGTATCTTCATTTGGTTGATAATTTTAATGATAGGTTCCAAAATAGAGAAATCACATGATTTTAATCAAATGTGTATCTTATGAGAGATAATATCTAAATGGGTGGGTGTTACAACCTGAGCCCGGGCTACCCTTAATTAGAGTAAAATTCGATATACAATACACGTACTCTTGTGAAATTCATTCTCAACTCCATATCAAGTTAGAATCCACAAGGGATACTTACAATCTTCACCCTTATGAGGTCACTCAATGACATCTATAAAGAGTATTCAAGGCAGAAGTCTGCACTTATTACTTGTAATTCACATTTCAAGTGGTATCATAGTGAGAACAGTCCATAAATTAAAACATATCAATATACAATTTAAGGATTTCATTTATATAGAATAGAGAAACCCCCAAAACACCCATACATGAAGCGTATATATATGCCATGTCTATACAGTATGAGCCATAGTGTGTCACCTAATTTCATTAGCTATGAAATCCATGTACACTATCTGTATAAGTCCAAAATGTACCATTGATACATCACCATGTGTGAATCAAGTAAAGTGAGTGAAATGGTACAATGCAAGTTCTATTCCCAAAATAAACCCAAATTGTAAAGTTATGTTACGCACTCCTGATCTAAGGATGAGGTGACGACCTTAGTTGACCATTCTCTAAATATAAAGGAAACTCTTGAGTTCTGCAGGGCTAGGGTCGGCCTCTATGCCTGTAACATCAATGGAATAGCTATGAATATGACAATCCAGCAAAGTACAAGCAAAATTAAGTAATGCACGCTATTTCAATTAGAACTAATAGATAATTGATTTTAAAGTGATCAATTCCAAGTATACTAAGCACATTGTGCACTATTGGATTTATTATGAATTATGAGTCATTGAAAGATATTATAATTAGTTGACAATTACTTGGCTAATCCACCCTCACCGGAGCTAAGTCAACATCTAGGTGAGAGAAATATATATACAAATGCGGGAATAACCAATGCTCAAGCCTAGGTGCGATCTTGGTTACCCAAATGGAGTTCTGGACACTCCTATTCATACTTGTTAAGGACACCAACATGTACTCTACAGTCACTAAATCATTATCAAAGTCTTATTGCAATTATGTTTCTTCGTATATGTCATTGTCATGTTAAGTGAATCTTTTTTGTTTATCGCCAGGGATCAATTTGTGGGTATCTAAATCTCTTGAAATGTGTGGAGGCTGTTAACTCCTTAGCTGAGAAAACTTGGGAAAAAAAAGAGTTGGGGGGGGGGGGGGGGGGGGTGTTAATGTTATCCTTTTAATTTAATTTGAAGTTATATAACACCCCGACCTTAAATGAGCAGGTTTAGAGATTGTCTATTGTGTGCTTAACATCTTATTTGAGGATTTTATTGGGTCATTGTATTTTATTCTTCTTGGGTTATGTTAGGGGTCTTGGATAGGTAGTTGGGTTGAGTTGAACCTAACTTAAGTAGCTGCAAGCGCTTTTTCATAATTTTCGATTTTGTTCGCGTTTGTCGTTTGGACGTCATCTTGACATCATCGCGTGTCTTTTGTCGTGCTCGATAATTTCCGTAATTGACTCAAAAGTGTTTGGAAACCAATTGATATTGTTAGTGCTGATTTGACTCGAATTGTAATTTGTATAACTTTTGGACCTGGTTGCAAATGGCTAAACTATCTAATATATATATATATATACCGTCACCTTACCTAATCGCCTTATCTCTTCCGTTTCTCTTTCTTTTCATCGTTTTCTTCTTCCATTCTTCTTCTTCTTCCTTCGTTACTCTACTCAGTCGATGTCAAACCTCGATCCTTTGTGCCAAGTTCCTCGGACTTCAAGCCTAGAGAGAGCAAAGCTTGGTAACTCGTCGTTAAAGGCAAGTATAAGCAACTGTTGAATGAATACATGTTGGTATATTGTGATGGTTATGATTTACTTCACGTACACTTATTATATGGATGGTATAACAGCCCCTTCTTGTTTCTTCTTGGTTCTTCTTGGTTTCTTCTTTCTTTGGGTACAAAGGAAAACAGTTCAAATCAACTATGTTCGTAGCTGATTGCTTCAGGTCCGACCAGTCGGTCCTGAAGCCCCGACCGATCGAATTTCGGTTTTGGGAGGCGCTCGACCGGTCGGATACCTCAGCGATCGATCGGCTGGGCAAAATTACAGAGTTGTGGAATTGCATGTAAATGACTTTTTTAACTGACCATAGGTTACTTGGAAACCTAGAATGGACCACCCTAATGATTGCCTAGGGGCATGTCATGAATCGTCTTGGGGGCTAAGATATATTCATGAGTGTTATCCATTTGTTAAGCACCTCCCCATGAGTGTTGGTTTAAGGGACTTCGGTACTCTTTCTCTTCTGATGAGATACCACAGGAAGAACAACTGAGTATTGGATGCCTTAAAACTACATCATCATGCACGGTTGATAACAGTGGATAATTAAACTAGGGTTAGCTAGTAACTAACCTTGTTTTTCCATTAACTTGAGTTGCATAGCATCTTACAATATTATCCTTGCCCTCAATTCTTGAGCAAGAAAATGGATAAGCATGGGTTTGCCTGGTGTTGTATTCTTCTTGAGATCTTACTATAGTTATGGACATTGACTTGCATGTACGTGTGCACTTGGGCATAACCAGTATATGTTATTTGTTTTGTTATTATTATGCAATGTCCTGACATATACTTGATTGGTTGTGTCTGGCTCTACTCGGCCTCGGTCTTAGAAGACCCGACGGCGTTGAATTTGGCCTAGCATGCATGTTGCCTCTACAGTGTGCTCGGGTCTTGGGGATTTCAGACCCCAGGAAACTGAGAACCATTCGTACCCTAGCCCAGTCGATAGTGTTCTCTCATGTCACGCTCTCAAATTGATAGAATATGGCATATATAGTGGCCACCTAGTATAGTAATTCTCTACTTTGACTCTAATGCATTCATTATTCATTGGCATGATTTCCTAGTATACGAAATTGCACTTCTATTCAATCTGCCTGTCATGAATTCTTTTAGAGACAACGCATATTATCTCTATGTTGCTTATGCTTGTTGAATTGTCGTATTCACATGTTGTCTCTTGATGTTTCGGGCTCAGATCCCGTTCTTGATTCCTCGAAGGTCAGCCAGACTTCAGAAGAGGTTACAGAGACCCCATCTAGGCTAGATGAGTGGACATGATGGAGCCACTCTGGAAAGCGTCCTGGCATCAACCTGTTGGCATTTTGTTGCATGACATTGTAGATTGACTTCATAAATCTCTTTTGTATCTAATGTGGCCTTGTATAATCAATAGTGTTGACGTGTTTTGTTATATTTCCCTGGCTCTTTTGTCCATGGGTTGGTACTTGCAGCTTCCGCGATTTCGGTTTGCACGCGTGAATGCTTCCCTTGTGTACATGCATTTGGACTGGTTTTAGGTGTATGTGCACGGGAATACGTGTGTTACTTATTAGGTAGATCCTAATCCCCGAGTTCTGGGGCTCGGGTCGTGACAAGTTATGGGTCATAAATGAACAAGAAACTCTCTATAATGTGCCATGGGCCATGGGGTTCTCCATGCGTCAGTTAAATGCCAACTACAAGCTGGATGGTTTTGACTTCATTTCTTGATCTTTTCTCTATATTGAATTTTCTTTTCTTTGACTGGGTCAACTTGACTTGACCTGCTTAACCCGCCTAGCAATAAAATTAGATTCTTTTTTAACAAAATGCCTATAAGCAATTCAATTAGATTTACATGGAAATTAGAGAAAGCTTACAAGGGATAGGCAAGACAATCCTTGTCCAACCTATTTACTTGTGGACTAGGATTTTCTGACCCAGGACACTGCAATGGCCATGCTTAGTCCATAAGTCTCTACTTAATTTGATTCAATTCATACTTGCTTAATTTCCAATTCATGTATCATTTGGTTCTTTGTCATTCAATTTATTTCAGTATGAACAAACAAAAGAGGTATTAATAAAATAATATGAGTAAACAAGTACTTTCACTATGTTAACTAATAGAAAAATCATATTATATTACATCTTCCACTAGGTTACTACAATTTGATTGATAATTTAAGGAATTTTACTAACCAACCCTGGTCTAACCACCCGTTGTCTCTAACTGTCGAATTAGATGTAGTTTTAGGTTATCCAATGTAAAGCAATCCTTCTTAGATGCTATATTGTGTATGAGTTTATACATTAGAGTCTCCTAAACCAACACCAATGGTTAAGTGCTAACTGACTATGTAATACACATGAGGTGTCTCAGCCTTCAAGATTGCTCATGCATTTTTTATTTTGTTGGGCAGTGTTTATGGTCTAAGGTGCCATTTCTAAGGTCCTATAAGGTCTTTTTCAACCAATAGTCCTAAGCGTCCAAGGCAACACTATAATTAACCTCTGGGCTAATTATAGAAAGGTTTTTAACAAGGAAAAAGGGGTTAGACAGGTTGCAGGACCTAAACTAGGGAGCCAATCCGATCGATTGGGTCCCGGGGTAATTCGATTGATTTGCGATCGGACATGACACAAATTAACTGCAGGATATATGCAAACCTCCTTTTTTTTCTTCGTGCTTGTTCTAGCATGGAACTTCCTGTTCCAACCATCCACATCCACATTTCCACTCCAAATCCATTCTTTAATACTGCCACCATCGCCATTTCATCATATAACAAACCATTGGAAAAGAACCCATTTCAATTTACAAGAATTTAGAACAAAAGGCTAAAAATGCAATTCATAATAGAATTTAACCCATTCAATCGTCACATTACCAGCATACATTCATCAATATATTGCTTATACTTGCCTTGGTTGTTGTTAAGATCCCAAATTCCTTCACTTGAGCTAAATGCATGGAAATTCCAATCTATGATATAAATCAAATCCTACATAAAGAGGCATAGAGATGATGATGAGAGGACATGCATGCAAGGTTCTTTGAGCCCCTTTGACTCATTTATAGAGAAGGAACTTAAATTAGGAAGAGCCATTACCTTGGTTGTTGTAAGGTAGAAGAGGAAATGGGTTCCACCAAACCCAGGCTTCAGGAGGGTATAAACGGAGGTAAAAGAGATGATGAAAGCCACAATCACCCATGCACAGTTCCAACTTGGTTTTCCAAGCATGTGGGTAGCAAGAGATGGAAAAAGAAGAAGAAGAGGAAATGAATCCCAGCTATCTAAGGCCAAAGGAAGGTAGGAGAACATGATGTAATCTCCAAATCTTGCATGCAATATTTTCCTGGGCGTGAATCCAAGAGATGGAGGAGAGTGGAAGAAGGGGAAGAAAATCCATGGAAATGTGGCTAATTCCTCTTTTATAACAAATCTTCCTGTATTTACGAGAAAGTCCAGATTCCTTCATGTAATTTTAGTTTGAGTCGATTCAATGCCCATTTGACTCAGGTGAGGCCTAGTGAAGTAGAGTCCAATAAGAAATTTGATCTCCTCAATGGGATGCACCTGATGATGCCAAAATCGTGTGCATGTGATGCAAAGTCATGAAAATGAAAATGATGAAAAAGGGCTTTTCACTACCCAACTGAGGTCAAATTGGCCCAAAGCTGACTATCCATGACCCGAAACCAATCCACTAGGCATAATAAGACAAAAATAAACTAATTTAGTATAATTAGGCATACAAATATAATTAATTAAATAAAAATAGATTTAATTAGTAATAAACACGATTAAGTTGTGACGGGATGTCATAGTGGGTCTTGAGGATACCCCTATCTTTGAGGAATTTAAATGGGTCTACAACCATGCGCTGGTCCATAAAAATATCACCTTTGTTTCAAATGAAAGAGATAAAATTTTCAAACATTTTGTATGTTGGAAAAATAAAAGCAACAAAATGAAGAGAAGAATAAAAATAAAAATAGGAGGAGGAATAAAAAAGGGTTATAAATGCACAAAATTCTTTCTCTATTCTCAAAAACCCAGGTAAATCTCATACTAAAAATGGTCTAATGATATTTTGAGCACCTCACGCAGATGTTACCAAACATTATCTCTTTGCCTGAAAAATGCATTTTTTAAACACAAAAGAAGGAAGAACGTCTTACAAGACATATGATACATAAAACAAAAATCATCTTACGTACTTACGGATCATGAGTTAACCACAAAATTCAAAGTAGAAAAAAAGGTTTTATACGCTGTCTATCGCTGATTCATCAAGCATATGGTATACTAAAACTCATGCTACATATACAAAATTGTTAGAAGATGTATTATCATAGGTGGATGTCCACATTGAGACCCACATGAGATAAAAAAAATTACTTATGATTAAAGTCTTTCCTTAATAGATTACTTGAGGAAGAAACAATCTTATTCTATAAATAAGATCCTCCTCCCCCTATTATGTACACACATCTCACTAATCCGAATCACTAATCCGAAGAAGATATCCCTCTTCCCTCGCAATCCGTTATGAGCACGAAGAGCTCCCTCCGCTTGTCACTTCTTGCTCAATGGAGATGGGATGTCACAGAGCCCAGATCTTCTCTGTCTCGTCTCGGGAAAGAGAGATTTGGACATCATCCTCTCTGTCAACGGCAAGCCACCTTGTCCGGCAAAAGATTTTTCCAGTGTTGATACTAGGGGGTGAAACCCCTTCTGTGGTCGTCTTCTCCGACTCTAGCAGTCTCACGAGACCCCCTTTTATTCTGCCCCAGCAGGCGGCAGCAGTGACTGCAGTGGCGTACTTCTCCGATCAGACCAGGACCCTGATCCGTGGCCCTTTCAACGATCAGAGCCTCTGATCTCTTCCTCTGAACTGCTCTGGCTAATCCTCTTCTAATTTTTACAACAGCCAAACCGATTCAGACCTGATTTGATCTCCTCAGTTTGCAAGCACAACTGATGGCCCACCGAGATCAAAACAACCAAGACATTCCCTACTGCCTTTCTACTTCTGCAAATTGAAATCAAGCCCACTGCAAATCAAACAAAAAGTGGCCCATGCTTGTCCATCGGCTTCACTTACTGGATCCACCTTCCGCACACCAAGACCGACTTGGATGATTTCCAGTCGCCCAGTTTTCCCGAAATGTTACGAATCCATCGCTTCCGCTTCGCCGTCGCGATCGCCGGTGGTCGCCAGGCCCAGCCCCACTGCTCTCCCGGTTCAACGTGTTCATGCCGGACCTGCTGTTCTTCGGGGAGGCAGAGACGATGAAGAGGAGTTGAGGCGGGCACAAGGTCTCGTTACAGAACCGGAAACAGAGAACGAACATGAAGGTCTCGTGATTTAATATAAAAAATTTAGCATGTTCTGAATTTGTCTTCCAAAGAATTGATTGTCACGTGGGTGTGTCCCCACTTTGGATATGGTACACCAAGGCACCACAATCCATTGTGATCCCTCATGCTTGGATTTTAGACAGGTCAGTCCAGGTTCAGGTCAGCAATCCCAAGTAAGGCCCAGAATTAGTGTAAGGTCACTGAAGATGTCAGTAAATGCAGGTCAGGTTCAAAAGACTGTTATTAGATCAAAGGACTGAGGTTTGAAATTGCGATATCTTGCACATCCGATGTCCAATCAATACATTGGCACCAAAATGAGGACAATTCAAAAGTTAAGTAATTTCTCTTTATTTTATGATCTTTTATTAGTTTGATAATCATACACGTGCATTTATTTTTATTCCTTTTAGATCTGCAAATATTTATAATTTTAATTCTTGTGATGATGATTCATTCTCTTTTATCAAAAAGAGATCATGATAGAATTAAAAATCACAGATTATAAATAGAACCAGAAGTTCTATATAATTAATTGGAACCCGAAGTTCCATACGATATTTAAAATTAAAAGTTCTATATGGAATCAATAACTCGGACTCGAGATTCCATAAATTATTTTAGCCTATGAATTAGAAGTTCGTTTGAATCCAGACCAGAAGATCTGTTGGTTATTTTACTCTGAAACTAGAAGTTTTCAAATCCACAATATGTACTCGAAGTTTCATATGATATTTAGAACTAGAAGTTCTATATCGAATAAATAACCTGAACCTGCAGTTCTGTATGTTATTTTAATTTAGAACCAGAAGTTCTAATCCGAACTTGAAGATCCATGAATTATCCTAATCTAGAACCTGAAGTTCTAATGTGTACTGAAAGATCCATGAACTACTCTAATTCAGAACCAGAAGTTCTAATTCTTAAGTTGAGAACCCAATGTTCTAAACTTCAATTTCTTAATTCTTCATCACATTTTTATTATTATCTTTGATTGGATGTTAAGAACCTACAATTCTACCTTTTATTTATGTTTCTCACGCACATTTATTTTTATATATTTTATAACATTGTACTGCATGCTTGATATAATTACTTCGGTATAATTATCACTATATGATTATATGAAACTTTACTTTTGATGAATTTGTTATTGCCAGAAGCAGTAGTTGTATATAATAGAACCTAAAGTTCTATATCAACTGAATAACCTGGACCCGAAGATTCATAACTTATCTAGAACCAGAAGTTCTAAGATTTGGAATATGAACCTGAAGATTTATATTTATAATCAAACTTAGAGCTTTGATTCAAAGTAGTGTAGATCGATACGAAGGCCATGGAATCAAACCTGAAGTTTTGACAGAACCAGAAGTTGTGATTCAAACCTGAAGCTTTGATAGAACCAGTAATTCTGAGAACGTGAAGTTTTTTCTCTAGCCTGAAGTCTTAATAGAACTAGAAGTTCTAATTCGTCAGAAAAGAACCCGAAGTTCTCACTTTCTAATTGGCCAATTCTTCATTATACTTTGTCATCAGATATTGAGAACTCGAAGTTCTATTTTTATTTGCTTGTTATTGGTAAATCGATCTTTACACACTCTACAAGGCTTAGTAATACTATCAAGGTCGGACATAAGATATCCCTGGTGGATATGGCATATGCTCTTATTTTCTGCGCCATTATATCCCCGTTAGACAGGGATGATCACCAGTAGATGATCATACACCCAATGCTTGAAATAAATGCCAGATTAGTCAATCAAAATCCCTCCAGAAGAGGTAGATATAATATGTTCTCCAGTATAGATAAAAATAACTACCCCAGGAGAGGTGCTTAAGAGGGCATTTTGTTTGAAAATTGGGCGAACCACCAAGCATGGTTTAGAAGACCAACAACTACTTTTATGAGTTTAAAGATTGAGTTCAATTTTTCGATATTTTGTTTGATGTTAGACTTACTTTTTTATCCCCTGTATCTTGTGTTTGCATGCTATATTTGTTTTGAATAGTAAATTGTTTAGTTGTTCTCAAGTTTTATTTTTGTGATGTAATTGACTAGTTATGTAAGTTTATTATTAATTGTTGTATGGATCATGCAATGCATGAAACTGAGAATAATATCTGTCCGGTAGACAGTACAACAAAACACACTACATTGAAAAAACCAGAAGTTTTTCTCAGCGTTAGTGTTTAATTCGTGCACGGCATCGATCATAGCTGAATTAGTACAAATACTTGAATGCTCCAGAAGAGTCCGCACAAAAATATTTATACATCATTACTAGTATTGACAGCCAGAAGCTTATACTAGAAAAGTTAGGTGCATTCTCATAAGGCCGCAGGGCTATATTACAAGACAATCTTCAAAACTCGAATCACATTCGATTATGAGTAAAACGACAAAGTCAAGCTAGACGCTTACACTAAACCCTAGACTTAGTGACCCTAAGGCTTTCATGCTTTGGCATAATAGGTTAGGTCACCCTAGGGGTACTATGCTAAGGTAAATTCTTGATAATTCTGTTAAGTACTCCTTAGAGTACCATCCATTAACCATCTTTTTCGCAAAGGATATAGTGTGACATTTATGAACCCATTAAATCTCTCTCTTAGCACCAATTATTAAACCTATGGTACACTACTTTGAGGATGTTATTAAATTTATACGGTTTGATATCGCAGGTTCATGACCTGAATGAGCCCGCAACATAGACTCTATGTTGGTTATACTTTACTCCCAATTATTAGATATCTAGACCTCACTGACAGGAGATATATTCATTGTTCGTTTTTGCTGATTGTCATCTTGATGAGATAGTCTTCCTGCCGTTAGGGGGAGATACTAAAGTTCCTGAAGAACGTCTTGTTCCTGTAGAACAATTCATTCCTGAAAAACGGCGAGAATTAGCGTGGAATACTTCCACTCTGTCTCATCTAGATTTATGTACTTCATAATGTGAGAATGAAATACGGAGAATTGTGCACTTAAAACAAACGAATTACCTGATGCTTTTAATGATGCAACAAAAGTGACTAGGTCACATATACCGGCTATGAACACATAAGCACGAATTAGTATCCCTGTAGGATACAAAGTTCAAATATAGCAACAAATAAATCTGTACACGCCAGAAGCGTGATAGACTTATAGGTTTCAAGGACTCTACTCCCCAAAAGAGGAGAAATGAACAATCATATCTCAATCATACTCCAGAAAAGGTATACTTCTGAAAAGTTTATGACAAAATCCACTCTCTCTAAAATTCTTAAAGAAATTGATGTCCTGGAAAAGACACGAGTCCCAGAAGAGACTCTGGAAGCCCCTGAAGAGGCAATGAGTACCCAATAAATAAAGAGATCTTTATACTTTATAATTATTCAAGAGAGAGATGTGATAGAAATGAAATTATCATCGATGACGCATTTACATATGCGGTAGTTACTCAAATATCAAGGGCAAATGAGAATGATGATTGGGATACAGAACCATGTGCTATAAATGAATGTTGACAAAGAACAGATTGGCCAAAAATAGAGAGATGCAATTAAGGGATTACAGTCTCTCCATAGACATGGTGTATTTGAATCTATAATACAAACCCAAAAAAGTGTTAACCCCGTAGGTTACAAATGGGTGTTTGTAAGGAAAATGAATGAAATTACTTGATAGAAGGCAAGACTTGTGATACAAGGTTTCCTACAGAAATTTGGGATTAAAAACATATACAGACATATATATGAAAATCCCAGAAGGATTTGCTTTGCCTGAAGCAAAGTTAGAGAGTACGTACTCAATACAAGTAAGACGTTCATTGTACAGCTTGAAGCATTCCAAAAGAATATGGTACAATCGTCTTAGTGGATATTTTTTTCAGGAAGGGTATGAAAACAATCCCATTTGCCCGTGTATCTTTACAAAATCTTTAAATGGATTTATAATAGTAAAAGTTTATAAATCTAATCAGGACTCTAGAAGAGCTCGAGAAAACTATTGACTATTTATAGGAGAATTTTATCTTAACCTGCAGATTGAGAGAAGTTCTAAAGGGATATTTCATTATTTGTAAATGTGGTTGCTATATATAATTTCACACAAACTCAAAAATACTGGATTGGTATCAAACGAATCCTACTATATTTACTTTTATTTTATTCTTATGGTTGTAAGGATTCAAATTTTGTAGACTATGCAGTTTCAGAATATATTCTTGATCCTCATAAGGGTCGATTATAGACATGTTATATGTTTCTTCATGTCAACATCATTATTTTTGGTATTCTACTAAATTGACTATTGGTAGCTACTTATTCTAACCATGCTGAGATTTTAAGCTAGTGGGGAATGTTTATAGCTAAAATATTTAATTCAGTATATATGTAGTCCTTGTCAATTGCCTCTTAGTACAGGTACCCGAGCATTATCTGCAAATATAAGGAGGCATGTATCTAACAGATTAAAGAATGATATATTAAAGATGACAAGATGAAGCATATTATACCAAAGTTCTTCTTCACTTATGAGCTTCAGAACAATAGCAAGATTGAAGCCAAGCAAGTTCGTTTAAGCAACAACCTGGCTAATCAGTTTACGAAGTTTTTTGCCACAATCAGTATTCTAAATACTTGTATAAGAGATTGAAACGCCTAACTATGTGAAAGGTTATTATCATCATGGGGAGTTGTCAATCAGGGGGAAGTATCCTGAAGTATGCTACTCAGGACATATGTGCACTGTACTCTTTTTCTTTCTCTAGGTTTTGTCCCACTGGGTTTTCCTAGTTAAGGTTTTAATGAGGTAGCATTATGCACATCCAACACCAAGTCAATGATCCTGTAAAACATTGTACTCTTTTTCATTCGCTTTGGTTTTTCTCCCACTGGGTTTTTCCTTTGCAAGGTTTTAATGAGGCAACTGTCATTGAATGGTGGTCATCCAAGGGGGAGTGTTAGAAGATGTATTATCATAGGTGGATGCCCACATTGAGACCTACATGAGATAAAGAAATTACTTAGGGTTAAAGTCTTTTTTTAATAGGTTGCTTGAGGAGGAAGCAATCTTATTCTATAAATAAGATCCTCCTCCCCCTTATTATGTACACACATCTCACTAATACGAAGATCTCCCTCTTCCCTTCTGCTTCTCTCTATTTCTATATTTGATATTTCACAATAAAAATGACATATAAGAAAAGATTATATAAACAAACATACGAAGAATGTCAATTATTGCAAACCAATGGCCAAGGGAAAGGTCCTTTCTGGTAGAGGTGCAACCTGCATTTACATTCCAAAACACACCACAAGCTATCATTTTGAACATTCCCTAAGTGTTCTTGGATCAACAGCCTAAAAAAAATAAGACAGGTGAAGAGACATACTTCTTATATTTTATACATATCAATAGCTTATTGATTGCATTCACTAAGCCCTTTTTCTTTAATTTTCTTGAGCCCTGATAATAAGAAGTTAATTAAAAAAAATGATATGGCCATTTCATATGCACATTCTCTACCAATATCTAGTCACCAATAATCATATGGTCAATTACCTTCCATAGGGCTGATATGATTTGATTATAGATTATTTGTGTTCATTGTACATTTCCAAATAAAATTGAAATCATTGCTCTACATTATGATGCACATATTAGTATCGGCTACAACATTGATATGTATCAATTTTATATCCTGCCGTACATAACCATGAACAGTAAAATCAAATGAAATAAATCAAGCAAAGAACACCAGAAAAGAAAAGCTATTTCTGCATTTCCATTTCTACCGTTCAAAAACTATGACATCAAACATACAAACAAAGAAGAGAAGAGGAAAATTATATTCAGATGTTATTGTGTGACAGAGGTCGAAGGATCCTAGATGGTAAAAGAGAGAGGGGATCGTTAGGATTAAGTATATGGACTTAGACATTATGAGGAAATGAGAAGAGACCATTAGTTAGGTAATAAAAGATCCACTCTCAAGATTTTCTTAGGATGCGCATGTTATCTAACAAATTGACTGCCATATTTGATGTGACGGTGAGAATTGAATCGTGTAACATACTAACTAAATAGTTTGAATTTCAAACCAGGAGATGGGTGCTAAAATTATAATAGGAAAATAGGTGGAACATAAATTTTAGATGTAATGAAATTGAGATCCATAGATGTGATGAATCAAATTTCTGATTTTTAAAATAGGCCTTTTATTTGTTTGAAATAAAGAGATAAATTACCTACATCCTTAAATGTTTGGATATAATGTTTTGCCTTCAATGATGTGGAGGGAACATTGAAGAGTTCACCTTCATAGCATAAATAAATGTTTTGTCAATATTTACATAACCATGTATGCTAGGGTCCATTTTTAAACAACTAATCTATGCTGGTATGAGGAATTCTGGGCAATGAGAGAGAGATTTTAGGGGAGGGGAGGGGATTGAATTTAGATTATTGTTATTATTTTCTCATGTATATGGTGAGACCGAGAGGAAAAGAGAGGAAAAACTCAAATTAGCAGTTAAATATGGATAAGTGCAGAGAAATTTAAGGGATTTGCATTGAGATAATTCAAACTTTATTTAAGAAAGAATTAGAACACAATTCTTTTAATATATATATATATAATAATTGGGTTTTGGGTATCCTCAAAAGACCAATCTCTAAACGAATATAAATGAAATTTAAGAATGTATAATAAACTCTTAAACATTGGAAAATGTACCTTGTCGTTCGGGTTATTTCCATTAAAAAAAACAGAATTGAGAACGCTCCTCCTACGAAATTCCGTCTTCCTGTGTTTTTCGACAAACTGTAACAATTCCGCAAATCGCAAGAGAAGAGCATATCACGGTCAACGCTCTTGAGTTTCCCTCCTCTGCTCTTGCGATTTGCTCCTGCTCTTGTGATTCGCTCTTCTTTGTAACCTCGATTTGACAGCATCTGATTGACTGTCTTATGGACCTTGCATAGCATTAAAGCCTCTTCCCTATAGCGATCATACTTGTATGGATCAGCTCCCATTTCAAAATGGGAATAAGAGGAAGGGTTTCGGCTATTGCCATTTCAAGGGTTTAGGACATTTGAGTATCGTAAATGAAATAATAGGTCTTCGCCATTGAAGCGAAAGCTAGGAGTTCAGTCGTATGGGAAGAAGATGGTGTGGAGGAGGAGTAGGACGCCATTAACAAAGAAACAAAAACTACAATTTCCACCTTATAGGAAGAAGAATAAGTGGAGGCCATGGAATAAGAACGAGTAGCAGAAGCAGCTAGGGTTTCGGACAGTTTTCTGTTGCAAGAAGAAGAAAAAGAAGAGGGCGTTGAGGAGGAGACCACTAAAGAAGAAGAAGAAAAAGCAACTGCATTTGCAGCCAGCGCGGACGGTAACATAGAGAGAAATGAGAATGAGAATGCCTTTCAGACAGTTAGTTACTCTTGTCCACTTCTCATTTAATAACTCGCCTCCATTTCCCTCTTAATTACATTCATGCCACCGCCTTCTCCTCCGCTTCCAATTTGTGGGACCCACCTCAGGATCACAAGTCGATTCTCACTCCCCATGGTGGAGCCCACCACACACTCAACGCACCAGGATTAGCTTAGATTTTGGGGGATACAATAATCTATGTTGTGTTTGTTTTTATTCTTACCTACTTGTATTTGAAGGGTCGGCCCCACTCAAGAGTGGACCTACACCTAGAAATTCTTCCACCGGAGGGTATGGGCGCGACTTTTAGAAGTTCCTTTGGAACGGTCAGATATAAAGATGAATGTAGTTCTTTTTATATATGCTAGCGTTTTAGAGCATGCATCCTTATTAAGAAAATAAATATAATTTTAAATAAAAATATTTATAATATAATTCATTATATAATTAGTAGTATGGTGATGTTTGATTTTTATTTAAAAATTAAAAATAAAGAAAAGAAAAAGTGGGATGATATCAACCACAAGTTGGCTGCATATGGGCTGCAAGCAGTAAAGAAGGCTTGTGCCTATCCTAGGCTTTAAAAAGTGGAGTATAATTATAATAATATTATTAGTGGTAAAATGACTAGTATTGCAATATTTATTATTAACCAACAGAAAGAGATTCAAATTAATAAATATATATAGAAAGAAAAGCACTACAATAGTACAAGGGAGAGAAAATTAAAAATATTATATATTATATAATTTGTGGGTCCTTGTTTAAAATTAGATTTGCCCATAAACAAAGCATGATCCAAGATTAAAGGTAGGGACAAAAATCCCATGGTGCCCATAAAGAATGCTTCCAGGTGAAGTTCCTCCTTAAATCTATCTAAAACATGAGAGTAATGAGACTCATAATTATTATCACTGCATCATAATCAAGTGATTTGAATTTATGTAGGTCCCAAATGTTGTAGATAATTGGAAACCGTAGATACTACTTGTGATCTTATCCAGGATTTTCAATATATAGTTGAGAATTCATTTTCACCTGCTCTTATTATTGTTGTCTCTATCAACTCTCTTAATTTCTTCACATTTTTCCACTACCCTACTGAGGCATACATGTTTTATAGCATCACATAATTGCCAGCGTTGTTTGGTTCAAGCTCAAACAACGTATTAGGCACAACCTCGTAAGCCCAATGTTGTCATACCGTCCCCATGAATTCAGCAATGGCCCTATATGTTATCACTCGAGCTCATTGCCATATTCTATATCACATCCAAATAGATGACTTCTCATTATGTTAGGAAAAAAAAGGCATTAAACTTGAGAGCTCACATACCAGTAGATTCTCCAGTTGGAAAGGAGCCAATTATACCTAATAAGATTAAAAGAATGAGGTGGGCCACACTCAAGCATACGCCCATCCACAATTGATTTGCATAATAAACATATATAGTTGCCAATATTGGCCAACTCATAGATGCAATCTGGCCAAACAATTACACTGATTAGATGAGATGCTGAGAAATCTGCAATGAAACATGACTATGAACAATTATGTGGATTTATTGGGTGATAATCATTGGGTCAATATCATCGAACCTGTTCTACAATATTAATATTTGAATTATGTTACGCATGCTGATGCATGGAGAAAGCAGAGCCATGATCAGATTTGGATTGACAAACACATGTCTAAAGGTTTGTGAGATGAAATCCACCTACCCCATCTACCTCCTTTTTCCAGTGAAGGGTTACCTAAGCTTAAGCTAGCATGACGGAGTCTAGATGAGCAGAGTTGCCAGCACTGAGCTCCATATCATTAGAAATCAAATAAATACCAAATTGATCACAATAGTGGTACAGGGTGGGCCATCACCTTCTCTTAATCTAAACCATTCAATCAAACCATTCATCTCGGTCACAGTTATATTTGGATCTTTATCCTGATATGGACTTGCTTCCTCTGATGTTAGTAGTGGATTAGTAGCCGATTTAAGATATTGATTCGGAACCATGTGAGGGAGAGCACGGGGTCGGGAAGATCAAACTGGGTCGATTTGCTTTCGTCATCTGATCTGGAAATAGAAAGTTCCTATTCCAACCCATTTTCACTCTCCTCTTTCTTCTCTCTCTTAAACACATGAGCTCTATCTCTTTTGTTTCCCATTTCCAATCGTTAGGAAACAGAGAAGAAATCAGAATGAGATGGATCATGAGAGTGATCGTCCTCCTCAAAATCCACACCATCAAGTTCTGCACAGTAACTCTCCCTCTCTCTCTCTCTCTCTTGATCTCTCAATCTTGATTTTCCCTTTCCTATCGTCAGAAAACAAAACAAGAACAGAAAGAAAAAAAGAAAGAAGAAAAAGAAAGGAAGAAGAGAAGGCAATTGCAGAGCTGTTCAAAACCAAGAAACATGAAATGGTTTCATCAAGTCCTACACAGTAACTCTCCCTCCCTCGCTCTCTCTCGATTTCGATTTCCCCTTTCCAATTGCCAGAGAACAGAGAAGAACAGAAAGAAAAAAGGAAAGAAGAAAAAGAAAGGAATAAGAAAAGGCAATTACGGAGTAGTTTACAACCAAAAAACATGAGATGGAATCATCGTGACAATGGAATATAACGATAATACAAAAGAAAGAGAGAGAGGAAAGATCAAGCATACCTGAAGTGGAGAGAAGTTGAATGAGAAGACAAAGAGGAGAGAATATCTAAGGAACAATAGATCTAAGCCTTCTGAGCATGTACGGTTCTCTTTATAAGTTATGATTTATAATTTATAATGAATTAGAAAACCTATTTTTGAGGAAACTATATTTTGGAGGAAACTATCTCTAATTAGAACTCTTTCTCATTACTATACAACTTGTCTCAACCAATTTCTCTTTCCTAACCTAACATAAGTGCTAAGCTTATAGTCAATTAATCACTTATAGTAAATTTAAGCTGTCCATCTAATATTGTGATTTAAGTGATTTTTTCTAGATAGATTCACAATGGCTCATTATATATCATTTACATAATTTTTTGGCAGTTTTACTATCATTTACAGTCTTTCGTTACAGAAACAATTTGCAACTTTTATACATTTATATACTTAGTTACTTTTTACATAAATCGGCCAAGACTCAAAAGAGTATGGGTTTTGTAACTCATGAACTTTTTAGATCAAGAGAGGTTCTTGAGCGTTTCTATATCATGATTATGATGGTATTCAATATTATACACTACTTTAAACCTAATTACGTATATACTAAATTACTCTCTTTATTAATTGGGTTAAAAATGTTAGAAGAGAAAGAGAGAGAATATCCGAGAAACAATAGAGCTTGGTGAATTTATATGAACAACATCCTTCCCCTTTAAAAATTTGTTGGAATATTAAAATTTTAAAGATAAAAATATATCATGTGGAAAGTTGTAAAGAGTTTCTGGTAGAGAAATAATTTTCATGGTTACTATTATGGTTGGGTATTTTAATACCGAACTGCTGACATCACTCTGAGGTAGGCACTTTGCTTGGGTGCTGGGTGCTGTTCCACTTGGGTTAGACTGACCGAAACTTGAACCTGACCTCAACTAAACAAAATAAGGTTTGAGGGAGCACAAGTTATTGTGGTGCTCCAGAGCACCATACAACTTTTTCTCTCCACTTAAAGTGGAGAGACAGAATGTCAACAGTAGGTGTTTCTTTTCAAACACCCTTTTTTATTTTTTGGTTTGGTTCCAACTTTTTCTCTCCACTTAAAGTGGAGAGACAGAACGTCAACAGCAGGTGTTTCTTTTCAAACGCCCTTTTTTATTCTTTGGTTTGGTTCCAGAGACTTCTTGTTCTACAATAAAAAAGGCGAGAGAGAGAAAAAACTCAATGCTCCACTTTGCTCTTTGTCTCTCGCTCTCTATCTCTCTTTCCTCTTTCTTCTCTCTTTAAACACATGAGTAAAGCAGATCCCATCCGGAAGAAGAGAAGTGAGAAAGCGAAGCGAAAACCCAAATTCTAACCCGATCTGCATGATCGGTGCGGGGGGATTCATAAGGGTCGCACCTCTGAGAGAAGCTGTAGGCCAAGATGCAGCACAAGATCCTGGCCGTGGACGTTTATAATGACAAGATCAGGCACCTATTGGTGCCTGGTTCGTTTGATATAGCCCTGCCCTATGGTAACAGGATCCAGTTCCATTGAATCAACATTAAGTATGACTCTAGACTTGAGGGCCTCATCAAGATGGTAGATCTGGTCTTTCTCACTCTCTCTTAAACACATGAGCTCTCTCTCTCTCTCTCTCTCTCTCTCTCTCAATTTCCCCTTTCCAATCATCAAAAAACAGAGAAGAAATTGGATAAGATGGGTCGATCGCCTCTGCATCTACAGTTCCTCGATTTCCCCTTTCCAATCGTCAGAAAACAGAAAAGAAATCGGATGAGATGGGTCGATCGCCTCTGCATCTACAGTTTCTCATCGGATGAGATGGGTCGATGGCTAGTCAAGCACATGGATGAAGAAGGTGAAAAAGGAAGGGAAAGAAAACAGAGAAGAAAAGAAAGAAGAAAAAGAAAGGAAGAAGAGAAGGCAGTTGCAGTTGGGTTCATCGTGACAATGGGTTCAATCTCAATCTCCTGATTGGAAGATCTGAAATATTCTGAAATCAGATCCTTGTGCACCTATCAATTTGACAGATCGATTGAGAGACCAAGATCGAGATAGAGATGAATATATTCAGATTAGCAGGCGACATGACGCATCTCTCTCGATCTCGATCTCCCCTTTCCAATTGTCAGAAAACAGAGAAGAACAGAAAGAAAAAATGAAAAAAGAAAAAGAAAGGAAGAAGACAAGGCAGTAACGGAGCTGTTTACAACCAAGAAACATGAGATGGTTTCGTTGTGACAATGGGTTCAATCTCAATCTCCCTTTCGGAAGATCTGAAATATTCTGAGCAGATGGATAGGAGCCGTTCACAACCAAAAAACATGCGATAGTTTCATCGTGACAATGGGTTCAATCTCAATCTCCTTTTCGGAAGATTTGAAATATTCTTAGCAGATGCATAGGACAACATGAAGAGAAAGAAGAATATAACGATAATACAAAAGAAAAAGAGAGAGGAAAGATGAAGCCTACCTGAGGTGGAGAGAAGTTGAATGAGAAAAGAAAGAGGAGAAAATATCTTAAAAACAATAGAGTTTGGTGAATTTATAATTTATAATTTATAATGAAGTAGAAAACCTATTTTTGAGGAAATCTATTTTTGAGGAAACTATCTCTAATTAAAACTCTTTGGTGAAGGCTTTAATAAGATTGCACCACGTGTTGCATTCTCACGAATGGGGCGTGACACGTGTCGCCCTCTCGCTTGAGGGGGTATTGTCATAATATATATAAACAACTAGCAACAAAGGCTTGTGCTAAGCTCGGGCCCTAAAAAAATACAAAAATTCAGGCCTACACTAATAGAAAATATTTTTTTTCAAAAATAAGTATATCTCACAATGTAGGTTAAAATATACCTCAGAATAGATGTTTGAGATAAGCAATCAAGAGATAAGTAGGAGGGAGGGTTGCAACATTGTTTGCCTTTATTAATAACATCCATGATGGAATAATTGACATTATTTAAATAAAGAATTCAATTGATCTAAAAGTAAATGCATCAAATAATTTTATCAAATTTGCGCATCATTAGCAGTTGATGTAGCATGTTGAGCCTCTGATTGTCGAGATGAAGTACTTGATTGCAAAAATGTAAATAAAGAAATAGAACAATTTAGCAAAATAAAATGATCAAATTAAAATATTATTATTTAATTTAAAAGGTATAAATAACTTACATTGGTCTATAAATGAAAATAAGAAAACAAAAGGAAATGTTGCAATTGCACAAAGTGAACTGAAAAAAGAAGAAAATCTATAAATTCTTATGTCGTTAAGAATGGCAAAGAAAGTATATAAAATATTAATAACAAAGGAGAAAAAAAAGCTGTTAAAACCAATTAATAACACGAAATACTAAAAAAAATCTCCAAAATAAGAGTATCAAGCCTCATTTGCCTAGATTTACCAATGATTTTTCACTTTGCTTCATGACCCTAATAAAAAATATATGTTTTTTAGACTAGAAAAAATCAATGATGCATTATAAACTCATATCACAGAAAAAGAAATTAATAATCTATCTCAAACATATTTCAAGATAAACTAAAAGAAAAATAATTAAATTCATTAGATATGTGATCTTCACACTGTGCAATAGAGAGAACACCGGCCCCACTCAATATGTGCAAGACCCAGGACAAAAAACTCCTCATCTGTAACACTCCGACCCGATTTGATCCGGATTAGTGGGTAATTGCGTGTGATTTTGTCGTTAAGTGTGTTTTGATTTGCTTTTCTTTGGTTTTGAGTCTTGGAGAGATCGTTCGGGTTGAGTTTGACTTGGTTTAGGTAGTTCGAGTCATTTTTCGTAATTTTGGCTTTTGATTGACCTTGTCAGTTTTGCGTCATTCTGACGTCATCGCGTGTATTTTGTTGAGCTTGTCGATCTTCGTAACTGTCTTGGATCCGAATGATTTCGTTTGCTCTCGTTGGATCGTCAGTTGACTCAAACTGACAATTGTGTAATCTGTTTGGACTTGTTTGTAATTTGGATTCCTTTTAACTTATAAATATCCTACCTACTCTCTCTCTTTCTCTCGATCGTTCTCTCAGCCTGTCTCTCTCTCTCGTTCAGCTCCCTTTCTCTTTCCTTCTAGGTTCTGTGTCGTGAGGGAGGAAAGGAGCCCGATTGTGTGTGTTACCAGTGGACTGAGCCAAAGCAACGGTCGTGTGCGTGTGAATTCCGTCTGTGAGGCAAGTATAAGCCCAAGTAGTATGAACACCGATTGATATTGCTTTGATTGTTGTGTTTTTATTCTTCATTGTGTGTCTCAGTGTTGGACATCCCTATTGAGTTAGTTTTGATGTTATCTTCCTGTTTTCAGTCGATTTCAGTTGAAAACATTCGCTTTCTGTATGTTTGTAACTGTTGCAGGAAAATGACTCCGTGCACTCACGGCTACACCGTGAAATGTGCTACGGCTAAGCCGTGAAATGGCTTACGGCTAAGCCGAGACCCAGCCGTAACCCTGACCGTAGATCAATACAGGGTGACATCTGAAAATAACTGAGAGTTAGCAAAATGCTACTCTTCTACGGCCCAGCCTGATCTAAGCCGTACATTGTACTACGGCTAAGCCGTGGATCAGGATACGGCTGCGCCGTAGAGTAAAATACGGTTGAGCCGTAAATACGGATGGATATTTTGGGGAACCTCGGCTCCGCCGCAGTGCAGATTACGGCTAAGCCGTAAGATGCCTACGGCTAAGCCGTAAGGTCACCTACGGCTACACCGTATCAGCCTGAGAACTGAATGAAAAGGACTAGGTTTAAGAAAGAGACCGTTATGACTTTCATATTAGAATGTAGCTAACCTGGACATGCCCAATGGAATGTTTGAATGACATGAATGATCTCGAGGGCTGTGAATCATTCATGCTCGTATCCAGTTGTTTAGCACCTCCCCATGGGTGTTGGTTTAAGGGACTTCGGTGCACATTCCAGACACTGCCACACTAGACAATGGTGCATTGGACAACTTAAAACTACATCAACATGCACGGTTAGAAACACTGGATCAATAGGTTAGGATTGGTTTGTAATTGACCTTGATTCGTAAAAGTACTCTGATTTGTATAGCATATTGATTTCGGTTATGCCCTCTTATGTGTTCTGTGCTGGACCTCTCGATTTTGTGGGAAATACAGCAACCCCAGAGCGAAGCCCGGGCGGGACCATTCTATTGATACTCATTGTCAGTGTTTCTTTTATTTGCTTATCTGCATTCAGTATCAGTATCAGTATCAGTATATGTGATGCACTTCCTATTGTTCGTTTAGTGAGATATGTGAGATCTGTATGTGATATGATTGATTGATTGAGGTGCATCATCCGATTTGATTGTGACTGGTATATGGCACTACTGAGCCTCAGCCTTCGGATGCCCGACGGGGTAGCCCTTGGTTTAGTTATGTGTTTGCCTCTGCAGAGTGTTCAGTCCTGGGACTCCGGACCCCGGGAACTAGAGACCCATGCGTACCCTGGCCCGGTCGCTGGTGTTCTCATTCCGACTGCTCTCGAAAGGGAGAATATGGCCAATGTAGTAGCCACTTTGACTGTTATCTGTTTATGATTCTGATAGCATGTATATTCATTTGCACAATTTGCTTAGTATACGAACATGTCTTCTATGGATCTTGCATTGTGACTATTGCTCATTATTAGACACAATTCGTGTTATCATCTTGTGGCTTATATTTTGCTAAGTCGTTGTACTTATGAGTTGTCTTTGTGTGTTGCAGGCTCAGATCCCTCTCCCGATCCTGCGTCGGTCGACCCAACTCCAGGAGAGGCGCGCGAGGCCCCCTCCGTCCTAGAGGAGTGGACTTGATCCATCCTCCAGAGTACGGTTTGCATCATTTTGTTTTCCCCATTCATTTAAGTCTGAGTCTATTTGGGGGATTTTTTTGTACTTGTACCGTGGGCTTTGATTGATATCTGTATTTTGATTTTTGATTGTTGTAAGCTCGCTCTATTGTCATACGTTCTTGTAATTGTTCTTGTCATCAGTTTACTGCGTTTGAATCCATTTGTCTTTTGGTATGTTGTGGTATGCCTTGATACGTACAGCTTCCGCGTACAGTTGTTTGCACGTGTGAATGATCCCTTGTGTGTGTATGCGTAGACGGGGTCTAAGTATACGTGCACGGGAGTACGTGTGTCATTGGTTAGACTTTCTCTGACCCCCGGTCCCTGGGCTCGGGTTGTGACATCATCAGTAAAACCTTTTAACATTAATCTAGGGTTGGCTTCAATGAAATACAACTGACATTTTACAATTCTTAAAACATAGGTGACAAAAAAGAAAAAGAAACATCTTGGATCTTCAAAAATGCCATTTGGAATTGGAAGAACGTACAATTAGAAGAACATACCTTTGGCCGATTTGGAGTCTGACTCAATGCCGCGAGCAGAAACACTAACTGGTTCTTCTTCTTCGCATCCAACTTGAAAGAGTTCGCAAATCGAGTTGATGCCGCCAACGACGGAGGATTCTTGGCGACAACCTGTTCGCAAATCTGTTGCGATCGAGTTCCTAGAGTCCAATGACGACATCTTGTTCTTCTTCACAAAGTCCGAGTGAAGGCTGCGAGGAATCCATTGATGAATTCAACTGATATTCAAACCACTCATACAATAGGCTTCGAGTTGCTTTGATTTCAACACCATTGCAAAGATCTCGTTAGCATGAGTGCGTTGGAAGAAACGGATCTAAAATCCAAACTCCGAATGTCTCCGATAATGTAAAAACTATTTTTTGTGCTCCGATTAGTCAAACTTCCCCATTAATGATCAAACAACCAATCTTTCTCTTACACGCCGTAGATATGTTCGAAATGAATCAGTAGGTGTAAATGGACCTCCAATTGGACATAAGATGATCAAAATAACGATGAAACAAGTATCAGCCATCTACTCGGTCATGTGACCTTCTGCTGATATCACTAATTGCATCAGGATGATGTCAGCACTGCACTGCTGGTTGGTGAACTTGGTGATGCACACGAGTCAGGTTTGACTTGACCTGAACCCAAACTCGCCTGGAGCAGTAACTGGGCCAACGAATAGGTGTTCGGTTTGATCTGATCCGAACCGACGTGGCCCAACAGACCAGGCCTAAGATGTCGTCTTCCTCTTCCTTTTTAAGAAGGGTTCTGCAACCTAAAAGCGGAAGAGCTCTGGTCCTCCTCAATGGCCACGGAAAGGAGGCAACAACGACCGGAAGAAGGAAGCGAGGATGGGTGAGTGGCGAACGGCGATGACAATCTGACAACAGGGACGAGCCTAGACCTCTCTGTTCTCTCCAACTAGAACCAGGGACCAGTTGGTCTGTTTCTTCTCAAAGAAATTGATCATGTGGCCCCACCAGAGATTGAAACCAATCTCTTTCTCTGTTTCCAGAAACTCGAATCGGCAGCGATTTTACAGAACAGAGGCCAGACCCTTCTTCGAGATCTCACCACAATCCGAGAACCTCTATTCTCTCTTACTGAATCCAAGAACTATGAAACCTACAGTAGAACCCAAGCACCCTCTGCAACTTCGAGAGCCCAGACCTTCCTTTCATCTTCTCCAATCAGCACCAGTAACCCAACCGAGCCTTCTGGTTTCTTTGATCACACAACCTCAGTAGCCCTCTTACTCTTCGTTAGAAAATGGAACCAACAGTAATTTTTTAAACCTCTTTCTCTTCTTTTCCGACTCCGAAAACCAAAATCCTCTGATTCTTAGATCAGATCCAAACCTAAGAACCGCCACCTGCGAAGACTGGGGGGAGGAAAAGAGACAGAGAGAGGAAGGGAGAGGAACGTGGCATAGTGAAAAATCGAAATGAATGTCCACTGGGTAACTCGAGTCGGCTTGTTCGAGTCTGACGATGGCTTATTCTTTAGATCTGATCTGAGCAGAGCAGTTGGTGAGGATTGAGTTCGCAGGAGTTCGTAGATCTAAGCAGAAACCCTTAAAGGAGTTCGTAGATCTGAGTAGAAACCCTTAACCACTATGATAAGCGTTTGATTTGAAAGCTTCGTAGGAAGATTCATAGCAGGATATGTGATAAAAATAAAGTTTGAAAAACAAGGGAAGTTGTTTTGAACGTAGAGGATTGATAAGAAAATAGATCAAAAAAGATGGAAAGTTGGGATGCTGATGTGGCAGGCTAGGAAAAAAGAAAAATAAGGGGTGCTAATGTGGCACCCCTCATCGGCCTCGATTTTTAGAGCTTTACTATATATAACTAGTGCTTCAATGGGCACGGGCCATGAAAAACTAATAAATAAGTCTTTTTAAAAATTATTAACAATTTAAATAAAATATTAATTGATATTATGACATAAATCATAGTGAAAACATAGTTAAAATATTGAATTTTTATTTTTTTGAAAGGAGAAAATATTTTCTTTGAATAATAGATGTATAAAAGTTGAGAGTGAAAAAAAAAACCATTGAAATTAAGTCATTCTTAAATGATTAAAGGAATTACATGTGGTTTAAGGAAAAAAAGAAACGTTAATATTTATTTATTGGCATGCACTTGTTTCAGTAGTTGCACTTGGTTCATCTTCTCCACTTATCTTGATAGTTACGCTTATTTTATCTTATGCAGATCTTTTAACTTCTGCACTTGTTTCAATTTGAGCGCTTGTCTCAATAAAGTTATTTGATTTCGGTATTATAATATATCATCGTAAGTGGATGCCCACATTGGGACCTACGTAAGATAAGGGGATTTCTTAGGGTTAGAGACCTACATAAGATAAGGGGATTACTTATGGTTAGAGTCTTTCCCTATTAGGTTGCTTGGGGAGGAAGCAATCTTATTCTATAAATAAGATCCTTCTCCCCCCATTGTGTACACATATCTATTAATAAGAAGATCTCTCTCTTCCTCTCTATTATTTTCTGTTTGACTCTCTCTTATTTTTCAACACATTCTCAACACGAAAACTCTATTGTTAAGTGGTTTGAATTTTACAAAAAAAAAAAAAAAAGGATCTTGGCCGAGAGATTTGCAGGAGATCTCTCTTTATTCTTCTCTTTCTTCTCTTTCTTCTTTTTGTATTACAAAAATGGTGTGATCTGTTTCAATCCAATCCGATTAGAAATAGTCTGTAAACGGATCCAAATCTTATTCGTCTTGTTACTGTTGTTGTTGTTGAAGAAGAATCTCTGATCTAATCTGACTCGACCGGATCGGATCCAAGAACATCACCATCAGCAACAAATCTAAGATTCGATGTCGACGCCAACATGCTTCAGCTTCATGGCATCAAGGGACTGGCTTTACCGTCACTACTCGGGCTCCGGCCTCCGCTCATCCTCCATTGACTTCAACGACGGCACCATCATGCACTACTGGGTCCCCTTCGACCAGTGACCAGACAAATAGTCGCTAGTGCTCATCCATGGCTCTGGCGTTAATGCCTCCTCCTCCATCATCCTCAACGTCGGCCTTGCCGAAGTCACCGCCGGTACTATCTCCATGGGTCTCGGCAGATACCTTGCGGCTAAGAGCGAGGCGGATCATTACATGCGGGAGATGAAAAAAGAAAAGGAGGAGATTGTAACACTCCAACCCAACTTAATTGAATTTAGCGACTAATAAATAATGAATTAGTTGTTAATGATGTTTTGCTTTTATTTTGGTTTTGTTCTGGGTCATGGATAGGTAGTTGGGTTAAGTTGAACCTAGATTAGGTAGGCATGAGCCCCTTTTTGTAATTTTAGATTTTGTAAGACGTTGTCATTCATGCATCATTTTGGCATCAACACGTGTCTTTCGTCAAGCTCGTCAACTTCCGTACTCGACTCATAGGTGCACGACGTCATTTGTTTCCGTTGGACCGTCATTCGACTTGAACTGTAATTAGTGTAACCTTTTGGACTTTCTTATAATTTTTCTTATCTTTATCCTTATATAAAGCCACATGCACCAACTTTCCTCCTCATTTCAACGTTGGGTTCTTCTTCTTCTCTGTCTTTGTTTCTTCTTTCATTTCTTTTCCTTCCTGATCAAGAAAAGAAGAGGAGAATTTGTGCACTTACACTCTCGGTTCATCTCTTGTTGTGAATTTAAGGTAAGCTTAGGTTCTTGTTTTCTTCTCTTCTCTCCTTCTTCTCCACATCAGTACTACTATATGCACTCACGTTTCTCTCCTTCTTCCTTTTTTTGCATGCATGGGGGATTAGAACAGTGTGTAGTCGGCGAATTTAAGCCCAAGGACAACAAAGAGCTTGTTAGAACCCATTTAAGGCAAGTATAAGCATGATTTAGATGAACCATGTTGGTATATGTTTGATTTCAAATAATTTGCTTAATCTCGCATGTGGAATGTGTTTTATAGCCCATTTGTGTTGATTTCTATCCTTTAGATGTTGTTGTTCCCCTTTTGTATACATTCAGTTATTTCTGTAACAGGTTCAGAAAAACAACCCTGTGCAGTTTATGGCTAAGTCGTGACTACCTACGGCTCAAAGTCCAAATAGCTGAAAAACTCAGTTTTCTTCTACAGTAAGGCTACGGCTAAGCCGTAGGCTAGCCGTGACCCAACTGTAGGTCAAGCTACGGCTTGATTTTCAGAGAACTGAAAATTTGAGCAAACCTTTTACGGTCCAGCCACAACTAAGCCGTGCAATGTATTACGGCTAAGCCGTAAGCTTATCACGGCTAAGCCGTAAGCCTATCACGGCTAAGCCGTAGAGCAAAATACAGCTGAGCCGTAGAGCAAAATAAGGTTAAGCCGTAAATGCAGATGAACAGTAAGGGGAATCACGGTCGAGCTGCAATACATATTACGGCTACACTGTAAGATGTCTACGACTGAGCCGTAGGTCACCCATGGCTGAGCCGTAAGACCTGTGAAACCTCAGAAAGACAGGTATTAACAGGGACCTTATAGGGCTTTTGAGTTAAAAAATAGGCAACCCTGACTTGCCCAATGGAATACGACAGAAATGCATGAATGATCTCGAAAGCTGCAACTTATTTATGTATGTTATCTAGTTGTTAAACACCTCCCCATGGGTGTTGGTTTAAGAGATTTCATACACTCTTTTGATACACTGCAATACTAAACAACTGTGTATCGGATAACTTAAAACTACATCATCATGCATGGTTAGAAACACTGGATAACTAGATTAGGGTTGGCTAGTAAGTGATCTTGAGTCAAGTAAATTGAGTTGCATGGCATTTTGTATGACGATCATCGACCTCCACTCTTCTGTATGGTTTAGTTAGTCCTTGTTATGCTCATTTGATCTAGTAAGTTGATTTATTTGATTGTCCGATATGTTTTCCAGCACTTGAGTATCGTATGTATGTATGAATTGATCGTATGCATGTATGCACGTATGATAAATGTTTGATATGATTTGATATGCATGATCTACTCAAGTTCTAGTATTCGTTTGATTCCATACAGTCAGGCACTACTCAGCCTCAGCCTTAGGATACCCGACGGAGTTGAATTTGGCATAGTTTATATGGCACCGCTACAGTAAGTTTATTTCTTGGGGCTTCTGGACCCTACGAACCTGAGACCCATTCGTACCGTGGCCCGATCTATGGTGTTCTCAGTATGTGTGTCCCCAAAAGGGAGTATAGGGCAAATGTAGTAGGCACCTGGTTATGTATCATGTAAGCATTGATTCTGATTGCATGTTTCATTTGTTTGCATAACTGCCTAGCATACGAAGTTGAAACTTTATGATTTGTCAGCTGTTCTTTATTCTGTTAAATACAACATGTGTTAACTTATTGTTGCTTATACTTTGCTGAATCGTTGTATTCACATGTTGTCTTTGGTGTTGTAGGCTCAGATCCCTCGACCGATCCCTCGTCGGTCAACCAGACTCCAAGGGAGACCCCCAATGCCCCATCAGGGCTAGAGGAGTGGATGTAATCACTCCGTCGGAGCACGACAATGTCATACTTGCATATAAGTCTTCCTTATTTTGGGATCTCAATGGATTTTGGGTTTAGTCATGATCTTTATACTTTGTATTTTGGCTCATTTTGTATAACTCTGAACTTTATGTAATCTTTTGTATATCTATTATTTTGTTCAATGTATGTCTCTCGTTATGGTTTGATACCTATAGCTTCTGCGTACTCGTGTTAGCATGTGTGAAATTCCCTTGTGCGTGTGCATTTGACAGGTCTAAGTGTATGTATACGGAAGTACGTCTGTCACTGGTTAGGTTTAATCTTAATGGGGATCGGGTTGTGACAGAGATCATCATTGTCCCTTATACAGAACAGAGATGATTCGGCACACGTACTGCTGTTCTCCAATGTAACTGCCGGAGCAACGCTGCCGCTGCCACCATCCGACCACCCTTTGCTCCCCTCAGGTCTCCAGTTGTCAATATCCCCGTCACTTGATGCCGGACCTGGGATTTTCTCCGCCTCATGCTCTGGTTGCAGAAACTGAAGGGGAAGAAGAGACCTTTTTTCAAGCCAGGTCGGGTTTGGGCCGGGTCAGATTGACCTGATCTATTGTAGCAATCCCAGTCAGTTCAAGCGGGTGCAGTTCGAGTTTGGTCAGATTGACCCGAACCTGTCTGCAGCAAGTCCAGGCTGCTAGAAGCAGCACAGATGTCAGCATGACGCCAGCCACTGACGTAAGCATTATGTCAGCAAATCGTGTGGTCAAAGGCAGATTTTACTGAATTGATGGGTGAAACTTGTTTTTGCGATATCTTGATCATACGACGTCCGATCGGAGATCCATTCGCCCCTACGGAAAACTCGTGAGTAGATCCACACATTAGCACCAAAAGGAGGACGATTCAAAGGTTAAGTAATTTCTCCTTAATTTATGATCTTTTATTATTTTGATAATCATACACTTTCATTTATCTTTATTTCTTTTAAATCTGCAAGTATTTATAATTTTAATTCTTATGATGAATGATTCATTTTCTCTTATCAAAAGGAGATTATGATAGAATTGAAAATCATGGATCATAAAAAAAACTAGAAGTTTTATATAATTAATTGGAACCCAAAGTTCCACACGATATTTAAAACTAAAAGTTCTATATGGAATCAATAACCCGGACTCGAAGTTCCGTAAATTATTTTAGTCTATGAACCAGAAGTTCTTTTGAATTTGGACCAGAAGATCTGTTGGTTATTTTACTTTGAAACCAGAAGTTTTCATATCCACAATATGTACTCGAAGATTCGTTTTCCTACTCAAACCTAAAGTTTGATATTTAGATCCAAAAATAAAACCAATAGACCATAATATCAAGCCCGAAGTCTTGATAGAACCTGAAGTTCTAATTCATGAACCTGAAGTTCTATATCAAATGAATAAACTGGACCTGAAGATCCATACATTAGCTGGAACCAGAAGTTCTAAGATTCAGAATATGAACCCAAAGATTCATATTCAAAATCAAACTTGGAGCTTTGATTTCTAAAAATTCAAAGTAGTGTAGATCGATACGAAGGCCATGAAATGAAACTGAAGTTTTGACAGAACCAGAAGTTGTGATTCAAACCTGAAGCTTTGATAGAACTAGTAATTCTAAGAACCTGAAGTTCTATCTCTAGCCTAAAGTCTTGACAGAACTAGAAGTTCTAATTCGTTAGTTAAGAACCCAAAGTTCTAACTTTCTAATTGGCCAATTCTTCATTATACTTTATCATTGGATATTGAGAACCTGACGTTCTATTTTTATTTGATTGTTATTGGTAAATCGATGTTTACACATTTTAAAATGCTTGGTGATGCTATCAAAGTCGGAAATAAGATATCCCTGGAGGATATGACATATGCTCTTATTTTCTGCATTGTTATATCCCTATTAGACAGGGATGATTACTAGCAGATGGTCATATACCCAATGCTGAAAATAAATGCTAGATTAGTCAAACAAAATCCCTCCAAAAGAGGCAGATATTATAGGTCTTCCAGTAGAGATGAAAATAACTACCCTAGGAGAGGTGATTAACAAGGCATTTTATTTAAAAATTGGGAGCACCTCTAAGCATGGTCTAGAAGATTTACAACTACTGTTATGAGTTTGAATATTGAGTTCAATTTTTTGATATTTTGTTGGATGTTAGACTTATTCTTTTATCCCTCGTATCTTATATTTGCATGCTATATTTGCTTTGAATGGTAAATTTTTTAACTGTTCTCAAGTTTTATTTTTGTGATGCGATTGACTAGTTATACAAGTTTATTATTACTTGCTGTATGGATCATGGAATGCATGAAACTGAGGATAATATCTGTCGGTAGACAGTGCAACAAAACACACTATATTGAAAAAAACCAGAAGTTTTTTTCAGAGTTAGTGTTTAAAATTCGTGCACGGGATCGATCATAGCTGGATCTGTATAAATACTTGAATGCTCTGGAAGAATCTACATAATGATACCTAAATATGCATTAAGGATGCATTATTTTATTTTATTTTTTTAGCAGTTCCTAATGAGACTTGCTTAGATTTAAATACATCAAGATGACTAGGTACCACATATAAACATTATAAGCGAAGGTAACACAAAATATTTATACATTATTACTAGTATTGACAGCCAGAAGCTGATACTAGAAAAGCTAAGTGCATTCTCCTTAAATCTCAGGGCTATATTACAAGACAATCTCCAATATCGAATCATATTCGATTATGATCAAAATGACAAAGTCAAGCCAGACGCTTACACTAGGCCCTAGACTTAGTGAACATAAGGCTTTAATGCTTTGGCATCATAGGTTAGGTCACCTTAGGAGTAATATGCTAAGGCAAATTATTAATAATTCTGTTAAGTACTCCTTTCCGCAAAGGATATCGTGTGACATTTGTGAACCCATCAAATTTCGCCTTTTAGCACAAATTATTAAACCTAGGGTACACTTCCTTTAGCCTATTTTTAAATTTATAAGGCTTGATATCGTAGGTTTGTGACCTGCATGAACCCACAATGTAGACTCTATATTGGTTATACCTCACCCCCAATTATTGGATATCTAGACCCAATGATAGGAGATATATTCATTGTTCGTTTTGCTGATTGTCATCTTGATGAGATAGTTTTCCCACCGTTAGGGGGAGATATGAGAGTTCCTGAAGAACGGCGAGATCAATGTGGAATACTTCCACTCTGTCTCATCTAGATTTATGTACTTCACAATGTAAGAATGAAGTACGGAGAATTGTGCACTTAATTACAAATGAATTCCTTAATGCTTTTAATGATGCAGCAAAAGTGACTAGGTCACATGTACCAGTTATGAACACATAAGCACGAATTAATGCCCCTGTAGGATAAGCATGAATTAGTGTCCCTGTAGGACAAAATTTCAAACATGGTAGCAAATGAATCTGTTACACGTCAGAAGCGTGGCAAATCTATAGGTTCCAAGGACTCAGCTCTGCTAAAGAGGAGAAATGAGCAATTAGGTCTCAATTTTACTCTCGAAGAGGTTATGACAAATTGTACACTCCTGATGAAATACACCATTTCACTCGATAAAAGGTTATGAAAAATTTACTCTCTGTAAAATTCCTGAAGAAATTAATGTCCCAGAAGAGACGAGTCCCGGAAAAGACTTTGGAAGCCCCTGAAGAGGCAATGGGTACCCAATAAATAAAGAGATCTTTATACTTTATAATTATTCAAGAGAGAGATGGGATAGAAATGAAATTATCATCGATGATAGATTTGCATATGCGGTAGCTACACAAATATCAAAGGAAAATGAGAATGATGATTAGGATACAGAACCACGTTCTATAAATGAATGTTGACAAAGAACAGATTAGCCAAAAACGAGAAATGCCATTAAGGAATTATAGTCTTTCAATAAACGTGGTGTATCTGGACCTATAGTACAAACCCTAGAAGGTATTAACCCTGTAGGTTACAAATGAGTGTTTGTAAGGAAAATGAATGAAATTACTAGATAGAAGGCAAGACTTGTGATATAAGGTTTCTTACAGAAACTTAGAATAAAAAACATACACAGACATATATATGAAAATTCTAGAAGGATTTGCTTTGTCTGAAGCAAAGTCAGAGAGTACGTACTCAATATAAGTAAAATGTTTATTGTACGGCCTGAAGCATTCCAGAAGAATATAGTATAATCATCTTAGTGAATATTTATTTAAGGAAGGGTATGAAAACAATTCCATTTGCCTGTGTATCTTTATAAAATCCTTACACGAATTTATAATAGTTTATGAAAATGAAATAAATCTCATCGGGACTCCAAAAGAGCTTGAGAAAATTATTGACTATTTTTGTCTCAGCCTGTAAATTGAGAGAAGTTCTAAAGGGATATTTCATTATTTGTAAATATGCTTGTTATATATAGTTTCACACCAACTCAAAAATACTGGATTGGTATCAAATGAATCTTACTATATTTGCTTCTATTTTATTCTTATGGTTGTAAAGATTCAAATTTTGTAAAATATTCAGATTCAGGATATATCCCTGATCCTTATAAGGGTCGATCATAGACATGTTATATGTTTCTTAATGGTAATGCCATCATTTTTTGGCATTTAACTAAATAGACTTTTGTAATTACTTATTTTAACCATGCTGAGATTTTAGCCATTTATAAAGCCAGTGGGGAATGTGTATGGCTAAAATCTTTAACTCAGTATATTCGTAGTTCTTGTCAATTGCCTCTTAGTACAGGTACCCCGAGCATTATCTGCAAAGATAAAGAGGTATGTATTCAACAGATTAAAGAATGATATATTAAAAATGACAAGACGAAGCACATTATACCAAAGTTCTTCTTCATTCATGAGCTTCAGAAGAATAGCAAGAATGAAGTCAAGCAAGTTTGTTCAAGCAACGATCTGGCTGATCAGTTTATGAAGTTTTTGCCAAAAATCAGTATTCTAGAAACTTGTATACGAGATTGATATGCCTAACTATATGAAAGGTTATCGTCATTAGGAGGAGTAGCCAATTAAGGGAAAGCATCCTGAAGTATGCTATTCAGGATATCTGTGCGCTGTACTCTCTTTCCTTTTCTAGGCTTTATCCTATTGGTTGTTCCTAGTTAAGGTTTTAATGAGACAACATTATGCACGTCCAACACCAAGTCAATGATCCTGTAGAACGTTGTACTCTGTTTCCTTTGCTTTAGTTTTATCCCATTGGGTTTTTCCTTTGCAAGGTTTTAATGAGGTAACTGTCATTGAATGGTGGTCATCTAAGGGAGAGTGTTATAATGTATTATCGTAGGTGGATGCCCACATTGGGACTTACATAAGATAAAGGGATTACTTAGGGTTAGAGTCTTTCCCTATTAGGTTGCTTAGGGAGGAAGCAATTTTATTCTATAAATAAGATCCTCCTCCTCCCATTATGTACACATATCTATTAATAAGAAGATCCCTCTCTTCCTCTCTATTATTTTTTGTTTGACTCTCTCTTATTTTCCAACACAATGGAAGTACTTGGTCTAACATCTTGAAATTTCACATTTTTTTATAATTTAATATTGCATAGTAAACATTCAAATAAAGTAGTAAAAGAAACTGATATGAAAGAAATTGTGTTGATGGCATTAAAATAAAACTTATAATTTTTAATTTTTGACAATAGAATGGTTGATTCTTGAGTGTAACTAATTTCTTCAATTTTCTTGATTGGGATATTTCTTTCTAACGTTAGTTTGTTCATCGTTGACTTTAGTTTTATATAAAATAAATATTGTTTCCACAATGCTTTTTTTATTTTATTTTCCAATAGTTCATGCCAATTAACCTGCAAAATAATAAAAATTTAATATTTATATATATACATGATGATAGTTAAATAAAGGAGTAACTTTATGTAAATAAAAAAAATGTAAAATACCTTATTAGCACATTCTTGAAATTCTTCTTCTATTGCATTTAGGAAAATTTTAAGTACTTCATTGTCCAATAAGAATGATGTTTGCTTGGTGTGATCCACAATTGTTATAATTACATTGTATCCCACAATAAAAAAAATTAAATACAATTGTTTTATAATGTGTACAATAGATAAATATGTTAACTTGATTAACATGACAGCTAGATGGTACGCAAATTTGGTTGGATTGGGGTTAACATGATTCCTAAAACTCCTATTTTTCAACAATCTTAAGAATCTTAAGAAGGCCATTGTTGACTGCAATGACCCATGATTAAATAATCAAGATTTATCGGCTACAGATTACCATGAACAGTGTAGGGTTTAGGGATCTAATTCTTTATATAAATAGTGTCAATCAAAGGGCTATAGATTACTATAAACAGTTTAAGAATATAACAATTACCTTTGTAAATAATATATCTAAATAGTGTTAGTCAAAGGGCTACAAATTACCATGAAACAGTTTAAGAAAATAATAATTAGCTCTACAAGTACCCAAATCAAATAGAAGGGATTTAAACTAAGATGTAGTTGGGAGCATGATGTACATACCTTATCAAGTTTGATGATTCACATGGACCACTTGGGGCACTAAGATGGGATTTGAAAGAGTAACGCTTGGGCACGGGCTACGAAAAAAATAATTAAGTCTTATCAACAATATGAGGGACATGAGAATTCTGTGCTTAGAAGTGAGAGAGGAATACCTTAACCTATGTATTTTTCCAACGGAAGAATGAAAAAATATACAACCATTCTACTTCTATCGTTATGATTTATGAATGAAATAAAGAAGTAGAAAGAAAGGAAAAAATATAAATTGATGTAACTTATATCTTGGGTTTCTTTTTTTAAAGAGTTTTCATGATGAGCTAATCGCTTGAAATCCAAAGATTAGGATGAAATTTATATAAATTGACCCAACTTATATCTTGGGTTTCTTTTTTTAAAGAGTTTTTCTTATCACAAACAAATAGATAACATATATCTTAGGTTTCTTTTTTTTAAAAAGTTTTTCTTATAAAAAATTATTTACTATTCTAAATACAATAATTGAAATAAAATAGGAAAAATTGATAACAAACGGAAGTAAATATTTTCAAATAATGCATAAAACCCACAAAAAGTTTAGCTGGGGGAGGGGGGTGGAATTAGAAAGATAAATTGAAAAAAAAATATTAATATATGTCTTTTAATTTTTTTTTACTCATGTGTTTCATTATGTATACATCCCCATCCCCTAAACCCAAAAGTCAAAAGATAAACTAAAAATAAAAAGATTAATAGAAAAAAGATAACGCACAATTTTTTCTTAATAATGTTTCAATAAATTTTATATTTAAATATATTCTCATTTTTTGGGCCTAGGTTTAGCATGGGCCTTTGCATAAACCTGTGGGTTCAATTATGTATAGCTTAGTTGTGGTTCAAACAAATTTAAAGGTGTGGTCCACATCATTAGGCCATAATTTATTAGACCCATAATTTAGTTTATATCTTTCCATTCACTATGACCATCTATCTATATTTTCTTTCACAGACCCATGTCTTGTTCAAAACTCAAATTTTCGACTTACTCACATCAAATATTTGCATATGAACCCGATATACATTTGAAAAACTCAATTTTGTGTTGGTAGGCCATAGGGTAGTTGATTTTTTGTAGCACAGATAATAACACTTTTTGCTTAATTAATTGAAGAAAAGAAGAATATATTTTTTAAAATAAGGTCAATAAGAAACTAAAGAAAACTTTGATCATATGAGATCCTTATGATTTTGGTCTGGATACACAGAGGACCTGAAACCAGAATCATGAAAAAGAAACCAATCTAAATAGTTATTTTCATTGAAATAAGATTAAAAGGGTGATAACATAATGCTCCAAAAAAAGCTGAAAGGAAAATATCTAAATATATATAGTATAGAATGTACGGCTAGAGCTAGCAAATCCAATCAACATGAATAAAATATAAGAACCAAGAGAGAAACTACATAATATGTACATACCTGGTGATCTACGCTCATCTCTCTATTTCTCTCAAATATCCTTCTAGAGCACAGGAGAATAGAAGAAAGATGTAAATATTTTATATGTGCTTGTGAGTAGATAAGAAAAGGATGGGTGTAGAGTCCAGTTAAAGAGTCCAGGCATGGCCAATAGCCATCTATGTGATTTATCTGAACCATAGGCCCACTCGCCTATTCTATGGATTAATATGGAGTATTATGATGTCCAATGCAAGATGTATGACTTTGTGTTACACTTGTGTCTTGATGATGAATGGTTAGGATTAGTCTAAGATTTTGAATTAATGAGGCCTAAAACTTTAATCACATGGGATCCTTTTGACTTTGATTCGGGTACATAGAGAACCCGGAACCAAAATCATGAAAAAGAAGCTAATCTAAATAGTTATTTTCATTAAAAAAAATATTAAAAGGGTGTTGATATGGTGTTCCAAAAAAAGCTAAAAAAATTGAGAGATTTTAGAGATGTGGTATAGATATTTGAGATAAGAGTCCTTTAGAGAATAGAGAGGGATGAAGTTGTAGAGGGCTAAGAAAGAGAAATTAGGGAGGGAGAGATTTGATAGAAAACCAATGAGAGATTTTAGGAAAATTAAGAGATTTTAGAGATGTGGTATAGATAGAGTTTAGCTAATATGGATGGAATCTTTAGATTGCGCCACGTGTCGCTATATCATAAAAAGAATTACGCCATGTGTCGCCCTTCCATGAAAGGGGTATTGTTATAATATATATAACTAGCACTTCAGGGCCCGCGCCCAACGCGAGCCTTGAAAAATATAATTATGTTTTATTAAAAATTATTAATTTTTAAATAAAATATAAATGAATGTTATCATGTAATTTTACAAAGCATAACAAAAACATAGTTAAAATTTTGAATTTTTATTTTTATAAGAGGAAGGAAATAACCTTAGATTGTATGGATTAGAGAATTGGGTAGATGTTCAAGGTCACTAATGACTATTACATGGCTGATATTTGTTACATTAACATGTCAACAAAGGTGGTTTCATAGATTTGATCAATAATGACAATCATTTCTTTAAAATTCTAATTTATTTTTGCTAAGCCACCTAAGTGAATAGTTTTCTTTTTTAAGGCAAGTACTCACACACTTGTATAGGTCTCTTGTCATCAGGTATTGGTGCTGCCATGAAGCTAGAGGAGGGCTGTGGTGGCTATGGCCCCGCCAAAATTTTTAGAAACATCCCTTAAATTTAGAAAAGAATTTCATGCATTTTTTTACATTTAGCCCCTTTGAGAATTTCCTAATTACATTATGGCCTCTCTATGGAAAATTTTCTGGTTCTACAGGTGGGTGCTGCAGTCGTGCTTATTCCAATGAAAGAGAGATCCCAAGCAAATAACTTAGGTCAATAAAGGATTGAGTTTTTCTTGCACCTTAGGGATATGCTTGTGTAACACTTTTCCACAAAAAACGTAAATTGTTTTCCTCGGTAAGCCCACTTATCCTGTGTTTGGTGTAATATATTTCAATGGAACTGCTTTTTTGCCATGTCAACTTTTTCTTTGGTAACATAGGAAATGGAGTTCCTATGGGGGGCCATGAGAATTCCATTTTTGCAGAAAAGTTGCCCCCTTTATAATCTCATTACCTATTCCATTTCCACATCTCATTTTGTGAGCTCTTGTTGGAAATTAGACTTTCAAGAAATTATTATGAATAACTTAATTATATATGAGTTACGCAAGTTTTTCATGGAAAACTGCTACACTAAATAGAAAAAATTAGTTTTCAATAAGAAATTCACATCCACACCAAACAACATTTACATCATTTCATTAAAGAAAAACACTTCGCACCAAACGTGAATTTTATGGTTCCACGGAACTCCTTTTTTGAGGTATCCAATTACCATAAAAATTGTTGATGTGGCAATTTCCTCTTTTCCCGGAGATGGTATGTATACAAACATGCCCTAGAGGCAGAATTTGCACCTCAAGAATCTCATGAAGGGTGATGAAAATTTTCAATCCCCACCATTCATAGAGTAGGGTCCCTCCCGAACACCCTTCCCTCTGTCCACCCAATAGTGTTGAATCAAATCTGGCTTGGAATGACTCATCAACATGCTATTGGTTGCTGCATCATGAAGTTGTGTGCAAACCACATCAGGCCTGGATCATATATATCTAGCAAACATCTGGGCCGTATGTGGAATATGATCACATCGTGACGGTGAAATTGACCCGTGGGGCCCACTTAAGAAAAAGTAGGCAGATTAAAGTATGTGGCCTTTACTATCTTTATCAGGATCTATGACGTGGCATCTCCATATATTGGAGTAAAAAAACTCTATCCACATCCATGCGTTCTAAATCACATAGGTGGAGGATACAACTTCTCACTCAAAACTGAAATGGATTCGAGATCGAGTTGTTTGCAGCCCATGCCATGGCCATAAGTGCTTATCTCAATTCTCAGTAATAATGTACTGGTTCATTGTTTTCCACCAAAAACTACTTATCTTTCAATGTAATTATTATGGAAAGATTGATTTACAAAATTTTAAAATCTTAAGCTCCAAAAATATTAATGTGGTGCAGAGATCTCTAGATTGTCAAAAAGAAGGGCGATCCACGGTGAACTGGGTCAGCAACTTCATTATGATTTTTGAAACTATGATAAAGGCCAGCAACTGGGTTCATTGTGACTACATATAACAAAGTACATGTTTACTTGTCCATACACAATGGAAAAAAAAAAGAAAAGAAAAAGAAACATGCTGGAAACATATATTTGAATACAGCATTTCCCTTTCACCCATGGTAGAGTTCCTACAAGGGCAGTGCAGAATCTTCAATTTTTGCCTTGTGAGGCCTCCAGATCAAAAGTCACCTCATAGAAGTGTTAGTCCCATCTGGGAGATCCTTTCTATAACATGCTGTGGACGTACGTATGAAGATTATGCTATTTGAATTTTAGGATCACTTTAAGGAGAGAGATATTTAATAACTGCAAACGCCCAATATAGAATCAATGAGATTTTGTTATGAGATTTTTAGGATGGCTTTAAAGAGAGTGATTTTAGGGTATTAGATTCGAGATTATATTTTAAGAGGATTTGCATGAGAGGTATCGAAATCCTGGGATCCTAAAACTTAGCTTTAAAGAGAGTGATTTTAGGTGCCACATGTCACTCTCCCACGAATAGACTGCGCCACGTGTCATCCTCCCGCGAAAAGGGGGATTGCTTTAATATATATAATGTATAGAGGCTTTTTTAGAAATTTTGAATGGCCATATATATAAATGATTATAAAAATATTAAAACATTAAACGGTTTTTTTTTTAGATTTTAGAGGGGCCATATCTCATGCTGGCCCCTTTGGTTTAGCCAATGGCCTTAGTGTAATGTGATGTATGCTCAAAATAATGTTAGAGGAATCCTAGCACATATTTGGGAACAAAATCAGGGGGGAAAGGATTCTTGCTTTACATAGTGTCCACCTAGATCTATGTTTGGTACACGCAAATTTTCAAGGCACATTAGGTAACATATGAAGATTTCACAGATCTACAAATTCTTTAGTACCCCTACAAATTACAAGAGGTGACCTGAGATTGGGCTTCCTTGATTTTTAATCCAAGCTCTCCAAAAGTAGATCTGGTCCAACCTTTTAGGTGTACTTTGAGGATCTTGAGTTTTTGAGCCAAGATGTATTGGGGATTTCCTAGGACATTGGAACTCCGGCATTGGGCGACTTGGTGCATGAAATCTGGGTGTTGGGTCCACATCTCCTCAAATTTGAAGGGGGTGTTTGTGGCTAAAGGAGAGGTAGAGTGGCTAAGAAAGAGGGGGCTGTGGTCTGAAGAAATTCGAGGCAAATGGATGATGGCAGGGTCTTTGAAATTCTCAATCTAAAGGGTGTTTGCAAAAGCTCTATCTATTTGAGTTTCTACGTAAGATCTTCCCTATCTGTTGTTTACCCAAGTGAAACGAGGTTCTAAGAATTTGAGATCTGAGATGCCTAAAGCCATGACCATGTTTGAGAAGTCTAAAAGAGAAGTCTCCTAAAATGCACCAGGGAATGGGGAAGGATGATAAAGGGGCTGTTAATGAGGTGCTACCATAAACAACTTCTCTGATACCACTTGTAGTAGGATCTCAGACCCCATTGAGCTACCACTTATTCCCAAAACCAATTGATGATGGAAAACTACAAAACAATGGTTTTATGGATAAGTGATAGCTCAATGAGATTTAAGATCCTATAGTGGTATCAGAGCCTGATGAGGTTAGAGGTTTGAGTCTCCTCTCGGGTGGTACTAGTGAGGAAGGAATGTTAGATCCCAGTACAACCCTCAGGCACCCGCATGGAGTGATGCTAACAATTTCCAAATGAAACACAACAGAGATTCATTTGGTCATTATACAGAGTAGATTCTTTAACAGAGAAATCAAACAGCAACTAAGCACTGTCAAGCATTTAATCAATCATTATTTACAAACAGTTAAACATATGCCTAATCAAGCATATAAAATAAAAGCTTCAATTAACATGACAATGATAATAAACCATCTGAACTACCAGTATACACATCTTTTATGCTAAAATACCCCACTTGATTAATGGCCTCGATGGCTGGATCCATCTTTTATACTCATCGCAACCACCACTGATTCTCGTATTTATATTCAAACAACATGGCTGTGCACCCAACATTATCCTTGGCAAGCTGATAAATACATATAAGCTTGATTTATAGTGCTGCACATTTTCATCTCCATCTCCATCCCAACATTATCCTTGGCAGGCTAATAAATACATATAAGCTTGATTTATAGTGCTGCAAATTTTCATCTCCATCTACAACCCAACATTATCCTTGGTAGGTTGAATAAATACATATAAGCTTGACCTGTACTATTGCAGATTTTTATTTTAAAAAAAATTCCTTTTCGTCGCCAAACATATTATCATCTTTTTTAAAAATACTTTTAGCGACAAAATTATTTCATTGGCAAACGGTAAAGCCTTTGGTGATGAAATTATTTCGTTACTAATTAGTTTTTTTAATTCTCTCTTTGTATAATTTTTACTATGAAATATAATATAAGTTCTATTATATTTGGAGATAAAATAAGACATCACGGATTGTGATGTTATGACAACGAAACCAGATTTCATCACCAATTTATTTAGAGACAGGACAATAGCAATGAAACAGGCAATAAAATTCTATCGTCACCATAAGTAATGTGCGTCGAAATAATATTTGAGCAATGAGTGGATCAGTACTGACATATGTGAGCAGGCATGTTGTGTAGATATTAGATTGAATTGATCATTCGCAGCTAGGCAGCATAGGTGTACAAAATGCTGGACAACTTGTTATCCCTGAGAATTTGTCATATTTATAAAATAAGCAATGAGAGATGATTTTCTCTAGTGCCCATTCGCTTTATAGCTCATTTAGATCTATACCCATTTTCATGGGGTCCCATAAAATTCAGGGGGTCCCCCTTTGGGGATGTTTTGGATGAGCGTGGAACAAAGTTGGATGTGAGATGTGAAAGGATAATATTATCTTTCTATCAATTATAATATGTGAAGCGAACTAGTTTGAATTTGTAATTTTAGATTTGATATTTGCTTGTGCCACGTATGTTAACAATGAGAGACTCGTATCTCGATCTTCCACTCATCACCTTTAATGCTTGTAAAAACAGCTCTTGATGTTTCATGTTTCTTATAAATGCCAAATCATATAAGGCGCCATTCTATGAGAAATCCTAATTTGTAACTCTCTCTATGCCAACTTTGTAATGGTAGCTCTTTTTCTCTCTTTCCTTCTAAATGGCATCAAAGCCTCCGATAAATGTGATACCGACTATAATGTAATATCTATCAAGATAACTCTCTCCTTTTCCTTATAAATGAGATCAAGAGGAGATTTTATTTTTAATGGCAATGTCCAATTCAAATAAATGAATATAAACATGAGATTCCTTATACTGGAAATATTCAATTCCTAAAACTGCAAAAAACTCAAGCACTAAAGGCCTCCGAGAGGTATGAATCTCCCTTTCCCTTCACTTTGTTTCTTCTATGGCACCAATGGATATTCTATTTTTTTTAATCTTATCCTTTCGTTTAGTGAGAAACGAAGCCTAGATGCTCTAATGATATAGCAAGCAAAATCTATTATGCAGCTTTATAAAAATTCAGAAAAAGGAAATTGATATGGGTCTTGTGGGAGATCAGCAAATAGAAGCGTTAAATGGTCTAAGCAAATGGTGGGGAGAATTGGGTATGGGTGATGTCCAGTGGAGATTGGGTTTATGCTGGTCGTAATGGAGACTAATGGAGAAGAACTTGGATCTAAGAGTTTTACTTTATCTAGTATTAGTGTAGTGGAAATTATTGTAGAAGTAAGTGAATAGCTAGAGGTTACGGGTTGTGAGTTCGTGCTGCTTGACCACATTGGGGCTACAAGGGATTTACTATTGTTGTAATTTTGATATCACCTGTTGTGCACATACATGAATCCCAAGATCAACAAAAAAGCAACCACATATAAGAAGAGACACAAAGACTTACGTGATTCACCCAAACAGGGTTACATCCATAGCATAGAGACGATTATCTTCACTATGACAAGTAAATCATACAAAGACTCTCACTCTCTTACATCGTCTCTCCTATGTGGTGTGGGAACACCACAGGCAAGAGAGCTCTCACCTCTCTTCAACTGCAAGATCTAAGGTTACAGACTATACACATATATAATCCCCGCTTTATTGGCCACCAAGAAAGCCGTGGTACAATTACCAAAGCACCCTTGACCTTAAACCGGTCACTGGCTAACCCAATGGACCCATCTAACTAAACCAGAATACAAGACATAAATCCAACATTTACCCGGCTCCCCCTGGGCTAAAGGGATTAGTCCGATTCAAAGGGCCTTGACACCCTCCGTTAGTAAAAAAAAAAAAAAAGTGAGCGAATATATGGATAACTTTTTGAATGGGTATCATACAAAGGAAATCCTATGGTTGTTAAAGGTGTTAGTTTTCGCCAGAGGTATAATTGTTTGTAGTAGTTGTTTGGTTGGTTCAAACTTTTAGAAAAAGAAAATTCTGGACTTAAACTGGATATCTCAAGAAGTTCAACTCAAAATTAATTATAGTATAAAACAATTATTGCTTTCTTCTTACATTTCTTCAAATAAGAAATTTGGTTGTCAAGCAAACATCAACAATGAGCTTTATGATATTTAAACGCCAATACTCTAGCTAATTATTTTGATTCACCATCGTTATGTTAGATTTCTCAAAAAAAGGTAATTGACTAAATAATTTTGGTCAACCTAAATCATATATAAGCTATCCAAGTCTTTCAACTAACATAGTTCTCTAGAGATGGACATATGCTTCTTTGGTACTAATTGCCATCATTGGATACCATTAATAATTTTGTAGATTTGGCACTAATTGGGTTGATTGGTCTAACTTTTTTATTTTACTTTTCTTTCTTTGTTTATTTTTTTATGAAAACTCTTTATGTTGCAACTGTGATTTCATAGGAAGTTGGCATTCTTTAAAAAGAATGGGCACCAAGACACCCTTGCAAATGGCACCAACTTGGTTACATCTTCTTTATTTAATTATATTTATTGCTTTAAAATAATTACGATAAAAATTTAGAGTTATGTGTAAATATACACATTTCGTGGATAGGTGTTGCGGGAGCACTGACAAATGGCCCATTATATTGGTTATAATCTTGCCTTTTTTTTTTTTTTGTTACTTTGGTTACAACCAAGTCTAAATTGATTCTTTGAAGAGAAAAATAAAACATGGGCATTTTAAAAATACCAGGCCCATCTCTTTTTCTTTCATAAGATATTAGTTAAAATTAGTTATTTTATTTTCTGAAGTTTAGAGTGGGCCATATGAGGTGTGAGCCTAGCTGTATTTGTAAGCAAACATATTGTCAATTTATTGAATTTGTAAAAATATTGGTATTTATTAATCACTATCGGATTGCGTTAGATTTAACCTCATTGCCATTTAATTTAAGATCCCCTGTGCCATTTTTCTTTTTAGATTGGCGTTACTAAATTACAAAGCTTTGCATTGAAGGAGTTTTTAATGATCCAATTCAAACGGATATGTTGTGATGCAATTAATGGGATGTGCCATTGGAGGGTGAAGGAAAGTAATCAACAGTTAAGTTTCAAGTTTCTTAGGAAAGGTTAATCCATATCCTACGTGTATCCACTATTGAGTTGTATCTAGTTAAAGAAAAATCAAAAGGTTTCTTTACTCCCGTGTCTTTGTATTTTTCATATTATTTACATTTGAAGATATGCAAAGTGATATCACCAACCTAGACAATTGACTCTTATGTCGGGATCCTCTGCTTCTTCTCCTTTTTATGTTAACTTTCATTTTGATTTTCTCAGTCCTTTTCTCACATTGGTTATTTTTTACTTTAGGTTGATGTAACTTGAGTTTTCTTTTCCAATATGTGAAGTTAATGAATAACACATTTTTTTTTTATTAACATACTACACTCTAAACTACCTCTATTGATTTTTTATTTTAGACCATTAAATTATGAATACCACTACTTAGTTGCTCGTGCTAAGAACAGGGCCTTTCCGCTACTAGTAAATTAAACTGGTACTTCTCCTCAGATGTAGTACATTAAGAAAAGATCCAATAAAGCTCGCTGAGCTCAACCTATAATGGAAATTACCTATAGGAAATGAATAATCTCACACGACTAGCAGAAACGCATGTTCTTAATATTGTTGATGCAGACCTGATGTGAACTATTTCATCATTTTTGGTGAAAATAAATATATTTCGGATCTTTGTCTCTTCTTTTCGCCTGCAGATTCCAATGCCAACGCTTGAACCTATCATGCTTGCCCGGGGTATCCAGAAGTGCTTAAATGCCAGAAGTTCCCTTTTTGTTGGGTTAACAAAGGAATTTAGTAATGTGATATCACAGATTCTGATTTTATTTGATATTATAAAAACTGCACAAGTATTCGTGGGAAAAATATCTCAACTTTCACCATCACCGAGCGAGGTTATCCATGGCTGAAGATTGCCGTAGGACAAAACCCCATCCTAAATTGAAGAATTTTGAAATGGCAGTATCAAGTGGCTTCTTGAAGATAGATCAGGAATCCTATCATAAAATTGAAGGACAATACCGATGTTACTTGTATAGCAGGTGATCCATATCCTCTTTATCTCATGTAAAGGGAGTCGGTATGCTTGTCTATATAAATGAATGAAAAATACAAGCAGAAGAACTGAATAGTTTAAGAGAAGAAATCCATTGTCTGCATAACTTTAATATTTTCACAAAACTCTCTTTAGCTTGATGGGTGAATTAAAAGCAAAATCAACATCCAAAACAAGCCACTGAGTTATGTTACATACAACATTGCTACGTAAATTCTCTCACATCTTTACTGATAAAGAGTATATCTACGCCCAGTAAGTTGTAAATTATGCTATACCTTGAGATCAATCAGCTGAGACAATGTGATTGTACTGAAAGGCACAGGAAATGGGGGCATGCAGGTAGATAGCTCCTTTGAAACATGCTGCATGGTTGGGCGAGACTGAGGATGGTCTTGTAAGCATGCGAGTGCGAAAACCATCATAAGAATGACTTCATTTGAGACATCATCTACTGGAGGTGGGAGACGCTGATCCAATACATCCTTTAGGAGGATGTTTTGGCTATGTGATGTTGATAGAGAGCTGATTAACTCACCCGGATGTTTTCCCATCATCGCTTCCAGTGCTACCACTCCAAAGCTAAAAACATCACACTTTTCTGTTACTCGCATTGTGTAAGCAAGCTCTGCAACAATAAAATTCAATCATGCTCTGTTCTCTGTACTAATAAATGGCTTGATTTTTTTTTTTCTACCGAAAGTTCAAAACAGTAAAATGCAAATAGATGGCAAGTTATTAACCTGGAGCAATGCACCCATATGTGCCAGCTGGTGTGGTCCAATTGGATGAATCAGGATTTAGAAGTCTGGCCGTGCCAAAATCAGAGAAACAAGCTTCAAAATTCCACCTCAACAGAATGTTGTTGGTAGATATGTCTCGGTGCACGATTGGTGGCATGCAATCATGATGCATGTATGACAAAGCATGTGCCACTCCTTTGACAACCTTCACCCTTTTGATCCAGTCTAGTTCAACTGCTGCTTGATCACTTCTTAGAAAGCTAGCTAAGCTCCCCCTTTCTATGAATTCATAAATCAGAAAATTGTGTTGCGCATGGAAACAGAATCCATACAGTCTCACAATGTTGCGATGCCGAATTTCTGTGAGCACCCGTACCTCATTTCTAAATGCATCTTGAGCTGCAACATCTCCATCTTCAGACAAGTGAATCTTCTTAATGGCCAATAAATGACCTGTCGCCAGCTCTGCTTTGTAGACTTTCCCATAACCTCCTTTCCCAATGCAATTTTTGTCATCAAAATTCTCCGTAGCCGAGATGATGTCCTTGTACAAGTCGCTGCCATTGTAATTCAAAACTGAAAATATATCTATTTCGCCGCTGCTTGTTTCTTGTGCCTTTCTCTCTGCAATTTTTGCTCTATGCTTGAGAAAATAGATAATTCCAACTAACACAGTAACAACAAAGAGAGCCAAGAACACTATAACAACAGCAAGGACCACAACTTTACTTGTATTACCACGCCTGCTAGAGGATGAATTACATGGAGGCAAACCTTTTGCATTACTACATAAGCCCCTGTTGTTCTGAAAGGCCTCTGGTGAAGCGCGCTTGATGGCTATGCCATCTGGAAGAGGGCCCTCCAATTGATTGTATGACAAATCCAAGAACACCAGACTTACCATCCTTGCAACACCGGGGGGAATGGACCCAGAGAGCTTATTGTGCGAGAGGCTTAGGTTTTCCAACATCTGTAAACTTGCTAGCTGCGGTGGTATTTCTCCAGTGAGTGAGTTGTGACTGAGATCAAGGTACCGCAGTTGGGATGGTTGATTGGATGGAATGCTTCCATCAAAATTGTTTTGGCTTAACTTCAAGAGCCATAGTTTGGAGAGAGCACCTACTTGTCTGGGGACTGGCCCACTCAATCTGTTCACAGATAGATCAAGCATCTCCAATTTAGATAACCTTCCCAATTGAGATGGCAACATGTGAGAAAGTTGGTTACCACTCAATTTTAGACTGATTAGACTTGATAACATTCCTAACTCCTTTGGAACCTCTCCAACCAGAGCATTGGAAGAAAGATCAAGCTCGGCTAATTGAGTGAGCTGTCCGAGTTCGGGCGGTATGCTACCAGTGATCTTGTTAGAACTAAGGCCAAGCTTAGTCAAATTTGTGCACTTTCCCCAATTTGGAGAGAGTTCTCCAAACAAATTATTATTGCTCGCATCAATGTACATGAGATTTGGATACACTCCAAAGGCTTGAGATATATTTCCAGTAAGTTGGTTTTGATCGAGCCGGACCCTGATCAAACTTGTGCAGTTCCTCAAACTTTTCGGAATGGGGCCTTGGAAGTGGTTGTTGGATACAAGGAACATTTCAAGTGACCCACGTTTACATATTTCATTCGTAAGATGGCCATACAAGTTGTTGTATGACACATCAAATTCTTGTAGTCTTGTGAAATTTTCCATTTCTTTGGTAGGCATTGAACCAGATAACTGACATCTCCCCAGGAATAACACAACAACCGTAGTCAAGTTCCCCATGGTGGGAGGGATAGAACCAGAGAGGAGATTATCAGACAATGAGATTTCAATCATTTTCTTCAAATTCCCTAATTCTCTGGGGATGAAACCAGAAAGATTGTTTTCAAATAGATATAAAGAGGTTAGATTGGTCATGTTTCCTATACCAGAAGGAATGGAACCAACTAGATGGTTATTTGGCATACCTAGTTCGACCATGTTCACCAGATTTCCAATCTCCTTAGGAATGGTTCCTGAAAGCTTATTTCCAGCAAGGTAAAGACACTCTAGGTAGGTCAAGTTGCCTAGAGCTGGTGGCACCCTCCCCATGAGTTGGTTTGTGTAAAGGCTCAACTGTGTAAGAGATTCCAACATGCCAACTTCCGGAGGGATGGTGCCAGAAATTTGATTTTCTGAGAGCATCAAATGAGTAAGATGGATCAGATTCTTTATAGTGGAAGGGATGGGACCAGTCAGATAGTTAGTTGACATCCATAATTGGGCCAAGTTGGTTAGATTGCAAATTTCTTCAGGTATTGGCCCTGAAAGCTGATTGTAGGACAGGTCTAGATGAGTAAGCTTTGACAGGGTGCCAATGCCGGTGAGAGTTGGGACTTGTCCGCTGAGATTGTTAGAGCTGAGATTGAGATGAGTGAGATTTGGAAAGGATGAGAAGTTGAAGTTGTCGAGCGTACCCTGTAAACTGGTGTTGGAAAGGTCAATTTGCGTGATGCTTCCTTGGTCGTTGCATGATATTCCGAGCCAGACACATGGGTTTTGGTTGGGAGACCAAGAAGAGAGGGATTGGGTCTGGAGGTTGGATTTCCAATGGAGGAGGGCCTCAGCTTCTTTTGTAGTTGATGCTTCTTCACCAGTAGTTTCAAAGACAAGCCAGGCAACCGCTACAAAAAGGACGAGGGATGAGGATGCCTTTGAGTTCATGTTGGTATGTTCTGAGATCTCCAACTTAAAAGAAGAGTTCTTTCTAAAACTTACTAGATGTGGACTCCCTACGCTTCCTCTGAAACATTATATAGAAGAAGAAAGCGATGGACGGTGAAGGCCAATTAACTAACCCGTCCAGATTAGGAGAAACAAACCATCTCGAGAAGTCGTAAAATTTGTGGAGTAAAAATAAGAAGTTAAAAAATTCAAGGATTGTCTCCTTTATTTTTTTTTTTTGTTGGTAGAAAGGATTGTTCTCTCGAGTATTGAGAAAGCCAGATCTCAGGTCCTGTGGAAATTTTGGACAAAAATATCTTTGGTTTGTGCTAATATGAAAAGAGGCTTCTCCTTGTAAGTTGTAACCAAGGACATTGAAAGAATTTCTTTGCATCTCCGCGCGGACTTTGAATCTGAAATAAATAAAGAAAAATTCAATGATCCATCAATAGTCTATGATGTAGATAGTCCAGTATATTAAAAATTTTTGCATAAAAGTTTATCAGCCAATTGTGATTGGGAGGGCCTGTGAAGATTTTCTGCAATGGGATAGGAGTGGGTCTATCAATTGGCCATGATGTAGGGAGTCAAGTATATTGAGAAATTTCGTAGAAAAGTTTATCAGCTAATTGTGAGGGCCTGTGGAGATTTTCTGCAATGGGACAGGAGTGGGTCTATTAAGAAACATGTATGAATTGAAATGGGAAAAACATCTTTGGCTTGTGCAGCTTCTCCTTGTACCAAGGACATTCAAAGAATTTCTTTCTATCTCTGCGCAGACTTTGAATATGAAACAAGTAAAGAAAGCTTGAATGATCTATTAATTGACTGTGATGTAGAAAGTCAAGTATTGATAAAATTTGCCTAAAAGTTCATCAGCCAATTGGGAGGGGCCTGTGGAGGTTTTCTCCAATGGAAGTGGAGTGGAAAGGATTGTATTTTTTTTCTATTTTTTGGTAGAAAGGATTATTCTCTTGAGTATTGAGAAAGCTAGATGTCAGGGTCCTGTGGTCTATTAAGAAACATGTATAAAAATGAGATAAACATCTTTGGTTTGTGCGGGTTCTCTTTGTAACCAATAACATTTAAAGAATTTCTTTCTATCTCTGCGCGGACTTTAAATATGAAACAATTAAAGAAAACTTCAATGATCCATTAATTGCCTATGATGTAGATAGTCAAGTGTCGATAAAATTTGCCTAAAAGTTCATCAGCCAATTGTGAGGGGCTTGTGGAGATTTTCTCCAATGGAAGAGGAGTGGAAAGGATTGTATTCTTTTTTTCTTTTTTTGGTAGAAAGGATTGATCTCTTGAGTATTGACTAAGCCAGATGTTAGGGTCCTGTGGAAATTTTCTCCAATGGCATTCAAATGGATCTATTAAGAAACAAGCATGAAATCGACAAAAATATCTTTGGTTTATGCTAATATGAGAAGAGGCTTCTCTTTGTAAGTACTATCCAAGGACATTGAAAGAATTTCTTCTCATTTCAGCACGGACTTTGAATTTGAAACAAATAAAGAAAAATCCACTGATCCATAAATTGACTGTGATGTAGAGAGTCAAGTATATTGATAAATTTCGCATAAAAGTTTATCAACCAATTGTGATAGTGAGGGCTTATGGAGATTTTCTGCAATAGATAGGAGTGGATCTATCAATTGACTATGATGTAGGTAGTCAAGTATATTGAGAAATTTCGCATAAAATTTATCAGCTAATTAATAAAACGTCTTTGGTTTATGTGGCCTCTCTTTGTAACCAAGGACATTTAAAGAATTTCTCTCTATATCCATGTGGACTTTGAATATGAAACTGTTGACCCATAAAAAAAAATTTTACAAATGTTGCAACAAAGACATTACAAGCAAATTCCAAACCAAAGATATATAAACATTGGGATTGTGGAATGGTGAGTCAAATACTACATCCAGATATTTAGAGCTAGTGCAATCCATTCAGAAGACTTCGGATGAGCTTGGAATGCAGTATTTCAGAGTTACTGGACTCCAGTTAGCCACTCAACTCACCAAAAACCAAATTCAGGGTTCATTGGCTCAAAAACTATGGGTCATTGAACACACTCGAGTTTTTGGATTACCAAAGTGGATGAAAATTACATGGCAACTCCAAAGCATGCTTGGGAATGATGTTTCAAAATTACAAAGCATTTGTACTTCATCTTAACTCAAAATCAAACTTCAGTGACTGTTTGCCAGCTCCTTGGGGATCACTGTGAAAATTGATACTTTTATATGTCAAAGCAAACCCAAACTCGAGGGAATGCCTTCAAATACATTCAAAGACTATCTTGCAAAGTTTTAGAGCATTTAGATATCATTTAGATCCAAACTCAGTTCGGATGATCGCCTACTAAGCTCTGTAGGGTCACTGTACAAAGTGACACCTCGTGGAGGTCAAATCAGCTGAAACTCCTGGAGGAAACTTAAATTATGTTTAAGGGAAACTCTACAAAATTTCAGGTCAAACGGACATCATTTGACCCAAAGTCTACAAACATATCAACTTTGGCTCAGTGACCCCCAAGCCATGGGTCACTGACCAAAGTTCCGCTTCTCGATGTCCAAAATTGATAAAATTTAGACATAAAACTTTAGTCATGCTCCAAAGAGCTTTTGAAAATTTTAAGTTAAGCGGATTTCGTTTGATCCTACTTCCACTACATGGAAGCTCAGAAGTCAATGAACCCCGAGCCATAGAGGTCACTAATCAAAATCCTACTTCCAGAAGAGCAAAGCTGATGGAATTTTCAATAGAGATTCAAAATATATTCAAAGTTAGTTCCCCAAAGTTAGTTTCCTAAAGTTTCAAGTCAATTGAACGTCGCTCGGGTAAAAAACAAGCTTATTGCCCACAGTATGAGGTAAATAATGACTTAGAACATGCAATAAGTGGGTCACGGCTCAAAATCCTACTTAGAAAAATCCAATGAAACTTGGATGGACACACCAAGATACTCTTGACATCAGTCCCTCCAAGTTTCAAGTCAAATTGAGGTTATTTGGGCCTTAAACAGTTGAAACAAGGGCCCCATTTTCCTGAAAAGTCAATTGGGAGTGTTGATGAACTTCAGAAGATCAAAACGAGTTAAAATTTCTATGAAATACTAAAAATAGTGTCAAAAAGTATCTCTCCAACTTTCGTGAAGATTGGACATCGTTCGTGTCCCAAACAGGTGAAAACGGTTCACATATGTAAAAGTCCAAAAATAGGCCTTGGTAGTGACCGCGGCTAAGGTCACTAAGGGAGTTGACCAACTTCTAAAGGTCAAACAGGCTGAAATTTTGATGACACACTCAAAATAGTGTCAAAAAGTATCCCTCCAAGTTTGGTAAAGATCGGATATCGTTCGAGCCTCAAACAGGCGAAAAAGGGTCCTATATGTAAGTCCAAAAATGGGCCTTGGGAGTGACTGCGGCTGCCGTCACTGAGTGAGTTGACCAACTTCTGAATATTAAAATGGGTTGAAATTTCTATGATACACTTAAAATAGTGTCAAAAAGCATCTTTCCAAGTTTTGTGAAGATTGGACATCGTTCTGCCCCCAAATCGGTAAAAACGGGTCACATATGCAAAAGTCCAAAAATAAACCTTAGAAGTGACCTCGAATGTAGTCATTGACACATGTGGAGCAGTTCCTATAGTTTTTGATGGTTCTTGCAAGGTCCAAACCCGAGTTAATTATGATTTATCCTAATTAATCTTATTTTACCTTAATTAATCTTGTTTTGTCTTAATTAGGCTAATTGAGCCCAAATCTCCAGAGGTTTGGGTCATGGATAGGTAGTTGGGTCGGATTCGAACCTTACTAGGTAGTCCAGGACCTTTTGTATTTTAGCATTTTCATGTTTTGTATCATTAATGCGTCATATTAGTTGTATTGGGTGAGTTTCATCTCGTGGGACATCTTTTATGTTTAGCCCAACTCCATTCAAATTCATCTCGGCCCATTTAAGCCCAACTGACTCAACTTAAGGATCTAAGAAACCAAGAGGGCTTATCTATAATTTCCAGAAACCCAATCAGTTAAAAACCCAAAACCCACCTTCAACCCATTTTTTCTTCCCTCATTTTGCTGTAGCAACGGTCTCCTCCCTTCCCTCCATGCTCTTTTCTTCTTCTTCTCTCTAATAGAGGTGATTGAAGCCTTGCATGCAATGAGTTTGGGTTCTTTCTTCCTACTCTTCACTCTTCTTGCTCTTCTTCTTGAAATCAAGGCATCATCTTCTTCCCCTTTGCTTGTAGGAGACTTGAGGTATGAAAACCCCATCTCCATTCGAGTCATTGGGTTCATTGGGGACAAAGAAACCCAAGGATTTGGCATGCATGCATCTCATGCTTTTGTATTTCCATGCACATTCTAGATCTTCTTCCTAGGAGAGCTTTTTGTACCTCTACACCAAGGAGTAGATTGATTTAAGTGAAGCACCATGCATCAGGCAAGTATAAGGATACATTCTCTTTACATGCATGGCTGATTTCTTGATCCTTGATGTATTCTTGTGATTGCCCTTTTTACAGCTCCTCTAATTTTAAATGGATAATGCATGGAATTGATTCATGATTTTAATGCTTTTGGGATAAATAAAATGATAGTAGTCGTTAGGGAACCTAAGAATGTGGAATGGATGCCTTTATATTGGGTTGAATGCAGGTAGAATAAAAGAATGGAAGAGAAAATCAGTTGAGAAACTGAACACACTCGTAACAAAGTGCTTCGGGTTGACCGGTAGGTCCTAAAGCTAGATTGGTCGAATTGCCTCTTTGGGTAGTCCGACCGGTCAACCAATCTGTAACACTCCGACCCAATTTAATCTGATTTAGAGACTAATTAACGATGAATTAGTTGTTAATTGTGTTTTGCCTTTGTTTTTATTTTGTTCCAGTTTATGGATAGGTAGTTGGGTTGAGTTTAACTTGGTTTAGGTAGACATGAACCCTTTTTTGTAATTTTAGTTTTTGTAAGACGTTGTCATTCATTATCATTTTGGTGTCAACACGTGTCTTTCGTTGAGCTCGTTCACTTCCATAACTAACTCGTATGTGAACGACATCATTTGTTTCCGTTGGACCGTCATTTGACTTGAACTGTAATTAGTCTTAATGTTTGGACTTTCCCGCAAATTGTTTAATCCTTATCTTTATATAAGTCAAGTGCATGCACCGACTCTTTCACTCTTCCTCTTCACGTTGGTTTATTTCTTCTCCTTTTCTTCTTGTTTCTTCTTGTCGATCAGTTAAGGAAGGAGGATTTGTGCACTCATGATCTCGATTCCTCTCTTGTGTGGGTTAAGGTGAGCTTTGGTTTCTTGATTCTCTTCTTCTTCTCCTTCTTCTTCATGTCAGCTACTGCTACATGCACTCACGTTCTTCTCTTTTGCTTTCTTCTTTTGTATGCATGGGTGTTAGATCAGTAATTAGATGTGTGATTTGAGCCCAAGGACAACAAAGAGCTTGGTAGAACCCATTTGAGGTAAGTATAAGCATGATTTGGACGAACACATGTTGGTATATGTTTGATTATATGAATACTTCTTTAATTTTGCGTGTGAAGTGTGATTTACAGCCCAAATGTATCAATACCATCTCTTGGATGATTGTGTTTTCAGTTTTTGTACATATCAGGTTGTTCTGTAACAGGTTTAGAAAAGTGACCCCATGCAGTGTACGGCTAAGCCGCAACTGCCTACGGCTCAAAGTCTAAAGAGCTAAAAAACCCAGTTTTCTTCTACGGTAAGGCTACGGCTAAGCTGTAGGCTAGCTGTAACCCAACCGTAGGTCAAGCTACAGCTTGATTTCCAGAGAGCTAAAATCTAAAAGAATCTTCTATGGTCCGGCCACGGCTAAGCCTTGAGGTGTTTTACAGCTAAGTCGTACCCTCACCGTGGCTGAGTCGTAGAATAAAAACAAGGCTAAGCCGTAAATGCGGATGAACAGTAAGGGGAACCACGGTGAAGTCGCTGTGCATGTTATGGCTTGTCACGCTTCGAACCCGAGAATTCATGAATTTATTGTGGGTTTCGAGGAATGACACACGTACCCGCGACAATTCGTGCCATGACAAGACATGTACGAACTGTCACAAGGGTAATCCCACAGGTACGTGTGAGGAAGATCCACAAACACGTATTTTCAACATAGATATTCAAGCGGAAACCTAGAGATTTTACCTGTAATTATATCATGAGCATCCATAAAACACCCATTCATTTTCATACATTAAATAAACAAGTCTGTTAATTAACCCATCTACATGCATAAGACATGGGAATCTATAATTATGCAAAATATATCAATGGAAGGTGAACCCTAAGTCCAATCCCAAAATGTTCCCTGTTGCGCACTATTGAGGAGAATCAAGAAAAGATGTCCTCTTCGCTCCACTCGTTCATGTCCCGAGGTAACATTGGGGTTGCCTCCGGGATCGCGCTGACTGCCGGATCAGCAGCGGGTTCCGCACCTGTAACACCATAGTAACTTAGTTAACACGACGATTAAGCAAAGATAAGGATACATGAGCTTAATCATGATAGATCTACTGAATTAAAACAAATAACATAGTAATTAATAGCATGAATAAGGAATCACGACTAATGAATACATCATATCCAATTGACAACCGAACCTCCTATGGGGAATAAAATAAGTGGTAACGTTTCCCCTCCTTCCCACAGTGATATTGTCCGCTTTAGGCAGGGCCCCCTGGGAGTCCCCGCACGGTTTTGCTTCTAGGCAGAGCCGCCCTGGAATACCCAAAACGCGTCACGAGGGGAGTTATACTCCTTGGGCGGAGCCGCCACAGAATACCCATAACGCGTCACGAGGGGAATACGAGGGCACATCCTTATATGGCCAGGACTAGGACACTCTCTTAAGTGATGCGGGACTTTGTTCCCTCAGGATCTAAGAGGTCCACACCCATCACTCTTATTGAAGATGTCAATCATGGAATCACAACTAAGTAAGTAAAATACTGACTATCCATAATGCTTACTAATATAAACCATCAGGGGAGTCAAAGTTGCTATCAATATGAATGCAATTAGATTATAGGTTATCAAGGACAATTTCTAGCCAATCCTAGACTAGATAATCCGGGTTTCCAAGGTCATTCAACTCGGTGTATTCATAAGGTATTCAGTATCCCGATGTTACTATTCTTGGTGTTACCACATGTGTATACAAGGACACATCGCCTTATGCCAACACCCATGACTTGACATTAAAACTATCCGGAGATTCACGAAAAAAAGGGTGACAGCTCAACACTCCTCTTTCTCCATGTAAATCACCGTTGGGCTAGTTTGGGGTAGCAAAGGATCCAATTCTATGGTCCTGGAAGGTCTTTGATTGAACCTACGATCTATGGTAATGTGTGGGTGGATATCTCGGTCTCTTTTTAAGGTTTAAGAGAGTAACCCATTATTAGGCTATCCCATAGACTATAGAAAGTCCATAGTCAAGCATAGAATTCATTTTGGAACACTTCTCTAAAAGTTATAAATCAGACTTACTCGACCGGTCGGATATGGGTCCGACCGATCGGTCGCTACTAGAAGGGAAATTTGACCGGTCGGGCTGGGTGACCGACCGGTCGGACTACCCAGAAGGCAACTCGACCGATCGAGCTTCAGGACCGACCAGTCGGCCCTAAAGCATTCTGTTTTTGGAGGGTTTCCTTCCCCAAATGTTTTTCTTTTCCAATACTCATTCTACCTGTAACAAAACCCCTCCAAACACTTCCATTCCATACACTTGGGTTCCCGAAAGGTCATTAACACTTCTATTCATCCAAAATCACCATAAATCACCATTTAATCCATGCACTTTCCATAAAGCTGTAACTTTAGTAAAACCATACGATCCATCAATAATCAAGGAAATCAAGCCATGCATGTAAGATTAGGTATCCTTATACTTGCCTGGTGCTTGGTGCTTCACTTAAACTGATTTGCCCCTGGATTAGATGAAAGATAAAGCTCTTTCTAAGGAAACCCTAACACATGCATGAAGAGAATGAGAATGAAATGCATGCTCGCTCAATAGATGGGTTCTCTTGACTCTCATAGAACTCCATAACTCAAATGGGGAAAGGGGATTCCTTACCTTAACTCGTCTACAAGCAAGGAGAAGAAGATGGTGCCTTGATTCCAAGAAAGAGGGCAAGAAGAATGAAGAGGAAGAAGAAGGAAACTCTACCAACTTGCATGCATGGCCAATCACTCGAAAATGAAAGTAAGAAATGAAGGAGATAATGGGAGAGAAGGGGAAAACGGCGCTACAACGAGATGGGAAGGAGAGGAATAAGGATCGATGGGGTTTGGGGATTTTTATAGGAATGAAGTTTCTAGAATTTACAAGAAAGCCCTCTTGGTTTTTAGATATTTCCGGTTTTAGTCAATTTGGGTTTGAATGGGCCGGAATGAGTCCAAATGGATTTAGGCCAAACATAGAAGATGTTCAACAAGATGAGACTCACCCAATGCAACTAATATGATACATAAATAATGTCAAATCATAAAAATACTAAATACAAAAGGTCTTGGACTACCTAATAAGGTATGAACCCGACCCAACTACTTATCCATGACCCAAACCTCTTGAGACTTGGGCTCAATTAGCCTAATAACATCTTAATTAGAGTAAAACCAACTTAATTACTATAAATCATATTTATCTAGGGTTGGGGCCTTACACGGCTAAGCTGTAAGATGCCTACGACTAAACCGTAAGGTCACCCACAGCTGAGTCATAAGACCTTTGAAAAATAAGAAAGATAGGTATTGAAGAGACATTGTAGAGCCTTTGAATTAGAATGTAGGGAACCCTAACTTGCCCAATGGAATGTTCCAAGAATTGCATGAATGATCTCGAGGGCTGTGACTCATTCATATACGTTATCTAGTTGTTAAGCATCTCCCCATGGGTGTTGGTTTAAGGAATTTTGATACACCCTCTCGATACAATGCAACACTAGACAACGGTATATCGGATAACTTAAAACTACATCATCATGCATGGTTAGAAACACTAGATAACTAGATAAGGGTTGGCTAGTAAATGATCTTGATTAGATTGAATATTAAATTGCATGGCATTTTGTATGACGGTCATTGACCTCCAATATTCTGTAAGGTTTGTTCGTATCGTCCCTGATATGCTTTTTTGGTAGGGTAAGTTCAATTTGTTTTATTTTTTGATATGTGTCCCTAACTTGAGTTTTGTACATATGAGGTGAATGTATGAACGTATGATATGTGTTTAGTATGATATGCACTTTTAACTCAAGTTCTTATATTTGTTTGATTCCATATGGTCAGGCGCTACTCAGCCTCAGCCTTAAATAACCCGACGAGGTTAAATTTGGCGTAGTATATATGGCACTGCTGTAGTGAGTTTATGTCTTAGGGCTTCCGGACCCCAGGAACTCAAGACCCATTCTACCTTGGCCCGGTCGATGGTGTTCTCAGTACGTGTGTCCCCAAAAAAAGAGTATAGGGCAAATGTAGTAGCCACCTAGTGTGTACATGTCATGTAAGCATTGATTCTGAGAGCATTATTCATTTGAATGCACAACTACGTAATATTTGAAATTGAAATTCTATGATTTATCCATTACTACTTATTCTGTTAGATACAATATGTGTTAACTTGTTATTGCTTATATTTTGCTGAATCGTTGTATTTATGAGTTGTCCTTGGTGTTGCAGGCTTAGATCCCTCGACCGACCCCTCGTCGGTCAATCAAACTCCAAAGGAGACCTCAGATGCCCTTCAGGGTTAAAGGAGTGGATGTAATCACTCCATCGGAGGGTGACAGTGTTATACATGCATATGGTCTTCCTTATTTTGGACTTTCAGTGACATTTTGGGTTTATTCATGATCTTAACTCTGAATTTATGTAATCTTTTGTCAAATATCATTTTGTTGACATGTATTTCTCATGTTATGGTTTGATACCTACAACTTCCGCGTACATGTATTGACAAGTATGAATTTCCCTTATGCATGTGCATTTGGACCGGGTCTAAGTGTATATGCACTGGAGTATGTGTGTCCTTGGTTAGGTTTTAACTAACCCCCGATCTCCTGGGCTCGGGTTGTAACACAATCTGCCTGACCGGTCGAATTTTGTTTCTAAATATGGTTCGACTAATCTGACCAATACCCGATCAGTCGGGTAAGCCTAACCTTCAGGTTATAGGAATGTGTTCCAAAAATGAATTCCGTGATTAACTATGGACTTTCTATAGTCTACGGAATAGCCTAGTGATGGGTTACACCCTTTAATCTTAGAAAGAGACCAAGGTATCCACCCACCTTTATTATAAGTTGTAGGTTTAACCCAAGACCATTTATGACTATAGAAGTGGGATCCTTTGCTACACCAAACTAGCCCAACGGTAACTAAACATGGAGAAGGAAGAGTGTTGAGCTGTGACTCCTTCCCTCTTGATTCTCCGGTTAGTTTTCAATGTCATGTCATGGGTGTTGGCATAAGATGAAGTGTCTTTTATATATATAATGTAACACCAAGAATGGTAACACAATGACACCGAACGTCTTATGAATACACCCTATTGAATGACCTTGGAAACCCGAATTATCTAGCATAGGATTGGCTAATAACTATCTTTGATAACCTCTCAATCTAATTGCATTCATATTGATAGCAACCTTGACCTAAACATGATAGTTCATATCAGTATGCGTTAATGATAATCAGTGTTCTACTTAGTTGTGATTCTATGATTGGTATTTTCATCAAGATTGAAATACATTTCCGTATGAGTATAAATAGATCAATATATGATGAGTATGGGTTTCAGATTAATTCTGATATACTTGGAGTCGGCGCCACTTAGCCTATACCCCATAGGAGGTTCGATGGGACCGAATGAGAGTATTTTATTAATTATCTACTGCAGTAGTTATCAGAAGAGTGAGTCAACGCTTTTAAAGTAGCTAGTCGGTCTTGGCCCGATCGCTAGTGATTTCCCACATAGCAGTATACTCTTTTATTAGAGAGGAGATAGCAATGTGGTTGCCATTTGGTATAATGTGCTCTTTATTCATGATTCCTTATTCATGCTTACTCATATGTAAAAGTGCCTAGATTTCGATATTGCTCTCTTTTAATCATTACATTATTTTAATTCAATTGTTATATCATGTTAAGCCGATGTATCTTTATCTTTGCTTAACCGTCGTGTTAACAAGGTTACCATAATGTTATAGGTATGGAACCTATTGCCAGTTCAGCACTCAGCGCGCTCCCGGAGGAAACCCTAGCATTACCTCGGGATGTGAACCAGTGGAACGAGGAAGATGTCTTTTCTTGATCCTCCTCAACAACGTGAAACAGGGTTATTTTAGGTTGACTTAGCTTAGCCATGGATTGGTTTAGGGTTCATCTTGACACTTGATATTTTGTATTATTTATGGATTTTTCGTACCTTATACATATAGTCGGGATAATTAACAGACTTTATTTATTTAATGAACTGAAGTGAATGTTTTATTGATGCCTATGATATTTACAGGTGAATTCTCCAAGTTTTTGCTTAATTAAATTATACTTGTTGATACATGTTTACGGATCTTCCTCACATGTACATGTGGGATCACCCTTGTGACAGTTAGTACGTGTCTTGTTATAGCGCGAATTGTCACGGGTACGTGTGTCATGCCTCGAAATCCACAATAAATCCCCAATTCTCAGGTTTGGGGCGTGACAGTTCCCTCCACTTCATTTCAAACCTTAACTTTCCATAACTCTTTTTAACTCCCCATAACTCCCCAAACTACTATTGAAGTCCATAAAAAAGGAGGTTTAACATACAGATAAAAGACAGAGAGTTCCTACAAAAAAAAAAAAAAAAAAGAAATTCATGCAAGACACAAGGCATTCTCCAGCACTCCAACCCACTTCTACTTCTTCTACTCATTCACTCAAGGTGAGAGATGGTTCAGAGAAGGAAAGGAAATATGGGTATCACTTAAAAAAGGACTATATTTAAGCATTGGCGAGCTTTCGAAAGATGATGTTTATTCCTTTGTTTTTCTCACTTGGGGGGGGGGGGGGGGGGGTGGTGTTTCTAGCTATCATGGAAGTTGTGAACAAGCTTCTTTAGGTTTCATTCTGTCCCTTGAAAATCATAGGTTCAGAATAACACAACTTTGGCTTTATTTCGCTGGTTTACGTACCCTTTTCAAACTTGTACAAAAACAGTTCGTAACCAAAGGTGATGATCACTAAGGGGCCATTTATTAATTTCCCCTCATTATAAAGTTAAAGTCATCTTTCATTTCACCACACAACAACCCAAAAGATTCAAATCAAAATACCACATTTCAAAAAAATTCTTTTACCTTTTTATACAAAAAAGTCAAAAAGTTATTTTTCCATCCCACAACTAACAAAAAATATTTACTTTTAACACAAAAAATCAAAAAGTTACATTCTCTTTTTACTAAAAAACAGAATCTAATCATTGGATTGATTTAACTCTTCTTATTTTTTTATCTTTTAAATTTACCATTCACCTCACTTCATTCTACCAGTTAAATTAACAAACAGGCCCTAAAGGTTTTGATCGAATCCATAGCCAAATTCAAACCTCTTGATGGTCACTTAATACTCCAAAAATCATAAAAAAATGAGTTTTAGCACCTTAGAAGAGTCACAGAGGAGAAATAGAAACACACAGAAGGCAAACAGTGGCCACAGAGGTGGAATAGAAACACACAGAGGGCAGGCAATGGCCGAACGGCCATTGTCTATCAGTGACCAAAGGTCACAATCACTAGCAAAATGTTAGTGACCGTGAGTCACGGCCACTGGTAGGAGGCCAGTGACCGTGACCCACGGTCACTCCCCCTGTTTTCTTCTTTTTGCATTTTTTTTTATAATTTTTATGTAATTTCTTGTATTTTTTGAATTTGGGAGGGGTTGTAAACTTGAGGGAGGGGTTGTAAACTTTTAAGAAACATATAAATAACCTGTATCCCCGTAGTTAGGGCATTTAAACTCAAGTAAAACAAAAATGAAATTAATGATGAATTGTAGCTAATTCCCATTCTTTTTAAACGCTTGAAGTGCATGAATGTTAGACTTGAATCCATTACACATGTTGCATCTTTCGAGCGTAATCAGAAACAAATAGAGAAAACTTCAATGATCCGTTAATTGACTATGATGTAGATAGTCAAGTGTTGATAAAATTTGCCTAAAAGTTCATTAGCCAATTGTGAGGGGCCTGTGGAGATTTTCTCCAATGGAAGAGGAGTGGAAAGGAATGTTTTCTTTTTTCTTTTTTTTTTTTTTTTGGTAGAATGAAATGTTCTCTTGAGTGTTGAGAAAGCCTGATGTCAGCGTGCTTTGTAAATTTTCTCCAATGGGATAGGAGTGGATCTGTTAAGAAACTTGAATGAAAACGACAAAAATATCTTTGGTTTGTGCTAATATAAAATTAGGCTTCTCTTTGTAAGTTGTAACCAAGGACATTAAAAGAATTTCTTCGCATCTCCGTGCGGACTTTGAATCTAAAACAAATAAAGAAAAATCCAATGATCCATCAATTGACTCTGATGTAGATAGGTATATTGAGAAATTTCGCATAAAAGTTTATCAGCCAATTGTGATTGTAAGGGCCGGTGGAGAGTTTCTGCAATGGGACAAGTGTGGGTCTATCAATTGACTATGATGTAGGGAGTCATGTATATTGAGAAATTTCGCAGAAAAGTTAATCAGCTAATTGTGAGGGCCTGTGGAGATTTTCTGCAATGGGACAGGGGTGGGTCTATTAAGAAACAAGTATAAAAATTAGAAAAAACGTCTTTGGTTTGTGCGGGTTCTCTTTGTAACCAAGAAGATTCAAAGAATTTCTTTCTATCTATGTGCGGACTTTGAATATGAAACAAATAAAAAAAAATTCAATGATCCATTAATTGACTATGATGTATATAGTCAAGTATTGATAAAATTTGCCTAAAAGTTCATCAGCCAGTTGCGAGGGCCTGGAGAGAATTTCTCCAATGGGGGAGGAGTGGGTTCATTAAAAAACATGTATGAAAACGAAAAAAAAATATATCTTTGATTTGTGCAATTAATGGGAGGCTCCTCTCTTTAACCAAGGACATTCTATGATGCATTAAAAGAAGACAATCTGAAAAGTAAGAATTATAATATATTACAGTCAATGATTTTGGACCCCATTTTGACCAATTTTTTTAAAATTTGGCTTTTCATTGAACCATGGTAAACGCTAAATGTATTGTTTTTCAGATTTGAACACTTGTCCTTTTGGGTGTGTTTGAATATGAGGTAAAGTAAATTAGAGCAAAGTTAACTATTTGAATTTCAAAATTTTCCCCTTCCTTTTTAAAAAAGGTAAAAAACGTAACCACTAAATATTTGAACGATTTGATTTAGTTTCCAAGTCAAAATGTAGACATCCCACCCCAAAAAAGGGGTGGCTTTTACAGATTGATAACTTTAAAACTTGGATTCCACGAGATCGTCACAAAAGTTACCGTAATCTTAGCTAGTAGCTTTACTCGGGTAAAAATAAACATTGACAAATTTTTCCCAAATCCAATGATATCGTAAGTCATAATATTAAATGATTTCCTTTTAAACAGCTTTTGTTTTAAAAATACTGATGCATATCACAAAATCATTGGATTATCTCACAATATTGTGGTTTTTTGCACCAAATTAAGGAAGAAATTGTAGATTTCTAGCTCTTACAAAGTGATTCAAAACTCAAACATATAGTGAAAAGAGAAATACAATTTTTCCATTTTTCAATAGTGTTTTTTTTATTTTCAAAATACTGATGAAGTGGAAGATAACATTGGATTATCCCATGAGACAGTGCATTTTCTTCAGAATTTAGGGAAGAAAATAAAAAGAAAATTCGAGCTTTTACTTAATGATTGCCAAATATGTGTTTCTTTTTCTCAAATCTCAATATATGGTGAAAGAAAATTAATGGATTTTCCTTAATGATTATCATTAGAAAACCCATGATACCATGATCCACAATATCAAGAGATTTGGGTCAAATCCTTTGGAAAAAAAAAATACTAGAGTCAAAGGACTCTACTAATATTTTTGGGATTTTTGTCCTTTTCTCGGGAAACCAAAGTTAAAGAGGGATTAATCAATAGATATTTCATGAAATCAAAATTATAGCTCCTGTTCCTGGGTTGTAAATTTTCTTCATAAGATCCACGTCCTAAGTCTCTTCTGGGCTTCAAGTCAAGTTCTTCAAATGTGGAGTTCTTGACTATTCAATACTATAATACTAGAAAGTCTCTTTTGGGCTTCAAGTAAAGTTCTTCGATTGTGGAGTTCTTGACTATTCAAAACTGTAATAGTAGAACGAGCACAATGACTTGTGCAAAGCACGGCATGACCTACGTGTCATGGTCCCCATTCTATCCATCTAAATGTGACATTTATTAGAAATTTTAGCAAAATTTAGCCACCTTCAGTTTCAATGAGAATTTCATCCAACTTATTAATGACAGTACCTCTTTATTCTTGACCTATTCCATCTTTGCTAAAAGTGTCCACCTTGGGTAATTTTTTTCACTTCCAAATGACTAAGACAAGGAGACCTCCTCTCCCCTTACCATCTTCATTCTAGGGTTGAAATCTTATCTTGCATGCTTAGAATGCTGAAGTGAAGAGATGGATATCATTAAAGGTTTACAGTAGCCAAAGGAGCCATAAGTATATCACACCTCTAATTCGTTGACGGTAGCTTCATTTTTTGGAATGCTAGCCTTGAAGAAGCCAGCTTTATTAAGGAATTTATTGGAAGACCATTGTTATATTTCATGGCCACTTATTAATTTCCACAAATATGCGATTTAGTTTAGTAAGAGGGCTTGACATAAGAGATGTAAATGTATATCAGCGATCCTTCATATGAAGGTTATGGACAAGGAAGAAAAGTATCTTCCTAACTTCTTACCCATTAATTAAAAAAGGCGAGTGAGTTTTGAGTCTCCACTAATAAATTAAAAGTAGAATAACGGGCCATATTTCCTCAGGGATTGTGAGGATGAAGACGTTACATCCACCATTTCATGGGATGACCAATTGGGTGATGGTGGTTAGAAAGAATACATCTCTGATGATAATTGGATCATGTTAGGTTTATATCTTGTATTTCAGTTTAGCCAGATTAGTTCATTGGTCTAGCCAATGATGAATGAGTTTAGAGTCATGGATATTTTGTTCATTATATTGGAGCTTTCTAAGGGGCTAAGAAAGCAGAGATTATATATACATGTAATCTGTAACCCTAGACTTTGGGTAGGAGAGGTGAGAGCTCTTTTTCTCTTGGTGATCATCCACGTATGACCATGTAAGAGTGATAGAGGTGAGAGTTTTCTTCCCCTTGGTATTCGGAGTTTTACCCACCATGTTTGGCACGGGTTGTGAGAGCAAGATTAAGACCCATGAAGAATGAGTAGGCGAGGTGTTAGAGGAGCGGGAGTCCTTGTAATTAATTGCCTAATTTCTTCATAGTGAAATCGATTAGATGCTCAGAGCCTGCGAAGGTCGCTTTTATGGTGAACCACGTAAAATTTTTATGCCGTAGTTTCTTATTTATCTTCTTCTCTATAAGTGTGGTGCATTTTGATGTGTTCACCCTAGATCGGATCCAACAAGTGGCATCAAAGCCACAACAATTTGTATTAAAGCTTCTGCATGTGCACAACAATGATATCAATGCTTCTGCATGTGTTCGTTTTAGTCCGCATCAAAGAGAATAACTCTTTTTTTGTTTTTTATGTGTGATGGCATTGGACGATAAATAGAAAAGAGGAGCATATTTGGTTTTGCAAGTTTCTAGAGGAGCCTAGTTTGATTGCTTGTATAAACGAATGGAGAGAGGAATCTGAGGGTGGGCCATAGGTGAGATGTGATTGGGTTGATCGATCGCCCTATAGCTGGGGCACCAAAAAACCAATTCCAACCAATCCTTGTTTTGAAATTTTCATTGGAGGAGGAAGGGGCGGACCTTTGCATAACCATTTTACCTCCTCCAAAGATATCAATTTTTCGTTTGACAATGGTCGTATTTACACACCATTTGCACAGTACCTCATTTACACTTCTTATGGATTGAACCATTACAAACGTGATATACTTACTTATGTAAATAATTTCAAACAAATGAACCCTTAAAACTGGATTAATTATTCATATGGATTGATCGCCTGGAAATGATCTCTGAATTTCAAGTCATGCTTGATTATCCAATACACAAAATCAAATAACTCGTTGCATGTTTCCAAAATTAACCATCTGACACTTGCGTAGCCTCAACAACCAATCTGACCGACGACAAAAAACTTGGCATATAATCATCTCCCCATCAGAAAAGCTCAAAGCTACATGGCTTTAACAATTTAACACCAATTAATATGTAGGTAAAAGAGAGTAATCTCCGGCCCTTAATTAACCGATCTTCTTTCTTTTATACCACAAAAAGGAAAATGAACTGTCATGGAAATAAATAAAAAAAAAGTGACTCGTCATTTTCCGGGTGGAACCACCAAGTAATCTACCATGCACACATTCATCTGCGCAGCTGCTAATTTCTCAGTCAATTGTCATAAAGCTGATGTACCATGTCTTGGTTGGCTCTGGCAGCAAACATGGGAAGTGGACTACCGGCGAGAAGGAGAAGAAACAAAGCAAAAGTCACTAACACTAGCATCTTCCCATCCGAAATAAACCTTAGCTAGAGCAGTGGTGAGAGCCCCACAATTTAAACATATATGCATGTAAGAAAGGGCAATCTTATAAAAAAAAAAAAAAGAAAAAAAAACAAACACGCTCTTCTTTCCTGAAAATCAAAATCAAGAAGACCCATACAAAGATGAAATCAACTGAAATCAAGAAGACCCCATAATTTGCAGTTTATTTATTTAGTACTAATCTCTCTCTCTCTCTCTCTCTCTCTCTCTCTCTCTTAAGGAGGCCTATACAAAGATCAAATCAAAGATCAAATCAAATCAAATCAAGAAGACCCCATAATTTGCGGTTTATTTATTTAGTACAAATCTCTCTCTCTCTCTCTCTCTCTCTCTCTCTTGCGGTGAGTTAGCCATGAGAGTGAGGAACACCTGGACGCCCCCCAATAAATGAAGCTTCGTGCCCAAATTTCATCAATTTTGGACATCGGGAAGTAGGACTTTGGTCAGTGACCCCTGGCCTGGGGGGGACTGACCTCAGGCTGACATGCTTCTGGCTTTGAGTTCGATGATGTCTATTCAACCCGAAATTTGAACTTTCTCTGAGAGTTCCAGCTACCTTGATCTTCATGGGATATCACTCTGCACAGGGATCCACAGAGCATAGCATATCATCACTTCAACATGTAGGAATGCCGGTTCTCACAGTGATTCCCCAGGATCTGCAAATAACCTCTGTAGCCTAAATTAAGCTGAGATGAGGTGTCTTCGCTGCAGTATTTGCAATTTTTATAGGTCAACAGTCTTGTATTTCGGTTTAGCCAGATTAGTTCATTGGTCTAGCCAACGATGAATGAGTTTAGAGTCATGGATATTTTGGTCATTATATTGGAGCTTTCTGAGGGGCTAGGAAAGCAGAGATTATATATACATGTAATCTGTAACCCTAGACTTTGTGTAGGAGAGGTGAGAGCTCTTTTTCTCTTGGTGATCATCCACGTATGACCATGTAAGAGTGATAGAGGTGAGAGTTTTCTTCCCCTTGGTATTCGGAGTTTTACCCACCATGTTTGGCACGGGTTGTGAGAGCAAGATTAAGACCCATGAAGAATGAGTAGGCGAGGTGTTAGAGGAGCGGGAGTCCTTGTAATTAATTGCCTAATTTCTTCATAGTGAAATCGATTAGATGCTCAGAGCCTGCGAAGGTCGCTTTTATGGTGAACCACGTAAAATTTTTATGCCGTAGTTTCTTATTTATCTTCTTCTCTATAAGTGTGGTGCATTTTGATGTGTTCACCCTAGATCGGATCCAACAAGTGGCATCAAAGCCACAACAATTTGTATTAAAGCTTCTGCATGTGCACAACAATGATATCAATGCTTCTGCATGTGTTCGTTTTAGTCCGCATCAAAGAGAATAACTCTTTTTTTGTTTTTTATGTGTGATGGCATTGGACGATAAATAGAAAAGAGGAGCATATTTGGTTTTGCAAGTTTCTAGAGGAGCCTAGTTTGATTGCTTGCATAAACGAATGGAGAGAGGAATCTGAGGGTGGCCACAGGTGAGACGTGATTGGGTTGATCGATCGCCCTATAGCTGGGGCACCAAAAAACCAATTCCAACCATGCCTTGTTTTGAAATTTTCATTGGAGGAGGAAGGGGCGGACCTTTGCATAACCATTTTACCTCCTATAAAGATATCAATTTTTCGTTTGACAATGGTCGTATTTACACACCATTTGCACAGTACCTCATTTACACTTCTTATGGATTGAACCATTACAAACGTGATATACTTACTTATGTAAATAATTTCAAACAAATGAACCCTTAAAACTGGATTAATTATTCATATGGATTGATCGCCTGGAAATGATCTCTGAATTTCAAGTCATGCTTGATTATCCAATACACAAAATCAAATAACTCGTTGCATATGTCCAAAATTAACCATCTGACACTTGCGTAGCCTCAACAACCAATCTGACCGACGACAAAAAACTTGGCATATAATCATCTCCCCATCAGAAAAGCTCAAAGCTACATGGCTTTAACAATTTAACACCAATTAATATGTAGGTAAAAGAGAGTAATCTCCGGCCCTTAATTAACCGATCTTCTTTCTTTTATACCACAAAAAGGAAAATGAACTGTCATGGAAATAAATAAAAAAAAAGTGACTCGTCATTTTCCGGGTGGAACCACCAAGTAATCTACCATGCACACATTCATCTGCGCAGCTGCTAATTTCTCAGTCAATTGTCATAAAGCTGATGTACCATGTCTTGGTTGGCTCTGGCAGCAAACATGGGAAGTGGACTACCGGCGAGAAGGAGAAGAAACAAAGCAAAAGTCACTAACACTAGCATCTTCCCATCCGAAATAAACCTTAGCTAGAGCAGTGGTGAGAGCCCCACAATTTAAACATATATGCATGTAAGAAAGGGCAATCTTATAAAAAAAAAAAAAAGAAAAAAAAACAAACACGCTCTTCTTTCCTGAAAATCAAAATCAAGAAGACCCATACAAAGATGAAATCAACTGAAATCAAGAAGACCCCATAATTTGCGGTTTATTTATTTAGTACAAGTCTCTCTCTCTCTCTCAAGAAGACACATACAAAGATCAAATCAAATCAAATCAAGAAGACCCCATAATTTGCTGCTTATTTATTTAGTACAAATCTCTCTCTCTCTCTCAAGAAGACCCATACAAAGATTAAATCAAATCAAATCAAGAAGACCCCATAATTTGCGGTTTATTTATTTAGTACAAATCTCTCTCTATAACAACCCAAATTTTTAATTTTAACTTAGAGTTAATCTTGACCCTCGATTTAATCTGTGTTGGACCCCACATGAATAATTAGTTAGTTGCTATGTGGGTCCCATAAATTATTAGAATTTGAAAATCAGAGAGTTGTGCTCAATTTGGAGTTTTATTTACATTAAACCTCTTTTAGTATATTGCTTTCTCGTAACTCTACTTGGGGATAGAATTTAATTTGAATTAAACATGTTTGGCTAAGTTTGGCTAAGACTAAACTTCTTTTAGACCCTTTACTTTCCTATAAATAGAAAGCCTCCCTTCTCCCTTTAACTACATGTACGAGTCCTTTCCCTCTCTTATATTTTCGCTTCCTTCTTAAGGTATGTCTTCCTTTTCTCTCTCTCCTTCTTTTATTTGTTACTATAATGGGTTAATTCTCATGTTCTTCCATGGAAGCATAGATTTTTCTTTTATCTTGTTGCTCTACTCATACCAGTGTTTCAAACCTTTCATCACTGAATTTGTCATCATCATAAGCATTAACATCATCATTACATTAGCCACACATCGAACCGAGCCACTATTTGCATAAATCTTTAATGCCCAGCCTGAACGCAGGGCCGGCTCGAATCAAGTTGAGGCCTAAAGCAATAATTCTAAATGAGGTATTTTTTATATTTTTAATATTATTATAAATACTTTATTTAAAATTTATTTTTTTCCTTTTTTGTAATCCAATATTGCTAATTAAGTCTTTATATTCAAGTTTTGCTAACATATCTTTTTCAATTGATAGTATGTCTAATCCACTTAATCTTTCATGTGACTTTGTTAACCAAAATTAGGATTTTATCAATTTTAATTTTAAAAAACTTCATTATGTAGAAGCAACAATTATAAGTATTGCTAATATTTTCTAGTAGACATATTTAATATTTATAAATTATAACTAATACTATTTACGAAAAAACGAACACTAACTATAATTAACATATAGTATTGGCTTGGAATTAAAAATAAATTTAAAAGCATAGAACCATGGATCTAATTTCGTGATTTATAGATATAGATTACATTTGAATTTGATGCAAATTTTTCAATATAAAAAAAGATTATATTTGAAGTTATCTTCTATAAATTTTTTCAGAACAGAAAATGATTTTTTGTTTGTTGTGATTTTAAGGTTTTTTATTTTTCTTGTAATGACAACATTTTCTCAATGGTGAAATGAGTTTAAAATTTTTTTTTTTGAAATATGAAAAGATAGTAGTTGTTTTTTTTAAATGTAAAAGATGGTAGTTGCTTTAATTACTTTTATGAGGCCATATTCTTTATGAGAAATAAAACGATAACAATTACCTTTTTTTTAAAATTTAAAAAGATTTAAGTTACTTCAATTATTTTTATGAGGCCTTATTTTTTGAGATTGAAAAAAGAGAGAGATAGGAAATGGTTTTTTTTTTGCCTTATTTAATTATTTATTTATTTTATGGGGCCTAAAGCAAAGGCTTTTCTTGCCCACTAGTCGAGCCACCCATCCTAAACGAGCCAGGTCAGACCCAAACTCTCTAGTACTCAAGCCCACCTGCATCGTCTTCTTCATCACCTGTTTTTTATTCTCTTAGTCTCCTTCTCGCTGTCTGTCTTTTCCTTCTTCTTTCTTTTTCAGTTTATTTCCTGTAACCAGAGAGCCCAGCCACTGCGTTTCCTCCTGCTTCTCGTGTTTCAACCTTCTTTCTTCCTCTTCGTTCTCTCTCTCTCTCTCTCTCTCTCTCTGTTTTCCTGCTCTTCCCTGTTTTTATTTTCTTCATCTTACCGCTTCTTCTCCAGTCATTCCCTTCGGCTGGTTTTCTTTCTCCTTGCTTCTTCTCATCTTCTTCATCTTCTTCTTTCTCTCTCACTGTTCCTGACCGAGAATCCATTGCAGAACCTGTCCGGGCATCACCCTTATCACCCAGAATCGATCTCTCGGCCATCACAAGAACCCACTGCCATCTCCTTCTTCTTCCTGTTTCATCCTTTTCTTCTCCTCCGTCTTCTTCTTCTCTCTGTTTCCTGTTTTCTTCTCCTCCTCTCTCTCTATTTCTAACTGACCGACTCGACCCATCGTCATCTTCTTCTCTGTTTCCCTCCTCTGCTTCTTCTATCTTCCTTTCTTTTCCTTTCTTTTCCTTCTTTTTCCTTCTTTTCCTCTTACTCTCTGCAAGCTAACAAACAGCCATGCTGTTCATCTTCTAGCCAAACAGCACCCATCTTCATCCTCCTTATCTTGCCGATCTCTAGTTCACCCCCTGTAGCTTCTCTGGTCCTTCTCTCTCATCTTCTTATTTGTTTTTCTTCTTCCCTGTTCCTTCTCCTCTTCTCCCTTCTCTTGTTCTCTCCTTGCTCCTGGCCAAAGAACCCTGCCAGCCAGGCATTACCCCCGGCCCCTGCAACAGTAGCCGGCTTCTTCTTCTTCCTTTTCTGCTGCATTGTTTCTTCCCTCCTCTGTCAAACTTGACAGCTCTCTCTAATAAACCCAGAACAACAAAGGGCCTATCCATCAGCCTCCTGGCCTCTCCAAACCCACCTCTCTTTTCTTTTCTTCTTCCCCTCCGTTGTCTTTCTTGCCTTCTGCTTCATCTTCATCTACTTCTTCATTGTTTTGTCTTTTGTTCTCCCTTCCTCTGCTGCTGCACCCAGTCAAACAACCCTTTCCTTTCTTCTTTCTTCTTCCCCTTGCTTTCTGCTTCCTTCTTTCTTCCTCCCTTCTTTCTCCCTCGGCTTCTTACTTATTTTTCCCTGCTTCTTTCTCCCTGAACCGATCGGAAAACCAGTCCGGAACTGGCACCCATCTCGGTACCAGTACAGCTTGGTTGGTACCCCTTCTGCATCGTCTCTTCCTTCCCTTATTCTTCTTCCCTGCAACTCCCTCAAACAGCCCCTTAGACATGCTCAGACCGGACCGAACCATGAAGCTAGGCATCACCTCGACCCCTGAAACCGTGCCCATTTCGGCAAATTAGACTGAAGCCATCTTCATCTCTTCTTCTCCTTCTTTCCTGTGCCATCTCTGCAATAATTATCTTCTCTGTTTTGCTGTTCCTTCCATCCCTTTCTCGTTTCCTTCCAATCGAAACAGCCTTCGTGTCCTCCTCTTTTCTGTCTCTTCCTTGCTTCTGTATGGTTTTCTCCTTCGGTTTCCATTCCAGTGCAATCCCAGGCCATCTAAAACCCAGATTCTAATCATCTTCTTATATCTGTGGCCCACTTGGAGTACTAGACTCATTCAAATTGTGCAAACCCAGTGTTACAACCAGCATTACTAGGGGTTCACTCACTAGTTCCTATAACATTTGTTAAGCCAAGCCCCACCCAGTTGAACTCATTCTACCCACTATTGCTGGCACACTTATTTACAACATAATACATGACACTTGGACCCAGTCCCTAGCTGCTACAGAAGTGATTGACTCAAGTCCAACTCATTTAACTTATAAGCAAGCCCAAGTGCATCACCCAATAGTTGAGCCCAACCCATTTAGCCTATATGCAATCATCACCCTTTTACCCATGGCTCACTTGTAGAACCTAATAAATCAGGCCCAAACCTATATGTGTTAAGCCATGAAACATGACCCGTACTCAAGCCTGACCCATATCTAGTAACCCATATCTAGTACTTAGTGCATAAATCTAGGCATTGGGCCCCAACTAATGTATTAGTTACCAAAATAAATCTTAGAAATTGCTCACCTATTACAGGAACTCACACCAAACTTCAAGATCAAGTCGAGCCAAATTCTTCAAGGACTGACAATCAAGGTAAATAGTCTTACCATAGTTCCTGATCCATAGAGTTTTCATATCCCTATCTCAATTTGACTCAAAATGTAAAATTTTTCAAATTGCTGAATAATCCTAGAATATTAGGATATTTTGATGCCTTGACTTGTTTTGGAATACTATGATTGTGATGTACTCGATCTCGTTCCCTTGGCATTATCAAGTTATAAAGAGACTATTTGCAAAGTATTGATCTATTTGCCACTTGATGTGAATTGTTAAAATTGTGATAACATAGGGTTTGATTTGTGATCTCAACCCTTGCTTTTGTTGTGTTTGAAAACTTGGAATTTGTTGCAATTGCTATTGAGCTCTTTGTATTGTAAGGCATTCTCTAAAGTATGTGCAACACACCGTAGAGACACTCACACGTGGATTTTAACCCCTTTTGAATATGACATTGGGATTGGGACCCCTTTGTGCGATATTTTTAGTCTAAAACTAGCCCCTTTTGTTTTGGAGATTACCGGTATTCTCAAGCTTCGTGTCACTTTAGATATGAAATGGCTTATACTTAGCGGGTACATTATGCTTGGTTCAGGTTTAACTCTAGCGAGCACACTTTGTTACTTTGTTTACTGCGGAGATGCCTTTCCTTTTTATTTGCTGATTTGGTTATTTGCTCACTTGTTTGAATTACCTTGAGTCTTGGTCACATTATCTTCTTGTTGCTTTCAAGATATTGCACTTACCTTATTTGATATACTTTTTATGTACGAATCATGACTCTACATTTGATTCCTTTGATTGTTACATGTTTTGCAAGGTTTTATGGTTCATATTACTTGTTGAGTTTACTCACACATGTTTTTCCTCCATGAATTTCGAGGTTGATTCGGAACCTAAGGAAATCTAACTTGCTTTACAGTATCGGGACTGAGAGATGAGCTGCGAAAACTTCAACCTAAGATTTGGAAGATTAATTTAGAATTTTAGTAGTATTGAGAATTCCTTATTATATTTTGAGGATCACTAGCACTTCAAATTTAATTATTATGTTAATTAATTGATTTTGTTATTTAGTGTAGATATTGATCATGTTAGCCCATTTGGATCATTTTAATAAAATTTGAAATCATTTAATTTATTTGTTGTGGACCCATCATGCCCCGGAATTTGAGGGTCCTAAGGACCTTAGATTTCGGGGCGTGACACACTCTCTCTCTACCTCGTTTGTCACGAGTGTGATGAAGTTCATCCGGACGCCCCCCATAATCCTGAACCAATAAAAGATATAGGGAATCACCTATAAAGGTGCAACTTCCTTTGTCAATTGCTAGTTGCTAATAATTATTATTGTCACGCGCTACCATGGCTTGATCGGCTCGTGCACTACACATAGGGAGAGTCGTCCCCGCAACAAGCAAAAGTAAAGAAAGCAATGACAAATGATGCCCATCCATATTTTTTTCCCTTATTTATTCAACCCCAACTCGGATGACCTTTTATAAGCTTCTCAGGTGCGTTTATATGGAGAGAGAAATTCGACCTAAGTAGAATCCTTTGACCCCCAATTTCCTTGGTACTAGAAAGTCATGGTATTAGTAATCCATGTTTTTACTTTTCAAGCGTTTGGTGCAAAAAAGAAAACACACCCAAATTCCTTAAGGTGTTGTTTGGTGCAACAACAAATTCCCTGTTGATTTCTATGTATTGATGTTTGATGCAATATGATGTTGCATTGGAAAATAATTTCACGTTTACATTAATAATTAAAAAGGTACTTGAAAGATTTATTAAATGCACGACAAACTAAACTACATTCATACATTTATGTGGGCTCCATCAAATAATAACTTAATATATTGGAAAAAACCCATGTCTTTTATAGATGTCTATCTTTCACCCTTTACACCTTTGATCAAAGACCCTTCTATAGTGCTATCAAAACTATAAAAATGAAAATGGTCCTTTTTATTAGTTTTGTAGTGCGTTTTATATAGACATAGATCTAACCTTAAAATATGACATATCCAAAAAAGGATATTAATATTTAGACCAGTACCACAAAAATAAAATGTGGTGACATTCTAGCACAGAGTAATTTGACTATAATTTTTCTAAAGCCATGAATGAAACCACAAGCTTATATTATCTGGGGTGTACTTTTGTGACTGTAATTATTAATTGGGTCACCTCCAGAAATTACTTTCATATGAGTTTTTAAATCTAGCAATCATTAATTTTTCCACATCTGAACCCTCTCAATCTAGGCATCTTTGTTAGCACGTAGGTGCATAGGACAGTGAGTCCAAATGTCCATCAATCTGTCTTATCTCATTCATATCTCTAGTTGTGCAGTACATGTCCATCAATCTAACTTGTACGACCGATATTTCATCCATGCATTTTTTCATGGTGATGGTTGATGAGGCCCCGCTGGGTCAATGGAAAATTAAGAAGATCCTCAATGCAGTCATGCAAGTCCCTAATGTGACCCAAGCCAATTTTTAGGCTCCTCATATATGAACACTGACAAACAAGATTAGGAAACAAATAGCTTATTGGCTTCCTCATGTCTATCTGACAACGTCAATTCAACCAATATAACTACCATCATAAAGGAGTAGCCACGCGAAGAACAAACGAGGACAAAAGGACAGTGAGGTTTTGTTTCATGAAAAATCAATTCAGCTCAAATTGCCTAAGATCTTACATTGGACAGTACATATATTAAGTAAACAAAATGCAGAAAGTACTCTTACAACTGTAACATTAAGTCTTACAAGTGCAATATTAAGAAACTAAAAAATATGAGTAGACAACCATCAACTCCAACAAAGAAAAAAACAAAAGCACACATATAATGGAAACCATTTGTAGAAGTTTCCATCTTCGCATTGCAACCTACATTAAGCAGATTAAAATGAAAAGAAACACATTAGTAACTAATACTCTAACAAGAAGAAAAAATGAAGCAAAAAGAGGCGCCATTCATCATAAGGGAAAACATATAAGAGGAGAAGACATATAAAACGAATTAATCATAATACACAACATCCAAGGATGAAGCAAACCTGAAAACATTTGTGGAGCAGCTATCTTTCATCCCGCAATTGTCGTACAATATTCTCACGCAAATTGACTTCATACTCCTTATCCAAATTACTTGCATAAGGTGTAGCATGCATTTCCTCTTGAATTTCATGCAATTCCCCATCTTCATAATTTAAACTCTCATTCATATTCTCATCAAACAACTCATCCACCCCATTCCACTTACGTATGAAATTGTGAAACACACATGTTGCAACCACTATTTTTGCTTGTGTCTTCAATGGATAATGTGAACCAATTTGAAGAATGGGAAATCGAGACTTCAACACTACAAATGTCCTTTCTACCACATAACGTAATTTTGAATACCGCAAATTATAAAGTGGTGTTCTAGTTGCATTTTGTGGAGTACTTTTTTAGATGATAGCGTATGCCACAATAGAGTGTAAGAAAACCATCAGAATTTGCATAATTAGCGTCAACAAGGAAGTACTTTCCTATAAAGTAAATTTATAAATGATTAGATTCAAAATAGGTTAGAAAATGTAGAAAAGTATGTGAGCAAAAAATAAAATATTATAATGGAATAATTCATTACCTATTGGAACTTTCAATCTATTGTGTGACCTTTTATAAACGGCATCCTATAAGATTCTAGAATCAAAAGCAGAACCTTCCCAACTAGCCAATACATAATTGAACCGCATGTCAAATGATATGAGACACATGACATTTTGTGAAATCCACCCCTTCCTGTTGTGATAACGAACTTGATCGTCCATGCATATAAGAGCAGGAACATGTGTCCCATCTATCGCTCCAACATAATCCTAGTATCAACAAGTTAGTTAAAATAAATTTTGTTGAAAAAAAAAGTAGACAACAAGTTAGTTAAAATTTTATGTTAAAGTACCTTAAAGTAAGGATAGTACAAATACTTTGAATTGATTTTAACTGGAGTATCTTGAGTTGGTGGTGTAATGTAGTGTTTACTAAGCATAACAACAACATTAAGAACCTTATTAAAGTATCTACTTATAGTTTCCCCTGAGTGTTGGAAACAATTTGGCATCACACAATTACGCTGATTGTAACCTACAATATATAGAAAAATTGCTACTTGCTCCTCCACACAGACATTTCCTGAAGCACATACTAGATGTCGATCCCCTCAATTCATTATAAAGTCGTAACCAACAACCAGTATTCATTCTCAAGAGATCGAATGATACTCGTTCATTCCCAATTATCATTTCATTCACAAAACCATTACCTGATAGGATAGATTCATGGACCCTATTTCTAATTCCAAAAGAATAATAATATCCAAGGACACAAATTTTGCACAAAAGATAAAGAATTCCATATCATCTTCATCAGTAAAAGCATTATCCATAGCAAAGTGAAACAATTCTGCAAAAAGAAAGTATTATCCATCATAAAAAATAAAATGAGTCTTAGATATCCAAAAAAATATCAGTTCAAAATATAAGTGAGCCTTAGATAGCATCATCACAGTTTCAACAAAAAATCAATCATAAAGTTATTACAACCCAAAATCAGTTCAAAATATAGGTATGTCTTAGATATCATCATCACAGTTTTAACAAAATATCAGTTCAAAATATAAGTTAGCCTTAGATAGCATCATCACAGTTTCAGCAAAATATCAGTCCTAATATAATACGATCCACATTATTCGTGTCCAAGCTTCGCCAGTAACCATCCCTTGCGAGACAAGGGACTTAATGCCATAAATGTCTCCCACTTAATCCCAATCTCAAGGATTTGCAGCACCTTATAATAAACAGACTCATCCAATTGAAGCTCTCCCAATGCTTTAACACTCTTCGACATAGGTTGGTGGTCACCTAAGCATTTGTCGGCATGTTCAGTAATTGCACTTGCAATGGTTTCAAAAGCACCTACTAAAGCTAGTCCCATATTTGAACGATTTTTTGCTAAGTGACGAGAGGTTAAGTGGGTGATAGTATTAACTTGAGTACGCTTGTTTCCTATAGAGACACCATCATCAAGTATTTCTGTGTCTCATTCAATTATGGGTTCCTCATGATCCATTGCATTCTCATTATCAGCCATGGGATGAGGGTCATTAGTTGCAAAATCTTCCCTCCCATCGGCAACACTATCTCCAAAAATCTCAGTCAACATTTAGTAATCTGGTAATATTCTAGTCCGATAAGATGCAACATTTAGATGTGCCTGCAACAATATGATCTTTAAATTTTATTTATATAAAATTAAGCAATGTAATATATAAACTAATGCATTTAAACTTGAACTTACAGCTAAATAATCGTCCCACACAGGACCCTCAGCCATAACATTGTTCGAGTTTCACACCACCCAAATCCACTTAAACTTAATAACGTCTTCATCACACCATACATTTTTTTTTAGTGTCTTGAAATGGTTTTTAAGTTTATCTTTACTAAAACTTGCTCCATAATTTTTTGTCATTTCCTTCGTGATTTCATTCCAACCTTCCGTAGTATAGCCACCTTTTATGGATTGGCCTGCCTTGGATTGCTCTACCATTAGTTGCAAGAGGAATTCATCCTAAACAAAAGTCCATTTCATGTTTCATTTCTCTTTGTCCCCACCTTGAGGCATCAATCTATTCCATTCATTTTCATTTTGAGCATCCATCCCTACAAAAACCATTCTAATTATTGTTTCTACTCAGTCTATCCAAAAGAATAATTAAAATGACAACTTCTTATCAAAGAATATGATTTATGTGAAAAACAAGAAGAACATGTATATGTAAGAGGTCTCTGAATTATTATCTTAGACTAATGAAGATATCAGAACAGGGCATGAGCTCAAAAAGGATAAAATAAGTGCTTAGAGCACATTCCTCAACCAACTTATCAATGTCACATTGCTTCTTAGTAATCAAGTTGACAAAATCCATTAGACCCCACATTTATATTTCAATCTAAGATAGCTTGCCCCTCTAAATTTCTATAAACATTCTATGTGTTTTTTTTTTCAAGACCAATATTTTGTGAAATTTGTATCTCCTCATGTTTGATTTTTTTTTTTTTTTGCTGCATTTTTTTTTTTTTTGGTAAAAGCATATGACGGTGGCATTCATGAGGGATAGCCAATTAGTTACCAATGAAGGCCCATTTTCAGAAGATGAAATGCATAACCACGCTCCATTTAGATTCAACTGATTCCACTACTTGCAAATGACCACCAGAAAAAGGATTATGGACCCCCACAGATAAAGTATGTAAGTACGTCATGTGCATTGGCTATAGATTGTCTCAGATGCAAACTTAAAACACAATTCCCTTTTTTTCTTTTAAATGTTAACTTAGACTCAATACTCAGCCTTGTTGTATCAAATGCCGCATGACATGTCATGCTGAATGCTAGATAGCCAAACTAACCAAATCGCATAAAAAACAGTCAGGATAATCTCAATGTTTCTTTTTTTCTTCTTCTAAAATAGTGACTAAAATCTCAATGGTTAGTTTCTCAAAGTCAATGCATAGAAATGACACCAACCGATAATAGACTGGGTGCAAGGCAGATGATGAAGACAGATTCACATGTTCTTTCCAAGTATAAATAAAACAATCCTAGACTGACAAGGCCATAACATATTATAATCAACTGATGCAACTTAATCCGTTGTATTTTGGGCCATGTGCTCTTATCTTTCTACATGTACAGAACATGTGCTCAAGGAATAGGATACTAACCAATCTTGTTCAAAATTCTGGTAAGTTGTTGATTATGCCATGTGGAAGTTATGATGAAGCAACTTTAAGCTGTTGATGTTAACCTAAGTTCACTACTCTATTATTCATAATGTGCTCTACAAACAGAATCCTAACCAACCTTCCCCAAAATTCTGACAAGTGGTTGATTGTGCCATATTTTAGCTATAGTTGGAATGCTACTTATGACAAATTACTTGGGACCAACTAACTATCCCTACAGCCAATACCTCTATCAGTTAAGACTTACAACAATTTACTTGGAATGCTACATCTGTAGTTGGACAAATATTGTTATAACTATCATGCCCATCGGCAAAATCATTACTATTGATATCCAAAGAGAATGCAGGGACTTTTCCTTGTTAATTGTAATATTTGTTTAAGGGTCTATACTTTCACAGTCTATCCTCCATCGACATGTGTTTACATCTCAATATAATATGGAAAAGTCTAAGGCATGTGTGAGTGTGCATAGGTAAAATGTTCCAAAAGAGCAAAAGCTTTGGAACATCTAATAATGTAATAAAGCAGTACCCATTGCTTCCTCTTACTAATATTATAATAAGTGTTAAGTACACTACTCATTGTGCCTATTACTATAATATTTGGATTGTAAAAATCTGTTCTCAACTTAGGATCTAATTCACATAGAACAAGAATAGGACTTTTCTCAGTAATACTAACAAACATACTATATGCACAACATGTCAACATTTTTAGTCAGAACATCCTACAAACATATGTTATGCATAAACTACAGTCTCATAAAATCATTTATATCCATCACAATCTTATTTTCTTTTGTAAAATACTAGAAGGAATCAACAATTTCTGCTAAAAAAAAGTAAAGAGGATTTCTACAAAAGGATATAATCCTTTTAAGTGTTTAGATCCAACCAACAGCAAAGATATTCATGTGGAATCTAGAAAACATAGCCAACCTTAAGAATCATGATAAAAATATTATCAAGGTAAAAAGCTCTCAGTTACACAATATGATTGCTACGCATATATTAGCATCTTACTTTTATGAAAGTAATCATGAAAGTAAATGGTGTACATCATGATGGAGCAGAGACTTAGGATTTCATGTCTTAAACATGATATTTGCAATAGGTGGTGCAAACATGTCATGTTGTTCTTTATCATGATTTAAATCTCAGCAAACTAGGTTGAAATGGAATGGGGAAAAAAAACTCTGAGCTTTGCTGAAAAGGGTAATTATCTTTACAGAGTGAGAAAGAGGGAGAACAAGGTGGGGGGAAGGGAGGGAAGGATGCTCCATACCTTAGAATGAGAGGAGAGTGATGAAAGAAGAATGCAACTCCGGCCTGATGTATTTTCACTGCACAAAAAAGGTGAGTTTCTTTGCAAACCTACCTATATTTATACAAGCATGGTAGAAATCTGCAGAAAACGAAATCTGATGGGGGAGGCATCAGAAAGCTAAATCATCTCTAACTCAGAAAATCAAAGTTGATTTTGTCGAGGACTTCATTGCACCAAACAGCAGTCAAGACGGTTCCTATAGAAAACGAAGTGTTTTTCAACGGAAATGGCTTACACAGACATGCCTTTAATGGGCCAATGTTTCTCTAATTTTCATTTGAACGATTTGATTTAGCTTCCAAGTCAAAATGTAGACATCCCACCCCAAAAAAGGGGTTACTTTCATGGATTGATCACTATAAAACTTGGATTCCACGAGATAGTGACAAAAGTTGCGGTAATGTTAGCAAGTCGCTTTACTCAGGTAAAAATAAACTTTGACAGATTTTTCCCAAATCCAATGATATCGTAAGTTACAATATTCAAGTGATTTCCTTTTAAACAGCTTTTGTTTAAAAATACTGATACATCTCATGATATCATTTCATCATCTCACATATATTGTGGTTTTTGACACAAAATTAGGGAAGAAATTTGTAGATTTCTAGCTCTTACTAAATGATTCAAAACTAAAACATATAGTGAAAAGAGAAATATAGTGTTTATATAGTTTTTATATTTTCAATATACTAATAAAGTGGAAGATAACATTGGATTATCACATGAGGTTGTGCATTTTCTTTAGAATTTAGGAAGAGAATAAAAAATTCTAGCTTTTTCTTAATGATTACCAAATTATGTGTTTCTTTTTCTCAAATCTCAATATATGGTGAAAGAAGAATAATGGATTTTCCTTAATGATTATCATGCAAAAACCCATGATACTGTAACACACGATATCATGAGATTTGAATGAAATCGTTTGAAAAAAAAATACTAGAATTAAAGAACTCTACTGATATTTTTGGGACTATTGTCCTTTTCTTGTAAAACCCAAGTTAAAGAGGGATTAATCAGCAGATATCGCATGAAAACAAAATTATGGCTCCTGTTCCTTGGCGGAAATTTCCCTCATAAATCCACGTCCTAATTCCCTTTTGGGCTTCAAGGTCAAATTCTTCAAATGTGGAGCTTTCAACGTTTCAAAACTATAATAGTAGAACAAGCACAATGACACCCAGTAAGCATGGGCATGGCATGACCTACGTGGGATGGTCCTCATTCTATCCAACAACTTTTAATATTTTTTTAATAAATAATTATATATAAGTATGTGTGGTGTAGTAGTTAGGTCAGTGCGTTTAAGTTTTATGAGTACTTGACTATCTATCTACAAGATAGTCAATTGATGGATCATTGTATTTCTCTTTATTTGTTTCAGATTCAAATTAGTCGGGGCAGAGAGGCAAAGAAATTCTTTCAATGTCCTTGGTTACAACTTGCAAAGAGCAGCCTTTTTCTATTAGCACAAACCAAAGATGTTTTTCTCATTTTCAGACATGTTTCTTAATAGATCCACTCCTGTACCATTGCAGAAAATTTCCACAGGCTCCTGACAATTGGCTTATGAACTTTAGGCAAAATTTCTCAATAGTTAACGCCCGTTTGGCAATTCTAATTCCAACATCTTGTTGTCTTAAAACGGATTCAAATTGTATTTAGTGTGTTTGGTAACCACATTGTTCATCTCCCTTTCAAATCTCATAAAGAGATAAAAGCTCTATGTCGGATAGCCATTAGAAGCACCATGATTGAAATAGAGGGCATTGTCTTAAGTGGACAGATGTGTGCTGGTATGGTATAGAAATGGTCATTTTGTGATAATCAGGTTTATTTTATATTTTTAAAATTTGAAACCCACAATGATGATCCAAACCATTGAAACTCTTTGTCAACAAACAACCAATGACCCAAATTTCAACCATTAATCTGTCATGAGTCTCGAGATAATTGTCAAAAATTCAAAACCATAGATTAATTTTCAGGATGCATGTGGGGCCCTATAATCACAATCTGAACCATTGATCGTCTTGAGAAGGTTGAAAACAGCAAACATGCAAAAAATCAGCTGATGCTTCATTGTACAACTTGAGATATTGATGAAAAATAGTGAGCCATTGGATACAGATTGGCCAAATGCATCCACTTTCACTTCAGTCTGTACTTTATATTTTTTTTCCTTCACTTTCACTTCAGTCTGTATTTTATATTTTTTTTCCTTCACTTGTAGGCCAGTGAAGAATGCTCAAAGCCTTTGGAAGTCTTTTTAATCTAAAAAGCTTTTAGCAATTCAAATTTGAACTGCTGATTTGTATCGGATCTCGAGATAAAAATGAAAAAGGCAAAACCATTGACCTCCATTTTGTACATCTGTGGGCCCCAGAATCATGATCCAAACCATTAAGCCTTTTTGCAACGGTGACAAAAACTATAGGATTAAAAACTAGAGACTATTTCATTGAAAATCTCAAAAAAATTAATGAAAATCGTGTACCACTGGATTTTTAAGTATCTACTTTAAATAGTTTTGTTGCCTTACCAAACGGTCTATATGTAAAATATTTATTTCAAATCACTCATTTTGAAACAGATCTGTATCATACAGATCTATTTAATATTAAAAAGATTTGCCAAACAGGGCCTTAGACTATCTACATCATAGTTAATTGTTCACGCAAAGTGCTACCCTAGAGTTTCACACTTTTCAATACTCAAGAGAACAACCCTCGCATTTTTCGAATATTCTATTTTGACTTCACAAACTTAATGACTTCGCGGTGTACCCCAAAGTGAAGATGGCTTTTTTTTTCTTTTTTCCTAATTTAGAGGGGTTAGTTAATTGGCCTTTACCCTCCTATGCTTTTCTTCTTCTCAATTATAATGTTTTAGAGAAAGTGTAGAGAGTCCAGATCAAAGTGTTAAAAAGAACTCTTCATCTTCTAAGTAGGCATCCTCATCCCTCGTCCTTCTTGTAGCGGTTGGCTGGCTCGTTTTTGAAACAACTGGTGAAGAAGCATCAACTACAAAAGAAGCTAAGGCCCTCCTCCATTGGAAATCCAACCTCCAGACCCAATCCCTCTCTTCTTGGTCTCCCAACCAAAACCCATGTCTCTGGCTCAGAATATCATGCAACGACCAAGGAAGCGTCACGGAAATTGGCCTTGCCTACACCCGTTTACAGGGTACGCTCGACAACTTCAACTTCACATCCTTTCCAAATCTCACTCATCTCAATCTCAGCTCTAACAATCTCAGCGGACAAGTCCCAACTCTCACCGGTAGTGGCACCCTGTCAAAGCTTACTCATCTAGACCAGTCCAACATTCAGCTTTCGGGTCCATACCTGAAGAAATTTGCAATCTAACCAACTTGGCCCAGCTATGGATGTCAACCATCTGATTGGTCCCATCCCTTCCGGTATAAAGAATCTGATCCATCTTACTCATTTGATGCTCTCCGGCAATCAAATTTCTGGCGCCATCCCTCCAGAAGAAGTTCGCATGTTGGAATCTCTTACACGGTTAAGCCTTTACACAAACCAACTCATGGGCAGGGTGCCACCGGCTTTAAGCAACTTGACCAACCTAGAGCGTCTTTACCTTGCTGGAAATAAGCTTTCAGGAACCATTCCTAAGGAGATCAGAAATCTGGTGAACATGGTCGAACTAGGTGTGCCTGATAACCATCTAGTTGGTTACATCCCTTCTGGGATAAGAAACATAACCAATCTAACATCTTTATATCATCATCATCATCAAAGCCTTATCCCAACCATGTTGAGGTCAGCTACATGAATTCTATTTTTCCATTCCGTTTTATTTTGAGCTAAATCTTTCGATAAGTGAAACTTCTTCAAATCAGAATTAATAACTTTCATCCATGTTTTCTTCGGCCTGCCCCTACCTCTTGATAGGCCCTCCACCTGTATATCCAAACTTTTTCTTACCGGTGCCATTACTGGCCTACGCTCAACATGCTAAAATCATCTTAAACGAGTTTCTATAATCTTATCCCATATTGGTGCTATCCCTAAATGTTCTAAAAAATGCTCATTTCTAATTTTCTCTTTCCTAATTTTACCACACATTCACCTAAGCATTCTCATTTCCGCTATATCCATCTTATGAATAAGCATCTTCTTAATTGGCCAACATTCTACTCCATATGTCATAACAGGTCTAACCACTATCCTGTAAAATTTTCCTTTCAATTTCGTTGGCATTCGTCTGTCACAAAGCACTCCCGAAGTTAGTCTCCACTTCAGCCATCCAGCTCTTATCCTATGCTCCACATCTTCGTCAATCTCCCCATCCTTACTAATCATTGAGCCTAAGTACCGAAAAGAATCTTTACGTGGTATCTCATGAGTTTCAATTTTGATAGTGGTTTTAACACTTTGTATATATCCACTGAAGTTGCAATCCATATATTCTATCTTTGTACAATTTATTTTAAAGTCTCTAGATTCTAATGCCCTCCGCCATCTCTTAAGTTTTGCATTTACACCCTCTCTTGATTCATCCACCAATATTATATCATCTGCAAACAACATACACCAGGGTACTTCTTCTTGAATATGCACCGTTAACTCATCCATAATTAATGCAAAGAGATAAGGGCTTAATGTTGATCCCTGATGTAAACCTATAGTCACGGGAAATCTGCCTGTTTCTCCACATGAAGTTTTCACATTTATTATTGCTCCTTCGTACATATCCTTAAAATTTTCAATGTAACATCTAGGGACATTTCTTTTCTTTCAGACTCACAAATTAAATTCCTCGGTACCCTATCATAGGCTTTTTCCAAATCGATAAGACTATATGTAGATTTTTCCTCTTTGCTCAGTATTTTTCCATTAATTTCCTAAGTGAAAAGATAGCTTCCATAGTTGATCTCCCTGGCATAAAACCAAATTGATTTTCAGAAATCTTGGTCTTTTTTCTCAGTCTTTGCTCCATTATTCTCTCATATAACTTCATCGTGTGACTCATAAGTTTAATCCCTCGATAGTTGGTACAATTTTGTATATCTCCTTTATTTTTATATAGGTACTACAATGCTTCTTCTCCATTCATCCGTCATTTTCTTTGTCACAAGTATCTTATTGAATAGTCTACATAACCAACTTACTCCAACCTCTCCTAAGCATTTTCCATACCTCTATCGGAATACCATCTGGGCCTGTTGCATTTTCTGTCTTCATTCGCTTCAATGCTTCCTTTACTTCCACCGCTCTAATTTTATGGAGAAAAGTATACTCTTGTAATGAAGTATCCTCTTCAACTTTTGTATCACCAAAATATTTTTCATTTAAAAGTTTGCTAAAATATTCCTTCCACCTTTCTTTAATATCATTGTCATTTACCAAACTATTTTCCTCATTGTTCTTGATACATTTGATATGATCTAAGTCCCTACTTTTCTTTTCTCTTATTTTTGCAAGCTTAAAAATATCTTTTTCTCCTTCTCTTGTTCCCAACCTATTATAAAGGTCATCATATGCTCTGAACTTTGCACTACTTACTACTTTCTTAGCTTCTTTCTTTGCCTTCTTGTACAACTCAAAATTTTCTATACTCTTAGTCCCCTGCCAAATTTTGTAACAATGTTTTTTATGTCGAATAACTTCCTGAACCTCCATACTCCACCACTATGTTTCTTTATTAATATGTTTCTTCCCTTTTGATTCTCCAAGTACCTCCTTTGCAACATTCCTAATGCAATTAGCCAGTTGATTCCACATTACTGTAGTTTCTCCTTCAATATTCCATTCTCCTTTCTCAATCATTTTGTCCTTAAATATATTTGCTTTTTCCCCTTTCAAATCTCTCCACCTTGTTTTACGGTCCATTTTGTTTACTACTGCTCTCTTTTTACTTCTAATACAAATGTCTAAAACTCCGAGCCTATGTTGCGTAGTCAAACTCTCTTTTGAGATGACGTTGCAATCTTTACAAGCCAATCGGTCCTGTTTTCTAACTAGAAAAAAGTCTATCTGACTCCTATTACTCCCACTTTTATATGTAATTAAATGATCATCTCTTTTTTTAAAGTAAGTATTTGCTACTACAAGATCAAACGCCACTGCAAAGTCCAATATAGTGTTTCCGAATTCATTCTTTTCTCCAAATCTATGCCCTCCATGCACTCTCTTATATCCTCTATTATCTCTTCTTATATGCCCGTTTAAATCCCCTCTAAGGAAAATCTTATCACTATTTGGGATTTCTCGCATTAAATCATCAATCTCCTCCCAAAATTGTCTTTTCACACTTTCTTCTAGTCCTACTTGGGGAACATATGCACTAATGATATGAATTATGTCTTCCTCTAGTACTAGTTTAATTGCTATAATTCTATCACCAAACCTCTTTACCCCCACAATTTTCTCTTTTAAATCATTATCTACAATTATACCCATTCCATTTCTTGTATTACTCTTTCCTGCATAAAAAAGCTTATACACATCCGTGAGCTCCTTAGCTTTATTTCCTTTCCACCTTGTCTCTTGTATACAAGCCACACTAATTCTTCTTCTTTTCATTACCTCAACCAACTCCATGCTCTTGCCTGTCAAGGTTCCTATATTTCAAGTAGCAAGTCTAATTTTTCTATTCATCCTCTTCTTCTCATAGACTAACTTCTTTAACTGCACTAGCCCAAAGTCATGCGGTAGCCTTTGCACACTTTTCACTGCAGCTAGGCGATGCTGCAATACGTCGCTGAAAGCGAGGAACGCCCTAACCTTACCGTGAAATATCATTTGTTCAAAATTCATGTTTGGGTTGTGACAAAATTTTACGCTGGCTGTCACCTACCTAACGCAACCCTCCTCCTTTACCTGGGCTTGGGACCGGCAGTAAAAACTGGTGGAGTTAATCTAACATCTTTATATCTATTTGAAAATAATCTTTCTGGTTCCATCCCCAGAGAATTAGGGAATTTGAAGAAAATGGTTGAAATATCCTTGTCTGATAATCTCCTCACTGGTTATATCCCTTCCACCTTGGGGAACTTGACCACAATCGTTGTGTTATTCCTGGCGAGATGTCAGTTATCTGGTTCATTGCCTACCAAAGAAATGGAAAATTTCACAAGACTACAACAATTTGATGCGTCATACAACAACTTGCATGCCATCTTCTGAATGAAATATGTAAATTGGGTCACTTGAAAGGTTCATTGTATCCAACAACCACTTCCAAGGCCCCATTCCGAAAAGTTTGAGGAACTGCACAAGCTTAATCAGGGTTCGGCTTGATCGAAACCAACTTACTGGAAATATATCTCAAGCCTTTGGAGTGTATCCAAATCTCAAGTATATTGATGCGAGCAATAATAATTTGTTTGGAGAACTCTCTCCAAATTGCGGAAAGTGCACAAATTTGACTAAGCTTGGCCTTAGTTCTAACAAGATCACTGGTGGCATACCGCCCGAAATTGGACAACTCACTCAATTAGGCCAGCTTGATCTTTCTTCCAATGCTCTGGTTGGAGAGGTTCCAAAGGAGTTAGGAATGTTATCAAATCTAATCAGTCTAAATTTGAGTGGTAACCAACTTTCTCACATGTTGCCATCTCAATTGGGAAGGTTATCTAAATTGGAGAAGCTTGATCTATCTGTGAACAGATTGAGTGGGCCAATCCCCAAACAAGTGGTGCTCTCTCCAAACTATGGCTCTTGAAGTCAAGCCAAAACAATTTTCATGGAAGCATTCCATCCAATCAACCATCCCAACTGCGGCACCTTGATCTCAGTCACAACTTGCTCACTGGAGAAATACCACCGCAGCTAGCAAGTTTACAGATGTTGGAAAACCTAAGCATCTCGCACAATATGCTCTCTGGGTCAATTCCCCTGGTGTTGCAAGGATGGTAAGTCTGGTATTCTTGGATTTGTCAATACAATCAATTGGAGGGCCCTCTTCCAGATGGCATAGCCATTAAGCGTGCTTCACCAGAGGCCTTTCAGAACAACAGGGGCTTATGTAGTAATGCAGAAGGTTTGCCTCCATGTAATTCATCTTCTACCAGGCATGGTAATACAAGTAAAGGTGCGGTCCTTCTTCTTGTTATGGTATTCTTGGCGCTCTTTGTTGTTACCGTGTTAGTGGGAATTATGTATTTTCTCAAGCATAGAGCAAAAATCGCAGAGAGGAAGGCACAAGAAACAAGCAGCGGCAAAATAGATATATTTTCAGTTTTGAATTACAATGGGAGCAACTTGTACAAGGACATCATCTCGGCTACAGAGAGTTTTGATGACAAAAATTGCATTGGGAAAGGAGGTTATGGGAAAGTCTACAAAGCAGAGCTGGCGACAGCTCGTGTACTAGCCATTAAGAAGATTCACTTGTTTGAAGATAGAGGCGTGGCAGCTCAAAATGCATTTAGAAATGAGATACAGGTGCTCACTGAAATTCAAGATCGCAACATTGTGAGACTATGGATTCTGTTTCCACGCACAACACAATTTTCGGATTTATGAATTCATAGAAAGGGGGAGCTTAGCTAGCTTTCTAAGAAGCGATCAAGTAGCAGTTGAACTAAACTGGATCAAAAGGGTGCCGGTTGTCAAAGGAGTGGCGCATGCTTTGTTATACATGTGTCATGATTGCATTCCACTAATCGTATACCGAGACATATCTACCAACAACATTCTGTTGAGGTAGAATTTTGAAGCTTGTGTCTCTGATTTTGGCACGGCCAGAGTTCTAAACCCTGATTCATCCAATTGGACCACACCAGCCGGATTGAATTCTGTTGTTGCAGAGCTTGCTTACACAATGCGAGTAACAGAAAAGTGTGATGTTCTTAGCTTTGGAGTGGTAGCACTGGGAAGTGATTATGGGAAGACATGTGCGTGAGTTAAAATGCTCTCTATCAACGTCACATAGCCGAAACATGCTAATAAAGGATGTATTAGATCAGCGTCTTCCATCTCCAGTAGATGATGTCGCAGATGAAGTCATTCTTACGATGGTTTCTGCACTCGCATGCTTACAAGACCAGCCTCAGTCTCGCCCAACCATGCAGCATGTTTCACAGGTGCTATCTACCTGCATGCCCCCATTTCCTGTGCCTTTCAATACAATCACATTGTCTCAGCTGATTGATCTCAAGGTATAGCATAATTTAGAGCTTAGTGGGCCTAGATATACTCTTTATTGTAAAGTTGCAGAGAGAAATTACTTAGCACTGTTGTATGTAACAAAACTCAGTGGCTCTTTTTGGATGTTAATTCTGCTTTTAATCCACCCATCAGGTTAAAGAGAGTTCTGTGAAAATAGTAAAGTTATGCAGGCAATGGATTTCGTCCCTTAAACTATTTAGTTCTTCTGCTTCTATTTTCAATCATTTATATAGACAAGTATAGTGACTCTGTTTATACGAGATAAAGAGGATAAGGATCAGCTGCTATACAGGTAACATCGATATTGTTCTTTAATTCTATGATAGGATTCCTGATCTATCTTCAAGAAGCCCCTTGATACCGCCAATTCAAATTCTTCAATTTAGGATGGGGTTTTGTCCTACTGCAATCTTTAGCCATAGATAACCTTGCTTGGTGATGGTGAAAGTTGAGATATTTTTCCCACAAAAACTCATACAGTTTTTATACACTAAAATGCTCTTAACTATATTATATCAAATAAAATCATAAACTGTGATATTGCATTACTAAATTCCAGTGTTAACCCAACAAAAAGGGAACTTCTGGCATTTAAGCACTTCTAGATAAGCCAGGGAAGCATGACAGGTTCCAAGCATTAGCATTGGAATCTGCATGTGTAAAGCAGAAATATAGATCCGATATATATTTTATTTTAACCCAAAAATGATAAAATAATCAGGTCTGCATCAACTATATTAAGAACATGCATTTCTGCTAGACGTGTGAGATTATTCATTTCCTATAGGTAATTTCCATTAGTTGAGCTCAGCAAGCTTTATTGGATCTTTTCTTAATGTACTACATCTGAAGAGAAGCACCAGTATAATTCACTAATAGCGGAAAGGCCCCTTCTTAGCACAAGCAACATAATTAGTGGTATTCATAATTCAACTGCGTAAAGTGCCCGTGCTAATCACAGGCAATGTATATGATCATCGTAAATATCCATTACCAAAGATTTATACGATGAAATCATAGCAAAATACATCAACAATTACAAATGCTAAAAATTGAGAGTTTTACCTGTTATTTAGATGTCATATGCATTTTTTATTTCAAAAGACATGATACAAATGTCGAAAGGCTGTAGTCCCTCATTTTAATGATAAATAACTCCTAGATATAGCTGAAGAATAAGTTATAATGATATTAATATATTTCACTAAGCTATGGCATGGCAGCAAGACATCATCAATATTAAGTGTTTGAAGCAGCGCAGGGGAAGAAGATTAGCCAACGGGCTAATCTCCAAGCCAAAAGGCTTAGGGATAAATTGTCTAGGTGTCTCACCAAAAGATAAATAACTCTCTCAACTGAGAACCAATGCCCAAAGCTTTATTCAATATCAAAATCTATATCTCTTGAAGAGATTACAACCTTTATTTATAACTAAAACATTCTCTAAGAAAGGAAATACCTAATTCTAAACAGATAAAAAATCCTAAATCAAATTCAACTGGAATCAAATCCAATTGGACTTGCCAAATATCAAGCAATTACTATAATAGAATCCTACTACAATGCTACTATGTTTTGGGCCTGCGGGTGTAGACTTTCAATCGGGGCCCATTATGATGATGGCCTGCATCAGCTCTCCCCGGCTTGGAAAAACTCGACTCTGGCGAGTTGCTGGCTTGGTAATGCTCATATAAATCTGGATTGATCTTTTGAAAATCTGCAGCCGTAATCCAGGTAGCTTCAGAGATAGGTTTGCCTTTCCACTTAACAAGAAACTTGTGAAATCCTCCATTCTTTGTTGAAATGATCTGATCATCAAAAACATCTTCAATTTCATCTGGAGGGAATTGATGAAGAGGAATGCGAAGAGCTTGTTCTTCAAAGGATTCATCATTGTGGTGCCCATGATATATTGTCAAATCTTCGACATTGAACGTGGAGCTGATATTCATATCTGCAGGAAGGTCTAGAACATATGCATTGGAACTGATTTTCTTTAAAATCTTGAAAGGACCTGCACTTCGTGGATGAAGCTTCTTGTATTTACCTGCAGGGAATCGTTCGGGCTTCAAACGAACCATTACCAAATCACCTTCGGTAAACTCAACATGGCGTTTATGAGAATCCGCGTGCTTTTTATATGCTTCATTACTTGTAGCGATTTGTCGGCGAACTTCATCATGAACATCTTTCATATGTTGGGCAAATTGTTTAGCATCCGGACTAGATCTAGAGTCAACTGGTAAAGGACTTAAATCAATAGGCAGACGTGGCGTAACACCAGTGACAACTTCAAATGGTGATCTCCCTGTTGTTCTGTTAACAGAATTATTATAGGCAAACTCCGCCATAGGTAAAATAAGATCCCATGAAGCAATATGTTCTCCAATAAGACATCAAAGAAGATTTCCTAAACTCCGATTGACAACTTCTGTTTGGCCATCAGTTTGTGGATGATAGGCACTTGAGTATTGGAGTTTAGTGCGCATCATGTGCCATAAAGTCTTCCAGAAGAAACTCATGAACTTTGTATCTCTGTCAGACACTATTGTCTTGGGAAGGCCATGCAAACGAACAACTTCTTTAAAGAAAAGAATGGCAATCTTCTTGGCATCTGCTGTATGAAAACAAGGAATAAAATGTGCCATTTTGGAGAAACGATCAACAACGACAAAAACAGAATCTACTTTTCGCGCTGTTTTTGGTAAGTCCAAGACAAAGTCCATACTCAAATCTTGCCAAGGTGCATGTGGAATAGGAAGGGGCTGATACAAACCTGTATTCTTCTTTTGACCTTTTGCAAGTTGGCATACTCTGCATAATTCACAAATACGGGCAACATCTGTTTTTAAGCGTGGCCAAAAGAAACGATCTTCCACAAGAGCCAATGTTTTATCACGCCCAAAATGTCCACTACATCCGCCGCTATGCAACTCACTTATCATAAATTCACGAATAGATGTAGCAGGCAGACATAATTGATTTCCACGAAAGAGATATCCATCATGAAGAGAAAACTTTGGATGTTCTGAACCTTCACCATTTAGAAGGGCTGTATAAATGTGACCAAAGTCATTATCAGCTGCATATTCTCTGCGTATTTCTTCAAAGCCAGGAACATTGACGGAAATTGTCGTAAGAATGTGAGTTCGACGACTTAATGCATCTGCGACTTTATTTTCCGTGCCAGATTTATGACGCAGAACAAAAGAAAACTCCTGTAGGTATGCACTCCATTTAACACGATTGGCGCTCATTTTCTTTTGAGAATTCAGGTGCTGCAAAGCTTCGTGGTCAGAGTATAAGACAAATTCTTTTCCAATGAGATAATGACGCCAATAACGAAGAGCTTGAACTACTGCATAATATTCCAAATCATAAACAGTGTACTTCTTACGGGAGTCATTTAATTTCTCCCTGAAATAAGCAACTGGATGACCGTCTTGACTTAAGACTCCGCCAATACCTACATGGGAAGCATCACAACTAACTTCAAAGACTTTGTCAAAGTCCGGAAGTTTTAGAACTGGTGCCTCAGTCATTTTCTTCTTAATTTGCTCAAATGCTCGAGAAGCAGCATTGGTCCAAGTGAACTCTCCTTTTTTCATGCAGTCAGTTATAGGAGCCATAATGGTACTGAAATTACAAATGAATCTCCTGTAAAAGGTAGCCAAACCATGAAAGCTGCGTACCTCATGTATAGTAGTGGGAATAGGCCAGTCAAGGATTGCTTTGACTTTGGCTGGATCAGGTTCAACTCCGCGGGCCGAGACAACAAAGCCCAAAAATACGACTGTGGAGTTCAAAAATGTACACTTCTTCAAATTAATGTAAAACTTTTCTTTTCGAAGTGCACGCATAACATACCTCAGATGATCGAGATGCTCTTCCTTTGATTTGCTGAAGATTAGAATATCATCAAAATATACCACGACAAATTTGCCAAGAAAAGGTCGTAGAAGCTGAGTCATTACTCTCATAAAAGTGCTGGGAGCATTCGTTAGACCGAACGGCATGACTAACCATTCGTATAGTCCATCTTTGGTTTTGAATGCTGTTTTCCATTCATCTCCGGGCCTAATACGAAGTTGGTGATATCCGCTCCTGAGATCAATCTTGGAAAAGACAGAAGATCCAGACATCATATCAAGCATGTCATCCACTCGAGGAATCGGAAACCGATATTTGATGGTAATTTTATTAATCGCTCGGCTATCAACACACATTCGCCAAGAACCATCTTTCTTTGGTGTTAAGAGGGCTGGAACTGCACATGGACTCATACTTTCTCGGATATAACCTTTCTGGAGTAAATCTTCAACCTGTCTGCGCAATTCAGCATGTTCGGCAGGGCTCATGCGATAAGCAGGCAAGTTAGGAAGGGTAGATCCAGGGACTAAATCAATGGCATGCTGGATGTCCCGCATAGGAGGTAACTCATTAGGAAGCTCTGCGGGAATCAAATCTTGAAAATCATGGAGCAATAACTTGATTTCTGGTGGCGTAGAATCCTGCTGTTTATTCTCTGCTTCTTGGGTTTCTTTAAGCACAAGAGCATAAACAACTCCTTGGTCTTTGCTTGCCATTTCAAACTTCCGCATAGAGAGAACATGAGGGTTTGATGGGGTGGTAGAAACTGCCGGTGAAGATGCTAATGGCGGCAATGGGAGAAGATCCACCACTTGTCCTTTCCATTTAAAAGAATGAATGTGCCTTTTCTGATCAGTATGTACCTCTCGATCATATAACCAAGGTCGGCCAAGCAGAATGTGAGCAATATTCATCGGAATAATATCGCACCATATATCATCTTCATATATGCCAATTTTAAAGTGAACCAAGCATCGATGGGTCACAGGGATTGAATGATCATTTACCCAAGCGACCTTGTAAGGCTTTGGGTGCTTTTCAGTAGGCAAATTGAGCTTCGTGATCACTTCCTATGAAACAACATTCATAGCACTACCTCCATCAACAATTAAATTGCATAACTTACCTTTGCATTTCACGCGTGTCCTGAAGATTGAAGTACGTCGCCAATCAGCTTCTTCTTGTTCATTGGTGAGGAGAAGCCGACGTATAATAAGAACAGGGCCACCTTCTTCTGCACCGGTGGCGGCATGAGGAGAAGGATCAGATGGAGCCTCTAACTGTGGATCTGGCTGAGCTTCTGATTGGAAATGGTCAGGAGGAGGCTCCATCTCAAGATGCTCATCATAGTCTTCAGACGAATAAGGATCTTCATCGCAATAATAAAGATTGCGAACTTGAGGGCATGCATTAGCAAAGTGTCCTGGTTGTCCACATTGGTAACAACCATCAGTCCATCGATCTTGACGAGGAGGTCCACGATTCCGCATATCTTGCTCCTGTGGCATTGTCCCCTATTGATTTTGAGCAAAAGGACGCTGAGTGGGGTGATTGTGCTGCGGTTTTGGAGGTGGACGAAAACCCGCTGGTGGAGGAGCACGATAATAAATTTCTATTGAGCATATTTTAATTTAGTATGCCAATATCCTCGAAAAATAAGCATGCGATTTTATGGTTGTAATGACAACAATTGGATAATATATGGTAAAGGTCAATTCAAATGGTAAGGCCAATGTACCGAACCTTTATCCCCTTTTACTACATTAATAATATAGCAAGCTTCATTAAAAATGATGAATTCCACACATTTGGGTAGTAACCAGAAATATTCAAATGTAACAACAATGAACTTAAAGCGAATCAACATAGTTTTTAAATATAAGACTAAATTAATGATCTAAATTTCAATCGTGCGGGGGCAGGGGCCGAGAGGGGGGGTGGTGGTGAACTAAGTTTGTGATATGAGTGATGTTAAGCACTTAGACTCAGTTGCATAATTGATGTCACTTAGCTTTGTGATAGGACATGACTGATATGGCCCATTGGTTCCGCTCCTTATCTTTCAAGTAGAATATGAAAGATTTCCAAAGTGTGCCGCTAGCTTCTCAGCAACTTTATCAACTTCATTTTGCATAAAAAGTATTAGTATGTTAGGTGAAAACATAGAATGTTTGCCAATTTGATTATGGAGAAAGCATTGAAAATGTAATCATACCTCTCCTATCAATGTAGACATTTCATTTTTATTTGCATTGAGGATATGTGCAACGTTATCATCAAACACAACAACATTTAATGTATCTATGTGATCTATCAATGTTAATCCTAAAAGATACCTATAAAGAGATGTGGTTTTTAGTTAGGTACATCCTATGTATATATGTACATGAAATAAAAATTATGTTGATGATATTCTAAAATTACCTCAGATAAGTCTCAGTCATAGACAGGTTGCACACTTTGCAACTATTCTTTAAGTCATTTACTTGTGCCTTTTTGCCACACTTAAGACATGCTAGGTACCAGATCCTTTCGTCTAGTTGTGCTCTAAATATGGTTTCTTTTATGCCCATCATTTCACTCTAAAAGGAGAAAAATTAAATTTAGAAAATTTAAACTAGTATTACGCAATGATTGTGTATTGAAGGTATATATTGTCATGTATACTACCGATGTTTGTGTTTCTTATGTATAGTTCCTCTACTCCATAATGGTTGCCCTCTTTTCATTTGAAGGGTTAGTGACGATTAAAGAGTGTAGATCTTTATGTTCAGCATGCCTTCAAATAGAGGCATGAATATTTTGATCAAGCGTCGTTCAAGAAATAAACTGTTTGAAATGAATAAAGGACTAATGATGAAGAAGATTGATTTGATTAAATACCATGTCTGAAGTTGACACGCTTCATCAATTTCCGAGTTGAATATTAATTTCATCGAGTAAGTTGATGATAGATGCTAATTTTCTGAAATCTCAATTAAATGTTATAGATAGAAAATGTATGAGATCTTAAGACTAAAATTAAATATGTAATGATCAGTACCATTAAATTCCCATACTAACAGTGATACCGCAATAAGGATTTCGCCAATATGTGCTGCAGTCAATATTTGTTCTCTATGCATTGGTTACAATTTCTCCCCACAGTGTCAACGACGCAATTTTTTCACTATTGAAAGGTGGAAGCACATTCCCTTGAACAAAGTCCAGGAATACTTAAAAGTAACATCCTAAACAGGTCATGGAAAATGCATTAATCCTAAAAATTTCATATTTCAAGAGCATGCAGCTAAACAAAACCAAAATGGTGGCAAAGGCTACAGTGACACTGCGCCACTTACAACCCAGTAAAGACTAAGACAGTTTCACAACCCATAAATTCTCGTAAGTCGAACTTGTGGCTGCATAAAAAAAAAAAAAAAGAAGAAGCAACTGCAGTTTCTTGTAGCTGTTGATTAGAACTGGTGTTTTTAAGAGGGGCTAATACTGCTCATTGAGAACAATTCATTACAAACTTCTTTACAAATTGCAGAAGCATAAAAACAAATAAGATAAATATTTCTCCCTGGAACTTAGGATCCTAATTAAGACATTAAAACTTCAAACAGGTAAAAGAAAGACATATAAGAAAAACGAGAAATTATAGAAAAAAACACATAATAAAGTTCCTAGGCTACAAAAATCTAAGGTGAAAACGCGAAATGAAAATTAATTAATTACTCACCTTCCCCATTTTCAGCAGAGTTGGAGAACCTACAAGTAAGCAATTAGTTTCATGTTGTAGTTATTGGATTAGGACCCCAAGTCATCCACGGATCCCAACATGCATAACCCAATTCCATCTCTCTCCTTGTTTTTTTTTAGAGGTTTTTTGTGTCGGATTTTGAGGGCTTGGGAGCTTGGAGAGTTTCAACCATAGTTGTCAAGTTCGTTTCGGACCCCATCCACCCAGCAACAAAACAGTAGCTGAGTTGGCCCAGCCTAGTCCACAGAAGGAACAAGTAGCAAAGGGTTAAAACCAGGACATAAAAACACAACAGATGTTGAAACCAAAAGGAGGCAGACAAAGGGCACAGGATAAAAAGGCATCAACAGGTGTTGGCTTCAGTTTGACAGCTCTGGAGAAGAATGAATGGAAGAAAGGAGAAAACAGCAGAGTTGACGACTTGACTTTGACAGCAGCCGTAGAAAAAGGAAAAATGAGAATATAATAAAATAAAAAAAGAAAAAGAAGGGCTGAATAAGAAGTAGTAATACCTGGTTCGAGAGGCAGATCGGAGATCCGGGCTGTGCCAGCCAGCAACATGTGGTTCGAGTGGTAGCAGCAGCAGGTACATCTTCTTCTCTTTGCTTTTCTTCGCTGGACAAAATGAGCAGCAACAGTGTTGGCTGATGCTTCCTCTTCTCCCTTCTTCTTCTTCTTCTTCTTCTTCTTCTTCTCCTCCTCCTCCTCTTTGCTTTTCTTGGTCGAACAAAATCAGCAACGGCAGTTTTGGTTGCTGCCTCCTGTTCTCCTTTTTCTTCTTCTCGTCGAACGAAGTGGGGAAAATGAGATGGGGGATAAGGGTATTTTTGAACTTTTATTTTGGTTTAAAAAATTACATTTACCCCGTCATTTTTTTTCTATTTTAAAGGTTTACTACAAAAATCAGCCAAATTCTGAAATTTTGACAAATTCGGCAGAAATTCTGGAATTTGGTTCAAATTGCAAAAATTCAGAAGAAATGTACCATATTTTGGAACGAATATACATATGGGTGATTTTCAGTTCAGTATACGGCCCAACCGAAGTTGATAACTATGGTTTCAACTGAGATTGAGTTGGAAGTGTCCTTGATAGGTAGGGAAACCAATGCTAGTGTTTAATTTTAGTTACATGACATACATGCAAGATTTTTGTTGATTCGTTTTCCAATTCTAATATTATTCTTAGAACTCCATTCAAGCTCATATCCTCTACTTAATTTGTAATTTGATTTGATGCTCGGTTGGATTAAATGGTAGGATGTGGCCCCTTAAAACTGTGCAAACGACCACAAGGAAGATGGCCAAAAAGGGCGAACACACTTTAGAAAATTTGTATCCTATATCAGACACTGGCCCCGATGGTTACTATTTTATTGGTAAACCGGTTAGACAGTGGCTAGTCTACTAGAGGCCACTTTCCGACTGGCCCAATTTGAAGGCCTTTTGGCTTGGTCCTATCCCCTTTCTTTTCTACTTTGTTGGGGACTTATGCAACATGTTGTGGGCCATTGTTTGACATCCCAATTAACTGATTGGTGGATTTAAACCTTAGTTCTTTGCGTGACAACTTATCACTACGTCAAAAGGAGTTAAAATCGCATACTAATCAAGTGTGAAAAACTATGGGTTTAAATACTTGATTATATTCCACAGTTCTTAACTCTCGTTAAGAGAAAAAAAAAACATGCCCTTATATAGGAAAAGTTATTAATAAAAACAACAATTTAAAACACTTATATGATTTATTAAATGTCGCAGCTTTAGACTCTTGTTTTTTTTTTACCTAAATAATTAAGAAAGAAGGGAACCCAAATTGATTATTTCCTTTCCTCTTTCCTTTCGCGCTTTTTTACAAAATGAAGCATAAAACTGTGCATCTCCCTCGTCACCACAAACCCTATCGTCTCTCCCTCATCCCTTAGTACACAGCCCCCGAGCTAGAGTCTCCAAAGAAAAACGGTATCACAGTTTCTCCTCCTTTTTTCTTATTTCTCTCTTACTGTATCTCTTCTCTCTCTATTTGTACGCAGTGATTGTTAAAATCAAATTTGTTAGTTGCATTCTTAGAATAGAATGGGTAATCAGAGGGCCCATATATGGATTCTTGCACTCCTTCTCAAGGTCCTTGTATCTCTATCGTTTCTCTGCAATAAATTAAAGTTTGCATCTGAATCGTTTCTCTGCAACAGAATTGTCTGCAACAGAATTAAAACCGATATCCATTCTCAGGCTATTTTCGTGTGTTGGATTGTGGGCCCGTGTGGGCTAGCTGATAGACAATTAGCACCATGGATCTTGAAGGGGATCCATGAGCGACCAAGATTGTGAGGGACATGTGATGAGTGGACCCTGTTTGGCCCACGGTCTGATCACTGCAATATCATTAGGCGTGAAAATGAAGAAGCTTGTGATAGGGACGTGGGCCTGGGTGGGCTACCTGATGGACTATCAGCACCATGGACTTTGAAGGGGATCCATGGGGGACCAAGGATCTGAAGGACCCATGATGAGTGCCTCTTGTTTGACCCACCATTTGATAGCTGCAATTTCCTTAGCTATTTTCGCAACAGAATTGTCTGCAACAGAATTGAAACCCATATACATTCTTAGGCTATTTTAGTGTGTGGGATTGTGGGCTTGTGTGGGCCAACTGATGGACAATCAACACCATGGATCTTGAAGGGGATCCATGGGCGACCAAGGTTGTGAGGGACACGTGATGAGTATGCCCTGTTTGGCCCATGATTTGATCACTGCAATATCATTAGGCGTGAAGATGAAGAAGCCTGTGACAAGGATGTGGGCTCAGGTGGGCTATCTGATGGACTATTAGCACCATGGATCTTGAAAGGGATCCATGGGCAACCAAGGATCTGAGGGACCCATTATGAGTGCCCCTTGTTTGACCCACCATTTGATGGCTGCAATTTCCTTTGCGTGAAGGAGCTTCAGACAGCCGATTTCACTCTAGATCTGGAATCCAGAGATGGAAATTGTGGATAATTGAATAAAGGCCCTTTCTCTTTTATAATAATATTTAAGAGATGAGATCCCATCATATGGTGATTTCTTTGTATATTTTAATAACTAGACTCAACTTTTGGATTTCGCTAGAGTTTACATGATTCTCAACCAACAAGTTGAATTCGAGTAGAACCAGTCTATATTGGCCACAATACTGAATTTAATGTGCTCAGGTCCAACAATCAAAATGATTCATTCCTTTTAGTGTGGTTTTAGCCTAGAACTTCTAGGGATGTCAACATAGGAATGGTATTACATATAAAGAATTTGTGGAAAATGGCACCCAAACAGTGAACACAATTTTTTTATTTTTGGGCCTGTTTGCCTACAAATTTTTTATTTTTGTGCCTGTTCTTGAATGAGTTACATGTAAGGTTACAATTCTTTTGTACTTCTCTTTAGCCAATAGCAAAAAACCAATGTAATTGGAGTAATTGGTGACCTAAGTGGAGAGCAGTTGATTTCTAAGAATCCTTATGTGGCCTTATCAAATTTGAAAGATTTGGAATCAGTGATCATAATGTGCTCCTGGAGGGGTATGATGCAGTTTTCCCTTGTGGGAAGCTGAAATCTAGGTTATCATATGCCTTGTATTTTATTAGTAAAGAGACATAGGCATTGTAATTTTTGTTTTTTACACATTTTTTTTCTAATATGATTCAAATCCCATGAAAAACATATGTATAAATATAGATTGTATTATTATTCATGTGACAAGTGTAAACAAAGATAATGATTTTCCCATCTCTCTGCCACTATTGTTTCATTGCTAGAGGAACAAAAATGATGAAAACTCTCTCTCATGGATATGTACATATCTGAGTACACATTATGTATCTTTGTATGTATGCATTATGAAACTGCGTACTTTTAAAAACAAGAAACTTTCCTACATGTATGCTAATAATCATGGGGGGACACCATCTTGTCTACTTGTTGAGGAGTAAATAGAAATCAAATCCCTAACCCTTGATATATAGACCCCAAATATTTTAAGTATAAGATAAGTCAAATTATTTTAAGATTTAATCCAACTGTGGAGATTAGTTTGATGAAAATCAAATTAGAACAAGTGCCAATTCAATAATGAAGGAATTGGCACCCATAGAGTTTGGACTTATGAGTGGTTCCTACCTTCCATAAAAGTTCCTTGTTTTAAAATAAAGAGTTAGCTCCCCTTATGAAGGTATTTTTTTTTAAAGAAAAGACAAGTTGGAAAAAAGTTCACAGATTAATGTGCCAAGCCAAAGTAAAAACACTATGAAGAAAAAAAAAAGAACAAGCTAAAATAAATCCAAGAAAAAGAAAGCCCTCGTAAAAGTCCTTCAATATAAATATGTATATAACCCCTTCAAACAGTTTATCAGTAAAAGTAATTAAATAAGTATTTCAAATTCCTTTAAATTTAGAATTAATATTTCATATGAAGAACTTTTTAGCTTAGAAAAAAATATTCTGATTAATAAATTTGTGATGATTAATAAAAAATAAGTATTTCAAGTTCCCTTTTTCTTTTTTACTGATAATAATTAGAGGCCCCCAAATCACAAGAATTTAATTTTAAAGATTTCTTCCTATAAGGTTAGGGTGAAGAGCAAAATCTTTCATTTTTTACTAGAAAATTGAAGATTCTCTTCGTTTTTCTTTTTTATGTAAGTTATCCAAACACTTATAATTGAGAGGGTAAGAACATTTTCTTCAAACTAAAAAAGATGTTATACTTTCTTGTGTATCCGAACAGGCCCTTAATTTTAAATTTAAATAGTGGTCTGTCCAGACTTGAATAAAGGGCCCATCTCTTTTAAAATAATAATTAAGAGAATCAAGTGAACCAGTTAGAAAAAAATGATACAATGTTGAACTATTAAACAATTAAGATTCAAATTTATGAGGCATTTGCTTCTCATCTACCATGACCTAGAAAATAAACATGAAAATAAACAGTAATAAATTTCCTTTCCTTTGGCAAGTATATTTAGGTCTAACATAAATATTGGCATAATATTTCCACCGCCATCCATCTCCAGTAGAATGCAAGGTGAAAGGCAGATGAGCAGATCTCCTTCAAGTAAAGGAGAAATTTTAAGTAACACAGGTACCACACTGTCCCTCATACATGCTAATAGTTTGTAACTTATTTAATTTAGATTTATCATTGGAATTATATTTGGTGTATAATTACTTTTACTGGCCCCAATTGCTTTTTTTTTAGTCTATATTTTCACTTTTTTATGTATGTTATCCACCTCATGTATACATAATTTAACCTCTTGAAACAGTTTTATATTATTATAATAATCACCTATAACCAATTGTTGTATGAGCTTATAGGACCAAGTTTTTTATATTTGAAATACTTTTTTCATTGATGGGAAGATTCATTCTTGTGCAAAAATATATATATATCCTATAAATGAAATCTGATCTTTCAATGCTTTTGACAATGAAGGGCTTAATTGAAAAAGCTACAAAATAATTTTCAAAATATGACTCCAAGCAAGGAGTGGATGAAGGCATCAAGATCATCTTCTGAATATATAAAAGGAGTTGGGGAATTCATTGAGTTCGTAAGAACTAATACGCCTACATTAGCAGGGGAGGATTGGTATTGTTGTTTTTGTGTGAAATGTCGTAATGTAATCAAATGGAAGAAAACAATATATGATATTCGTACATATTTAATATGTAATGGGATAGATAAGTCATACACAACATGGATCCATCATAGGGAAATGCATCCCCAAAGACATAAAGAAGTTTGAGCCAGTAGCAAAAATGATGATGAATACATTGGAATGGTTGATATGGTGAATGACTTATTTGGGCTTGTTCGTAATGAAGGTGAGATACTATCTCAAATGGGTGGTATATTATCTGAAGGGATTAATGAAGTTAATAATGAAGAAGATGATGATGCTCAAGAGTATTCACCAAATAATATTTGATACGAAGAATTGATGGAGGATGCGATACAACCCTTGTACCAATCATGTTAAGTTGAGGATACAAAATTATTAGTGACAATTGAATTATTAAGCATGAAAGCCAAACATCGATGGTCTAATGTGAGTTTTAATGAGTTACCCGTATTGTTTAAAAGGGTTATCCCAAGAGATAATAATTTTCCGAAAAACACATATACTGCCAAGAAGATGGTTGATTCATTGCGTATGGATTATAACATTATCCATATATGCCTTAATGATTGCATACTCTACTGGGAAGAGCATGAACATCGAGATAATTGTCCTACCTGTGGCAAAAGTAAATGGTAGACGGATGATAAATTAAAGCCGAACGATAAGCGTAAACCCTAGAAGAAATTAAGATACTTTCCATTAGCACCAAGGTTACAAAGATTGTATAGTGTGCTATAAATTGCAAACAGTATGATATGACATGTAAACGCAACCGCTATACTAAATCAATCAATCATGCGCCATCTAGTGGATTCTTTATGTTGGAAACAAGTCAATTGGAAATGGTCTAATTTTACCTCTGAGGCACGTAATGTTCGGTTGGGGCTTGCAACAGATGGATTTAATCATTTTGGAAACAATAATAATGCCTATAGTTGTTGGCCGGTTATGATTGTTCCATATAATCTTCCTCCATCCCTTTACATGCGCATAAAGTTCACAATGTTGACATTGTTGATTTTCGGAAAGAAAGGCCCAAGGCATAACATTGATATCCATCTACAACCATTGATTGAAGAGTTGAATGAATTGTAGTTCACTGGAATTAATACATACGACTCCTGCAAAAATACTATGTTTACAATGAAAGCAATTTTGTTATGCACTATACATGATTTCCCAGCATGTGGCCATTTGTCAGGTTGTAGAACTGCATGCAAGTATGCTTGTCCTATATGTAGTGAAGGAATAGAGTCCAAGTGGCTAACAAATGGAAAGAAACTGTGTTTTATAGGACATAGAAAAATTTTACCAAGTATGACTCATCCTTTTAGGTACCAAAAATCACAATTTTATTGGCATGAAGAACATAGGAATCCTCCTAGGCGTTTGAGTGGTTTTTAAGTACTAAGTAGAATGGAAGTGAATGAGACACAGTTTGGAAAGAAAAGTAAGAATAGGAAGAGTGTAGAAGAGAATGATTCCACTTCATGGTCAAAGAGATCGATCTTTTTTGACTTGCCATATTGGAAGGTGCATTATATTAATTCATGTTTAAAATTATATTAATACTGTATATTAAACTAATCAATTACTAAAACAAATATTTATCTTTTATATAGGATTTGCCTATCTGTCATAATCTGGATGTGATGTATATGGAAAAGAATGTGGTAGAAATCTTGGTTGGAATAATTATGAATACAAAGGATAAGACAAAAGATAATCTTGAGACTCTGAAAGACCTAAAGGAGATGTAAGTTAAGAGGAAGTTGTGGCCTATAGAAGTAAATAGAAAGGAGACATATCCTGAAAGTCCTTACAACTTGTCCAAAACAGAGAGAGAATTGGTTTGCAAAACCTTATACAATTTAAAGGTTCCCATTAGGTACAGTGGGTATTGGAAACATAAGGTGAAATTGAAAAACAATCAACTAAAAAATCTAAAATCTCATGACTATCACATTTTAATGTAGCAACTATTGCCGGTGTTGTTAGTGCATGCATTTAAAGCTCACAAACCATTACATGCTGCCATTCGACAATTATCAATATATTTTAATATTGTATGTTCAAAGACCATCAAATGTTCAGAACTAAACAAAATAAGAGAATATATTGCTGAAACATTATGTGTGTTTGAAAAGTACTTCTCTTCTTCATTTTTTGTATCTATGATACACCTTGTTGTGTACCTGGCATAGGAGGCGCAGATTTGTAAACCTGTTAGGTACCGTTGCATGTATCATTTTGAACGGTAAATATAGTTATTTCTTCTAATTTTATTTTTTATTTATTAACTTGTGAAAGTTAATTTATAAATTGTGTGTCAGGATGATGAAAATATACAAAGGATATGTGGTGAATCAAACATACCCAGAGGGTTGTATTACAGAGTGTTTCCTTTTAAATGAAGTTAAGATGTATGCTATGAAGTACATGCCTGATGGTATAAAATGGAGTCATAAGCAAGGACAGGGAGGTGGATAGATGATGATAGTCAATCTGGATACCCTATTGATAAAAGAGGGAAGATCTACAAATTTGGTCACATGCAGTACCAACGAGCATGCAAATGGGTATTAAGCATGTCACTGAGAATGAAAAGTGGCAAAAAATATGAAAAATCCAAACCTTATATTTTCTATGCTATAATTTATTTATTGTATTGTGTATTGACACTGTATCTTCATATACATGAATTACAGTATATACGTAAAAAGTGTGACACTACGATCCCACTTAACCCCGTTTATCGATTAATTAATGATGCATTAGCTGTTAATTGTGTTTTGCTTTTGTTTTGGTTTTGTTGCGGGTCATGGATAGGTAGTTGGGTTGAGTTTGACCTAGATTAGGTAAACTAAGCCCTTTTTCGTAATTTTTATTTTATAAGACATTGTTATTCACACATCTTGGCATCAACATGTGTCTTTCGTTGAGCTCGTTAACTTCCGTAACTACATCGTTTGCCAAAGATGTCGTTTATTTCCGTTGGGTCCCCATTTGACTCGAATTGTCAATAGCCTTAATTCTTGGACTTTCTTACAAATTAGATTTATCCTTATCTTATAGATATAAGCCTCCACCGACTCTTCTCTCTCTTCTCTTTTCTCACGTTGAAGTCTATGTCCCTCTCTTTCTCGATTTTCCTCTTTCTGTTCTCCTTAATTAAGCCAAGTAAAAAGGGGGACTGAGATCATCTTGTCTTCTCTTCTTCCTTGTGTGACTCAAGGTATACTTGGGGTGTTGGTTTCTTCTTTTCTTTCTTCTTCTTGTTCTCCATGGTTGTGCTCACAAGTTCTCTCTCTCTTTCTCATGCATGATAGCTTTGAATCGTGTTTGGACTTGGAATTGAGCCCAAGGACAATGATTCACTTGTTTGAACATAATTGAGGCAAGTATAAGCATAATTTGTATGAGCCCATGTTGATATATGCTTGATTTTGAATAATTCTTATAATCTTGCATGCGAAATATGTTTACAGCCCAATTGGTGTTCATTTCTCTCTTTAAATGTATTTTTGCTACTTTTGTGCATTCCCAGTTCTTCTGTAACAGATTCAGAAAAATGACTCTGCGCAGTTACGACTAAGCCGTTAATTACCTACAGTTCAGAGTCTGAAACCCAGTTTTCTTCTATGGCTAGGTTACGGCTAAGCCGTATGATGTACTACGGCTAAGCCGTAGCTCAGCCATGACCCAGCCGTAGATCAATACAGAGTACATTTTAAAATAACTGAAAGTTAGCAAATTTCAGACATTCTACGGCTCAGCTACGGCTAAGCTGTGAAACCTTTTACGGCTAGGCCGTAAGGTGCCTATAGCTAAGCCGTAAGGTCACCCACGACTGAGTTGTAAGACCTGTAATGAGTAAGAAAGCTAGGGATGAATGAGACCTTGTAGGACCTTTGAATTAGAATATAGGCAACCTTGACTTGCCCAACGGATTATGATAAAACCGCGTGAATGATCTCAAGGGTTGCGAATCATTCATGTTCGTTATCCAGTTGTTAAGCACCTCCCCATAGGTATTGGTTAAAGGGATTTCGGTGCACCCTATGATGCAATGCAACACTAGACAATGGTGCATCGGATAAATTAAAACTACATCATCATGCATGGTTAGAAACACTGGATAACTAGATTATGGTTGGATAGTAAATGATCTTAACTCGATAATTATTGCTTTGCATGGCATCTCGCATGACTATAATTGACCTACACTCTTCAGCATGATTAATTAGTTTTGTTTGAACATTGAATTGTTGGCTTCTTCGCTATGTTTCCAGAACTTTGAGTATGCACGTATGTTATTGAGTATGCATGTATGAGATATGTTCTTGAGTATGCACATATGATATGCTTGTCACGATATACACGATCTACTCAAGGTTTAGTACATGATTGACTCTGTATGGTCAGGCACTACTCAGCCTCAGCCTTAGGATCCTGATGGGGTGAATTTGGTGTAGTTTATATGGCCTTGCTGCAGTGAGGACACGTTTTGGGGAACCCGGACCCTAGGAATTCGAGACCCATTCGTACCCTGGCCTGGTCGATGGTGTTCTCAACACGGATATAAGATCCCTATTTTGGGAGCATATGGCCAGCCAACTAGTTATGTACACAGCACGTATACCTTGATTCTAATGGCATGCTTTATTTAATGCACAACTGCCTAATATACGAACTTGACCTACTAAGATTTACATTATATTCTTTATTCTATTAGATACAACATGTGTTAACTTATTATTGCTTATACTTCACTGAATCGCTGTATTCACGAGTTGTCCATGGTGTTGCAGGCTCAAATACCTAAACCGACTCCTCATCGGTCGACTAGACTCCAAGGGAGGCCCCCGATGTCCCATCCGGACTAGAGGAGTGGATGTAGTCATTCTATCAGAGAGCGCCATGGACACATTGCATATAGGTCTTCTTTATTTTGAGAGTTGACACGTTGTATCCATTCACGATTTGTAAATCGTATTTTGATTCATTTTGTATAACTCTGACTTTTATATAGTCTCTTGTCATGTATCTCCATTGCAGTTTGTATTTCTTGTATTATGTTTTGATACCTACAGCTTCTGCGTGCTTGTTTGGCATGTGTGAACCTTCCCTTGTGTGTGTGCATTTAAACCGGGTCTAAGTGTATACGTACGGGAGTACGTGTGTCATCGGTTAGGTTTGCACTAACCCCCGCTCTCCTGGGCTGGGGTTGTGACACAGAGTCTTCTATTTAACGTTCAAAATCGGAGAATTACTATAAGAGCTAAAAAGGCGATTGATTACATTCCTTGGCTTAGGTAATAATTAGAAAAAGAAGAAAATAATGTCATAAAAAGGCTTGCTGATGGACTTAACTTTGAAGCTATTTCATATAATGCATATGCAATAAATGATTATGATTTTTATACAGTTGATGCAGAAATAAACAAAAACTACACAGAACAATGTGGGTATCCACGACTGCTCTAACTAAATTCGGATCAAGTGCTCGAGACAAGAACCTTGTATCTAAGGAGGTTACTTACTATGGTATCGTGAAACAAATTCTGGAATTGGATTATCATAATTTCAAAGTAGCAGTATTCAATTATGATTAGGTTCGTATAGAAGATGCAAACAATTATATGGCTGATCCAAAAACAAATTTGGTATATGTTAATCTGAGTCGATTAATGAGAAACACAAAAAAAGTGGATGAACCACTTATCCTTACATCTCAAGCCACTCAAGTCTTCTATTGCAAAGATCAAAGTCGCCCTAAAGAAGAGTGGCATGTGGTATTAGATGTTCCAAAAAGATTGAACAAGGATGTGGATTGTTATGAAGATCTATTAGTCTTACTGGGCAGAATGAATGAAAATGATCGAACGGTAGCATTACAAGATGATATCTTAAAGGCCAATGATATTAGTGATGCTAAAGATTATGCTGGGTTGCAGATGATCATGTCATATTAAAAATTATATTATTTTCATGTATTGTTCTTATTGTGTATATCATATATTGTTCATGTTTTACGTCTTTTATTTTTTTAAATGCACAATGTTTCCATACATAATACTACATTTTTAAATCTGTAGTGATAGGAAAGTTCTCATTATAGTTTTAATGACAGTTACATATTAATTATAACAAGTACTCTTACCCATGTTGCTTTTAGTGCGGATGGTCGACCTATAGGGCCTAACTCAGCGAAGTTCAGTACGGATATATCGTATGTAACAAGGTCAAATGTCTCACCCAACTATACCAGTTGGAAAAGAGTGTCAAATACTTTTAAATATAAAGTTTGGGATATCATATACGTGAGTGTTTTTGTGCAATTATCACTATTATTTATAGATAATAATTTAATATGGTACATGTAAGAATTAAATTATATTTCTTATTTTACATAGCCCTCATATAAAGTTTTAGCATGCCATAAATAATATGTATTAAGGAGAGCAAATGACAGTTGGAGCGATTGTAAGTCATTTTTTCATCGTAGAGTCTATGATAAATATGCTATAAATGCAGAGAGGAAAGCTCATGTCCCCCAACATATTAGAGAGGAATATTGGAAGTTATTTGTGGACATAGAATCAATGAAAGAGGCCCAAGCCTTAAAGGAGAAAGATAAAATCGTTAGGTCTAAAATGATTTGTCCTCATACTTTTGGACGAAAGGGACAAACTAGGGTGGCAGATGATATGGTAAGTGTAATGTTTATATCATGTTTAATTTATGTATGATTTTTATAAATAGTCAAAATTTATATCTTGAATTATTTACAGGAACAAGAAAATCCAGGCGAGGAGATCACTCGTATGGACCTCCTTTTAAGAACTCATACTAAGAAGGATGGATCAGTTACTAGCCCAAAAGTGGTGGGGAATTTTTTTTATTCAAATGCATTTTATATGATTCAATATGTTGTGGATGATATTTTATTTTTATGGGTATGAATACCTTAATGTTAAACTCATTTTTGTGTTTTCGTATCATGTATGAAGTTTAGCTTTGGAAATAATATAGTTGGATATAAATTAAATTTATAGTTTATATGGGCAATGGAGTGCGCTTATAAGGTGTTTTATTTATTTATAAGTAACCAATAGGTTGTTAAAAAAATTTAAATGCCCTCCAATTTAAATATTTTTTATTTTAGATTTTTTCTTTTACTTATTTTTTATCATACGTTTTGTAGGATGTTGTTAGAAGTGTTCATGAGGCTGACGAATGTCTAGCACAAAAAGATCTAAAAAATAACAAAGTTGTAAAGGCATTATTCATTTATTTTTCTTGTTGATGATAAAGCCTGGCAAGTGCCAATTTAGTATTTGTCTAAATTTTGACATCATTTTCTTTTATTTTTACATAAATAATTGGTCTTGATTCTCAAGGACGTATGCACAGCTTAGGCATGAGTGTTTTTATGACAAGTATCTGTTATTCCGCTCCAATTATGAAAGCATTAGCAGATGAAAAGTTATCAAATGAAAAGATTGAGAGAAAAATGATAAAGTTGATGGAGGAGACGGATGTCCTACAAAAAGATATGGATGAGTTAAAACAAATTCTATCCCAAGGTGGGACAATAATACGGTCATCCACCCATCATGGGAATTATTCTCAGTTACAATATTTATTTTTCATATATTCTAGATTTCTATAAATAAATAAATAATAATTTAATTGATGAAGTATGTTAACACTATTTATTTCTAATAATATTGTAGGCTCGGAATGAATTATCCCATCAAGAGACACAGACAGAACAAGCAAATCCACGAATAGGATTGACTCAGCATAGGTTGATGCATTTGGTGCAGAAAGACGTTTGTGTTGCTTATAGGATTGTAATTGGTTCGTCACTTGACTATCGAGGATGCTATAGGATTATTGTGAATGAGATTCTTGATTATTCAATCAAGTTACTTAGCGAAGATAAAACTTTTGGATATATCACTTTGAGTGATATGATTGATTGGCCCATATATAAGACTTTATATTAGTTTTATTTTACTTTATTGCAATTTCGACTTTAATTTAATGTATTGTCTTAGAATGACTTCACTTGCATTGAAGCTTTGATTTTATGTATTAGATTGAATTTTAATTTAGGTGACTTTAATTAAGCTAATGATGTTTGTTCTTATCTAATGTGTTATTGTTTGTATTTATGGGTGGAGTACTAATAACATTTATTGAATGAATAATTATATAAATTCTACATATAGGTACTTTTTTATTTTTAAAAAAAATTAGATAAAAATGACACCTACTAACACTTGATAATTTGAAGAAAACTCTAGATGCTTTTTAAAAACGATGGCTCTTACAACTTGATAATTTTTTGAAAAACCATTTTTTAATTAATAATTGATTAAAAAAGGACAGTTTTCAATATAAAAAAATGAGAGCTACTGACACTTAAAAAAATGATAGCTTGAAATACTTGTTAAGCTTAGATATACGCGACGAATACGGACACTTGTTTTTAAAAAGTTACACCAATATTAACGACGGTCAAAACGATAGTTTGGATTGTCATTTTTTCATTAAATGACAGCTCAGAACAGTTGTTTTTTGAGAATTTTACGTAGTGTATATAGGATTTAGAATTTATGATGGACAAATAGAATTTATGATGGATAGATACTTCAAAATGGGCAATGTCTCATATCATGCCGTATCTGATGCTTCATTTTTATGTGTAAAATTTGTATTCTTGCCTTGTCATAAACATAGTGTGCCTTTGCTGTAATTATGGCATATCTGGGCATCATAGCTTACAATTGGGATTTGTAACCCACACTCACTTGATGTTTGAACTTGAGACTATAAAAGGGTTTATGTTTGAACTAACACTCATCTTCCGCATTGCCCGAAGACAGGTGTGGGGCTACACTAATTTGAAGTTGCATGTGCATTTAGATTTTTAAAATGTCGAACACCTTTCAAAGCACCAAGAACTTGTAATTTACAACATTCGAACCCTAAGTGTACATGGGGTAAAATAGTGTAGAGCTACACTCATTCAAAGCGTGCATTTAGATTTTTAAAATGTCAAAACACCTTTCAGAGGACCAAGAACTTGTAATTTCCAACACTCGGACCCCATGTGAGAAAGGGTCAAATAGTGTGGTTCTAGCATGTTAAGTGCAATCTATGGCCTACATTGGTAAAATTGTAATGGCTCCTTGAATGATTAGTCATTTTGGTAGTTGTTTGGCTGTTTGAGTGTCGTTAAAGGTGAGAGGCGAATTAAGGCGCCAAGGTCTCTTGGGGCCTAGGTGCATGGCATGAGGTAAGGCATCGGCTTCATTGAAGCGAAGCGCACGTTATAGATAAAAATAAGTATTATTGTGCAGGGAAGAACAACACCAGAAAAAACGAAAAAAAAAAATGTGTGCAGCACCAAAACAGCCCAGACATGCAGGAAGGTTAAAAAAAAAAAAAAAAAAAAAGCAACAGCACAGTAGTGTGGGAAAGGAGGCAAGGGACATTATTAAACTCAAAGAAAGGAGCTGCTGAACTCCAGGTTGCTATGTTACATAATCATCAAATGATCATAAACGGCAATTCCATGTAAAAACATTTCTGAACAATCAGACACAATTAGCAGATCCAAAATTTACTGAAGGAAAGCAAGGAAAGGTGTAAACGTCCCCAACAAACAGAATATGACTGGGACCAACTGATTGTATTAAAAAAAAGGGCAAGACATTTGGGGAGTAGGTAAAAATCACGATTTAAAAAACACAATTTCAGAGACTATATCAGCCATTTTAAAAGCCTTACATATCCGTTTACATATCCATTTTCTTTATATCCACTGTTATAAGCGTTAAAAAAAAATCAGCAGCCATAATAGCCCAGCAGTGAAAGGAAAAAAAAAAAAGCAGCAGATTTGGACGAACAGCATCAAGAAAAAAAAAAACAGTAGAGAAGAAAGTAACTACAGCAGCAGCTTGCACTTTTCTTCTTCTTTGCTGCAGGTGCACCGTGCACGGGTCTTCTTCTTCTTCTTCTTCTTCTCCTTCGTTTTTTTTCCCCGACGCAGCAGCACCTTCTTCGTTCTTAACCTTTGTAGAATGAAAAGGGATAGGGTTTGAGAGTACTTTAGTTAGGAATTTATATTTAGCCCCTTCAAGTTTTTTTTAATTGACCTTTACTAAAGTTGTGAAATATATATTTAAACCCTGCGAGTTTTTTTTCTAATTTTTAAGGCAATCATAAAAACATACACATAGGCCTACTCCTCAAATGCTTTTCATGCGCCTTGACCCGAAGGGATTGAGACAAACATTATGCACCTACTGCGCCTACGTGTCAGGCCCCAGATTTTAATTTTGGGTTGAATCGGTTTGTCAAATTTGAGTTGAGTTGAGAGGGGCTAGATGAACTGATTTAACACTCTTGAGCCTTAGGCCTGAGTTATTTTACCCTTTTAAGCTAAAAGACTTTTTCTGAAATTTTGTAAAACTCACTCAAAAGCAAGGAGCCCTTCCTTGTAATTTAGAAAAAGCTTTACATAATATAACCCTTTGGGTTTTCTCAATTCTTCTGTCATCTTTCTTTCCTTTGCAACCAAGCCCTAGCAGTTCTCCAAAGGAACCAAGGTTGGATCTTCAGATTCGCTTTTGCCATTAAGATCTAGGCAAGTGGATAACTGTGAACAATGTGTCTTTGATTTCTTTGATGAATGTCATGCTTTAAAATATGACTTATTTAATTAATTTTAATTTTTTGATTAGGAATTAATAATGAAGATCTGACTTTGATTGAAACAAAGAAAATAACATATGATTTAGTTGATTAGGTTAAAAGTGTGTTTTGGGTTTATATAAATAAAAAAATGCAGCAGCGTTACAATAGGTGGTTGCTACCTATGCACGTCAGGCAGTGCTTCTGCTAGGCGTGCGCCGACAGCAACTGCTACCTTGGTTACAAGCCACATAGGCTTGGCTTGTAATCGGGTTGGGCCTGGTTGGGCAGGATTGTTGCTGCGGGTCTGGCCCAGTTGCTGGGCTGGGTTAGCTGGGCCTAGGCATCTGGTTGGGGCTGGGTTTGCTGGGATGGGTCCATTGGGTTGGGCAAATTTCTGAGGGGCTTAACTTAATAAAAAAATGATAATAATAATTAGATTTTAGAATATTAATTACAAGTAGATTAGAATATTGTTTAAGGTCTAATGATGACTTGACTAGAAATAACTAAATCTTGATTAGTTGTGATTAGAATTTTAATTAGATTTGTTTATAACTATATTTGGGGTTTAATTATTTGTGATTAATATTTTATTTAGTTTGATTGGAATTTGATTAAAATGTAAGTGGGAGTGATTAAATCTTAATTTAAGGTATTTGAAATTCTAATTTGGATTTTAGATTGAGTTTAAATTTCGAATTTGAATCTGGAATTTAGATCTTTTGTTTTATATAAGATGATAAGGTATTTTTATACACAACAATGTTAATTAAGAACTTAATTTTTCTCTCTTTTTTTTAACATAATTTGATTAAGTTTGGAATTGAAATTTGAGTTCTTCTACCCAATTTGTAAAACACATCGCCTATACATAATTGGATTAGATGGTTTCCTTTCTTTTTTAGCAAAGCTGGTTGAATGTTCATATTAGAATTGGACTGAATTCAGAATGGGAATGTGAGATTCGCGATGCACCACATGATAGACACTAAAAAATGGATATTGGCATCGTAGACTCCCATTTTCATTGTAAAAGAGGGTTGACTCTCATGTGTATATTTAACGAACTATGACCATTAAGTAGTTTAGTACTTATTTTCAGAAAACTTGAACTAACATACAATCATAATACACTTTTAAATTAAGTAATTAAGTACTTAAATTGATATTGGGTTAACTATTATGAATTAAGGGTTTCATAGCATGGTTAATTGTGCATCAATAAACGTATGTATTTGCATATATATATTGATATATATATATCTGACCGACTGCAGTTTGGAGGTGGACGTATGCCATCGGGTCAGCGTGCACTATGGAATATAGTACACAGCTGTGCCATTTGTCATATCTGGCGGGAATACCCATTTTTGTATATCTATCTACGGAAATATCCATTTTTGTATATCTGTTTGCGGGAATACCCCTTTAGTATATTATATCTGCAGGAGTACCCATTTTGGTATATTATATCTACGGGGATACCCGTTTTTGTGGATTCATACCATTGGGTTTGTATTCGGTAAATCAAAATGAAAAATATGTTTTAATCCAATTGATTAACACCATTGCTTGCAGTTTACCCTCTTGCCAGATTACGTCAATTTGATTTACTACTTTTGGTGTTTCGGTTTTGTTATCGGTGTCGAACTAGAGGGTTACACAATGCAGGAGATTCCGCTGGATGGCGAAATTGTTGAGTGGAGCATCGATAACATCGTCAGAGGTGTCCTAGTATTAGTGCTGAGATTGGAATTTTAGATTACGTAATAAGGTCATGTTTGAGGTCCTTAGTTATTCATTAAATTTATGTTTTGGAATTACAACTTTAATTATTATGCTTTGAAGCACTTGACCTTGACTTTATTATTATTGAGATTTGTTCTATGGTTGGTGTACGATACTCATCTACGTAGATCATGGATTTCAATTTCGGGTGTGATTTTGGTTGCTTGATTACTAAGCATAACCTCACGAAAGATTTAGATCCACCTGGAATTGGAGTTAGTATCGTTTATATAAGAAAAATTTTTATTGGCCCCAATTCTCACACCCTTATAACCAAGTTTGGATCCGGCCCAGTTTTGGAAGCATGAAACTATGCACCCTTTAACAACAATGGTTTGCCATGCCATCATTGTACTTGTATGTATAACTCATGCACAGTGGATGAACTCTATTATCATGCGTTTAGTTGTTGTCATCCAACACCCCTAATGATGTACCTGGCCTTATCTTAGCCGCTGACCTCGTAAGTCATTCCTTAGTCTAACAGGCACCTAGATTAAGTTCGGTATCCTCACATTGCTGCCTTTCGACTCACTGGATACGACTTAATCCTTTTCTACCAATTTTCCTACCAAATCTTAGATATAGTCTAGTCTAGTCTAGTCTAGTCCCAATATTAAGTATGTCTTGTCTAGTCCGATTGAGTTTGGCTCGTGTAGTGTGTTTGTTTGTCCAGTTTTGCTAGTTATTTGTCTAAGGTAATTTAGGGTCGTTTGTTTCAGCACTTTTACATATATAATTATCTCACATGTGATATGATTTCACACATTTATGTTTATTCATGAAACTTACACATGTAGTGTGTAAATTGCATGTGATTTTAGTGTGTAAATGGCATGCAAAAAGAGGCTACAATTTTCACACCTCAATAGGTGTCAATTGGTTTCATACCAACTCAAAAAAGGGAAAGCTACAGTGCATCAATGCCCATCACGCCTTTTTTTTTTGTTACATCTCAATCATGATCTGAACGTCCAATATATTTTCATGTAAAAAACGACTATGATGCAAAATTTCAGCCGTTGGATCATCATAAACTATAAGATATGATCGAAATTGTTCAGGTCGTTAATCTTCATTTCTGAAATTTTATAGAGCCCATTTTTATGATTTGAACCATTAATCTCGTTCAAAAGGACATTTTTAGCTAGGGGGTCAATTTTCAGGTGTTAATTCAATAGAAATCTTGAGATATCTTCAAAAAACTGTATTAACCATTGGATGCATGCACCAATGATACAATGCAGTGCAAGTTGTGAATGGGCAGTCCTTTTTTTCAATTTTTTGGATCACCTGAGCGTTAAATGAAATATCTGAACCGTTAAATCTCTTTAGAAGGCCAAACATTGCTAGTGGATCAAATTTCAACTATTGATCTTTCATGCGTTGTGAAATATTGACAAAAAAAGCTAGACCATTTGATCTTTAATTCTATTTCCAATCTAAACCGTTGATCCTCTTCAAAAGGCCAACTATGCTTTCTATATCAAATTTCATCACTTGATTCCGCGTGAATTTTTCAAAATTTGTGAAAAACATGTGAACCGTTAAGTGCAATTAGATTCACATTTGAAGAGGTGTGAAAACAATAAATAAAAAATTATGTTACACATGTGAATCATTTGCATATGTAAAATATTTTCACATCACATATGAAATTAACAAACGACTCCTTAAGTTTTGTAACTTGTAAAGCTATACATCGAGATAAGTATGTTCTTGATCACTCTAGCCTATCTTAGAGTAGTTTCCCGTTTTAGCTGCTGTTCTTGAAGTTTTGCTCAGCCTGCCAGTCTTGCCCTTGGATGCTTGAGTCAGCACCACCTAACTTCAATCCCATTTCAGTCGGACCCAACTGTTTTGGCGTTGGGACCCACATAGTAACTAATTAATTACCCAGATGTTAAATAGCTTAAAATAATAATAAGAATCACATGTGGGGTCCACCACAGATTAAATCAATGGTCAAGATTAATTTAAATTAAAAATAAAAAATTCGGGTTGTCACAGTTGGAGTAAAAGAAAGTCTCATTTATTTGCAGGTATAATTTTTATAAAATATTTTCAATTGTAATTGGGTTTTAGAATTTTATTTTTTTATATGTGGTGAGCAATGTTTTACCTTTTCCTTTATTCTTTCTATCAAACAATCTTTTCGTAATGGGGTTTGATTTAAAGGATATTATGTGTTGTTTTAAATTTCCATGTATATTTTTTGTGTTATTAGTTCAATAAGCAAAAAAGAAAGAAATGTAGGCCTATGAAACCCATTCTATAAAACTCTGTAATTCAAAACTCTCTATGATCTTTTGTCTAAATTTTCTCAATTTCCAAAAACATAGCCATTAAAAAAACTAACACCTTAAAATTAAAGTACATATTCGTTAGTTTAGTTTGATACTTCAACACCTACTAATACTAATTTGTTCATCTTTAATTTCCACATCTATCATAGTATCAAATTTTATTTTATACACAATTTATCATTTTACGCCGAGCTAAGCTTGGGCCTTTGTCACTAGTAACACATGACAAAAAAATAATACCCAATTGCCTTGAGATATCTTGCACCTCTTCCACCAAATTAGCCAACCTCCAAGGATGTGAACAATTTTCTAAACTCTACTGAATGGCTAAAGAAAATCCTCCTTCAATAATTGTTTGACATCATCCTATGCTCCGTAACTCATGAATACCTACTAAAAGAGCATAAACCTTAATTTCATTAACATCTAAGCAATTATTGACTTGGGTTTTGGTTTTATGTTCTTCTCATCATTCTCCTCCTAGCCATCCTCGTCCCAGTTTAATAAGCCCTCGTTTGTTTTAATTTTATGTTCTGAGTAAATGATTTTTTGCCAGTTAATAGTTGCTTTTTGACTTTTTTTCTACCAAAAAAAGAAAATTTCTAAATCTTATAGTTTTGATTTGACCTGCACATCAAATCATATTTGTGAAATAGAGGCACTACTTCACTCCACCTCACTTCACTCCATCCAAACATGCCCTTAGGTTTTTCTTTTTGGTACAATAGCTAGGACCATTATCAACTGTCTTGTACTCACTGGGTCTATTTTGACTCGATTTGCTTTGTTGTAGTTTTTGCTTTGGTTTGGTTTATTAATGAATTATCCTTTTCAGGAAAAGAAAAATGGAGGATCGACCCATATATATAACCCTTTTGAGAGTAGGCAAGTAGGTCGGTGGAGAACTAATAGAAGTGGTGAAGCAGTGGGAACCTAGTAATGAGATGTAAAACCGCTAGTAAATCAGCACCTAGTATTTAGATGTTAAACCACTTTCTCCCACGTTTGAGTTTAATACGAGGGGTAGAGATTGCAATCTTTAATGGACTTGTCAGGTAAACATTTTGTTTACATTTTTAGGTTGAGGTCGGGGTCGAGGTCTATGAGTCTAGTACAAGGGCCAGAGATTGCAATCTTTTATGGGCTTGTCAGGTAAAAGATTTTGTTTGCATTGGGTCGAGGTTGATGGTGCCGGATCTGGTAAGTATGGCCTTTTCATTTCTAATTTCCCTCCGAGGCTGTCGTTTGGTAGCTAGATGCAAAGAGGACGCCTCCTCCTGTTAGAGGATATGGCCTTGAAGAGGTTTGTTGTTTGATCTATTACCAGATGTAATGATCATGGATCGATATGGGTTGGAAAATTCATCAACAATTGTGGATCAAACGTATTTTGATAATTAAAAATTAATATCCACATGGGAGATCCTAATTTATATTTATCTTATTTATTTAAGCATATGAAATTGGATTTATATTTATATTATATATATTAAGCGGACAAAATTGGATTTTGAAATTCTCTAATTGATTTGATAAATTGAGCTCCATTCTCAATTTGATTTGAGAAATTGAACTCACTTCTCTAAACGATTTTAACAATCTCAAAACATTAACCGACTAATTAACTTTTTTTGAAAATCCTCTCTCTCTTATCGACTCTTCAACTTAAAATGTTGAGCTGCTAATGAACTTTTCTTGAAACGCCTCTGTCTCTTCTCAACTTTTCAATTTCTCCTTTCTCTCTTTTCCTCTTCTTACTCTCTCCTCATTTGGATCTTTCTCTATCCATCGCTTGCCCACTTCTTGCAGAGTGCAGACGCACATGATGAGCTATGCGCCTAACCTACGCTTAGAGATGGTTAGGATGGTTAGGGCTTCAGCTGCAGAAACACCCAAGAACATGGCCTGTTTGGTGCAGCTTAGATTGGGGATTTAGGGACTGCAAAAGCTCTAGTAGAGAGAGATACAGGTCTTATACATCATGTATGATCTGCTCTCTCCCCTACAAATTGATGCTGCAAATAGCCAGATCAAGGTGAGTTTGTAATTTTTCTATTAATGAGGTTTTCTGGGTCTTTCTCTCTTCTTTTGGATTGAGCAGTGAATTTTGGGTTATAGGGTGGTGCTTTCAGGTTGTGTCATGGGTTTTGGAGCTATCTATTCAACTAGATTTGTTGAATTGGCATAAGCAGGTGATTTGTTTCTACATTAAGTCCTACACTGATAATACTTGGATGTATTGTCAATGCCAAAAAGTAAATACATGGGCCATTTTTCTTCTCTTTTTTATCTTAAATGGAAAAATGTAAAGAAGAGGAAAGAAGAATACAAAAGTTAAAGGCCCCAAAAGAATACTGCTACAAGGCACCCATACAGACTTCAAACAAGGAGAACAAAGAGGGAAATAGAAGGAAAAAAAAAAAAAAAACTTTCCCATGAACAACCGTACCTAAAATTATAACTGGGTATGAGTTACATAACCGCTACTTGATTTTCCAGTGCACCATCTCCCAGATATATACGTATTTGGGTACCCATTTTAATTCCTAAAATGGGGAAAACAAGTATGACCAACATTGAAGTGGTAACAAATGTTGATTGTGGAATTATCAGTAAATCTTAAATAACCTCAAATTGAGGGTACACTATATGACATTGTGTACAGTTTTTTGTTTCCTTTTTTTCTTTTTGTCATATTATAATATGTAACATCTTGAAAGACTTACATGGGAACCTAATGGTATTGATGATGGTGTGATCTCCTAAACTCTACATCGTAATTGGTAAGAGCCAAGAACTCGCACAATTATGCTTATCATTCCATCACGATATTCCAAATACAAAGTAGTAATAGTTTATCCTCTTCACGATATTCATTTGTTTATTATTATTATTATTATTTAGTTCTTTGGATCTTGATCTAGAAATATAGCTTCTTAAGTTATCTATATTAACGTGGTCTTTCATCACCTTTTTGGGATGCTAAACAGCTAAAGAAATGTTGGATATGATGGAAAAAAAAAATCTAAATAAAGAACTTATCCACATTCATCCCATTGAACGTTATTCTGGTAGTGTTTAGGTAAAACCTGTTTGCATTTTCCTATTGCACTACATGAATGTTCTATACAATGGAATATAGATTTACATGTTAATAAATGTTCCAACTATAGAAGCTAATATCTATTCACACATTAACAAGTAAAGTAGGTATTTCTTTTTTATAAAAAGAAAAGGAAAAATGGAATTGAAACTAAGAAACTGTTTTCGTTTTTTGTTTTCAAACTTCAATATATAATTTTTATGTTTTAGCAAAATAAAATTAAGGCTTCCATCAATGCAATATCCAAACATGTAACCACCATGCAACTTGGGCTCTTTATATATTGTATTTGGTATTTGTAAATTGTAATAGTAGATTGTTTCTATGTTTTTCTTATTTTTTTGGTCACTATTGTTTCTATGTTAGCTCAACTATTAATGATATAAACAGAAGTTTCATCAATTCATGAATGAAAGACATAAAATAAACTATAATCCTCTAATACTCAAAACTCGTACGTGTCATAACTAATGTGGGTGCACAACATATATTTTGCCATGTGAATAAGAAGCTGATCATTTGTTGTTCTTTTTATGTATATTTTTTATATCTATTTTATTTTATTTATGTTTGTGTTACATGATCAATGTATGAAACAAATGGAGCAATGTGTCCACTTCTTATTGTGTTGCAGGAAACTTTCCATAAATACTTTTCATTGGGGAATATTGTTGGGAAAAGCGGCGCAACGGAAACAACTCGCGATCAACGGATCTACCACGATGAACACACAGCAATCACACCATCAAGCAATCACACACATGACACAACAGTTTTACGTGGTTCGGCAATCTTGCCTACGTCCACGGGAGGAGAGAACTCATCTACTATGATCCCATCTCAATCCCCTCAGGATCTAGGGTTACAATACATCAATATATATAGATCCCGCTTTCTTGGCCACCAAGAAAATCCATACATAATGACTAAAATACCCCTAACCCTGAGCCTCGGTTCTGGCTAAACTAGACGACCGATCCGGCTAAACCGGAATACAAGAAATAACCCAACAATCTCCACCTTGGCTTGAATTCAGCAAATCCTCAGAGCCACCTTGAGATACCTGGTAATATCTTTCACGCACCTTGCTGAAAGGTACGTCACTACACCAATGGCGCAGTCTTCTTTCTTCAACACTTAACGTGTTGAACCAGCACTTCACATACCTCGCTGAAAGGTACGTCACCGCACACGCTACGACCTAGCATGGCCACAGTTGCCTCCTTTGACCTTAACACCACTGTCTTGAACCTCCGAAGTGCTCTCCATTTGTTGCCACATGCATGCATCCTTGCAACACAATGAACCTAACTTCCATCCGCAAGACAAAACTGAAGACCTCCCCGAATCTGGATCTCACTGGTACCTTGTGAATCCTTCCTTCTGTCTCCATCCCGGTGTTCAGTCCGTCAAATCTGCAACTGTCCTGTTCTAGCTTGTTTTGGTGGGTTGGGCACAGTACATGCGGGTTAAGTATGACCCGATGCTTAAACCGGCTTACTCCGACCTGAACAAAACTACCTTTTCTTTCCCGAGAAAATCATCTCCGTTCAGGGCTTCCTGGATTTCCTCTAGATGATATCATTGAAGATCCATCAATCCATCTTCCAATGATCCGTCACATCTAACTCCACCTGAACCACATATTTTCTCCCATGTTATTTGATGTCTCATTCACTGCTCCACCTGAAAAAGCATACCCTATCAACATGTAGAGATTTCTGACCATCTCACCCTCCATGATGACCAATGTTCCCTTTTCCACCTTCGTAACTCCACCCGCTACAGTGCACTTGCAGCCTTTGAAGTATAAGGCACACAAAGAAATTCAATTCTTCGTAATCCCGGAACATATATCACAACCGTTAGGGTTTGAATAACATCATTATGCATCTGGATTTCTACCGTTCTTATCTCAAATGCTCATCAGTTGCATTATCCCCCCATAAGAACAAATCCATCAACCATGATAGTTATTTGCATCAAACTAATCTCTACGCGAACATATGATAGGAAGAATCTGAATCTTAATACCATGAATCATCAACAAGATCCATACCTGTAGTGACCAAAACTGATTCCTTTCAACCGAATCTGAGCTTTCTTACACACTACCTCCTTCCGATTCTGATTCTTTTGCTTTTTCCTTCCACTTTGGCATGTCACTCCTTCCCAATCCCGTCGACGCGGATCTAAGCTTTCCATCAAAGTACTTGGAGCAATCTACCATTGACAACATCAAGTAACACTTTTCAATCATTGCTGTGTCATGGAGTCTAACACTCTATCCTGCCAATCCCTGAAGTCGTTTCTCCATCAAACACTTCAATCTGGCCCGTAATGCTTGAATCCATTGCTATCATCGTGAATCTGTCAGTTTCTTCAGTCCCCCAATTTTCTACCCTTACACTGCCAATATCTTTTATCTGCCTCGTAGATCTCCTCACCGTGAGCACGCTAGAAGAAACGAATCTGAAATCCGACTCCGGATGGCTTCGATATCGCAGAATTAATTCTCTACACTCCATTTGGTCAAACATCCATGTTGACCATTGACCAGCCCATCTTCTTCCATATATGCATAGATCTCCTCACAACGAGTCCGTAGGCGCAAACGAATCTCCGATCGGACATCGGACGATCAAGATATCGCAGAAACAATTTCAGCCGTTGAATATGGTCAAACCTGCCTGTTGACCGTGCTGACGTCACTGCTGATGTCACGGCTTGCTGGCAAACTGGGCTTCTGAAACGGATCCGGGTCGGGACCCGGAACGGAACTGAACTGCTTGCTCTGCTGGGCTTCTCTGCCGTACCGGGTTCGGGTCCGACCTGACCTGACCCGGAAACGAACCGTCTCTGAACTTTGGGCTTCTAGTACACGGACCAGGTCGACCCGACCCGACCTGGCCTGAACCTGCTGCTGGACTCTGCTGCACCACGGGTTGGGTCTGACCCAACTCGAAACCCGGACCGACCTGAAACCTCGCTGGGCTTATACTCCAGTACGGGTCAGGTCAAACTGACCCGACCTGAACCCAGATTGCCTGGGTCGTCTTCAACCTCCCAGGCGCTGTTCCTCTGTTCTGCAACCCTTTGTCTGCAAGTGCCGCTGTCTTCGTCGGCTACAGCGAACTGGTCCGGCGACCAGCAGCTCGAGGGGACGGCGACGGCGACGGAGACCAGCGGCGACCTCGACTGCGTCGACGACGGCCGCGGTCAGCGTCTGCTGGAGATGGCGGCATCAACAACGGCTTCTTCGCCGTTTTCCGATCTGCAACAATGGCGGCGACCTCGACTGCATCTCTGTTTTCCGATCTGTGGATCTCTCTACAACAGAACCCAGGTCTTCTTCGCCGGTCTTCTTCCTCAGAACCGGTCCGGCCCATAACCAGCCGAGACCTTCGATCGTCTCAGTTCCAAGAAACAAAATCTTGGTTGCTTCTTTCGTCTTCTCCGAGCAACTCAGAAAACCAAACCGAGCAGGCTTTCCCCTTTCCACAACAGAGTCTCCGATCCTCTCTGTGTTCTCCAAGCCCGGTGAAAAACGAACCAGATCCGATTTCCCTTGACGTGCAACTGTTTGCCCTCTTTTCAGTTTCTGCAGCAAATCGACCTGGAACGTCTTCTCCTTCCTTCGATCTCTATTCTGTAACAGAGTTAGGAGAAGGGTCTGCTACTCAAGTAAAGGCCCATCTTGTTGATCACAACCTTGATCTTCAACAGGAAGATGGATCCGAGCAAAACTACCCGATCAATTGCTGATCCTCTTCTTCCCTTGCTATTCGAGTCTCAGATCCGTCAATCGCAAAAATCCGAGCGATCTCCACATGGCTCTGATACCACTTGTTGGGAAAAGCGGCGCAACGGAAACAACTTGCGATCAACGGATCTACCACGATGAACACACAGCAATCACACCATCAAGCAATCACACACATGACACAGCAGTTTTACGTGGTTCGGCAATTTTGCTTACGTCCACGGGAGGAGAGAACTCATCTACTATGATCCCATCTCAATCCCCTCAGGATCTAGGGTTACAATACATCAATATATATAGATCCCGCTTTCTTGGCCACCAAGAAAACCCATATATAATGACTAAAATACCCCTAACCCTGAGCCTCGGTTCTGGCTAAACTAGACGACCGATCCAGCTAAACCGGAATACAAGACATAACCCAACAAATATATTCTTGGATAGTTGGTAGGCTCCATGCCTAAAAATATGAGACTTTGTTTACTTAACGGTGAGAAGCAAAAACTAATATGGTCATGGAAATTGTACTTGATAGCAACAGGATTATCAATTTATTGAATTTCTAGGATTCTTGGTATTTAGTTGTTGCTATAGATTTCTGTTAAACCTAACTCAATTATCATTTAATTTAAGAGTGTCTGTGACATTTTTCTCTTTAAATTGGTGTTGCTAAATCACAGAGCTCCGCCTTTGCAGTAGATTTTAATGACCAGGTTCAAATGGGTAAGTTGCATAGCAATTAATGGTCTAGGTCCGATGAATCTCAGCTGTAGTTTCTAGTAACTATACCTACTAACTGCTTCTAGTAATGCCATGTTTGCCTACCCTGGACGAGTAAGGATGAACATGTATTTTCAGATGAACATGTATTTTCGGGGTAATTCCCTAAACAATTTTTTCTTTTCACCGAACTCGGCCCATTTCATTTCAATTTTCTTTTACCAAATGTTTAGTAAAATGGGTGCTTTAAAATGCAACATCTGAAAGAAAAAAAAAAGGCCTAGCCAACCATTGCTTTTCTCAATTAATTTTCATTTTCTTGTACTTGTCTACTGCGCAAGAACTTGAAATCGCTGAAATTAAATTGTCCAATTTTACTATTCAGATTTCCTTGATTGTGTAGAACCTTGGATTTGAAAATCCATGATGGCAGATAGTTTGCTTTAGGGAACAAAAGGATTTAGAGAGTTGGAACGTGAATATCATGTTATTGTTGATGTTGTGTTTCTAATGCCAAATCTTTCCCCATTTTTTTCATCTGTGATATATATTTCTTTAACAATGTTATTTTGTATCTCTGATTGCAGGGTCCTACTGGTATCCCGCTTGATTGTCAAATGTGAATTAACTATGAAATTAGAAACAAACATTTAACTTGCCATGTTCTTTGATATCTCTTCCACTTTTCTCTCTGCTATTAACTTGACAAATGCAATAAGATCGTAATCCCGTTGTTGTTTTAATTGGATTTCTATAGTTTTGATTCAATCGTCCAAAACTAATGTTTTTTAGTTCTTCTAACCTTTTCAATCTAATCACTAGCTTATATTGATGGGTATCTTTGTTTCTGGGTTTTTAGTTACTGAATTTTCTATTGGGTTGGGCATCAGTCCCATTAGAGTCAAATCCACAAGTCTTCTCCATTTACATTTGGAAGATGCTCAAGCCATTCTTGCACGGGCTTCTTCTTCTTCTTCTTCTTCTTCTTGACTTCTAACAGGTGTGTGTGTTGTTTTGGTTTCTTTTTTCTTTACCTTGTATGGTATATTGCAGCTTATGTGTGTCTATTGTACTTGGACAACCAAAGCAAATGATGTAGCGATTGCACAGAAGGGCCAACACCATTTATTCAACAAAAGTTAAATTCATTGAGAACTCTAATAATATTCCTTGAAAATTAGGGATGAATCTAGGTGTGTTCCTAAGCCTCACTAAATAAAAAAGAAGAAGAAGAGCAACAAAATGAGGTGGAGGAACTGTCACTCCAGAAGGTTAAATCATTACGGATGTGTTTTTGGAAGCGGGATAAATTTTTGGTGGGATTTAATAGCTAATACCTTTTAAGCACATCCAATAATATTATTGTATGGGATGTGATTCCATTTATCCCAAAAGTGAATTCAATCTCATGTTTGGTTACTTCTGGATAGATGGAGGATAAAAGACGAAAAGATCTAAAAAAATAAAATCCCACCCTCCACTCAAAGCCAACTCAGGTGGAATAGGGACAAAAACATGTAAAAAATATAATCCCACCTTCCACTCAAAGCAACTTAAGTTATCTACCTCCCAGGTGAGATTATCTAAACCCTCATACTAAGTATTAATTCACTATAGCGTTGGCACTAAGATAACATTATCCCAGGCACTAAAAATACAAACAAACAAGGGATAAGTGACATAGGATCCATAAAGTTACTTATTCCCCACTTATCCCCCCTAATCCTGCATCCAAACACATCCTACATAGATTAAGGTAGGACTTGCTAGTATGGAGTTGGATATTTTAGTAAAAATGTTGAAATTGATGGTTCTCCATAAATGTAAAGAACAGTTCGAAAATAACAAAACATAAATTAGCAAGTCACTGCCATACAAATGATTATATATTCTTGTATTGAGATTTAATTCCAGTTTTCAAAAAGGGCATATACTAGGTGATAGTTCTAGGTTATAATGTTTTTTAGTCATCTCGTTATCCTCATCATCAAGGCCAATCTGTAGGAAATATCATCCTCACCTAAGCCCTGGTATCTTGTGCTAGTTGAGTTGAGAAATTGAACGGTCCAATTTAATAGGAGCAAGTGAGAAAGATTTTAGGAATTTTAAATTATGTAGGCTCTTGGAAAGTTCAAAACTCTTTTTCATATTATTTTACTTGCAGCCAATGCCCGTTCTCAGCCTGGGCCTCCATAAAAAAATTAAATAGTTTATTAAAAATTAGTAAAAATATAAAATGTCAAATATTTTTAAAACTTAGCATATTAAAGGAATAAAATAAAAATTAGAAAAAGTCTGAAAATGTAAGGAGCCCACTAATGATTCTCGTTGTATAAATAAAAGAAAAAAAATTCAGTTATTAAATTTTATAAACATTTGAAATTTAATTATTTAAATAAACTTTGTAATAAACCATTTAAATTTTTAGCATCATAATTTGATGGTGGGCATAACTCTAATAAGAAATAGAATCATTTCTTTTGATTGGTATCAAATATTTATAAATAGGCCCTAAAAAAATTAGCATGTTATCATTTAAGTATATAATTAATGATGACTTCTCACCATTGAACATACCTTTTTCTTTTTCAAAAGTGATTAAAAAAAAGTTTAAAAAGTACAAATTGAGTAAAAGGTAAGAGGGAGGGATCGAGAGAGATTATAGAAGGAGAGATTTTAGTATTTTCGGATACTGATGTGGCGTTCTAGAAAAAAAGAAAAATACACGGTGCTGATGTGGCACCCTCCATTGGCCTTCATTTTGTAGCTTTAATATATATAATTATTTATGCAAGGGAATCCATAGTTTTACATCTCACAAGACCTTTGATTTATGGGCCCATCACCTGAATATAAATGCAAGTATTAGTCAATATTGACTTTTGATTTTTCTTAATTTTGTATTTTTCCTTGCTCCTTCCAATCTAATTACATTGGAATTTAAAAATATTTCTTTTTCTTTAGTTATGGCACAATCTGGGCCCACATGTTTCTTAAGTAGGTTAGAAAAGTCAACATCTAAATTCACACCTACGGTTGGAGTCAAATCAACCAGTTGACTTGGGGCCTTTGGGCCGGATGGGGCAGAGCCAAAGTTTGACAATAACTGCATATTGGCTGTGGAGCATAATATTTAAGCCTGAGTGGAACCAAGGACCCGAATCTTAGACGAGGCCTAGCTGGTTTCTGAAAATACATACACCCATGTATGTGAAATACGCGGGATCACTCTTCTTTTTAATCAATTTAACTTGCGGATCACCTTATTAATTATATATTTTCATATCATATATGTAATATTATATCTTTTTATTTTTAAGTAATTGTTTTTAAAATTTTTTGATTTTCATGGTATGAATTATGATGCCAGTGCACGCTCAGGTTTTGCTAGTATTAATTATTAGGGATGTGGAAGGCCTGGGCCCTGCCCCGAGTTGTCCAGACCTACTTCAAAAATATGTGGGTCCACTCATGATCACAGTGGTAAAAAGCCTCACACTATCCAGACTCAACAGAGCAGCGTGATCATCCGGTCTTGTAGGGCACATCCCGTCCTTGGGTAGATTACAGGGCCTTATTGATCCCATTCAAAACATAGTTTGATGACTGGCGAACACATTCAAAAGGCCATCCGGCTGAATAACTTGACTGAGTCTGACTAACTGGTTTGGCCCATTAAGCTTGGTAATGTGTTCTATGGGATGTCTCTGAGAACTCAGAAGAGACTAGTAGTTTTGACGGGATCATAACATAGGATTCAAATCGAAACCCATCAATAGGTTCTATGCAAGTTGCAGAGTTCCCTGGGGTAGTAATTTCACACAGCGATTGCATTCCCGTGGGCCCTATTAATCACCCTTATTTTTTTTATATTCTCGTGGGCTCCATAGTTATAATCCAAACTATCCTAAGTTACTTATTAAACTGATAAAGCCTAAAGAATTTGAGTAATTTGTGAAATTGTTAATCTATAGATCTATTTTTTTTTTTCACATCTATGGGCTACTAATTCCTAATCTAAATATCTCGATATTCTCCATAAGCACTAAGACATTTAGTTTTATATCTTAAGTTTTCATGAATTTTAAAAAATTGTTCCCACACATCCAATATGTGATTTGTATTGAAGTTATAGGTCTCATTGATAAAGCTACAGATTTTTACTTGGAGTTGAAATTGAAATGGGCTCACAGGAGCCTCAATGTAATGACAAGCTGAGAGGCTTCCACCACCTATGCTCCTTTATCCAGCACCAAGTATTAGAGTTTAAAGCCGATTTCTTCCGGTTTCCCCGGCTTTCCTCATTTCTTTTCCATTTACTAGCAGTACCTCGTGCTATGTACTGACCCGTCAACCTAGCTTTTGATTCTTCTATGTTTTCTTTTTTTTTTTTTTTTTCTTCTTTTGTGGACCATTCAACTAGATGATATTGTTAAATATTAGTATATATATATTTTTGTTCTATACCGTTGAAGTACACCTTTAAATGTCAATTTAACGTAGCTCTTTTTTTTTTTTTTGGGTGTGTATTCTTTAGGTTTGGATACTTTTTTTTTATTAAATTTTTATTTTTTCTTCTCTTGTTTTTTGGCTTGAGTTATTAAAGTTTTCAAGAATATCTTTTTTTTTTGGTTCGTTTTCGAGGATTCACCCATATGGTTTACATCATTTTTATTTTGTGTGTTCTTTTGTCCTCTCTCTCTCTCTCTCTCTCTCTCTCTCTCTCTCTCTCTCTCTCTCTGGTTTTTCTAGGTATGGAACCCTAAAGTTTATTATAGTTTAGTTTTATTTCTTATTCTAGACTAACTTCTTTTTGACTGATATCTACAGAGGAAAGTGTATCCATCTTGGAGTTTATTTTTTTACTTTGGACACTTTTTTTTATGTTCATTTTTGGGGGATGGCCCATATATTTTACATTATTTTTTATTGTGATGTTTTTTCATATATACTTTCTTTTTTTAAAATTGAAATTGGCTAGTATTGTGTAAAAAATATTTCTTGATTGGAAAATATTTTCAGATCTAAAGGAAAGCTTACACTCTCATGAACACCGTAATAGAGTAGTCCACTACACCCGCACCCTCGAATCTTGTTGAAGTAATCCACAAGGACTAATGGGCCCCACGTGGCCACAATTCCAAATTCTTCCCCCACATATTGCAGGCTTTCCTTCTAAAGAAGTTGCATAGGATCCAGCTCTTATTCTAAATTTTGATGAACTTTCATATATTCAACATTGAGGCCCACCTGGTGCATGAAAAAGGATCTCATGTGTGAGGGAGGTTGGCAATGGGCTCCATTCACGTAGAGCCACACAAATCCGGATCCTCTAAGGTTGAATGTAGAGCAATCCTGAGTTGAAAGGATTCTCAGTTTCCTTGTTTTTTTTTTTTTTTTTTTTTTTTTTTTTTTTGGCTCTTTATTTGGAGTGGGAGACAGAGAGGAGTTATATGGAGTGAGAAGTTATTTACAGTCAATTATTTTTTAGAGAAAGAGGAGAGGAGAGGAGAGGAGAGAGAACAGTGGGTGTGGAGAGATTGCCACATTTTTTCCTTTCTTTCCTAAAAATCTAGGAAATTTGCATGGGAATTTTAGGGGGCTGTGGTAAACACAATAAGAAATACAGTTCTGTAGAGTATTATACTAGCGGTCCAGTACTCTGCACAGGATATACAAATCCCTTCATCTTCTGGCCTCCCTTCCCCCCACACCGACAGTCCCTAGTCCCCTCACACCCCTTCCAAACAAAGAGTGATGATGGATGTAGAAAGGTGAAAATCAAGGGTTTTGAGCCATGTATAAAAGAAAAAATAGAACAGTAGCGATTCAGGATGGGTTTCAATTGTGATGCAACAAACTTTGAATTCGAAGAGAGAGTTTAGGAGTTAGAATTTAAATTAAATAATAATTTTGGGAATTCCAAGATATATGTTTCAAAGAGAAATCTTTGGTGATTCAAAATTATCAATTAGATAACTTAATTTCCAGTTTAATTAGCAACCAGTTAGCAATTTGAAGATGGGCCCACGTCTTGCTTGCAATGACGTGGAAAGGAGCCATGAGAAATGTTAATTAAAAGAACATGATAATGCACTTATTTATTTTGAATCCATGTGAGGGCAACATAGCAATCAGATCAAGCGTAAAATAACGGCAATGTTCGTAAAATGACAAAGTTCATCCAATAGGCATTACATTCTGCAATGATTCCAATGCTATGCAGCGAAAGCAATTAGCAATTGAAAGATATTTCACCGCTAATAATGAGAATGTAACACTTAATGGATGAATTAGGTAAGCCAATAATGATTAGTTAACACTTGATGGATGAATTAGGTTGAAAACAAACACAAAACACAGTAGTAATGGTTGGGGTTTCTTGGTGGCCAAGAAAGTGGAAATTATATATGTGTATAGTATGTAACCCTACATCTTGCATTGAAGAGAGGTGAGAGCTCTTTTGCCCATGGTATTTTCACACCACGTAGGAGAGATGATGTGAGGGAGTGAAAGTCTCTGTATGCTTTACTTGTAATAGTAAAAATGATTGTCTCTGTACCTGTGGATGTAGCCCTGTTTGGGTGAACCACGTAAATATCTGTGTTTCTTCTTGTGTATGGTTGGTTCTTTGTTGATTTTGTGATTGATGTATCTGCATAATGGATGATGTCAAAAATCACAAGAAGTGCTCCGGTGGATCAGAATTCACAACCCACTGCCAGATGCTGATTGATGCTCCAGCTAATTCAAAGCATTGTACTCATCACACATCTAGGTTGTGAATCAGGTGGGGCCATCTTGAGCATCCACTGTACACATATTCTATGCTAGCACTTTCAAAAGATGTGATCGATACAATGGACCCTGCAATGCACCGAGGATATCAAAGGGATGTCATCTATTTAATCAATGCCTCACATACACATGGTTAAGAATAATATAGACCCCACCTACTTTTTATTTTCTTCTTTCATCTTTCTTTTCTCTTTTCTGCTCGTGATCGTTGAACACATCAGCGAAGAACCCAACTTCATCTCCTCCACTTGCACTGAAGCCACCTAAAACTCCTCTCTTCTTTGCCTTGTTTTCTTCCTCTCCTTTCCTCTTCCAAGAGAACTCAACCTAGCCACCTTTATTTTCCTATTTTTTGTTCTTCTTCCTTGTCTTGATCTTCTTTTTCTCTGCATCCATCCGAACCAGGCCAAATACCACATCACCTCTTTCTCATGCTAACCAACTTAGTCTTATTAAGAAGTGAGAGAGTAGAGACAGAGCTGGAGAAGTTTGAAACGTGAGAGTGAGAGAGAGTACACGGATGTGTGCAGGAGAGAAGGAGAGAGGTGAGCTAGTTAGGGAGACATGTGAGAGGGCAGAGAGGGAAGGGAGGTATGTTGAGAAAATGCCACATTTTTTATTCTCCTCAAAATTTTAGAAAACTAGGTACATGTTTGGCATGTCTAATTTTTAAGTTTTTATTTTCTAAATGTCTAAAATTTATAGAGTTGAAAAAATAGAGGCGTTTGGCATGTGTATTTAGCTCTATTTAATTTAGACAATAAAAGGTAAAAGCTCTATTTTGAAGAGGAGGCCATGTGATGCATTTCCAAATAAGAGGGAAAAAAAAGAGGCGCCCAGCTACAGTGTTTTCATGGATCACGCCCAGTACGGTTTTTTCGATTTTTTTAGAAATCCGAGCCTCTAAATCTACATCCAAACCGTTGAAAATATTCATATGATCAATTACGGCCACCCATCCAAATTTTAGCCGTTAATTCATCCTGAATCTAGAGATATGTGCAAGAAAGCGTGAGCCATTGGATATTAGTTTTTAAATTCTGTGGGGCCCAAACACAAGATCCAAACTATTGGAAATGTTGGGAAGACTAAAAACGGCTATGGAGTCAATTTTCAAGGATTGATTCCTTGTGGATCTCAAGATATTTGTGAAAAACTTTCAACCATTGAATTTAATATGCTGAATTTGTAACTAGTCCACAGGCAGCCCCTTTTTTATTATTTTTTTTATTTCTGGGGCAGTAAATAACAATCCAAACCATTGAAAATGTGTAGAAGGTTAATGACCATTGTGAGACCAAATTTCAGCTGTTGGATCATCACCAAACTTGAGATATTTATGTAAAAACGTAAATTATTAAATATTTTTTAAAAAAATTAGGGGCCTCAAACACAAGATCCAAACCATTAGATCTCTTTGGGAGGCCAAACATGGTTATAAAGTAAAACTTCAAGGCTTGATACCTAGTAGATCTTAATATATTTGTGAAAAGCTTTTAACTATTTATTTAAAATGGTCTATTTAAAATAGATGCTTCCATTGCCAAACACATCTTTTAATTCTAGCCTCTTTTTTTTTAGCTCTTTTTTTAATGGCTCTATTTTGAATTGTCTATAAAAATAAGATTAGACCTACTAAACAAGCCCTAGGAGATGTGGGAAGCGGTCATCAACTCATATAAAGCCATTTCTAAACAGTATATTAGATATATTCCATTCCATCTCTCAGTATGTGGTTTATTCTAACCAAAATTATTTATTTCATCATTACATTACATGTAAACACTTTAAAAGAAATTAAAATTTAAGTTCACGTATTCCCATCTTTTTAATATTTCTAAGAATGATTCCCTTTAGACAGATAACGGATCAAAGCAGATAAAAATATTTGGTATGAACAGTTTCTAACTAGTATACTAACTCATACATAGCTTTTGACATTGGTTAATAGATTTCCTAAATCATGTTCTAGCACAATGATGCCAACTCATTAAAAAATGTTGTAAAATCCGTTTGGGAACTTTACTAATAGGTGGAAATAGCTCAGACGTAAAATTCGCACTAATGATTCACTACCCTGTTATCCGCGTTTTAGGCCAATTTTGATTAAGGGTGGATAAACACACTGGACCTCGGTTTCTATGTGTTGATTATTAATTATATATTTATCTATAATCACTATCGTTTGCATGATTTTTTAACTAATTATTAATGAATATGATAATAGGACGATTATTTAAGTGAAATTCAGGAGACAAATAATACAAGCAAAAGATGCTCATTTCAAGCAGCATGGAAGTCAGTTTATCATTTCACATGGCATGCAGAAGCTAAACGTCTTTTCCTTGGTGTAAGAAGGGAAAATGAGAATTAAATAAAAAAAAACCCACCACATTTCTTTTACCCACCAGTAGCATAGACACCAACGAGCCCAAGGCTGAGCCTCTCACAGCCCACAGGTGGAAGATAAACCCAAAGGCTTGGGCTGGGCCTTGAGCTTCCACGAAGTACTTAATTGAATGGACCTTTGTCTATATCCAGCTTGCTAACTTGACCATTTATGAGAACCGTCGGCCGGCCCAAGGATGTCAACAATTGGATCTGAGGCAGAATCCATCTTCTGATCTAGACCCCTTTCTTTTTGGGATGGATTGATTCGTCTTCGAATCTAGATCTATTGGTGGCCCTTTCTTTGGGAAACATCATATAAAATAGGTATTTAATCCATTTTTAAAACGGATTGGAAACCTTTAACATACACTCATGGTGGGTCAACTCGACCGGACCTGCCTAACCCGAATTTATTGAGGCCCTACCTAACTCATGGTGTGATCAAATTTCATTTGTAAAGCTTTTCTTAGGTTTAAATTCGTTCCAAGTATTGCATTGAGCATCAATTTATAATTTACCCAGTTTTAAGGTATAAAAAATGTGGCTAAAACCCATTAACAAGTTCTAACCCATTATTGAGACAATCCCTTTCCTAACTCTTTTTTCCTTTAAAATTTTATAATGTCATATTTGAGAATGAGTGTAAAACTCATCAACGCTATTGTATTCCATTGATATTCATATTTTAATAGTAAATTTTTATGCTTAACTACCCAATATAAAAATAAAAGATGCAAATCAATATTTCAAGTACAAAAACATCATATTATCAAATAAACAAATAAGTTTCATATTTTAAGTGTCAAAATATTTAACCATATAACATAAAATTAAAAAAGGTAAATTATTGTATAACTCTTCAATGTAAAATTAAGAATTGCATGGTTTATGGCCTATAAAAATAAGAAAAGTCACAGAAAAATTTAAAAGTCATGTTAAATAAGTAAAACATAAACGGGTCAATTAGAAATAAGTAAAACATAAACGGGTCAATTAGTTTGGTGGGTCAACCTAACGAGTATTTAAAACGGGTTTGGTTAGGTGAGTTAAAAACAGGTCGGACCGAGCCAGGTTGAAGGGTCTAACTGAGCTGGGTTGACGGGTCGAACCGGCTTTTGCTAGCTCTATAATCATATTCAAGTATTATGTGGAACCACCCAATGGCATTTATTTATTTTTGAACTATTCTATCACGTGTTTTCATTCTCTTTATTACCATACCATATGCCATTGCAACCCCATTCGAAAGGAGAGTCTACTGAAAACATTATTAATAACACGGGGTTTTATGAAACTTAAGGAGGGGCCAACGGCCAAGGCCCATGGCCAACCCACATTGGAAAAAAAAATTCTTGGAGGGGCTGAAAAGAAAACCTACTGAAAATATCATTAATAATACGGATTTGTATGGAATTTAAGTAGGAGCAACAGCCACCCCCAGCCCCCTAAGTTCGCCCATGTGTCTACGGCCAAAAAAGACAACCCTTGTTTTATTTTCTCTTTTTCTTTCTCTTTAGGATTAGGATTTACCAGTTACATTTAAGCACTAAGATAATCTGACACAAATAACCAGAATGCCCTTGAATTCTGAATTTAAATCCAAGCAGTTCCAGAGGAGCATCGTCTAACTTGGAGCGTTTAAGAAGCGTAGGGTCAAGGCCCAAGGGTGACATGTTTGTAGCCCCACGAACCACACCTAAAGACTCATGCAGTTAGCTATACGCCAAATTTCAAACTGATTGGAGGTTATTATCTGTCCAATTTAAAGCCAACGATCAAGAGGGATCAAGAGGGGTTTCAATCTTAACCACTCATTTTGATATCCTTAGATTAGATGCCTAAAAAGTCCATTGAATCCAGTGTTTGGAATTATATATCTAATGAAGAGGTTCCTCACTGCCAATACCCATGCAATCCACTCCATTATTGGTGACCAGTAATGGCAACAGTAATGCAAAGCGTCTGCGGTGTGCCTTACCCCAGGGGAGGGTTAGTTGGTCACTTGATGAAAGAAGAAGGGGCACGGGCACAGGCAGAAAGGAGAAGGTACGAACCCATGCACCTTGACCTAACCGACCATATATATGTGAAATCCACTTAAAAAATAGCAAACCACCCATCAGTCCAACCATTATGCTGTATATATGGACTTCACTGGCTCCAACCCATGCACCAATGTAGGTGAGAACCACGGAATATAAATCCTACCCATAAACGACTCAACTGATTAGGACTTGCTAAATAAGAGATTACACCCATATTATATAGACCATTGTATGGAACTATTAGATGAGGGATGCCACCATCCACCCATATACCATATGTCCAGGGCCCTCTGGATACATATCATTGCACAGTTTACTTTTACTGTCAATCATTCGTCACTAAACCAGATTAAGTTGGGTCGGAATGTTACATCTACCTAGATGAGATCCAATATTTAAGGAAACCACTCACCCGTCCCAACCTTAGTCTCCATATAAACGAGAACCATGATGACCAATCCATCCACTATTTTACAAGACTCACTCTTCCTATATATATTTTACCAAATGTGCCTCAAAGGGCCGTTAGAGTGATTGGATCTCACGGGTATCATGTGTATCCACCATCGTGTAAGAGGTTCCACTATTTATCATACACAATTCATGAAATCCCACAATTAATATGTTATTTGCATGAACTACATTAGGATTTGATCCGATTGCCAATCAAATAAAGTTTTGGTAATTTGTGAGCCATTCCATGCACAAGTAGACTAGATAACACTCTTTTTTAAAAGAAAAATGTTAAGAGCCATTGCCCCCTAAGAAAACGCTTCTTAGGATTTCTGTCACACACCGCCCCCCCCCCCCCCCCCCCCCCCCCAAAAAAAAAAAACATGATATAAATGGTAGAGCTTTCCTTGTAGAGTTTTCTTTGTGCACGCTAAAAAAGCCTTTGGCACCTACATTGCCAGCTTTAGCTGTTAATAATAGTAATAATAATAATAAGAGAGTCATTTAGTCTTTTAAATCCAATCCAATAGTAGCTTAATTATGAGCTACTTTCCTCTCTATAGACGGGACTAGAGATTGATGCTTAGTTGTAGCAGTTCCTACTTGTTAGCATTTGTTTTACTCACTACTAAGTACTAATAAAGCAGCACCTAGCTGTTAGCCTGTTACCTGAAGCTGCTTCGTCCCCCTACGATGACGGTGATGGTTTACATCACTTGATCTCAATTCAATTAGCTGTTAGCATTTGTTTTATGCACTTCACTGCTAATAAAGCAGCACCTAGCTGTCAACCAAAGGTAACGCAGAGGTCTCCCCCACCGTGACTATGATGGCTTACATTACTTGATCTCAATTCGTATATAAATAGAAAAGGGAAATGCGGGGAAAAATAAAGGGAGAGAGAGAGAACACAGAGATCGTTTGGGGCTCTTCTTCACATGGGTTCAGCAGCCGGTCTGGACCCATTCTTCCATTCTTACGGTTAGGAGAGGCTCAACATTTGGCTCCCTGATGTCTATAATTCAGATAAACCATCACCGTCACCATCAAGTCACCCCACGTCACCTTCGGGTAGCCTACCAACACTGCCCACGTACATGGCAAGCTGCTTGAATGTGATGTCAAGGGACCCATCATGGTCACTCTAATGGTTTTAATGAGAGGATTCGGACTCTTTATAGACCACCACCCCACTCTCCAATGTTCTATTCCATCTCGCAAGTCTCCCATCATCTTTCTACCAAAAAAGCATCCCCATCATCCCCTAATCTCTCTCTTTCTCTCTCGCTCGCTCTGCCTCTCTCTCTCTCTTGCCCCCTTCTTTTCTCACCAGTTAGAAATGGTGAAGAAATCCACTAAAACCATCATTCTCTTCCTCTCTCTTAGTTGTAGCAGCACCTAGCTATTAGCATTTGTTTTACTCACTGCTAAGTACTAATAAAGCAACACCTAGTTGTTAGCCTGTTATCTAAAGGTTACGTGGTCCCCTTGCAATAACAATGATGGTTTACATTACTTGATCTCAATTCAATTAGCTGTTAGCATTTGTTTTACGCACTTCATTGCTAATAAAGTAGCACCTAGCTTTCACCCGAAAGTGACGTGGAGGTCCCCCCCACCGTGACTGTGATGGCTTACATCACTTGATCTCAATTCATATATAAATAGAAAAGGGAAATGTGGGGGAAAATAAAGGGAGAGAGAGAGAGAGAGAGAGAGAGAGAGAGAGAGAGAGAGAGAGAGAGAGAACACAGAGATCATTTGGGGCTCTTCTTCACATCGGCTTAGCAGCCGGTCTGGACCCATTCTTCCATTTTTACAGTTGTGAGAGGCTCAACATTTGGCTCCTTGGTGTCTAGAATTCAAATAAAGCATCACTGTCACCGTTAGGTCCCCCCACATCACCTTCAAGCAGCGTACCAACACTGCCCGTGTGCATGGCAAGTTGCTAGAATGTGATGTTGGGGGACCAATCACAGTCACTCTGATGGTTTTAATGAGATGATCGGACTCTTTATATAGCACCACCCCACTCTCCAACATTCCATTCCATTTCTCAAGTCTCCCATCATCCTTCTACCAAAAAAGCATCTCCCATCATCCCCAAATCTCTCTCTCTCTCTCTCTCTCTCTCTCTCTCTCTCTCGCCCTCTTCTTTCCTCATTAGTTAGAAATGGTGGAGAAATCTACTAAAACCATCCTTCTTTTCTTCTCTCTTAGTTGTAGCAGTAGCTAGCTGTTAACATTTGTTTTACTCATTGCTAAGTACTGATAAAGCAGCACCTAGCGATTAACCTGTTACCTGAAGGTGACGTGGTCTCCCTATGGTGACGGTGATGTTTACATCACTTGATCTTAATTCAATTAGCTGTTAGCATTTGTTTTATGCACTTCACTACGAATAAAGCAGCACCTAGTTGTCACCCGAAGGTGACGTGGAGGTCCGCCCCACCATGACTGTGACGGCTTACATCACTTGATCTCAATTCGTAAATAAATGGAAAAGGGAAATGCTCGAGAAAATAAAGGGAGAGAGAGAGAGAGAACACAGAGATCGTTTGGGGCTCTTCTTCACATGGGCTCTGCAGCCGGTCTGGAACAATTCTTCCATTCTTACAATCGTGAGAGGCTTAACATTTGGCTCCCTGGTGTCTAGAATTTAGATAAACCATCACCGTCAAGTCAGCTCCCCCCACATCACCATCGGGTAGCCTGCCAACATTGCCCGCGTGCATGGCAGGCTGCTTGAATGTGATGTGGGGGGACCAATCATGGTCACTTTGATGGTTTTAATGAGAAGATCCGAACTCTTTATATACCACCACCCCCACTCTCCAACGTTCCATTCCATCTTTCAAGTCTCCCATCATCCTTCTACCAAAAAAGCGTCTCCCATCATCCCCCCCTTCTCTCTCCCTCTTTTTTCCTCACTAGTTACAAATGGTCAAGAAATCCACTAAAACCATCCTTCTCTTCGTCTCTCTTAGTTGTAGCAGCACCTAGCTGTTAGCATTTGTTTTACTCACTACTAAGTACTAATAAAGCAGCACCTAGCTGTTAGCCTATTACCAGAAGGTGACATGGTCTCCCTACGGTGACGGTGCTGATTTATCAGTTGATCTCGATTTAGTTAATTGTGAGCATTTGTTTGATGCACTTCACTATTAATAAAGTAGCACCTAGCTGTCACCTGAAGGTGATGTGGAAGTCTCCCCCACGGTGACTGTGGTGGTTTACATCACTTAATCTCAATTCGTATAGAAATGGAAAAAGGAAACACTGGGCAAAAGAAAGGGAGAGAGAGAGAGAGAACACAAAGATCATTTGAGCTCTTCTTCACATGGGCTCAGAAGCTGGTTTGGACCCATTCTTCCATCCTTATAGTCAAGAGAGGCTCAACATTTGGCTCCATGATGTCTAGAATTCAGATAAACCATCACTGTCACCGTCAGGTCCACTCACGTCACATTTGGTCAGCCTGCCAACACTACCTGCGTGCATGGCAGGCTACTCGAATGTGATGTGGGGGAACCAATCACGTTCATTCTGATGATTTTAATGAGAGGATCCGAATTCTTTATATACCACCACCCCACTCTCCAACGTTCCATTCCATCTCTCAAATCTCCCATCATCCTTTTATTAAAAACGCATCTCCCATCATCCTTCTACCAAAAAAGCGTCTCCCATCATCCCCCAATCTCTCTCTCTCTCACTTTCTCTTTTTCTCGCCCGCTGTTTTTCTCACCAGTTAGAAATGATGGAGAAATCCACTAAAACCATCATTCTCTTCCTCTTTCTTCCTTGTAGCAACACCTATCTGTTAGCATTTGTTTTACTCATTGCTAAGTACTAATAAAGTAGCACCCAGATGTTAGCCTGTTACTTGAAGGTGATGTGGTCCCCCTACAATGACGGTGATGATTTACATCACTTGATCTTAGTTTAATCAGCTGTTAGCATTTGTTTTACGAACTTCACTGCTAATAAACCAGCACCTAACTGTCACACATTGGTGATGTGGAGGTCCCCCTCACCATGACTGCGATGGTTTACATCACTTGATCTCAATTCGTATATAAATAGAAAAGGGAAATGCTAGAGATAATAAAGGGAGAGAGAGAGAGTGAACACATAGATCGTTTGGGGCTCTTCTTCACATGGGCTTAGCAGCTAGTCTGGACCCATTCTTCCATTCTTACAGTTGTGAGAGGCTTACCATTTGGCTCTTTGGTGTCTAAAATTCAAATAAACCATCACCGTCACCGTCATGTCCCCCACGTCACCTTCGAGTAGCCTGCCAACACTGCTCATGCGCATGGCAGGCTGCTTGAATGTGTGTGGGGGGACCAATCACGGTCACTCGGATGATTTTAATGAGAGGATCCAGACTCTTTATATACCACCATCCCACTCTCCAACATTCCATTTCATCTCTCAAGTCTCCCATCATCCTTTTACCAAAAAAGCATCTCCCATCATCCCCAATCTCTCACTCACTCACTCTCTCTTTTTCTCTCGCCCTCTTCTTTCCTCACCAGTTAGAAATGGTGGTGAAATCGACTAAAACCATCCTTTTCATCCTCTCTTTTAGTTGTAATAGCACATAGTTGTTAGCATTTGTTTTACTCACTGCTAAGTACTAATAAAGCAGCACCCATATGTTAGCTTGTTACCTGAAGGTGACGTGGTCCCCCTACACTGACGGTGATGGTTTACATCACTTGATCTCAATTCAATTAGCTGTTAGCATTTGCTTTACTCACGTCACTGCCAATCAACCAGCACTGAGCTGTCACTCGAAGGTGACATGGAGGTCTCCTCCACTGTGACTATGATGGTTTACAACACTTGATCTCAATTTGTATATAAATGGAGAAGGGAAATGCTGGGGAAAATAAAGGGAGAGAGAGAGAACACAAAGATCATTTGGGGCTCTTCTTCACATGGGCTCGGCAACCGGTCTGGACCCATTCTTCCATTCTTACAGTCATGAGAGGCTCAACATTTGGCTCCCTGATGTCTAAAATTTAGATAAGCTATCACCGTCACCGTCAGGTCCCCCCATGTCACCTTCTAAAATTCAGATAAACTATCACCGTCACCGTCAGGTCCCCCCATGTCACCTTAGGCCACCTGCCAACATTGCCTGCGTGCATGGCAGGCTACTCAAATATGATGTGGGGGGACCAATCGCAGTCACTCTGATGGTTTTAATGAAATGATCCAGACTCTTTGTAACAATCCGCTCCGCACCATTGAGGTATTGTCCGCTTTGGACTTCCCAGGAGGTCACCCATCCTGAAATTGCTCTGACTCGGGCACGCTTAACTTTATAGTTTTTATGGAAGTCCTCACGGTTTTGTCCCTAAAAGGCGCCTCCTCATTTAGAGAAGGTATTGTTCCACCTAACTGATCAAACAGAGCGGGCAGAGGATGCTGTCTTACCATCAGAGTACGCAGTGGGGATTTTGTCCTTGCATAGACTCGAACCCTGATCTCACCCGAGGCACAACCGGGACCTTAACCAGTTGAGCTACCAAGCGCGCCTCGATAGTTTAGAACAGATTATTACTTATATTCTTTCATTCAAATGTACTTTGGGACTGGGTTGTTACAGGCCCACCAGCTTCTGCCGGATATGTCCCCATATCCATATATCTCGAACAATGTTGGACCGAAGACGGCCTCATCAGTGATGTGGGACTTCATTCCTCCATCAAGGTATTGTTCGCTTTGGACTTCCCAGGAGGTCACCCATCCTGAAATTGCTCTGACTCGAAGGTATTGTTCCACCTAACTGATCATACAGAGCGGGCAGAGGACGCTGTCTTACCCTCAGAGTATGCAGCGGGGATTTTGTCCTTGTATAGACTCGAACCCTGATCTCACCCGAGGCACAGCCGGGATCTTAACCAGTTGAGCTACCAAGCGCGCCTCGATAGTTTAGAACAGATTATTACTTATATTCTTTCATTCAAATGTACTTTGGGACTGGGTCGTTACACTCTTTATATACCACCACCCCACTCTCCAACATTACAATCCATCTCTCAAGTCTCCCATCATCCTTCTACCAAAAAACGTCTCCCATCATATATCTCTCTCTCTCTCCCTCTTCTTTCCTCACCAATTAGAAATGGTGAAGAAATCCACTAAAACCATCCTTTTCTTCCTCTCTCTTCTTTTTTATACTGCTATTTCTTCATCAAAATCACCATCACCACCACTCTTAAATGAAACCCTAGTTGTAAACTGCCTCTCAAAACTACCCACCCCAGACGACCCCACTCTCCCATGGACCAGCATCGAGACCACTAGCAACTCCTAAACCAGCCCATTCCTCTACCTCTGCCTCGCACACCGAGACTCCCTCACCACAAATTCCACACATGAAGAGCTCTTCCAGCTCCGGCTCCAGAGAGACTACCTCCGCCTGCAAGCCCTCTCCGGTGCACGCAACGTGAAGGAGCATGTTAGCGGCTTCAGCAGCTCCGTGGCCCCGAGCGACGAAATGTACTTTTTTAAGATGGGCGTTGGAACGCCTCCAAAGGACGTCAACTCGCTGCTTGACCAGGAGTGACATAGTCTGGGTACAATGCGCACCCTGCAAGAGATGCGACTACCTAAAGACCGACCACGACCCCTTTAAATCCATCTCCTTTTCTTCTGTCCGGTGTGGCTCTCGGCTGTGCCGCCGCCTCAACAACTTGGGCTCTGAGACGGCTGCAGCGACCATGGCTCTTGCATCTACAATGTATATATGCATTTTTAGAATGAATAGAAATAACAAAAACCGCTGCCTCAACGCTGGTTTTCTTTTGCAATGGATTGTAAAATCAATTATTAGGCCTTTGGACAATGCATTTATCTTGAACTGATATATAGCAGTTTCTGTTCTACCAAAATAAAAATATGTAGCAATTACCGCAATATTTTTCATTTGTGTTATAGTAAGGATACATATCAAGGTATCATAACCATAATCTACACCCCACTTATGCCCAAAATCAACGTACCCTACCAAGATGTTAGGTGTCACAGTTGGCATTTCATCTGTCACAAGACAAAGTACCCTACCATCTGTGTCATTTTTTTTCTTTTCTTTTTCCTTTTTTTCTTGCACTAGTTTTCTTTTGCAATGGATTGTAAAATCAATTATTAGGCTTTTGGACAAGGCATTTATCTTGAACTGATATATAGCAGCTTCTGTTCTACCAAAATAAAATTATGTTGCAGTTACTGCAATATTTTTCATTTGTGTTATAGTAAGGATACGACTTCTGTTATATACATATATATATAGGACAAAAATACTATGCATATGTCCCTCATACTATGGTGAATGACACTTCCTTTTTTGGAAAGTATTAATGTGCAAAAAGACGAAATTATCATACCTCATGACACCTTTTTGATCTTGTTCGGTCTAAAAAAAAAATTATCTCTCACCATAGTGTGAGGGATAAATGCATAATAGTCTTTTCCATATATATATATATGAAAATTCTTTTATATACATATATATATATATCAGAGTATCATAATCATAATCTACATCCTACTTATGCGCAAAACCAAAGTACCCTACCAAGATGTTAGCTGTCACAGTTGGCATTTCATCTGTCACAAGACAAAGCATTCTTTGCCTGTTTTGTAGTTCTGTTACATTTCCATTCATCATATAGTTGGAAGGACATCTCAAAGAGTTAGGTCAATGTAGTTGTAAGTGAAAACATCAGATTACAATGGGAAACTGTGCTCTTATTGTATTGAAAAAATATAATAATATAACTGTTAACCAAGCCATCTCAATGATGCTTGCAATATTTTAAGGAAACATTCACGAGTCTCCACTATTTTCAAAAATGAATCTCTTAAACTGTTAAGGTTGGAGAAAATTGACCATTGCCATTGAATAGTGTGCAATTCATAGAAAATCTTCTTTTAGTAAACAATTTTGTGGGTAACTCTATACATGCATTATAGTTGAATGAAAAACCGTTGTATAGTTTGTTAACTCTTATTCGGGTCGGGCGTCGCTTTGGGGTTTCTTTGAAGCCATGCCCAGATATTGAATAGGCCCAAGTGTTAAATCCAGCCCCTCCCAAGTACTAAAATCAAATGTCTCAATCTGACCCAACATAGTTTTAAGCTCGGGCTAGTCTAACCTATGAGCACCTATACGAAAGAAAAGTTATAAAAGTATAAAACCATGGTCATGACTCATGAGGTTCAAAACTAGGAATTTGTAAAAGAAAATTAACCTCTTGGCGGGGTATACATGTGGACTGCTAACTTATGATGCGAGGAGAACTATTCACATTAACTTGGGTTTAACAATTTGGCATTGTGTAAAGTATCATCTTCTACACAACATGTGTTGCCTATACCAGCACCAGTGCTATACAATTCAGTGCTACATTCCTGATATATAAAATAATTAATATATCTATTCAGTTGGGAAGCCAATATGCATCTGTGATACATAATGTCATTTTATATATGAGGCTTGTACAGGATTGGCACTGTAGATAATCACTCATGTTTAATTCAGCATATAGAGTTGTTCCTCTTTTCTTTCTTTGGTACATGGGATAAAAGCTAGGATGTCCAAATACAGCATGGATATGTGGCCAACCATATGGACAGCGCCATTGATAATGGGGGAGACAATTTTTATATAATAAATGAAGAATTAAATATGATATGACACAATAATTTGCCTGTTTTGAAGTATTAGGGGTTAACAGAAGGGATGAGTACCCATTGGTGTTGGTAGTGATGGTTCAGTTATTTTCCAGGTGTCTAGATTATCCATTCTCACCTCATTAGACGACTTCCTCCATTGAAAGCATCTGGTTGTTTCCTGAATATGAATTTTTTTTTGTCTATTCTTAAAATATGCTATATTAAGTTTGTTCTGTAATTTGATTTTGTTTCATCCTTCTTTCATAATTTTTTTTAGAAGACTATACAGAGTTGTAGAAGACTTTCTGGATCATCCTTAAATGTTGACATGTTCAGCATCGAAACATGGAAGACTTTATGTACTCTCAAGAACTCTAGAGACGATGCTAATCTGTAGATGGCTTCTTCAATTCTATTGAGGATCTTGAATGGTTTAATATATCTTAGTGACAACTTACTTTTCCGCCCAAACCGCACAATTCCTCTGACAGGCTACTCTTTCAAGAACACTTGATCCCCTTTCTGAAATTCCGAGTCTCTGCTATGGGCGTACGATAACTCATCTATTGACTTGTAGTGAACTTACAATGTTTTTGCACCAACTTGACCTTCTCGCTCGTCTCACCTTCAATTTCTTCCTCACAGACAGGGACCTGTATCTTTTGCAATACAATGCTTCATAAGGTGGCATCCAATACTAGCATGGAAACTACTATTGCAGGCGAACTTACACAGAGGAAAGTTTTCATGACATTTTGTCTTGCAGTCCAAGACATAGGCCCTTAGCATATCCTCTAGAGTTTGGCTCGTTCTTTTTGTCTGACTATTGCTTTGCGGATAATAAGTGGCGCTGAAATTCAACTAAGTACCCATTGCTTCATGCAATGTCGTCCACAATCTCGAAACAAACTGACTATCTCGAAGAAACAATTGAAACTAGGGCTCCAAGTTGATATACAATCTTTGTAATAAACAACTTAGCAAGCTGTTGCATCCTCATCTATGATCCTGTCTTCATCAGTAAAAGTGGGTTAACTTTGTAATGGGTCAACGATCACCTAAATTGCACCGTTACCTCTTCTTACCTACAAAAGTCTCAAAATGAAATCCATAGTATTATCTCCCATATCTGCTCTAGAATCTCTCATGTTTGCAACAATCCGGGCAGCTTTTGGTGCTCCGCCTGGATCTGCTAACATGTTAGGTATTTGGAAACAAAACCTGCAATCACACATTTCATGTTGTTCCACTAAAATCTGTCATTCAAGATCTAGGCCTTCTTGGTACGGCCTTGGTGCATCGAATACGTTTTATGATGTGCCTACATAATCTTAGTCTTTCATGTCTAGTATGCACAATCTGTCATGGAAGTATGGACTCTGTATACAACTCGGAAATTAGTCTCTCTACCATGTGCTTAAAAGTTCTTGCCAACTTTGGGTTATTCTGCTGGTTGTCCTTGATCTTCTGGATCTGCGTAGTAGTCATATTATCAACCATAGCAGTCTAGACCACTACACTATTTTAAAATAGTGCAGCTACGGTTTAAAACCTAGTATAGCCAAACAATTTTAATTTAAAATATCACTGAAAAAAATACAAGATTGGCTACCACAAAGTTTCAAAATTTTTTGACTACTTAAAAAATTCGCATTATTACGTTGCTACACATCACCATAACTATTGCATATTACCCGCTACGTAATATTTTGGCCACTAGCTGTTATGCCTGTTACAACCAATATTTTTATCATTGTTCTAGACAATGGTTGGCTCAGAAGTAGACATTCTCGTTAACATCACACCCTCCTCAAGCCTGTTCTCCCCACATACCAAGGTCACTGACTTTTTGTTGAACGTATCTTCGAGAACATCTGAAGGGCATGTAATATTGGCAAGTTCATGGGATGGACAAAACTTGGGTTCTTGAGTTGTAATTTTATGTTTTTAGATGGACTGAAGTGTCTATGGAAGGAACACGTGTTGGTCTTCTGCGTAGAATGTGCAACGCAAGTGGTCTTCTGACCGATCGGTCGGAAAAGGGGTCGGATCGATCGGATTTCGCGTACACAAAATGCCTGCAGATAGAACTGAAGATCGACCGATCGGCTGTATGACCGATCGGTCAGACCCTCACCTGATCGGTCGGGCAAGTTCAACTGATCGGTCGGTTGGGTCGGCAGACGTAATTCAGAATCTGCGAAAGTTTCGAAGTTGCTTGCTGTCCATCCTTATTCGGCGAGATTTAGAGGCGTTAAGGACTCTAGGGTTCCTCCCTATTTAAAGAGCTTCTATCCCACGAAATAAATTACCTCTCTCTAGTTCAAAACCCTAACATAAATTGAGAGATCCATCTTCTCAGAAGTTCTTCTGCTAAGAAATGCGCTGCAACTTCAACTTCTGAGTTTCATCGGTTTTTTCTCCACTGTTGATTCGTCTTGAGTGGCTTCAAGGCGTGAAGGGCAATCCCGAAGAGAGTGTACGCCGTGTGCGTCGGCAAGAAGAGGCTTCAGTCCCTTAGGTTGTGTCCAACTGGTGTAAAAGGGTAGTAAGTAGTTTTGTAACTTCTCATTCATAGTGATTGTTCTTGATGGACCGGTGTTAGGTCCCGTGGTTTTTTCCCGTTTGGGTTTTCCACGAAAAAATCCTGTGTCCATCTCTTGTGCGTTTGATTGGTGTGTTTTAAGTAGTTGTTGATTGAATCTACATAGCATACTCTGCATTGGGACCTTAACCTGTGTCAAGGTTTAAAGTCTTTAACGTGGTATCAGAGAAGGTTCATACCTTTGGTTGTAGATCTAGTTTAGTTGTCTGCTATGGAGATTCCCCAAGATGGAACGTCAATCAATAAGCCCCCTTACTTGGTAGATGGAACTAACTATGCAAATTGGAAAGTAAGAATGGTTGCTTTTCTGCAGTCTATTGATATTGATGTTTGGTAAGCCATTCATACTCCCTATGTTCCTCCAGTTGTTACCTCTAATGGCAGTGTTGAAATCCCTAAACCAATGGCTCAATGGACAAAGGATGAGAAATCTGCTTTTCTTACTAATAGTAAAGCCTTGAATGCCATTTTTAACGATGTTTCACCTACTGAATTTAGAAGGATTTCTAAGTGTAACATCGCGCAAGATGCATGGGGTATTTTGGAGAAAGTGCATGAGGAACTGACAGGGTTAAAAGGTCTAAATTTCAGAAATTGACCACTATGTTCGAAACCCTGATTATGGATGAAAGCGAAACATTTAATGAATTCTATGCCAAACTTAATGATGTTGTGAATTCAGCCTTTAACTTAGAAGAGAACATTCCAGACAGTAAAATTGTTCAAAAGATTCTTCGTTCTCTTCCTGAAAGGTTTGATCCAAAAGTTGTGGCAATGGAGGAAACACGTGATTTGGATACCCTTTCTCTTGATGAACTAGTTGGAAATTTGCAAACTTTTGAAACAAATCTTAGATCAACTAGGAAATCAAAGGGTATCGCATTACTTTCTTCCAAATCAGGCAATGATAGTGATATTTCTGAATCTGACACTGAGGATCCTGAATTTGATGCGTTTCTGGTTAGAAAATTCAGAAAGGCAATGAAAGGTTCAGATAAAAAGGATTTGATGATGGCTTACAAGAAAAACAAGGCTAAAAAAGGGTCAAACTTTACTGTTAAACCATATTCTAATCCCCAATCTAAGTGTCACACCCGATCCTGGGAATTTGGGGATTTGAGTGGGCCCTCAGGGCATGAATACGTAATCTCATAGAAATCCGTGCCCTGAAGAATTATGCACGAATTCCTACAAGGGAGATTCCACAGGAACGTGTGAGGTATGCTGACACACGTATAAACATAATTTATTATAAACGAAATCCTGCAAAATACTCTGTAATTATCAAGAGCACACGAGTTCATAGTCTGTTAACTTTCAAAAGTAAACATATTTATATATACATATGATAGTGTTGAAGTCTTTAAATACATTCTCAAGAAGGCTGCTTAAGTGTTTGATACAAAAAGGGGCCCCAAACATAACAATGATATCTCCTGAATATAGTCGTGCTCCGTGGGATGGCTAGTAAAAGACGTCGCCATCTTTCCACTCATCTACATCCCGAGGTACCGTTGGGGTACCCTCCGGGGGCGCGTGAGTCCGCGTGGGGACCGGGTGCTATACTTGTAATACCAAGGGTAACACTGTTAATACGACGGTTAAGCAAGTACTAAGGCATATGGAACAAGTATAACATAATATATCAATAAGAAAAATCACTGAGCATGATGCATGAGTAAGAAATTGCAACTTAATTGTCATACATACTGATTGGCAACCACAACGCTCTGTTCTCCCAAAAGGGAGCATACTCATATAGTATGGGTCGCTAGGGGATCAGGCTAGCTTCCCGAGGAGCGCGACTACTCCTCCGTAAACCTACTGCAGTGGTGACGTACTTAACATATATCCAAAAGGGCGTAAGCTGAGTGGTGGCAATTCATATCCAATCATATCAGTCATGTCATACCCTTGGCTAACAAGCTCGCACTCATTAGAAGCTCTTGTTTGTCAGACACTCACTCATTAGAAGCTCAGGTCTGAATTGCCTTAGAGTTTTACTGAAAGAAGTAATTAATGTTGAAGGTGGTATATCAAAACAATATGGATGCATTCAACTTAAGTGAGTACCCAAGAAATTGCTACCTTCACCCCGAATAGTAACCTATAGTCCTCAAGGGCATTCAACACAATGTACACATAAGACGTTCAGCGTCATTGTGTTACCGTGCCTTGGTATTGCCTTGTGCATACGGGACACCCTTCTTATGCCAACATCCATGACTTGCCATCGGGAGACCCTCCGGGAATCATTCATTCCCCCCAACATGTACTTACCATTGGGCCCCTGTAGTGGTATAGAAGGTGCCAATACTAAGGTCCTACAACATCATTGAGAGTCCCTAATATCCTATTTCACTGGGTTCTTACGGCTTAGCCGTGTACAAGGCTTCGGCTTAGCCAAGTGGGTCAGAATCCGTTCGGATTTTCAAGCGCATTTACGGCCCAACCGTATGTTGGCCTACGGCTTAGCCGTGTTAAGCCTATGGCTAGGGTATGGGGAGGCTACGGCGTAGCCGTAGTGTATTCCACAGTGCAGCTGTGTGCAAGCCGTAGAAGAAACTAGGTTCCATGAGCTCTCTGGAAAGCTCGCCATAGGAAGACCTTCGGCTTGGGTACGGGCTGAATATGGCTTAGCCGTAGGTGAGTCGTAGTACAAAATCGGGTTTTCTTGCTCTCTGGACTTTGAGCCCTAGATGCTCACGGCTTAGCCGTAGCTTCACCGTAAGCTTCAGAAACCCGAATACAGTTCTGTAGCTCAATTCCGATTCCAGTCAATACAGAACCTATACTGGGAGGGGGTTTTATGGCTTACTAATAGCATCCAATTAAGGTGTTCTGTACTCCCACAACCTCCATTCCCATCTTTGTCATTCTAACTCAATACACACTACATTCACATCAATTAAAACAATGAAAGGAAATGGATGAAATTGGGAAAGCAAGTAAATATCCATACTTAATCATGCATGCGACATATATAACTCAATACTTGCCTTTTCCAACAGTACTAACCCTCTCAAACCCCTTATCTTGCTGTGTGCTCAGGGAAATTCTCTAGAATGAAATGGGTTCTCTACAAGTAAACATGAAATGGTGAAATATGGAGATTTAGATTCACATGCATGTCAAGTAATGGAACCCATTCTTCACCTTACACAGCTGCAGCTGTAGCTTAGAAGAGGAATTACTCTCAGAGAGAAATGCACAGGGAGAAGGGAAGAGAATCAAGGAGAAAGAGAAGGAGAATTCCCACCCTTGCATGCACGACCTTCCTAGGCCGAGGTGCTCTCCAACGTTGAGGGAAGATGGAGAAGCTCAGAAGAGGAAAACAGCTCTAGTAACCAAAAAGGAACGAAGGAAGAGACTGTTGAGCCTCTTTGAAACAAAAATTTCCTGTAGTTGGCATGCAAGCCCGAGCTTTCTATAAAATTACAATTTAGGCCAAATGGACCTCAATCGGGCCAAGATAAGTCCGGATCAAGTTGGGCCCAATACGAAAGATGATCTACACGAAGGATTCCACGAAAGGAAATGGACGAGGTGTCCAAGAGGTGTAGGGACAAATTACGAAAAGGCCCTTAACTACTAAAGTGGGGCCGGACTCTGCTCAACTCCCTATCCGAGGCCCAAACCCGATAATTTTTGGATTAAATTAGCCTTAATCGAGTTTAATTAATAGAAAATGAGCTTAATTAACGTAAATCAAGATTAGTGGGATTCGGGACCTTACACTAAGCCAAAAAAGAATACCTCCAAAATACCACCCAAGAACACTCAGTGCTATGAATGCAAAGGCTTCGGTCATTATGCATCTCAATGTGTTAATAGAACCTTGAGAAATCAAGGTAATTAGGGAAAAGTGCTGAATGTTACCTGGGATGATGATTCAGAAGAAGAAGAACAATCTCCCGAATCGGAATCGTCTGAATTTGGAAAATTATTGCTTTCATGGCTCAGTCTAACAGCTCTTCTGTCAAGGAAGATAATTCTGCAGGGTCTGATTCAGATAGTGATTCTTTCATGGATAACTTACCCCAATCTGAAGAGGAATTGTTGATTGCCTATGATCAATTGGTGAAAGATTCAAGAAAAGTGGCAATGTTCAATGAAGTGCTTGAGAGGGAAGTTGCAATTTCTGAAAAAGTAATAGCTTCCCTCAAGGCTGAACTCAAAGAAACCCATGGTAAGCTATCTTCCCTAGACTCTCAAAATACTATTTTGTTTAATAAGTTGACTGATGCAGGTAACGAATGGAACCTGCTGCATGATCAGTCCATTAAGACTACCAATGAGCTGGAAGTGGTGAAGGTAGAGCTTAAACTAAGCAATGAAGAAAATGTTTTCTTAAGTAACAGGCTTCACCTTACTTTGGAAGAACTTGCCAATACCAAAGCTGACTTGACAAGAATGAATACTGGATTTAAAAAGCTTGAAGAAATTCTTGGTGTTCAAAAGTCTAGTACTGATCGACGAGGACTTGGATTTGAATATGGTTCCACATCACAAAATCCAGGTAAGTTTGTTAAGGGCACTATCATAACCACTTCTGAACCTACTATTCAAACACATGCACAAGTAAATTTTGTAAATAGAGCAAATCCCAAAAAGTTCAGACCCACATTCATACCAGTATATCACTTTTGTGGGATTAAAGGACACATAAGACCTCATTACAATAAGTTGCGTTCTGCATCTCGAAATCAACAGAGGCAGCGACACTCCTTGCCTCAAAAGCTTAAGACTAAGCAGGTCTGGGTCCGAAAGTCTAATCTTTAATGTCATGTTGTCCTTATTGCTCTACGTGCTCAAAATTCACATGTGTGGTACCTGGACAGTGGGTGTTCTAGACATATGTCTGGAGATAGAACATTGTTTACATCTCTTGAAAAGTGTAATAATGGTAGTGTGCAATTTGGTGATGGGAATAAGTCAAATGTCATTGGCAAGGGTACTGTTCATATTCCAGGTATGTCTCCGATTCACAATGTATTTCTTGTTGATGGTTTAAGAGCAAATCTTTTGAGTATTAGCCAACTTTGTGAGTCTAAACATGAAATACACTTTTCTTTGAATGATTGCATTATTATTAACCAATCAGCTAAAACTGTACTTCATGGAAAGAAAAATGCTGATAATTGCTATGTTGTAGGGGATTCTGATGATCTACAGTGTCATTTAACTTCAACAGATACTGTTAACTTATGGCATCAACGGTTAGGTCATATGAACTATACTGATCTTGAAACTCTCTCCAAACAAGAGTTAGTTCGTGGCCTTCCCAAAATCCAGAAACCCTCCAACATTGTGTGTGGTCCATGTCAATTTGGAAAGCAAAATCGGTCACCCCATAAGAAACTTGATCAAATGACCATTGGAATTACTTCACATGGATCTTATGGGTCCCATTCAAACTCAGAGTATTGGAGGAAAGAATTACATACTTTTAACTGTTGATGATTTCTCTCGTTTCATATGGGTACGATTTTTGAAAGAGAAATCAGAAACCTTTGAAGTTTTCCATTACTTATGGTTACAATTGATTGCAGATAAAGGCAACAAATTCGGTGGAGTTTCTCGAATCCGATCGGATCATGGAACTGAGTTTGAGAATTCTCTCTTTCAATCGTTTTGCGTAGAAAATGGAATTAAACATGAATTCTCAGCTCCCAAGACTCCACAGCAAAATGGGATTGTGGAACGCAAAAACCAAGTTGTTCAGGAGATGGCCCGAGTTATGCTACACAGCAAGAGCATTCCACAAAAATTTTGGGCTGAGGCTGTAAACACTGCAGTGCATGTTATTAATCGAGTCTATCTTAGACCTGGAACTAAGATGACTCCCTATGAACTCTGGAATGGTAGAAAACCCACTGTTAAATACTTTAGAACTTTTGGAACTAAATGCTATATCCTTAAAGGTCGTGAACACCTTGGTAAGTTTGATTTTCGTTGTGATGAAGGTGTTTTTCTTGGCTATTCTTTGGATAGCAAGGCATACAGAGTATTTAACGTGCGTACTTCTATCATTATGGAGTCTATTAATGTGGTAGTAGATGACGTAGAGTCATATTTTAATACTGCCGATGATGATGTCATAAGTCCTACCTCTGTGCAGGCTGATAATGTAGAAACAACTCAGCTTGAACCTTCAAAGGCAACAGACTCAGAAGAGAAGTCATCTAGTACTGATTTGGCTGACACCTCTTCAGAGCAACAAGATCCGAAGACACCGACTGTTTCTCATAGTCCTTCTACAGATCTTGTTGTTCCTGTTCAAAGCACGTCCTCTCGGATTAATCCCAAAGCTAGAGCATGGAAGCATCACTCATTATCTGACATTATTGGTGATGTGGATGAGCCTAGACGTATGCGTCAGCAGGTAAGTGATGAGGTAAGCTACCTTTGTTATATCTCTTCTATTGAACTTCATAATGTCTCAGAAGCACTTAAAGATGATGCTTGGATAAATGCTATGCATGAGGAACTAGAACAGTTTGAACGGAATGAGGTATGGCAACTTATTCCACGACCTACCCATACAAATGTTATTGGCACAAAGTGGATTTTTAAAAATAAAACAGATGAGTTAGGTCAGGTTGTGAGGAATAAAGCTAGATTGGTGGCACAAGGTTATACACAAGTTGAAGGTATTGATTTTGATGAAACCTTTGCCCTGGTAGCCAGACTAGAGTCTATACGAATCCTCCTTGCTCTCGCTTGTGCACTAAACTTTAAACTCTTTCAAATGGATGTTAAAAGTGCATTTTTAAATGGTTTCTTGAACGAGGAAGTTTATGTTGAACAAGCAAAAGGATTTCAAGATCAGCAGTCTCCCGATCACGTCTATAAGCTAAACAAGGCATTGTATGGTTTAAAGCAAGCCCCTCGCGCATGGTATGAACAGTTAACCAATTTTCTTCTTGAAAATGGTTTTCGTCGAGGAGGAGCGGATAAAACCTTGTTCATAAAGAATGAGGAAGCTGATATTCTGATTGCACAAGTACACGTTGATGATATTGTGTTTGGTTCCACCTCACAGTACTTGGCAAATATGTTCTCTGAACTTATGACTAGTGAATTTGAGATGAGCATGGTTGGTGAATTGGCCTTCTTCTTAAGATTACAAATCAAGCAAAGTGCAGACGGTATATTTATTTCTTAATCAAAATATGCCAATAATCTTCTCAAGAAGTTCGGTATGATCACGTCAAAGCAGGAACGCATTCCAATGAGTTCTTCTGTTAAAATCAGCTTAGATACAGAAGGAAAAGCGGTTAATGATACTTTGTATCGTAGCACGATTGGAAGCCTGCTATCCTTGACTGCCAGTAGACTGGATATTGCATTCAGTGTCGGTGTTTGTGCTCGTTATCAATCGAGTCCAAAGGAATTGCATCTTAAAGCTGTTAAGCACATCATGAAATATGTGCGTGGAACTATCAATTACGGCCTTTGGCTAACAAGAAACACCAACACATCTGTTGTTGGATATTCAGATGCTGATTAGGCTGGTTATGTCGATGACAGGAAGAGCACTTCAAGCGGTTGTTTCTTCATTGGCAACAATATAGTTGTATGCAATAGTAAGAAGCAAACCTCCACTTCTCTCTTTACTGCTGAAGCAGAATATATTGCCGTTGGGAGTTGTTGTACTCAGCTACTTTGGCTTAAGCAAATGATGTCTGATTATGGAATTCAGCAAGATCTCATGACGATTTATTGTGACAATAGAAGTGCAATTGATATCTCGAAAAATCTTGTTCAGCATTCACGAACAAAACACATAGACATCAGGCATCATTTCATTTGTGAATTAGTAACAGCCAAGATCATTACTTTAGAACATCTTCCAATTGAGCATTAGCTGGCAGATTTGTTTACCAAACCCCTTGAGCCTTCTCGTTTTGAACCTCTTTGTAAATCTCTTGGAGTTAGTCTCCATCCCTAGTACTCTCTCCCTTTACTCTTTGCATACACATGCCTGTCATAGTTACTGTCTTCATGATTATCTGATAAGTTGTGCACTTTGTTCTGCTTTAGTTTTCTGGCCCACTTGTCTTGGTACATTGCACAAAGGGACTCTTTAATACCTAGCTCTTGAGTTTCTCGCTTTTATCCAGTTCCTACTAAGTAATATCATCTCAAGCATCTGTTCAATCTTATGAGTTTTTTTTCTCAAAAAAAAAAAAAAAGATTCCTATTTCAGGGGGAGTGTTTCTTCAATTCAGAAAATTCCACACTCTCTTAAGTCTCAAGATCTATGTCAATTTCCTATGCACTGAGTTCCCACTGAGTTACCTTGGCTATGTGGACTTGTTAACTACAGTTGAACATCGTCACGATCATTTGCGATTTTCATGATAGATGAGCTTCTGCGGCATGTTGCTCATTATTTTTGTTCTTTCTTTTACTATTTTCTACCCTCTGTGAGTTCTCTTTTATAAAAAAAAAAAACTCATAGTGTTGTGATCCGACCGGTCGAGCCAGTTTACCGACCGGTCGGGCATCTTTGCTCTCAGATTTTCCAGGAGCTCATCTCGACCGATCGGTTCATCATGAGACCGGTCGGGTGTCATCAAGCCTATTTCCAGAATTGGAATTCGACCGGTCGGGCTACTTCATCTGACCGGTCGGACCTGTGTCAGTTCGTTAAAATTCCGCGCATCCGTTCGTCTTCTCCTCTTTCCTATATAATACGCGTCACTTCTTCTTCTTTCTTCACTTCCTTGTTTGGGCACCGTCTCTTCACTTCTCCTCTTCCTCTTCGTGTGATTTGTGTTCCTTTCATGCTCCTTCATCTCTTCATTCGATTCCACTCCTTAGATATGTGTTTTCCCCATTTCTTCTCCTTCACTCGCATATTCTAATGGGGGTTTTATGTTGCTGTTCGCTTCAATTGCGTTGGATGTTCTTCTTCCCATTTTTGTTTTTGGTTGCTTTTCTTCACTATGCTATCAATGCTATGATGCTTGTGGCTGTTTGTATGTGCTTGAGGACATTTTTCACTCTTATTTGCGCTTCATCTCACATATTGTTTATATGCACGCCTCCTGTTCAATGGAATGTCACAATGACTGTCATCCTTCTCTAGTGACGTTTTTGCTGATATTTTTTATTCAATGGTGATATGTGCTCCTCTTCTTTTCCTTATCTTCAGTTATGGCACCTAAAAAGGCAGTTGCTTCGAAGAAAAAATGTGTGGCAAGTAGTTCCACTACTCCCACTTTTGACACGGACTGGTTCTTGTCTGAGTCTAAAGCACAGCAATATGAGCTCATATTTCGCAAACGCTCGGTTCTCTTCGAAAGGCCAATCAACCCTCTTCATTTTGTCACCTTGGCTTTTGGTGCTTTGCTGCTTGCTCGAGGCTAGAATTCATTGTATTTTTTTGAGACTGAGATTTTCCGTGACATCGTTCAGGAATTTTATAACAACATGTATGAGATGACTGGGAATCTTATCAAGTCATATGTTCTGGGGCAGCATGTTTCTCTCACTCCTCGTTCTTTGAGTCGGTTCCTTATCATTGATCAGACTCCGGATGCGAAATATCCTATTCCTGACTCAGACCCCGATACTATGGAGGAGGATGCCCCCATCGACTTCAATGAGGTAGCTTCTACCTTGTGCGGTGCGCCTCGTGACTGGCCTGAGGGTCGTCTATTGCGACAACGGGAATTGACGGACTCCTATAGACTTCTCAATATTTTTGTGAAGAATAACATTGAGCCTCGAGGTCATCATTCAGAGATTTATCGCGAGGCTGGCTATCTACTTTATGTCATTGGCGGTGGGCTTCCTATAGATATTCCACAGGTTCTCTTTGACACCATCTTCAGAGCTCATTCTGCTGCTAAGAATGATACGTTGCCGTATGGCGTTTCGCTCTCTAGGTTTCTTCTCACCCACGGTGTCCTGCCCTCCATGCACGATGTTTCTGTTCCTCTTCCGAACCACATCACGATGAGTACTCTGTCACAGTCTCGCTCTCAACTTCGTTAGCCTGTTCCTCTTTGTCCTGCTCTTATTGCTGAGGCGGCTGAGGAAGATGCTCCAGCGGCTTCTTCCCTTCATGCCAGATTTACTGCCCTTGAGGAGATATTGTGTGATCAGGCTGCTGATATTGAGCTTCTTCATGGCGAGGTTTAGTCCATTCGCATTGACATGCACAGTTTGCGAGAAAGTCTTAGTGCCAAGATTCATGGCCTAGGGTCTAAGCTTGATGATATCTTGAGTCACCTTCGTCGTTCGTGATTGGTTCTTGCTCGGTTATTCCTTCTTCCTCTGCCCCCTTCACCATTCATGTCCAAAAAGGGGGAGAGCATTTTGTTCTAATTTCTTTTGCATACTTTTATAGACATTGTTCTGCTATTGTTTTGTTGAACTTTCACTTGATCATAGTTGCTTATGATTGCTTGTTTATGCTGCTTGGCTTAACTGATTTTTTGTGCAGATAGGTTTGTGCTTTTCAGGTTTCAAGGTTATTTTTTTGTGTTTGGGTCTTCATGGGTAGAATGTTCTGTCTAGGCAGTTTTGTCCATGAATTGCCAAATGGGTAGATTGAAAGGCATGTAATATTGGCAAGTTCATGGGATGGACAAAACTTGGGTTCTTGAGTTGTAATTTTATGTTTTTAGATGGACTGAAGTGTCTATGGAAGGAACACGTGTTGGTCTTCTGCGTAGAATGTGCAAAGCAAGTGGTTTTTTGACCGACCGGTCGGATAAGGGGTTAGATCGGTCGGATTTCACGTACACAAAATGCCTGCAGACAGAACTGAAGATCGACCAATCGGCTGTATGACCAATCGGTCGGACCCTCACCCGATCGGTCGGGCAAGTTCAACCGATTGATCGGCTGGGTCGGCAGACGCGATTCAGAATCTGCGAAATCTTCGGAGTTGCTTACTGTCCATCCTTATCCGGCGAGATTTAGAGGCGTTAAGGACTCTAGGGTTCCTCCCTATTTAAAGAGCTTCTATCCCACGAAATAAATTACCTCTCCAGTTCAAAACTCTAACATAAATTGAGAGATCCATCTTCTCAGAAGTTCTTCTGCTGGGATATGCGCTGCAACTTTAACTTCTGAGCTTCATCGGTTTTTTCTCCACTGTGCTAATTCGTCTTGAGTGGCTTCAAGGTGTGAAGGGCAATCCCGAAGAGAGTGTATGATGTGTGCGTCGGCAAGAAGAGGCTTCAGTCCCTTAGGTTGTGTCCAACTGGTGTAAAAGGGTAGTAAGTAGTCTTGTAACTTCTCATTCATAGTAATTGTTCTTGATAGACCGGTATTAGGTCCCGTGGTTTTTTCCCGTTTGGGTTTTCCACGTAAAAATCATGTGTCCATCTCTTGTGTGTCTGATTGGTGTGTTTTAAGTAGTTGTTGATTGAATCTACATAGCATACTCTGCATTGGGACCTTAACCTGTGTCAAGGTTTAAAGTCTTTCAACATCCACCTTCCTTTAGTGGTAATTGATTGGTCCCACTTTTTAAGCATATAGAGGCACATAGAGGAGTGCACACATGGGTCGACCTACATGTCCCTAAAAGGCTAGTTTAGGACTCAATTGAATTTTCTTTGAGTCCATATTAAATTCAATAGTTTTATCTTTCAATTGAAACCCATATTAATGTCCACCCCATTTCACATTTGAGCCCTTACGCTTGATTTGGCCCTGTTTGAGATAAATCAAAAGTTCTTTTGATGGATAAAATCAATTCAAATAACACAGAGCTTGTCAAACGCAGGATCCATGAAATCTGGACGTTTGCTTCTGAAAAAAAAAAAAAGCCTCAACACTATTGAAACAAAGTGAATTGAATGAACAAAATAGTCAAATAAATGTTTTCGCATTATGGGATCATGCAATGGTCTGCTATTCTTTTCTGCCTATGTGATTGGTGGTCCAGCATTTGTATCTAATCTGATCACTAGAGAATGCTTGATGTTGCCATCAGTAGAAAGCTTATACATATTTGCCCAAATATCAGGATTCGGATTTGCCCTTGCAAGGAAGGAATACAAAGTTGTGAGAATGGTGAGTAAGTATCAAAAGGAACGCATTCAAGATGATCACTCATAGAAGGCGGAGAAATATACTCTAGGGACAAATACATGGAGACAGCTAAAGAATGTCCCTATCTTGTGTGCAGAGCATTTGTTTCGTAACTTCTCGGATGTGTTGGTAAATGGTTCTCTTCATTGTTTTTGGGAAAGCTACGACGGAAGATCCTTGCTTATCCTCTCACTGGACATGGATCGTGAGCAATTTGGAGTGGTCCACTTCCTAAATTTAGGTTTATTGGTGTTATACGATTGATGGCTTGGAAGGGGTGTCTTACCCTAGTCCATCGGTTACCAGGTTCCTCTCTACATATATGGCTGATGAAAGAATACAATGTGAAGTCGTCTTGGATTAAACAACTCAATGTCAGATGGCCTAGTTGCTTGCACAATCGATCTAATTATTGGCCAGTTGATGATGAAAGTTTTGAAGATGACCTGCTAGTTACTGAGCATCCCCGTCCTAGAGGATATTCTTTAAAAGAGGAAGGTTTTAGAGTCATTGCTCATTCGCCAAGCTTAATTTCTCTTAAAACCATCATGGGAAAGGTTGAAATGACGAGGGTTTTCCCAAGACTATCAATCGATGAGAAGATTTATATTCATAATCAGGGGTTCTGGTAGCTATTTTTGGTAACTTGAACTAATTGTCATTTTATTTTGAGGGCACAACCCTAGTGGTTTTCTTAGTTGCTAATTTAATATATAATTTGAAAACATTTTCATGTAATTTCCTCTCTTTTTTCTTCTTCAAAATGTTGGTGAAATCAGGGAAGAAAAATCTTCCTTGGGGTTGTTTGATAAATTCACTCATGTGGTAAGAGGAGGTTCAATGTCACATCAGCGGTATGGGAACTAATCTCCTGGGCTTTAATTCATGTAACTAGAGTTCCAATTATTTACAAATTACAAGAGACTTCAGCAAACGTAGCTTGCTGAGTTGGACAATCATCTTGTCTAATAATAACCCAATTTCAAATACTCTGATTACTCCACGATCAGACACTACAAATCATACGTTAGATGAAGAGGGACTTAGGTCACAATCATTTGATTCAAGTTAATTTCGTCATTACTTTTATGAAAAATATAACTATCACATGAGATATTTGAAACGACTTAAATGATGTACATCCACATGGTTGCACGATTAGATTTGGGTTATCAATAGCAAGGATGAAAACTCATCCTCGACTTGAGTCATCTGAATTTGATGAAGAATCGAGTCAAATACAATCGAGGCTCAGAACAATCACCTCATTTTAATAAGTTTGCATTCTTAACCATTTGATAAGTTGATCTAATTTAAAAAATGAATTATATTTTTAAGTACTAGGCACAAGGTTTGGAGTTAGCAATTTTAAATAATTGACTGGAATGTAATTTGAAATTCATATTTGATCTTTTACATTCCATGTTTGGACTAACAAATTTTTTTTCTTCGAACATTCATTTTATAGTATTTTTCTTGTATATATAAATTTATTAATTTGAATTGATTATCATGAATGTATTGTGCTTTGAGCTTATCGTGAAGAGTAGATTTCACGGAAAGAAGAACTGCCTTGATAGAGGCCGGCCATCTGAGTCATACATCTGTTGGCAATGATCCTGAGTTGATTCTTTGCTACATTATGCTGAATGTATTTTTGCCCCAGATTTTTTAGGACTTGCTTTAGGGCCTTTATTTTTTGGGCAAGAATTATTTGTGGGTTTCCTTCAATGGTAGGGTTCCAACTGGATCTAACTACATTTAAGGATGGGGTGAATCAGCCACTTGTTCTCAAACTTGAAAGGAGCATTTGAAGTAGAGATCGGCCAGCTATGGTCCAAGAGAATTGGACTGTGGTCTGAAGAGATCCTAGGAAGGTGATGGACAAGGGGAAGGCACAGTCCAACTTGGCAGTAACATAGGAGATGCCTAGGCGATTGTTTGACCATGTAAATCTACTTCCATAGGAAATGTTGTCATGCAGTTAGTGTGGCCTTTCTTTGATTCCAAAAATAAATTTACAGAGCCTCCAATGTTTATTTTTTAGCTCTCATTCCCAAAACAAAAACCTCAGAAACTTTTGCCAACTTCAATCAGATCAATAAGCTTACTAAATTTCTCCAGAAAACACTTTCCAGAATCCTTCCTACTAGGCTTACCTCTATTCTTCCCACCTTGATCTCCAACCACTAGACAGCCTTCATTAGAGGCAGAACCATCCAACACCATATGGCCATCCCTTTCAAGCTCTATCAAAAGCTGGATATAAAATTTCAAAAGGGCTCCCTTTGCCTCAAGTTAGACATTTTCAAAGCTTTTGATAAACTTGATTGATATTTCCTCTTTGAAGCCTTTAAGTTCTTCCAACTTTTCTGAAACCTAGATATCCCTCATCAAGTAATACATCTGCACATCTAAGGGATGGATTTTGGTCAACTGTATCCGTCAAGTCTTCTTTCTGCAGCCCAAGACAAGGAGACCCATCATCGCCTTGTTCACAATCTGCAATCTATAGGCATAATCTAACCTCGCTTAAAGGTCCCCTCATCCCCTTGCCACCGGCTTTATCTGCAGACGACCTTTTTTTTTTTTTTGGTTGGGGGGGGGGGGGGGGGGGGGTGGTGTTTTGGGGGGGGGGGCGGCGGGGGGTGTACTAGTGGCCTCATTTAGTGCCTGTGCTTTGCAAGAGCTTTTTGCCATGTACCAATCCTCTTTAGGCCAGTATTTCAACCTTCAAAAAACCCAGCTCTATATAGGCAAATGCGGTAGTAGGAGAAGAAGAAGGATCCACTCCATCCTTGGTATTCAAAAATCCCCAGCTTCTCTGAGGTACTTGGGTATCCTAGTAGTCTTTGCCATTCCTAAGAAGAGACATTTTCTGCCTCTTTTAGACTCAATCAATGCAAAGCTCTCTGCCTGGAAAACAGGTCCCTATCCCTTGCTGGTCGCTTCATCCTTATCAAGCATGTGCTGTCCAGTATTCGCATACGTACAGCAGCAGTCTTGCCAAATGCCAATGCCAGCCTTTATCTGTAAAGAGATTGAGAGATAGATGAAACACTTCTTGTGGTCAGGTACTGACTCTTCCTCGAAGCACGGTTATGTCAATTGGGTAATTGTTTGCCTAGCAAAATGTGAAGTTGGGCTCGGTATTAGGAAAATCATTGAGGCCAAAGAAGCCAACTTGATTAAGATGGGCTGGCAAGCTTCCAATGCCAATTCTATATGGTCTCACTGGTCCAAAGATTGGTTCTTCAAGAACAATTCCATTTGGAGTCAAGCAAATCCTCTGTACGGGTCTTCGCATTTGGAAGAAGATTCGCTGTCTCGCCTGCTACGTTCACTGAGGCAGCAAGTTGGATCTTTAGAAATGGCCAGGAAATGGACATTTGGCACAATAGCTGCTGTGCTGTTAGGCCAATCTCTGCAAGATTTCCTCAAATCAATTTCCCTGTTGACCAGCGCCTATGATCCCTCCATCAAATTTGCTCTTGGGTCATCCCTTCCAGCTTGCCCATTGCAGTTCAGAGACTGCTCTCTCAAGCTACCTTAAATCTCATCCCAAACCCAGCCAGTCATGATGTTCTCAGTTCGGCGGCATCTCCCTCAAAGCAGCCTGGAACTTAATAAGAACTCACGCTAATAGAGTAGACTGGGCAAATCTGATTTGGAACAACATTTCGTTTCCCAAGATCTCTTGCTTCATATGGTGTTTAATGCTCCAAGACTCCAACCCAGATTCTTTTGCAAAGTTTGGGGTCTTCTTTATCATCAATGTGCAACATCTACTGCCTTTAATAAAGGCTCTGTTCCCCGTCTCTTTTTTCAATGCAATTAGCAAGGTCATTTCCTTTGGTTTCGGATCATTAGCAAGTTCCCCGAGCATTCAGCCTATTTGACTTTCTTTGGAAAGTTAGAAATGCAGACATCTTCAATCCCTGTCAGCAGTTTCATCATCCAGCCGCAGGATGCCCTTTTTTCTCTCCCTTTTTTTGCTAGAAGAAATCTATTGTGGAGTTCCTATAGAAAACTATGAATGCATGAGCAACTGTCATTAAAAAGATATGCATGAACAACTGAGCCCTTTCAATTTTTAAAATTTTAAGAGGTATTGGATGTAATAAATATTTGGGATGAAATAAGTCACTGGGGCTAGCTCCACCTGTTGTCAAAATATCAGGTCAATTATGGATGTATTGCAGGCGGTGTCGCCTACATTGTTAATAACATGTTCAATTAAATATGCAGTTAGGCCAAATTCGAGTAAGAAAATGCCTTTAAATTATTCAAATTAATAAAGGTCATATTGGAGGTTATAAGTACCTAGAACCATATTTGTTAGTCAGTTCCACCTTCCGTAAAAAAATTCCGACCTAATTGTACCTATTAGTGGCGCTATTGCCACCCATGTTATATTGTTTTACATGTGAGTGCACTATTTTTTCTTGCCTTCTCAATTTTTCTCACATAACTTAGTTGTATACATCCAATTAGTGCATTCATCACCTGCATAACACATCCATTTTTTGGTACATTCAACCATTCATATCACTTATTGATACAAATACATTCAACCATTATCACCTGCAGAAATAAATTCAACCATTCTTACAATCACAAAAATATAAAATAAACCCGATCATCATTGTGGGACCCAAATTTTAAAAAAATAAAATAAACCCGATCATCACAAAATGATAATTTCTATAGCGTACCAGCACACATCTGTCCACTTAAGGCAATGCCCCCTATTTCAATCATGGTGCTTCTCATGGCAATCCGACATAGAGCTTTTATCTCTTTATGGGATTTGAAAGGGAGGTGGACAATGTGGTTACCAAACACTCTAAATACAATTTGAATCTGTTTTAAGACAATAAGATGTTGGAATTAGAATTGCCAAACGGGCACTAAGTATTGAGAAATTTTGCCTAAAGTTCATAAGCCAAATGTCAAGAGCCTGTGGAAATTTTCTGCAATGGTATAGGAGTGGATCTATTAAGAAACATGTCTGAAAACGAGAAAAACATCTTTGGTTTGTGCTAATAAAAAGAGGCTGCTCTTGTAAGTTGTAACCATGGACATTGAAAGAATTTCTTTGCCTCTCTGCCCCGACTAATTTGAATCTAAAACAAATAAAGAGAAATACAGTGATCCATCGATTGACTATCATGTAGATAGACAGTCAAGTACATTGAGAAATTTCGAATCATAAAACTTAAACGCACTGACCTAACTACTACACCACATATACTTATATATAATTATTTATTAAAAAATATTAAAAGTTGTTGGATAGAATGAGGACCATCCCACGTAGGTCATGCCATGCCCATGCTTACCAGGTATCATTGTGCTTGTTCTACTATTATAGTTTTGAAAAGTTGAAAGCTCCACATTTGAAGAATTTGACCTCGAAGCGGAAAAGAGAATTAGGACGTGGATTTATGAGGGAAATTTCCGCCAAGGAACAGGAGCCATAATTTTGTTTTCATGCGATATCTACTGATTAATCCCTCTTTAACTTGGGTTTCACAAGAAAAGGACAAAAGTCCCAAAAATATCAGTAGAGTTCTTTAATTCTAGTATTTTTTTGTCAAACGATTTCATTCAAATCTCATGATATCGTGTGTCATAGTATCATGGGTTTTTGCATGATAATCATTAAGGAAAATCCATTATTCTTCTTTCACCATATATTGAGATTTGAGAAAAAAAAACACATAATTTGGTAATCGTTAAGAAAAAGCTAGAATTTTTTTATTCTCTTCCTAAATTCTGAAGAAAATGCACAACCCCATGTGATAATCCAATGTTATTTTCCACTCTATTAGTATATTGAAAATATAAAAACTATATAAACACTATATTTCTCTTTTCACTATATGTTTTAGTTTTAAATCATTTAGTAAGAGCTAGAAATCTACAAATTTCTTCCCTAATTTTGTGTAAAAAACCACAATATTATGAGGTGATGAAATGATATCGTGAGACGTATCAGTCTTTTTAAACAAAAGCTGTTTAAAAGGAAATCACTTTAATATTGTGACTTACGATATCATTGGATTTGGGAAAAATCCGTCAAAGTTTATTTTTACCTAAGTAAAGCGACTTACTAACATTACGGCAACTTTTGTCACTATCTTGTGGAATCCAAGTTTTATAGTGATCAATCTATGAAAGTAACCCCTTTTTCGAGGTGGGATGTCTACATTTTGACTTGGAAGCTAAATCAAATCGTTCAAATGAACATTAGAGAAACATTGGCCCATTAAAGGCATGTCTGTGTAGGCCATTTCGGTTGAAAAACGCTTCGTTTTCTACAGGAACCGTCTTGACTGCTGTTTGGTGCAATGAAGTCCTCGACAAAGTCAACTTTGATTTTCTGAGTTAGAGATAATTTACCTTTCTGATGCCTCCCCCATCAGATTTCGTTTTCTGCAGATTTCTACCATGCTTGTATAAGTATAGGTAGGTTTGCAAAGAAACTCACCTTTTTTGTGAGTGAAAATACATCAGGATGGAGTTGTGTTCTTCTTTCATCACTCTCCTCTCATTCTAAGGTATGGAGCATCCTTCCCTCCCTTCCCCCCACCTTGCTCTCCCTCTTTCTCACTCTGTAAACAAAATTACCCTTTTCAGCAAAGCTCAGAGTTTTTTTTTTCCCCATTCCACTTCAACCTAGTTTGCTGAGATTTAAATCATGATAAAGAACAACATGACATGTTTGCACCACCTATTGCAAATGTCATGTTTAAGACATGAAATCCTAAGTCTCTGCTCCATCGTGATGTAAGCATTTACTTTCATGATTACATTCATAAAAGTAAGATGCTAATATATGCATAGCAATCATATTGTGTAACTGAGAGTGTATTCAGAGCTTTTTACCTTGATAATATTTTATCAGAATTCTTATCGTTGGCTATGTTTTCTAGATTCCACATGAATATCTTTGCTGTTGGTTGGATCTAAACACTTAAAAGGATTATATCCTTTTGTAGAAATCCTCTTTACTTTTTTTTTAGCAGAAATTGTTGATTCCTTATAGTATTTTACAAAAGGAAATAAGATTGTGATGGATATGAATGATTTTATGAGACTGTAGTTTATGCATAACATATATTTGTATGATGTTCTAACTAAAAATATGTTGACATGTTGTGCATATAGTATGTTTGTTAGTATTACTGAGAAAAGTCCTATTCTTGTTCTATGTGAATTAGATCCTAAGTTGATAAAAGATTTTTACAATCCAAATATTATAGTAATAGGCACAATGAGTAGTGTACTTAACACTTATTATAATATTTCTAGAAGGAAGCAATGGGTACTGCTCTATTACATTATTAGATGTTCCACAGCTTTTGCTTTTTTGGAACATTTTACCTATGCACACTCACACATGCCTTCGACTTTTCCATATTATATTGAGATGCAGACACATGTTGATGGAGGATAGACTATGAAAGTAAAGACCCTTAAACAAATATTACAATTAACTAGGAAAAGTCCTTGCATTCTCTTTGGACATCAATAGTAATGATTTTGCCGATGGGCATGATAGTTATAACAATATTTGTCCAACTGCAGATGTAGCATTTCAAATAAACTGTCATAAGTCTTATTGATAGAGGTATTGGCAGCAGGAATAGTTAGGTGGTCCCAAGTAATTTGTCATAAGTAGCATTCCAGCTGTAGCTAAAGTATAGCACAATCAACCACTTATCAAAATTTTGGGGAAGGTTGGTTAGGATTATGTTTGTAGAGCACATTATGAATAATAGAGTAGTGAACTTAGGTTAACATCAACAGCTTAAAGTTGCTTCATCATAACTTCCACATGGCATAATCAACGACTTATCAGAATTTTGAACAAGGTTGGTTAGTATCATGTTCCTTGAGCACATGTTCTGTACATGTAGAAAGATAAGAGCACATGGCCCAAAATACAACGGATTAAGTTGCATCAGTTGATTATAATATGTTATGGCTTTGTGAGTGTAGGATTGTTTTCTTCATACTTGGAAAGAACATGTGAATCTGTCTTCATCATTTGCCTTGCACCCAGCCTACTATCGATTGGTGTCATTTCTATGCATTGACTTTTAGAAACTAACCATTGAGATTTTAGTCACTATTTTAGAAGAAAAAGAAAAAAAAAACATTGAGATTATCCTGACTGCTTTTGATGCGATTTGGTTAGTTTGGCTATCTAGCATTCTTCATGACATGTTATGTGGTATTTGATACAACAAGGCTGAGTACTGTGTCTAAGTTAACATTTAAAAGAAAAAAGGGGAATTGTGTTTTGAGTCTGCATCTGAGAAAATCTATAGCCAATGCACATGAGGTATTTACATACTTTATCTGTGGGGGTCCAGAATCCTTTTTCTGGTGGTCATTTGCAAGTGGTGGAATCAGTTGAATCTAAATGGAGCCTAGTTATGCATTTCATCTTCTGAAAATGGGCCTTCATTGGTAACTAATTGGCTATCTCTCATGAATGCCACTGTCATATGCTTTTACCAAAAAAAAATGCAGTAAAAAAAAAAATCAAACATGAGGAGATACAAATTTTACAAAATATTGGTCTTGGAAAAAAGAAAACACAAAGAATGTTTATAGAAATTTAGAGGGGCAAGCTATCTTAGATTGAAATATAAATATGGGGTCTAATGGATTTTGTCTACTTGATTACTAAGAAGCAATGTGACATTGATAAGTTGGTTGAGGAATGTGCTCTAAGCACTTATTTTATCCTTTTTGACCTCATGTCCTGTTCTCATATCTTCATTAGTCTAAGATAATAATTTAGAGACCTCTTACATATACATGTTCTTCTTGGTTTTCACATAAATCATATTATTTAATAAGAAGTTGTCATTTTAGTTATGCTTTTGGATAGACTAAGTAGAAACAATAATTAGAATGGTTTTTGTAGGGATGGATGCTCAATATGAAAATGAATGGAATAGATCGATGCCTCAAGGTGGGGACAAAGAGAAACGAAACATGAAATGGACTTTTGTTCAAGATGAATTCCTCTTGCAACTAATGGTAGAGCAATCCAAGGCAGGCCAATCCATAAAAGGTGGCTATACTACGGAAGGTTGGAATGAAATCACGAAGGAAATGACAAAAAATTATGGAGCAAGTTTTAGTAAAGATAAACTTAAAAACCATTTCAAGACACTGAAAAAAAAAATGTACGGTGTGATAAGATGTTATTAAGTTTAAGTGGACTTTGGGTGGTGTGAAACTCGAACAATGGTACGGTTAAGGGTCTTGTGTGGGACGATTATCTAGCTGTAAGTTCAAGTTTAAATGCATTAGTTTATATATTATATTGCTTAATTTTATATAAATAAAATTTAAAGATCATATTGTTGCGGGCACATCTAAATGTTGCATCTTATCGGACTAGAATATTACCAGATTACTAAATATTGACTGAGATTTTTGGAGATAGTGTTGCCGATGGGAGGGAAGATTTTGCAACTAATGACCCTCATCCCATGACTAATAATGAGGATGCAATGGATCATGAGGAACCCATAATTGAATGAGACATAGAAATACTTGATGATGGTGTCTCTATAGGAAATAAGCGTACTCAAGTTAATACTATCACCCACTTAATCTCTCGTCACTTAGCAAAAAAGCATTCAAAAATGGGACTAGCTTTAGTAGGTGCTGTTAAAACCATTGCAAGTGCAATTACTGAATATGCCAACAAACACTTAGGTGAGCATCAACCTATGTCGAAGAGTGTTGAAGCATTGGGAGAGCTTGAATTGGATGATTCTGTTTATTATAAGGTGCTACAAATCCTTGAGATTGGGATTAAGCGGGAGACATTTATGGCATTAATTCCCTTGTCTCGCAAGGGATGGTTACTGGCGAAGCTTGGACAAGAATGATGTGGATCATATTATATTAGGACTGATATTTTGCTGAAACTGTGATGATGCTATCTAAGGCTAACTTATATTTTGAACTGATATTTTGTTGAAACTGTGATGATGATATCTGAGACATACCTATATTTTGAATTGATTTTGGGTTGTAATAACTTAATGACTGATTTTTTGTTGAAACTGTGATGATGCTATCTAAGGCTCACTTATATTTTGAACTGATATTTTGTTGGATATCTAAGACTCATTCTATTTTTGATGATGGATAATACTTTCTTTTTGCAGAATTGTTTCACTTTGCTATGGATAATGCTTTTACTGATGAAGATGACATGGAATTCTTTATCTTTTGTGCAAAATCTGTGTCCTTGGATATTATTATTCTTTTGGAATTAGAAATAGGGTCCATGAATCTATCCTATCAGGTAATGGTTTTGTGAATGAAATGATAATTGGGAATGAATGAGTATCATTCGATCTCTTGAGAATGAATACTGGTTGTTGGTTACGACTTTCTAATGAATTGAGGGGATCGACATTTATTATGTGATTCACGAAATGTCTGTGTGGAGGAGCAAGTGGCAATTTTTCCATATATTGTAGGTTACAATTAGCGTAATCGTGTGATGCAAAATTGTTTCCAACACTCAAGGGAAACTATAAGTAGATACTTTAATAAGGTTCTTAATGTTATTGTCATGCTTAGTAAACATTACATTACACTGCCAACTCAAGATACTCCAGTTGAAATCAATTCAAAATATTTGTACTATCCTTACTTTAAGGTACTTTAACGTAAAATTTTAACTAACTTGTTGTCTACCTTTTTTTTCAACAAAATTTATTTTAACTAACTTGTTGATACTAAGATTGTGTTGAAGCGATAGATGGGACACATGTTCCTACTCTCATATGCATGGCCGATCAAGTTCGTTATCACAACAGGCAGGGGTGGATTTCACAAAATGTCATGTGTGTCATATCATTTGACATGCGGTTCAATTATGTATTGGCTGGTTGGAAAGTTTTTGCTTTTGATTCTAAAATCTTATAGGATGCCGTTTATAAATGATCACACAATAGATTGAAAGTTCCAATACGTAAGGAATTATTCCATTATAATATTTTATTTTTTGCTCACATACTTTTATGCATTTTCTAACCTATTTTGAATCTAATCATTTATAAATTTACTTTATAGGAAAGTACTTCCTTGTTGACGCTAGTTATGCAAATTCTGATGGTTTTCTTACACTATCATGGCATACGCTATCATCTAAAAAAGTACTCCACAAAATGCAACTAGAACACCACTTTATAATTTGCGGTATTCAAAATTACGTAATGTGGTAAAATAGACATTGGTAGTGTTGAAGTCTCGATTTCCCATTCTTCAAATTGGTTCACATTATCCATGGAAGACGCAAGCAAAAATAGTGGTTGCAACATGTGTGTTTCACAATTTCATACGTAAGTGGAATGGGGTGGATGAGTTGTTTGATGAGAATATGAATGAGAGTTTAAATTATGAAGATGGGGAATTGCATGAAATTCAAGAGGAAATGCATGCTGCACCTTATGCAAGTAATTTGGATAAGGAGTATGAAGTCAATTTGCGTGAGAATATTGTACGACAATTGTGGGATGAAAGATAGCTGCTCCACAAATGTTTTCAGGTTTGCTTCATCCTTGGATGTTGTGTATTATGATTAATTTGTTTTATATGTCTTCTCCTCTTATATGTTTTCCCTTATGATGAATGGCGCCTCTTTTTGCTTCATTTTTTCTTCTTGTTAGAGTATTAGTTACTAATGTGTTTCTTTTCATTTTAATCTGCTTAATGTAGGTTGCAATGCGAAGATGGAAACTTCTACAAATGGTTTCCATTATATGTGTGCTTTTGTTTTTTTCTTTGTTGGAGTTGATGGTTGTCTACTCATATTTTTTAGTTTCTTAATATTGCACTTGTAAGACTTAATGTTACTGTTGTAAGAGTACTTTTTGCATTTTGTTTACTTAATATATGTACTGTCCAATGTAAGATCTTAGGCAATTTGAACTGAATTGATTTTTCATGAAACAAAACCTCACTGTCCTTTTGTCTCCGTTTGTTCTTCGCGTGGCTACTCCTTTATGATGGTAGTTATATTGGTTGAATTGACGTTGTCAGATAGACATGAGGAAGCCAATAAGCTATTTGTTTCCTAATCTTGTTTGTCAGTGTTCATATAAGAGGAGCCTAAAAATTGGCTTGGGTCACATTAGGGACTTGCATGACTGCATTGAGGATCTTCTTAATTTTCCATTGACCCAGCGGGGCCTCATCAACCATCACCATGAAAAAAATGCATGGATGAAATATAGGTCGTACAAGTTAGATTGATGGACATGTGCTGCACAACTAGAGATATGAATGAGATAAGACAGATTGATGGACATTTGCACTCACTGTCCTATGCACCTACAGTGCTAACAAAGATGCCTAGATTGAGAGGGTTCAGATGTGGAAAAATTAATGATTGCTAGATTTAAAAAACTCATATGAAAGTAATTTCTGGAGGTGACCCAATTAATAATTACAGTCACAAAAGTACACCCCAGATAATATAAGCTTGTGGTTTCATTCATGGCTTTAGAAAAACTATAGTCAAATTACTCTGTGCTAGAATGTCACCACATTTTATTTTTGTGGTACTGGTCTAAATATTAATATCCTTTTTTGGATATGTCATATTTTAAGGTTAGCTCTATGTCTATATAGAATGCACTACAAAAACTAATAAAAAGGACCATTTTCATTTTTATATTTCTGATAGCACTATAGAAGGGTCTTTGATCAAAGGTGTAAAGGGTGAAAAATAGACACCTATATAAGATATGGATTTTTTCCAATATTTTAAGTTATTATTTGATGGAGCCCACATAAATGTATGAATGTAGTTTAGTTTGTCGTGCATTTAATAAATCTTTCAAATACCTTTTTAATTATTAATGTAAACATGAAATTATTTTCCAACTCAGCAACATATTGCACCAAACATCAATACATAGAAATCAGCAGGGAATTTGTTGTTGCACCAAACAACACGTTAGGGAATCTGGGTGTGTTTTCTTTTTTGCACTAAACGCTTAAAAAGTAAAAACATGGATTACTAATACCATGACTTTCTAGTGCCAAGGAAATTGAGGTTCAAAGGATTCTACTTAGGTTGAATTTCTCTCTCCATACAAACGCACCCTAAAAGCTTATAAAAGGTCATCCGAGTTGCCGTTCAATAAATAAGGGAAAAAAATGGATGGGCATCATTTGTCATTGCTTTCTTTACTTCTACTTGTTGCGGGGATGACTCTCTCCATGTGTAGCGCACGAGCCAATCAAGCCATGGTAGCGGGTGACAATAATGATTATCAGCATCTAGCAATTGACAAAGGAAGTTGCACCTTTATAGGTGATTCCCTACATCTTCTATTGGTTTAGGATTATGGGGGGCATCCGGATGAACTTCATCACACTTGTGACAAATGAGGTAGAGAGAGAGTATGTCACGCCTCGAAATCTATGGTCCTTAGGACCCTCAAATTTTGGGGCATGATGGGTCCATAACAAATAAATTAAATGATTTCAAATTTTATTAAAATGATCCGAATGGGCTAACATGATCAATATCCACATTAAATAACAAAATCAATTTATTAACATAATAATTAAATTTGAAGTGCTAGTGATCCTCAAAATATAATAAGGAATTTTCAATACTACTAAAATTCTAAATTAATCTTCCAAATCTCAGGTTGAAGTTTTCGTAGTTCATCCCTCAGTCCCGATTCCATAAAGCAAGCTAAATTTCCTTGGGTTCGGGATCAATCTCGAAATTTGTGGAGGAAAAATATGGGTGAGTAAAACTCAACAAGTAATGCGAACCATAAAACCTAGCAAAAAAGGTAACAATCAAAGGAATTAAATGTAGAGTCATGGTTCGCATATACAAGGTATATCAAATAAGGTAAATGCAATATCTTAGAAACAACAAGAAGATAGTGTGACCAAGATTCAAGGTGGTTTAAACAAGTGAGCAAATAACTAAATCAGCAAATAAAAAAGAAAGGTATCTCCATAGTAAACAAAGTAACAAAGTGTGCTCGCTAGAGTTAAACCTGAACCAAGCATAATGTGCCTGCTAGGTACAAGCCATTTCATATCCAAAGTGGCACGAAGCCTAAGAATACTGGTAATTTCCAAAACAAAGGGGGCTAATTGCAGACTAGAAATATTGCACAAAGGGGTCCCAATCCTAATATCATACCCACAAGGGTTTAAAATCCGTGTGTGAGTGTCCCCACGGTGTATTGCGCATACTTTAGAGAATGCCTTACAATACAAAGAACTCAATAGCAATCGCAACAAATTCCAAGTTTTCAAACACAACAAAAGCAAAGGTTGAGATCACAAATCAAACCCTATGCTATCACAATTTTTACAATTCAGATCAAGTGGCAAATAGATCAATACTTTGCAAATAGTCTCTTTATAACTTGATAATGTCAAGGGAACGAGATCGAGTACATCACAATCATAGTATTCCAAAACAAGTCAAGGCATCAAAATATCCTAATATTCTCGGATTATTTAGCAATTTTCAAAATTTTACATTTCAAATCAAATTGAGACAAGGACATGAAAACTCTATGGATCAGGAACTATGGTAAGACTACTTGCCTTGATTGTCAGTCCTTGAAGAATCTGGCTTGACTTGATCTGGAAGTTTGGTGTGAGTTCCTGTAATAGGTGAGCAATTTCTAATGTTTCTTTTGATAACTAATACATTAGTTGGGGCCCAATGCTTAGATTTATGCACTAAGTACTAGACATGGGTCAGGCCTCGGTATGGGTCATGTATCATGGCTTAACACATATAGGTTTGGGCCCAATTTATTAGGTTCTACAAGTGAGTCATGGGTAAAAGGGTGATGATTGCAAATAGGCTAAATGGGTTGGGCTCAACTATTGGGTCATGCACTTGGGCTTGCTCATAAATTAAATGTGTTGGACTTAAGTCAATCAATTGTGTAGCAGCTAGGGAATGGGTCCAAGTGTCATATATTATGTTGTAAATAAGTGTGCCAGCAATAGTGGGTAGAATGAGCTCAACTGGGTGGGGCTTGGCTTAACAAATGTTATAGGAACTAGTGAGTGAACCCCTAGTAATGCTGGTTGTAACACAGGGTTTGCACAATTTGAATGAGTCTAGTACTCCAAGTGGGCCACAGATATAAGAAGATGATTAGAATCTGGGTTTTAGATGGCCTGGGATTGCACTGGCATGGAAACCGAAGGAGAAAACCATACAGAAGCAAGGAAGAAACAGAAAAGAGGAGGCAAGAAGGCTGTCTGGATTGGAAGGAAACGAGAAAGGGATGGAAGGAACAGCAAAACAGAGAAGATAATGATTGCAGAGATGTCACAGGAAAGAAGGAGAAGAAGAGATGAAGATGGCTTCAGTCTAATTTGCCGAAGTGGGCACGGTTTCGGGGGTCGAGGTGATGCCTAGCTTCATGGTTCGGTCCGGTCTGAGCATGTCTAAGGGGCTGTTTGAGGGAGTTGCAGGAAGAAGAATAAGGGAAGGAAGAGACGATGCAGAAGGGGTACCATCCAAGCTGTACTGGTACCGAGATGGGTGCCAGTTCCGGACTGGTTTTCCGATCGGTTCAGGGAGAAAGAAGCAGGGAAAAATAAGAAAGAAACCGAAGGAGAAAGAAGGGCGGAAGAAAGAAGGAAGCAGAAAGCAAGGGGAAGAAGAAGGAAGAAAGGAAAGGGTTGTCTGACTGGGTGCAGCAGCAGAGGAAGGGAGAACAAAAGACAAAACAATGAAGAAGAAGTAGATGAAGATGAAGCAGAAGGCAAGAAAGACAACGGAGGGGAAGAAGAAAAGAAAAGAGAGGTGAGTTTGGAGAGGCCAGGAGGCTGATGGATCGGCCTTTGGTTGTTCTGGGTTTATGAGAGAGAGCTGTCGAGTTTGACAGAGAAGGGAAGAGACAATGCAGCAGAAAAGGAAGAAGAACAAGAAGCCGGCCACTGTTGCAGAGGCCGGGGGTAATGCCTGGCTGGCTGGGTTCTTTGGCCAGGAGCAAGGAGAGATCAAGAGAAGGGAGAAGAGGAGAAGGAACAGGGAAGAAGAAAACAAATAAGAAGATGAGAGAGAAGGACTAGAGAAGCTACAGGGGGTGAACTAGAGATCGGCAAGATAAAGAAGATGAGGATGGGTGCTGTTTGGCTAGAAGATGAACAGCATGGCTGTTTGTAGCTTGCAGAGAGTAAGAGGAAAAGAAGGAAAAAGAAGAAAAGGAAAGGAAAAGAAAGGAAGATAGAAGAAGCAGAAAAGGAGGGAAACAGAGAAGAAGATGACGATGGGTCTAGTCGGTCAGTTAGAAATAGAGAGTGAGGAGGAGAAGAAAACGGGAAACAGAAAGAAGAAGGAGATGGCAGTGGGTTCTTGTGCTGGCCGAGAGATCGATTCTGGGTGATAAGGGTGATTCCCGGACAGGTTCTGCAATGGATTCCTCTGTCAGGAACAGTGAGAGAGAAAGAAGAAGATGGAGAAGATAAGAAGAAGCAAGGAGAAAGAAAACCAGCAGAAAGGGAATGACTGGAGAAGAAGAAGCGGTAAGATGAAGAAAATAAAAACAGGGAAGAGCAGGAAAACAGAGAGAGAGAGAGAGAGAAAACGAAGAGGAAGAAAGAAGAATGAAACACGAGAAGAAGGAGGAAACGCAGTGGCTGGGCTTTCTGGTTACAGGAAATAAACTGAAAAAGAAAGAAGAAGGAAAAGACAGACAGCGAGAAGGAGACAGAGAGAAAACAAAACAGGTGATGAAGAAGACGATGCAGGTGGGCTTGAGTACAAGAGAGTTTGGGTCTGACCTGGCTCGTTCGGGCCCCATAAAATAAAGAAATAAATAAATAAAGAAAAAAAAGCATTTCCTATCTCTCTCTTTTTTCAATCTCAAAAAATAAGGCCTCATAAAAATAATTGAAGTAACTCAAATCTGTTTAAATTTCAAAAAAAGTAATTGTAATCATTTTATTTCTCATAAATAATAAGGCCTCAAAAAAGTAATTAAAGCAAATAACATCTTTTTACATTTAAAAAAAAAACAACTACTATCTTTTCATATTCCAAAAAAAAATAAATAAATAAAACTCATTTCACCATTGAGAAAATGTTGTCATTATAAGAAAAATAGAAAACTTAAAAATCACAACAAACAAAAATCATTTTCTATTTTGAAAAAATTTATAGAAGATAACTTCAAATATAATCTTTTTTTTATATTGAAGAATTTGCATCAAATTCAAATGTAATCCATATCTATAAATCACGAAATTAGATCCTATGGTTCTATGTTTTTAAATTTATTTTTAATTCCAAGCCAATATTATATGTTAATTATAGTTAGTGTTCGTTTTATTCGTAAATAGTATTAGTTATAATTTATAAATATTAAATATATCTACTAGAAAATATTAACAATACTTATAATTGTTGCTTCTACATAAAGAAGTTTTTCAAAATTAAAATTGATAAAATCCTAATTTAGATCAACAAAGCCATATAAAAGATTAAGTGGATTAGCCATACTATCAATTGAAAAAGATATGTTAGCAAAACTTATATATAAAGACTTAATTAGCAATATTGGATTACAAAAAAAGAAAAAAGTAAATTTTATATAAAGTATTTATAATAATATTAAAAATATAAAAAAATACCTCATTTAGAATTATCGCTTTAGGCCTTAACTTGATTCGAGCCGACCGTGCGTTCAGGCTGGGCATTAAAGATTTATACAAATAGTGGCTCAGCGCGATGTGTGGCTAATGTAATGATAATGTTAATGCTCATGATGATGACAAATTCAGTGATGGGAGGTTTGAGACATTGGTATGAGTGGAGCAACAAGATAAAAGAAAAATCTATGCTTCCATGGAAGAATATGAGAATTAACCTATTATAGTAACAAATAAAAGAAGGAGAGAGAGAAAAGGAAGACATACCTTAAGAAGGAAGCGAAAATATAAGAGAGGGAGAGGACTCGTACATGTAGTTCAAGGGAGAAGGGAGGCTTTCTATTTATAGGAAAGTAAAGGCAAGGGTCTAAAAGAAGTTTAGTCTTAGCCAAACTTAGCCCAAGATGTTTAATTCAAATTAAATTCTATCCCCAAGTAGAGTTACGATAAAGCACTATACTGAAAGAGGTTTAATGCAAATAGAACTCCAAATTGAGTACAACTCTCTGATTTTCAAACTCTAATAATTTATGGGACCCACATAGCAACTAACTAATTATTCATGTGGGGTCCAACACAGATTAAATTGAGGGTCAAGATTAACTCTAAGTTAAAATTAAAAATTCCGGTTGTTATAGAGAAAGAGAGATTTGTACTAAATAAATAAACAGCAAGTTATGGGGTCTTCTTAATTTGATTTGATTTGATTTGATCTTTGTATGGGCCTTCTTGAGAGAGAGAGAGAGAGAGAGAGAGATTTGCACTAAATAAATCAGCCGCAAATTATGGGGCCTTCTTGATTTGATTTGATTTGAACTTTGTATGAGTCCTCTTGAGAGAGAGAGAGAGAGAGAGAGAGAGAGAGAGAGAGAGAGAGAGATTTGTACTAAATAAATAAACCGCAAATTAAGGGGTCTTCTTGATTTCATCTTTGTATGGGTCTTCTTGATTTTGATTTTCAGGAAAGAAGAGTGTGTGTGTTTTTTTTTTCTTTTTCTAAGATTGCCCTTTCTTACATGCATATATGTTGAAATTGTGGTGCTTTCGCCACTACTCTAGCCGAGGTTTATTTCTGATGGGAAGAAGCTAGTGTTAGTGACTTTTGCTTTGTCTCTTCTCCTTCTCGCTGGCAGTCCACTCTCCGCGTTTGCTGCCAGAGCCAACCAAGCCATGGTACATAAACTTTATGACATTTGACCGAGAAATTAGCAGCTGTGCAAATGAATGTGTGCATGGTAGATTACCTGGTGGTTACACCCGGAAAATGACGAGTCACTTTTTTTTTTTTAAATTTTCATGACAGTTCATTTTTCTTTTTGTGGTATAAAAGAAAGAAGATCGGTTAATTAAGGGCCAGAGATTACTCTCTTTTACCTGCATATTAATTGGTGTTATATTGTTAAAGCCATGTAGCATTGAGCTTTTCTGATGGGGAGATGATTATGTGCCAAGTTTTTTGTACTTGGTCAGATTGGTTGATGAGGCTGCGCAAGTGTCAGATGGTTAATTTTCGACATATGCAATGAGTTATTTGATTTTGTGTATTGGATAATCAAGCATGACTTGAAATTCAGAGATAATTTCCAGGCGATCAATCCAGATGAATAATTAATCCAGTTTTAAGGGTTCGTTTGTTTGAAATTATTTACATAAGTAAGTATATCACGTTCGTAATGGTTCAATCCATAAGAAGTGCAAATGAGGTACTGTGCAAATAGTGTGTAAATACGACCATTGTCAAATGAAGAATTGATACCTTTAGAGGAGGTAAAAATGGTTACACATCGGTCTGCCCCATCGTCCTCCAATGAAAATTTCAAAACAGGGCATGGCTGGAATTGGTTTTTTGGTGCCCCAGCTATAGGGCGATCGATCAACCCAATCACATCTCACCTGTGGCCCACCCTCATATTCATCTCTCCAATCGCTTATGCAAGCAACCAAACTAGGCTCCTCGAGAAACTTGCAAAACCAAATCTGCTCCTCTTTTCTATTTATCGTCCAATGCCATCACACATAAAAGACAAAAAAAGAGTTATTCTCTTTGATGCGGATTGAAACGAACACATGCAGAAGCACTGATATTATTGTCGTGCACATGCAGAAGCTTTAATACAAATTGTTGTGGCTTTGATGCCACTTGTTGGATCCGATCTAGGGCGAACACATCGACATGCACCACACGTATAGAGAAGAAGATAAATAAGAAACTATGGCATAAAAATTTTACGTGGTTCACCATAAAAGCAACCTTCGCAGGTTATGAGCATCTAATCGATTTCACTATGAAGAAATTAGGCAATTCATTACAATGACTCCCGCTCCTCTAACACCTACCCTACTCATTCTTCATGGGTCTTAATCTTGCTCTCACAACCCGTGCCAAACATGGTGGGTAAAACTCCGAATACCAAGGGGAAGAAAACTCACACCCCTATCGCTCTTACATGGTCATACGTGGATGATCACCAAGGGAAAGAGAGCTCTCACCTCTCCTACACAAAGTCTAGGGTTACAAATTACATGTATGTATAATCTCTGCTTTCCTAGCCCCTCAGAAAGCCCCGATATAGTGACCAAAATATCCATGACTCTAAACCTATTCATCGTTGGCTAGACCAATGAACCAATTTGGCTAAACCGAAATACAAGACATAGACCTAATATGATCCAACCATCATCAGAGATATATTCTTTATAACCAACATCACCCAATTGGTCAACCCATGAAATGGTGGATGTAACGTCTTCATCCTCACAATCCCTCAGGAAATATGGCCCATTATTCTAGTTTTAATCTTATTTGTAGAGACTCAAAACTCACTCGCCTTTTTTAATTAATGGATAAGAAATTAGGAAGATACTTTTCTTCCTTGTCCACAACCTTCATATGAAGGATCGCTGATATACATTTGCATCTCTTATGTCAAGTCCTCTTCCTAAACTAAATGGCATATTTGTGGAAATTAATAAGTGGCCATGAAATATAACAATGGTCTTCCAAAAAATTCCTTAATAAAGCTGGCTTCTTCAAGGCTAGCATTCCAAAAAATGAAGCTATCGTCAACGAATAAAAGGTGGGATATACTTATGGCTCCTTTGGCTACTGTAAACCTTTAATGATATCCACCTCTTCACTTCAGCATTCTAAGCATGAAAGATAAGACTTCAACCCTAGAATGAAGATGGTAATGGGGGAGGAGGTCTCCTTGTCTTAGTCGTTTGGAAGTGAAGAAAATTACCCCAGGTGGACACTTTTAGCAAAGATGGAATTGGTCAAGAATAAAGAGGTACTTTCATTAATAAGTTGGATGAAATTCTCATTGAAACTAAAGGTGGCTAAAATTTGCTAAAATTTCTAATAAGTGTCACATGTAGATGGATAGAATGGGGACCATGACACGTAGGTCATGCCGTGCTTAGCACGAGTCATTGTGCTCGTTCTACTATTATAGTTTTGAGTAGTCAAGAACTCCACAACCGAAGAACTTTACTTGAAACCCAAAAGAGACTTTCTAGTATTATAGTTTTGAATAGTCAAGAACCCCACATTTGAAGAGCTTGACTTGACTTGAAGCCCAGAGGAGACTTAGGACGTGGATCTTATGAGGAAAATTTACGACCCAGGAACAAGAGCTATAATTTTGATTTCATGAAATATCTATTGATTAATCCCTCTTTAACTTTGGTTTCACGAGAAAAGGACAAAAATCCCAAAAATATTAGTAGAGTCCTTTGACTCTAGTATTTTTTATTTCCAAAGGATTTCACCCAAATCTCATGATATTGTGAATCATGGTATGATGGGTTTTCTAATGATAATCATTAAGGAAAATACATTAATTTTCTTTCACCATATATTGAGATTTGAGAAAAAGAAACACATATTTGGCAATCATTAGTAAAAGCTAGAATTTTTTTTATTTTCTTCCCTAAATTCTGAAGAAAATACACAATCTTATGGGATAATTCAATGTTATCTTCCACTTTATCTGAATATTGAAAATAAAAAAAAACACTATTGAAAAATGGAAAAATTGTATTTCTCTTTTCACTATATGTTTGAGTTTTGAATCATTTTGTAAGAGCTAGGAATCTACAAATTTCTTCCCTAATTTTGTGCAAAAAACCACAATATTGTGAGATAATCCAATGATTTTGTGATATGTATCAGTATTTTTAAACAAAAGCTGTTTAAAAGGAAATCATTTAGTATTACGACTTACGATATCATTGGATTTGGGAAAATCTGTCAAAGTTTATTTTTATTAGAGTAAAGCGACTAGCTGACATTACGGCAACTTTTGTGACTATCTCGTGGAATCCAAGTTTTAGAGTGATCAATCCGTAAAAGCCACCCTTTTTTGGGGTGGGATGTCTACATGTTGACTTGGAAACTAAATCAAATCGTTCAAATGAACATTAGAGAAACATTGCCTATTAAGAGCTTATAAAGGCCATCGGAGTTTGGGTTGATTAAATAAGGGACATAAAATGGATGGGCGTCATTTGTTAATGATTTCTTTACTTCTGCTTGTTGCTGGGACGACTCTCCCCATGTGCCAATCAAGCCATGGTAGAGGGTGACAATAATGATTATCAGCATCTAGCAACGGACAAAGGAAGTCGCACCTTTATTGGTGATTCCCTGCATCATTTATTGGTTCAGGATTATAGCAGGCGCCAGCAAAAACCTCCTCACTCTCATGGCTAACTCACTCCAAAGGGAGAGAGAGAGGGAGAGAGGGAGAGAGATTTGTACTAAATAAATAAGCCGCAAATTATGGGCTCTTCTTGATTTGATTTGATTTGATGTTTGTTTGGGTCTTCTTGAGAGAGAGAGAGAGAGAGAGAGAGAGATTTATACTAAATAAATAAAGCGCAAATTAAGGGGTCTTCTTGATTTCATCTTTGTATGGGTCTTCTTGATTTTGATTTTCAGGAAATAAGAGTGTGTGTGTTTTTTTTTTCTTTTTCTAAGATTGCCCTTTCTTACATGCATATATGTTGAAATTGTGGTGCTATCGCCACTACTCCAGCTGAGGTTTATTTCTGATGGGAAGATGCTAGTGTTAGTGACTTTTGCTTTGTCTCTTCTCCTTCTCGCCGGTAGTCCACTTCCCGCGTTTGCTGCCAGAGCCAACCAAGCCATGGTACATCAGCTTTATGACATTTGACCGAGAAATTAGCAGCTGTGCAAATGAATGTGTGCATGGTAAATTACTTGGTGGTTACACCCGGAAAATGACGAGTCACTTTTTTTTTTTTAATTTCCATGACAGTTCATTTTCCTTTTTGTGGTATAAAAGAAAGAAGATCAGTTAATTAAGGGCCAGAGATTACTCTCTTTTACATGCATATTAATTGGTGTTAAATTGTTAAAGCCATGTAGCTTTGAGCTTTTCTGATGGGGAGATGATTATGTGCCAAGTTTTTTGTACTTGGTCAGATTGGTTGATGAGGCTGCGCAAGTGTCAGATGGTTAATTTTCGACATATGCAACGAGTTATTTGATTTTGTGTATTGGATAATCAAGCATGACTTGAAATTCAGAGATAATTTCCAGGCGATCAATCCATATGAATAATTAATCCAGTTTTAAGGGTTCATTTGTTTGAAATTATTTACATAAGTAAGTATATCACGTTCGTAATGGTTCAATCCATAAGAAGTGCAAATGAGGTACTGTGCAAATGGTGTGTAAATACGACCATTGTCAAATGAAGAATTGATACCTTTAGAGGAGGTAAAAATGGTTACACATCGGTCTGCCCCTTCGTCCTCCAATGAAAATTTCAAAACAGGGCATGGCTAGAATTGGTTTTTTGGTGCCCCAGCTATAGGGCGATCGATCAACCCAATCACGTCTCACCTGTGGCCCACCCTCATATTCATCTCTCCAATTGCTTATGCAAGCAACCAAACTAGGCTCCTCCAGAAACTTGCAAAACCAAATCTGCTCCTCTTTTCTATTTATCGTCCAATGCCATCACACATAAAAGACAAAAAAAGAGTTATTCTCTTTGATGCGGATTGAAACGAACACATGCAGAAGCACTGATATCGTTGTTGTGCACATGCAGAAGCTTTAATACAAATTGTTGTGGCTTTGATGCCACTTGTTGGATCCGATCTAGGGTGAACACATCGACATGCACCACACGTATAGAGAAGAAGATAAATAAGAAACTATGGCATAACAATTTTACGTGGTTCACCATAAAAGCAACCTTCGCAGGTTATGAGCATCTAATCGACTTCACTATGAAGAAATTAGGCAATTCATTACAATGACTTCCGCTCCTCTAACACCTACCCTAATCATTCTTCATGGGTCTTAATCTTGCTCTCACAACCCGTGCCAAGCATGGTGGGTAAATACGACCATTGTCAAATGAAGAATTGATACCTTTAGAGGAGGTAAAAATGGTTACACATCGGTCTGCCCCATCGTCCTCCAATGAAAATTTCAAAACAGGGCATGGCTGGAATTGGTTTTTTGGTGCCCCAGCTATAGGGCGATCGATCAACCCAATCACGTCTCACCTGTGGCCCACCCTCATATTCATCTCTCCAATCGCTTATGCAAGCAACCAAACTTGGCTCCTCTAGAAACTTGCAAAACCAAATCTGCTCCTCTTTTCTATTTATCATCCAATGCCATCACACATAAAAGACAAAAAAAGAGTTATTCTCTTTGATGCGGATTGAAACGAACACATGCAGAAGCACTGATATTATTGTTGTGCACATGCAGAAGCTTTAATACAAATTGTTGTGGCTTTGATGCCACTTGTTGGATCCGATCTAGGGCGAACACATCGACATGCACCACACGTATAGAGAAGAAGATAAATAAGAAACTATGGCATAAAAATTTTACGTGGTTCACCATAAAAGCAACCTTCGCAGGTTATGAGCATCTAATCGATTTCACTATGAAGAAATTAGGCAATTCATTACAATGACTCCCGCTCCTCTAACACCTACCCTACTCATTCTTCATGGGTCTTAATCTTGCTCTCACAACCCGTGCCAAACATGGTGGGTAAAACTCCGAATACCAAGGGGAAGAACAATCACACCTCTATCACTCTTATATGGTCATACGTGGATGATCACCAAGGGAAAGAGAGCTCTCACCTCTCCTACACAAAGTCTAGGGTTACAAATTACATGTATGTATAATCTCTGCTTTCCTAGCCCCTCAGAAAGCCTCGATATAGTGACCAAAATATCCATGACTCTAAACCTATTCATCGTTGGCTAGACCAATGAACCAATCTGGCTAAACCAAAATACAAGACATAAACCTAATATGATCCAACCATCATCAGAGATATATTCTTTATAACCAACATCACCCAATTGGTCATCCCATGAAATGGTGGATGTAACGTCTTCATCCTCGCAATCCCTCAGGAAATATGGCCCATTATTCTACTTTTAATCTTATTTGTAGAGACTCAAAACCTACTCGCCTTTTTTAATTAATGGATAAGAAATCAGGAAGATACTTTTCTTCCTTGTCCATAGCCTTCATATGAAGGATCGCTGATATACATTTGCATCTCTTATGTCAAGTCCTCTTCCTAAACTAAATGGCATATTTGTGGAAATTAATAAGTGGCCATGAAATATAACAATGGTCTTCCAAAAAATTCCTTAATAAAGCTGGCTTCTTCAAGGCTAGCATTCCAAAAAATGAAGCTATCATCAACGAATAAGAGGTGTGATATACTTATGGCTCCTTTGGCTACTGTAAACCTTTAATGATATCCATCACTTCACTTCAGCATTCTAAGAATTGAAGATAAGACTTCAACCCTAGAATGAAGATGGTAAGGGGAGAGAAGGTCTCCTTGTCTTAGTCATTTGGAAGTGAAAAAAATTACCCGAGGTGGGCACTTTTAGCAAAGATGGAATAGGTCAATAATAAGGAGGTACTTTCATTAATAAGTTGGATGAAATTCTCATTGAAACTGAAGGTGGCTAAAATTTGCTAAAATTTCTAATAAGTGTCACATGTAGATGGATAGAATGGGGACCATGACATGTAGGTCATGCCGTGCTTAGCACGAGTCATTGTGCTCGTTCTACTATTATAGTTTTGAGTAGTCAAGAACTCCACAACCGAAGAACTTTACTTGAAACCCAAAAGAGACTTTCTAGTATTATAGTTTTGAATAGTCAAGAACTCCACATTTGAAGAACTTGACTTGACTTGAAGCCCAGAGGAGACTTAGGACGTGGATCTTATGAGGAAAATTTACGACCCAGGAACAGGAGCTATAATTTTGATTTCATGAAATATCTATTGATTAATCCCTCTTTAACTTTGGTTTCACGAGAAAGGGACAAAAATCCCAAAAATATTAGTAGAGTCCTTTGACTCTCGTATTTTTTATTTCCAAAGGATGTCACCCAAATCTCATGATATTGTGAATCATGGTATGATGGGTTTTCTAATGATAATCATTAAGGAAAATCCATTAACTTTCTTTCACCATATATTGAGATTTGAGAAAAAGAAACACATATTTGGCAATCATTAAGTAAAAGCTAGAATTTTTTTTATTTTCTTCCCTAAATTCTGAAGAAAATACACAATCTTATGGGATAATTCAATGTTATCTTCCACTTTATCTGAATATTGAAAATAAAAAAAACACTATTGAAAAATGGAAAAATTGTATTTCTCTTTTCACTATATGTTTGAGTTTTGAATCATTTTGTAAGAGCTAGAAATCTACAAATTTCTTCCCTAATTTTGTGCAAAAAACCACAATATTGTGAGATAATCCAATGATTTTGTGATATGTATCAGTATTTTTAAACAAAAGCTGTTTAAAAGGAAATCATTTAGTATTACGACTTACGATATCATTGGATTTGGGAAAATCTGTCAAAGTTTATTTTTATTAGAGTAAAGCGACTAGCTGACATTACGGCAACTTTTGTGACTATCTCGTGGAATCCAAGTTTTAGAGTGATCAATCCGTAAAAGCCACCCCTTTTTTGGGGCGGGATGTCTACATGTTGACTTGGAAACTAAATCAAATCGTTCAAATGAACACTAGAGAAACATTGCCTATTAAGAGCTTATAAAGGCCATCGGAGTTTGGGTTGATTAAATAAGGGACATAAAATGGATGGGCGTCATTTGTTATTGATTTCTTTACTTTTGCTTGTTGCTGGGACGACTCTCCCCATGTGTAGCGCACAAGCTAATCAAGCCATGGTAGAGGGTGACAATAATGATTATCAGCATCTAGCAACGGACAAAGGAAGTCGCACCTTTATTGGTGATTCCCTGCATCATTTATTGGTTCAGGATTATAGCGGGAGCCAGCAAAAACCTCCTCACTCTCAAGGCTAACTCACTCCAAGGGGAGAGAGAGAGAGAGAGATTTGTACTAAATAAATAAGCCGCAAATTATGGGGTCTTCTTGATTTGATTTGATTTGATGTTTGTTTGGGTCTTCTTAAGAGAGAGAGAGAGAGAGAGAGAGAGAGAGAGAGAGAGAGAGAGAGAGAGAGAGATTTGTACTAAATAAATAAACCACAAATTAAGGGGTCTTCTTGATTTCATCTTTGTATGGGTCTTCTTGATTTTGATTTTCAGGAAAGAAGAGTGTGTGTGTTTTTTTTTCTTTTTCTAAGATTGTCCTTTCTTACATGCATATATGTTGAAATTGCGGTGCTTTCGCCACAACTCCAGCTAAGCTTTTTTTATGATGGGAAGATGCTAGTGTTAGTGACTTTTGCTTTATCTCTTCTCCTTCTCGCCGGTAGTCCACTTCCCGCGTTTGCTGCTAGAGCCAACCAAGCCATGGTACATGTAACAACCTGCCCCACACCATAGAGGTATTGTCAACTTTGGACTTCCAAGGAGGTCACCCATCCTGAAATTGCTCTGACTCAAGCACGCTTAACTTTATAGTTTTTATGGAAGTCCTCACGGTTTTATCCTCAAAAGGCGCATCGACAGTTTAGGACGGATTCTTACTTATATTCTTTACTCTTGGGACTGGGTCGTTACAGGCCCACCAACTTCCGCCGGATATGTCCCCATATCCACACATATCGGACCGAAGATGGCCTCATAAGCGATGTGGGACTTTGCTCCCGCCCCTAGCCAGGACGCGGACTCAAGAGGTCACCCAAGGGGTCCGGCCCAACGGCCTCACCCTCCACCACTCAAAGGAGAGCCATCCCCTTCTCTGATACCATCCGTAACAACCCGCCCCGCACCATCGAGGTATTGTCCGCTTTGGACTTCCTAGGAGGTCACCCATCCTGAAATTGCTCTGACTCGAGCACACTTAACTTTATAATTTTTATGGAAGTCCTCACGGTTTTGTCCCCAAAAGGCGCCTCAACAGTTTAGGACGGATTCTTACTTATATTCTTTACTCTTGGGACTGGGTCGTTACAGTACATCAGCTTTATGACATTTGACCGAGAAATTAGCAGCTGTGCAAATGAATGTGTGCATGGTAGATTACCTGGTGGTTACACCCGGAAAATGACGAGTCACTTTTTTTTTTTAAATTTTCATGACAGTTCATTTTCCTTTTTGTGGTATAAAAGAAAGAAGATCGGTTAATTAAGGGCCAGAGATTACTCTCTTTTACCTGCATATTAATTGGTGTTATATTGTTAAAGCCATGTAGCTTTGAGCTTTTCTGATGGGGAGATGATTATGTGCCAAGTTTTTTGTACTTGGTCAGATTGGTTGATGAGGCTGCGCAAGTGTCAGATGGTTAATTTTCGACATATGCAACGAGTTATTTGATTTTGTGTATTGGATAATCAAGCATGACTTGAAATTCAAAGATAATTTCCAGGCGATCAATCCAGATGAATAATTAATCCAGTTTTAATGGTTCGTTTGTTTGAAATTATTTACATAAGTAAGTATATCACGTTCGTAATGGTTCAATCCATAAGAAGTGCAAATGAGGTACTGTGCAAATAGTGTGTAAATACGACCATTGTCAAATGAAGAATTGATACCTTTAGAGGAGGTAAAAATGGTTACACATCGGTCTACCCCTTCGTCCTCCAATGAAAATTTCAAAACAGGGCATGGCTGGAATTGGTTTTTTGGTGCCCCAGCTATAGGGCGATCGATCAACCCAATCACGTCTCACCTGTGGCCCACCCTCATATTCATCTCTCCAATTGCTTATGCAAGCAACCAAACTAGGCTCCTCTAGAAACTTGCAAAACCAAATCTGCTCCTCTTTTCTATTTATTGTCCAATGCCATCACACATAAAAGACAAAAAAAGAGTTATTCTCTTTGATGCGGATTGAAACGAACACATGCAGAAGCACTGATATCGTTGTTGTGCACATGCAGAAGCTTTAATACAAATTGTTATGGCTTTGATGCCACTTGTTGGATCCGATCTAGGGCGATCACATCGACATGCACCACACGTATAGAGAAGAAGATAAATAAGAAACTATGGCATAAAAATTTTACGTGGTTCACCATAAAAGCAACCTTCGCAGGTTATGAGCATCTAATTGATTTCACTATGAAGAAATTAGGCAATTCATTACAATGACTCCCGCTCCTCTAACACCTACCCTACTCATTCTTCATGGGTCTTAATCTTGCTCTCACAACCCGTGCCAAACATGGTGGGTAAAACTCCGAATACCAAGGGGAAGAACAATCACACCTCTATCACTCTTATATGGTCATACGTGGATGATCACCAAGGGAAAGAGAGCTCTCACCTCTCCTACACAAAGTCTAGGGTTACAAATTACATGTATGTATAATCTCTGCTTTCCTAGCCCCTCAGAAAGCCCCGATATAGTGACCAAAATATCCATGACTCTAAACCTATTCATCGTTGGCTAGACCAATGAACCAATCTGGCTAAACCGAAATACAAGACATAAACCTAATATGATCCAACCATCATCAAAGATATATTCTTTATAACCAACATCACCCAATTGGTCATCCCATGAAATGGTGGATGTAACGTCTTCATCCTCACAATCCCTCAGGAAATATGGCCCATTATTCTAGTTTTAATCTTATTTGTAGAGACTCAAAACTCACTCGCCTTTTTTAATTAATGGATAAGAAATTAGGAAGATACTTTTCTTCCTTGTCCACAACCTTCATATGAAGGATTGCTAATATACATTTGCATCTCTTATGTCAAGCCCTCTTACTAAACTAAATGGCATATTTGTGGAAATTAATAAGTGGCCATGAAATATAACAATGGTCTTCCAAAAAATTCCTTAATAATGATGGCTTCTTCAAGGCTAGCATTCCAAAAAATGAAGCTATCGTCAACGAATAAGAGGTGTGATATACTTATGGCTCCTTTGGCTACTGTAAACCTTTAATGATATTCATCTCTTCACTTTAGCATTCTAAGCATGAAAGATAAGACTTCAACCCTAGAATGAAGATTGTAATGGGGGAGGAGGTCTCCTTGTCTTAGTCGTTTGGAAGTGAAAAAAATTACCCAAGGTGGACACTTTTAGCAAAGATGGAATTGGTCAAGAATAAAGAGGTACTTTCATTAATAAGTTGGATAAAATTCTCATTGAAACTGAAGGTGGCTAAAATTTGCTAAAATTTCTAATAAGTGTCACATGTAGATGGATAGAATGGGGACCATGACACGTAGGTCATGCCGTGCTTAGCATGTGTCACATGTAGATGGATAGAATGGGGACCATGACACGCAGGTCATGCCGTGCTTAGCACTGAGTCATTGTGCTCGTTCTACTATTATAGTTTTGAATAGTCAAGAACTCCACAACCGAAGAACTTTACTTGAAACCCAAAAGAGACTTTCTAGTATTATAGTTTTGAATAGTCAAGAACTCCACATTCGAAGAACTTGACTTGACTTGAAGCCCAAAGGAGACTTAGGACGTGGATCTTATGAGGAAAATTTACGACCCAGGAACAAGAGCTATAATTTTGATTTCATGAAATATCTATTGATTAATCCCTCTTTAACTTTGGTTTCACGAGAAAAGGACAAAAATCCCAAAAATATTAGTAGAGTCCTTTGACTCTAGTATTTTTTATTTCCAAAGGATTTCACCCAAATCTCATGATATTGTGAATCATGGTATGATGGGTTTTCTAATGATAATCATTAAGGAAAATCCATTAATTTTCTTTCACCATATATTGAGATTTGAGAAAAAGAAACACATATTTGGCAATCATTAAGTAAAAGCTAGAATTTTTTTTATTTTCTTCCCTAAATTCTGAAGAAAATACACAATCTCATGGGATAATTCAATGTTATCTTCCACTTTATCTGAATATTGAAAATAAAAAAAAAACTATTGAAAAATGGAAAAATTGTATTTCTCTTTTCACTATATGTTTGAGTTTTGAATCATTTTGTAAGAGCTAGAAATCTACAAATTTCTTCCCTAATTTTGTGCAAAAAACCACAATATTGTGAGATAATCCAATGATTTTGTGATATGTATCAGTATTTTTAAACAAAAGCTGTTTAAAAGGAAATCATTTAGTATTACGACTTACGATATCATTGGATTTGGGAAAATCTGTCAAAGTTTATTTTTATTAGAGTAAAGCGACTAGCTGACATTACGGCAACTTTTGTGACTATCTCGTGGAATCCAAGTTTTAGAGTGATCAATCCGTAAAAGCCACCCTTTTTTTTTGGGGTGGGATGTCTACATGTTGACTTGGAAACTAAATCAAATCGTTCAAATATTTAGTGGTTACGTTTTTTTACTTTTTTAAAAATAGAAAGGGGAAATTTTGAAATTCAAATATTTAACTTTACTCTAATTTACTTTACCTCATATCCAAACACACCCAAAATGACAAGTGTTCAAATCTCAAAAACTATACGTTTAGCTTTTACCATGGTTCAATGACAAGCCAAAATTTAAAAAATTTGGTCAAAATTGGGTCCAAAATCATTGACTATAATATATTATAATTCCTGCTTTTCAGATTGTCTTCTATTAATGCATCATAGAATGTCCTTGGTTAAAAAGAGGCGCCTCCCATTACTTGCACAAATCAAAGCATATATTTTTTTCGTTTTCCTACATGTTTTTTAGTGAACCCACTCCTCACCCATTAGAGAAATTCCCTCCAGGCCCTCGCAATTGGCTAATGAACTTTTAGACAAATTTTATCAATGCTTGACTATATACATCATAGTCAATTAATGGATCATTGAAGTCTTCTTTATTTGTTTCATATTCAAAGTCCGCACATACATAGAAAGAAATTCTTTTGAATCTTCTTGGTTACAAAGAGAACCTGCACAAACCAAAGAAGTTTTTCTCATTTTTATACGTGTTTCTTAATAGACCCACTCCTGTCCCATTGCAGAAAATCTCCACAGGCCCTCACAATTAGCTGATTAACTTTTCTGCGAAATTTCTCAATATACATGACTCCCTACGTCATAGTCAATTGATAGACCCACACTTGTCCCATTGCAGAAAATCTCCACTGGCCCTTACAATCACAATTGGCTAATAAACTTTTATGTGAAATTTCTCAATATACCTATCTACATCATAGTCAATTGATGGATCATTGGATTTTTATTTATTTGTTTTAGATTCAAAGTCCGCACAGAGATGGGAAGAAATTCTTTCAATGTCCTTGGTTAAAACTTACAAAGAGAAGCCTAATTTTATATTAGCACAAACCAAAAATATTTTGGTCGTTTTCATTCAAGTTTCTTAACAGATCCACTCCTATCCCATTGGAGAAAATTTCCAAAGCACGCTGACATCAAGCTTCCTTAACACTCAAGAGAACATTCCATTCTACCCAATAAAAAAAAAAACAGAAAAGAAAAACATTCCTTTCCACTCCTCTTCCATTGGAGAAAATCTCCACGGCCCCTCACAATTGGCTAATGAACTTTTAGGCAAATTTTATCAACACTTGACTATCTACATCATAGTCAATTAATGGATCATTGAAGTTTTCTTTATTTGTTTCTGATTACACTCGAAAGATGTGAAATGTGTAACGGATTCGAGTCTAACATTCATGCACTTCAATTGTTTAAAAAGAATGGGAATTAGCTATAGTTCATTATTAATTTCCCTTTTGTTTTACTTGGATTTAAATGCCTTAACTGCGGGGATGCAGGTTGTTTATATGTTTTTGAAACGTTTACAACCCCTCTCTCAAGTCTCAAATGTGATCCAACTTCGAAAAATACAAGAAATTACATAAAAATTATAAAAAAATGCAAAAAAGAAGAAAACAGGGGGAGTGACCGTGGGTCACGGTCGCTGGCCTCTTGCTAGTGGCCGTGACTCAAGGTCACTGGCCTCCTGCCAGTGACTGTGACCTGTGGTCACTGACAAACAATGGCCGTTTGGCCACTATCTGCCTTCTGTGTGTTTCTATTTCGCCTCTGTGGCCACTGTTTGCCTTCGGTGTGTTTCTATTTCGCCTCTGTGACTCTTTTAAGGTGCTAAATCTCGTTTTTTTATGATTTTTGGAGTATTGAGTGACCATCGGGAGGTTTGAATTTGGCCATGGAATCGATCAAAACCTTTAGCGATCATCACCTTTGGTTACGGACTGTTTTTGTACAAGTTCAAAAAGGGTGCATAAACCAGCGAAATAAAGCCAAAGTTGTGTCATTCTAAACCTATGATTTTCAAGAAACAGAATGAAACCTAAATAAGCTTGGTCACAACTTTCACGAGGCTAGAAACAACTCCCCCCCCCCCACACCACAAGTGAGAAAAACAAAGGAATAAACGTCATCCTTTGAAAGCTCGCCAGTGCTTGAACATAGTCCTTTTTAAAGTGATACCCATATTTCCCTTCCTTCTCTGAACCATCTCTCACCTTGAGTGAATGAGTAAAAGAAGTAGAAGTGGGCTGGAGTGCTGGAGAATGCCTTGTGTCTTGCATGAACTTCTTTTGTTTTAGTAGGAACTCTCTGTCTTTTCTCTGTATGTTAAACCTCATATTTTTATAAACTTCAATAGTAGTTTGGGGAGTTATGGGGAGTTAAAAAGAGTTACGGGAAGTTAAGGTTTGAAATGAAGTAGAGGGAACTGTCACACCCCAAAACCGAGAATTGGGGATTTATTGTGGATTTTCGATGCGTAACACACGTACCCGTGACAATTTGTGCCATAACAAGACACGTACGAACTGTCACAAGGGTGATCCTACAGGTACGTGTGAGGAAGATCCGTAAACACGTATCAGCAAGTATAATTTAATTAAGCAGAAACCTAGAGAATTCACCGGTACATATCATAGGTATCAATAAAACATTCACTTCAGTTTATTAAATAAACAAAGTCTATTAATTATCCCAACTACATGTATAAGGTATGAAAAATCCATAAATAATACAAAATATCAAATGTCAATATGAACCCTAAACCAATCCATGGCTAAGCTAAGTCAACCCAAAATAACCCTGTTTCGCTTTGTTGAGGAGGATCAAGAAAAGACATCTTCCTCGTTCCACTCGTTCACATCCCGAGGTAACGCTGGGGTTCCCTCCGGGAGAGTGCTCAGTGCCGAACTGGCAACGGGTTCCTGTAACACCATGGTAACCTTATTAACACGACGGTTAAGCAAATATAGTGACACATAAGCTTAACATGATATAACAAATGAATTAAAATGACATAATGATTAAAAGAGAGTAATATCGAAATCTAGGCACTTATGCATATGAGTAAGCATAAATAAGGAATCATGAATAAAGACACATCATACCAAATGGCAACCACATTGCTATCTCCTGTCTAATAAGAGAGTATACTAATCCGTAGAAAATCACTAACGATCGGGCCAAGACCGACTAACTATCCTAAGAGCGTCGACTCACTCTTCTGATAACTACTACAGTAAATAACTGATAAAATACTCCCATTCGGTCCTGTCGAACCTCCTATGGGGTATAAGCTAAGTGGCGGCGACTCCAAGTATATCGGAATTAATCTGAAACCCATATTCATCGTATACTGATTTGTTTATTCTCATACGGAAATGTATTTCAATCTTGATGAAAATACCAATCATAGAATCACAACTAAGTAGAATATTGATCATCATTAATGCATACTGATATGAACTATCATGTTAAGGTCAAGGTTGCTATCAATATGAATGCAATTAGATTAAGAGGTTATTAATGATAGTTACTAGCCAATCCTATGCTAGATAATCCAGGTTTCCAAGGTCATTCAATACAGTGTATTCATAGGACATTCGGTGTCATTATGTTACCATTTTCGGCGTTACATTATATATGTAAAGGACACTTCATCTTATGCCAACACCCATGACGTAACATTGAAAACTAACTGGAGAATCAAGAGGGAAGGAGTGACAGCTCAACACTCTTCCTTCTCAATGTTTAGTTACCGTTGGGTTAGTTTGGTGTAGCAAAGGATCACACTTTTATAGTCATAAATGGTCTTGGGTTAAACCTACAACTTATAATAAGTGTGGGTGGATCCTCGGTCTCTTTGCAAGGTTAAAGGGTGTAACCCATCATTAGGCTATTCAGTAGACTATAGAAAGTCCATAGTTAAGCACGGAATTCATTTTTGGAACACATTCCTATAACCTAAAGGTTAGGCTTACCCGACCAATCGGGTATTGGTCAGACCGATCGAATTGTATTCAGAAACGAAATTTGACCGGTTGGGCAGATTAGTCAACCAGTCGGATTACCCAAAGAGGCAATTCTACCGATCTAGCTTCAGAACCGACCGGTTGGCCCTGAAGTACTCTGTTACGGGTGTGTTCAGTTTCTCAACTGATTTTCCCTTCCATTCTTCTATTCCACCTACATTCAACCCAATATAGAGGCTTCCATTCCACATTCTTAGGTTCCCTAATGACTACTATCATTTTATTCATCCCAAAATCATTAAAATCATGAATCAATTCCATGCATTATCCATTTAAGATTAGAGGAGCTGTAAAAAGGGCAATCACAAGAATACATCAAGGATCAAGAAATCAGCCATGCATGTAAAGAAAATGTATCCTTATACTTGCCTTATTCGTGGTGCTTCACTCAAGTCAATCTACTCCTTGGTGTAGAGGTACAAAAAGCTCTCCTAGGAAGAAGATCTAGAACATGCATGGAAATACAAAAGTATGAGATGCATGCAAGCCAAATTCTTGGTTTCCTTGCCCCCAATAAACCCAATGACTCGAATGGAGATGAGGTTTCCATACCTCAAGTCTCCTACAAGCAAAGGGGAAGAAGATGATGCCTTGATTTCAAGAAGGAGAGCAAGATGAGTGAAGAGTAGGAATAAGAAACCCAAACTCGTTGCATGCAAGGCTTCAATCGCCTCTATTAGAGAGAAGAAGAAGAAAAGAGCATGGAGGAAAGGGAGGAGACTGTTGCTACAGCAAAATGAGGGAAGAAGAAATGGAACGAAGGTGGGTTTTGGGTTTTTAACTGATTGGGTTTTTGGAAATTATAGATAAGCCCTCTTGGTTTCTTGGATCCTTAAGTTGAGTCAGTTGGGCTTAAATGGGCCGAGATGAATTTGAATGGAGTTGGGCCAAACATAAAATATGTTCCACAAGATAAACCTCAACCAATGCAACTAATATGATGCATTAATGATACAAACCATGAAAATGCTAAAATACAAAAGGTCCTAGACTACCTAGTAAGGTTCGAACCCAACCCAACTACCTATCCATGACCCAAACATCTGGAGATTTGGGCTCAATTAGCCTAATTAAGACAAAACAAGATTAATTAGGGTAAATCATGATTAACTTGGGTTTGGACCTTACAGGAACCATAAAAAACTACAGGAACTGCTCCACAAGTGTCAGTGACTGCAGTCGAGGTCACTCCTAAGGTCCATTTTTGGACTTTTGCATATGTGACCCGTTTTCGCCTGTTTGGGGCCCAAACAATGTCCAATCTTCACAAAACTTGGAGAGATACTTTTTGCCACTATTTTAAGTGTATCATAAAAATTTCAGCTCATTTTGACATTCGAAAGTTGGTCAACTCCCTCAGTGACCATAGCCGCAGTCACTCCCAAGGCCCATTTTTGGACTTTTACATATAGGACCCATTTTCGCCTGTTTGAGGCTCAAACGATATCCGATCTTCACCAAACTTGGAGGAATATTTTTTGACACTATTTTGACTGTGTTAAAGAAATTTCAGCCTATTTGAACTTCGAAAGTTGGTCAACTCCCTTAGTGACCGCAGCCGCGGTCACTCCTAAGGCTCATTTTTGAACTTTTGCATATGTGAACCGTTTTCGCCTGCTTGGGGCATGAATGATGTCCGATCTTTATGAAAGTTGGAGGGATGCTTTTTGACAATATTTTTAGTGTGGCATAGAAATTTCAACTCGTTTTGACCTTTTGAAGTTGATCAACGCCTCCAATTGACTTTTTCAGGAAAATGGGCCTTTGTTTCAACTATTTGAGGCCCAAATAACCTCAGTTTAACTTGAAACTTGGAGGGACTGATGTTAGGATTATCGTGGTGTGTCCATCCAAGATTCATTGGATTTGTGTAAGTAGGATTTTGAGCCGTGACCCACTTATTGCATGTTCTAAGTTAGTATTTACCTCACATTGTGGGCAGTAAGCTTGTTTTCTACCCAAGCGACGTTCAATTGACTTGAAACTTTGGGGACTAACTTTGGGGAACTAACTTTGAATATATTTTGAATCTCTATTCAAAATTCCATCAGCTTTGCTCTTCTGGAAGTAGGATTTTGATTAGTGACCTCTATGGCTCGGGGTTCATTGACTTCTGAGCTTCCATGTAGTGGAAGTAGGATCAAACGAAATCCGCTTAACTTAAAATTCTCAGAAGCTCTTTGGAGCATGACTGAAGTTTTATGTCTAAATTTTATCAATTTTGGACGTCGAGAAGCGGAACTTTGGTCAGTGACCCATGGCTTGGGGGTCACTGAGCCAAAGTTGATATGTTTGTAGACTTTGGGTCAAATGATGTCCGTTTGACCTGAAATTTTGTATAGTTTCCCTTAAACATAATTTAAGTTTCCTCCAGGAGTTTCAGCTGATTTGACCTCCACGAGGTGTCACTTTGTACAGTGACCCTACAGAGCTTAGTAGGCGATCATCCGAACTGAGTTTGGATCTAAATGATATCTAAATGCTCTAAAACTTTGCAAGATAGTCTTTGAATGTATTTGAAGGCATTCCCTCGAGTTTGGGTTTGCTTTGACATATAGAAGTATCAATTTTCACAGTGATCCCCAAGGAGCTGGCAAACAGTCACTGAAGTTTGATTTTGAGTTAAGATGAAGTACAAATGCTTTGCAATTTTGAAACATCATTCCCAAGCATGCTTTGGAGTTGCCATGTAATTTTCATCCACTTTGGTAATCCAAAAACTCGAGTGTGTTCAATGACCCATAGTTTTTGAGCTAATGAACCCTGAATTTGGTTTTTGGTGAGTTGAGTGGCTAACTGGAGTCCAGTAACTCTGAAATACTGCATTCCAAGCTCATCTGAAGTCTTCTGAATGGATTGCACTAGCTCTAAATATCTGGATGCAGTATTTGACTCACCATTCCACAATCCCAATGTTTATATATCTTTGGTTTGGAATTTGCTTGTAATGTCTTTGTTGCAACATTTGTAAAATTTTTTTTTATGGGTCAACAGTTTCATATTCAAAGTCCACATGGATATAGAGAGAAATTCTTTAAATGTCCTTGGTTACAAAGAGAGGCCACATAAACCAAAGACGTTTTATTAATTAGCTGATAAATTTTATGCGAAATTTCTCAATATACTTGACTACCTACATCATAGTCAATTGATAGATCCACTCCTATCTATTGCAGAAAATCTCCATAAGCCCTCACTATCACAATTGGTTGATAAACTTTTATGCGAAATTTATCAATATACTTGACTCTCTACATCACAGTCAATTTATGGATCAGTGGATTTTTCTTTATTTGTTTCAAATTCAAAGTCCGTGCTGAAATGAGAAGAAATTCTTTCAATGTCCTTGGATAGTACTTACAAAGAGAAGCCTCTTCTCATATTAGCATAAACCAAAGATATTTTTGTCGATTTCATGCTTGTTTCTTAATAGATCCATTTGAATGCCATTGGAGAAAATTTCCACAGGACCCTAACATCTGGCTTAGTCAATACTCAAGAGATCAATCCTTTCTACCAAAAAAAGAAAAAAAGAATACAATCCTTTCCACTCCTCTTCCATTGGAGAAAATCTCCACAAGCCCCTCACAATTGGCTGATGAACTTTTAGGCAAATTTTATCGACACTTGACTATCTACATCATAGGCAATTAATGGATCATTGAAGTTTTCTTTAATTGTTTCATATTCAAAGTCCGCGCAGAGATAGAAAGAAATTCTTTAAATGTTATTGGTTACAAAGAGAACCCGCACAAACCAAAGATGTTTATCTCATTTTTATACATGTTTCTTAATAGACCACAGGACCCTAACATCTAGCTTTCTCAATACTCAAGAGAATAATCCTTTCTACCAAAAAATAGAAAAAAAATACAATCCTTTCCACTCCACTTCCATTGGAGAAAACCTCCACAGGCCCCTCCCAATTGGCTGATGAACTTTTAGGCAAATTTTATCAATACTTGACTTTCTACATCACAGTCAATTAATAGATCATTCAAGCTTTCTTTACTTGTTTCATATTCAAAGTCTGCGCAGAGATAGAAAGAAATTCTTTGAATGTCCTTGGTACAAGGAGAAGCTGCACAAGCCAAAGATGTTTTTCCCATTTCAATTCATACATGTTTCTTAATAGACCCACTCCTGTCCCATTGCAGAAAATCTCCACAGGCCCTCACAATTAGCTGATAAACTTTTCTACGAAATTTCTCAATATACTTGACTCCCTACATCATGGCCAATTGATAGACCCACTCCTATCCCATTGCAGAAAATCTTCACAGGCCCTCCCAATCACAATTGGCTGATAAACTTTTATGCAAAAATTTTTAATATACTGGACTATCTACATCATAGACTATTGATGGATCATTGGATTTTTCTTTATTTATTTCAGATTCAAAGTCCGCGCGGAGATGCAAAGAAATTCTTTCAATGTCCTTGGTTACAACTTACAAGGAGAAGCCTCTTTTCATATTAGCACAAACCAAAGATATTTTTGTCCAAAATTTCCACAGGACCTGAGATCTGGCTTTCTCAATACTCGAGAGAACAATCCTTTCTACCAACAAAAAAAAAAATAAAGGAGACAATCCTTGAATTTTTTAACTTCTTATTTTTACTCCACAAATTTTACGACTTCTCGAGATGGTTTGTTTCTCCTAATCTGGACGGGTTAGTTAATTGGCCTTCACCGTCCATCGCTTTCTTCTTCTATAAAATGTTTCAGAGGAAGCGTAGGGAGTCCACATCTAGTAAGTTTTAGAAAGAACTCTTCTTTTAAGTTGGAGATCTCAGAACATACCAACATGAACTCAAAGGCATCCTCATCCCTCGTCCTTTTTGTAGCGGTTGCCTGGCTTGTCTTTGAAACTACTGGTGAAGAAGCATCAACTACAAAAGAAGCTGAGGCCCTCCTCCATTGGAAATCCAACCTCCAGACCCAATCCCTCTCTTCTTGGTCTCCCAACCAAAACCCATGTGTCTGGCTCGGAATATCATGCAACGACCAAGGAAGCATCACGCAAATTGACCTTTCCAACACCAGTTTACAGGGTACGCTCGACAACTTCAACTTCTCATCCTTTCCAAATCTCACTCATCTCAATCTCAGCTCTAACAATCTCAGCGGACAAGTCCCAACTCTCACCGGCATTGGCACCCTGTCAAAGCTTACTCATCTAGACCTGTCCTACAATCAGCTTTCAGGGCCAATACCTGAAGAAATTTGCAATCTAACCAACTTGGCCCAATTATGGATGTCAACTAACTATCTGACTGGTCCCATCCCTTCCACTATAAAGAATCTGATCCATCTTACTCATTTGATGCTCTCAGAAAATCAAATTTCTGGCACCATCCCTCCGGAAGTTGGCATGTTGGAATCTCTTACACAGTTGAGCCTTTACACAAACCAACTCATGGGGAGGGTGCCACCAGCTCTAGGCAACTTGACCTACCTAGAGTGTCTTTACCTTGCTGGAAATAAGCTTTCAGGAACCATTCCTAAGGAGATTGGAAATCTGGTGAACATGGTCGAACTAGGTATGCCAAAAAACCATCTAGTTGGTTCCATTCCTTCTGGTATAGGAAACATGACCAATCTAACCTCTTTATATCTATTTGAAAACAATCTTTCTGGTTTCATCCCCAGAGAATTAGGGAATTTGAAGAAAATGATTGAAATCTCATTGTCTGATAATCTCCTCTCTGGTTCTATCCCTCCCACCATGGGGAACTTGACTACGGTTGTTGTGTTATTCCTGGGGAGATGTCAGTTATCTGGTTCAATGCCTACCAAAGAAATGGAAAATTTCACAAGACTACAAGAATTTGATGTGTCATACAACAACTTGTATGGCCATCTTCCGAATGAAATATGTAAACGTGGGTCACTTGAAATGTTCCTTGTATCCAACAACCACTTCCAAGGCCCCATTCCGAAAAGTTTGAGGAACTGCACAAGTTTGATCAGGGTCCGGCTCGATCAAAACCAACTTACTGGAAATATATCTCAAGCCTTTGGAGTGTATCCAAATCTCATGTACATTGATGCGAGCAATAATAATTTGTTTGGAGAACTCTCTCCAAATTGGGGAAAGTGCACAAATTTGACTAAGCTTGGCCTTAGTTCTAACAAGATCACTGGTAGCATACCGCCCGAACTCGGACAGCTCACTCAATTAGCCGAGCTTGATCTTTCTTCCAATGCTCTGGTTGGAGAGGTTCCAAAGGACTTAGGAATGTTATCAAGTCTAATCAGTCTAAAATTGAGTGGTAACCAACTTTCTCACATGTTGCCATCTCAATTGGGAAGGTTATCTAAATTGGAGATGCTTGATCTATCTGTGAACAGATTGAGTGGGCCAGTCCCCAGACAAGTAGGTGCTCTCTCCAAACTATGGCTCTTGAAGTTAAGCCAAAACAATTTTGATGGAAGCATTCCATCCAATCAACCATCCCAACTGCGGTACCTTGATCTCAGTCACAACTCACTCACTGGAGAAATACCACCGCAGCTAGCAAGTTTACAGATGTTGGAAAACCTAAGCCTCTCGCACAATATGCTCTCTGGGTCCATTCCCCCCGGTGTTGCAAGGATGGTAAGTCTGGTGTTCTTGGATTTGTCATACAATCAATTGGAGGGCCCTCTTCCAGATGGCATAGCCATCAAGCGCGCTTCACCAGAGGCCTTTCAGAACAACAGGGGCTTATGTAGTAATGCAAAAGGTTTGCCTCCATGTAATTCATCCTCTAGCAGGCGTGGTAATACAAGTAAAGTTGTGGTCCTTGCTGTTGTTATGGTGTTCTTGGCTCTCTTTGTTGTTACTGTGTTAGTTGGAATTATCTATTTTCTCAAGCATAGAGCAAAAATTGCAGAGAGAAAGGCACAAGAAACAAGCAGCGGCGAAATAGATATATTTTCAGTTTTGAATTACAATGGCAGCGACTTGTACAAGGACATCATCTCGGCTACGGAGAATTTTGATGACAAAAATTGCATTGGGAAAGGAGGTTATGGGAAAGTCTACAAAGCAGAGCTGGCGACAGGTCATTTATTGGCCATTAAGAAGATTCACTTGTCTGAAGATGGAGATGTTGCAGCTCAAGATGCATTTAGAAATGAGGTACGGGTGCTCACAGAAATTCGGCATCGCAACATTGTGAGACTGTATGGATTCTGTTTCCATGCGCAACACAATTTTCTGATTTATGAATTCATAGAAAGGGGGAGCTTAGCTAGCTTTCTAAGAAGTGATCAAGCAGCAGTTGAACTAGACTGGATCAAAAGGGTGAAGGTTGTCAAAGGAGTGGCACATGCTTTGTCATACATGCATCATGATTGCATGCCACCAATCGTGCACCGAGACATATCTACCAACAACATTCTGTTGAGGTGGAATTTTGAAGCTTGTGTCTCTGATTTTGGCACGGCCAGACTTCTAAATCCTGATTCATCCAATTGGACCACACCAGCTGGCACATATGGGTGCATTGCTCCAGGTTAATAACTTGCCATCTATTTGCATTTTACTGTTTTGAACTTTCAGTAGAAAAAAAAATCAAGCTATTTATTAGTACAGAGAACAGAGCATGATTGAATTTTATTGTTGCAGAGCTTGCTTACACAATGCGAGTAACAGAAAAGTGTGATGTTTTTAGCTTTGGAGTGGTAGCACTGGAAGCGATTATGGGAAAACATCCGGGTGAGTTAATCAGCTCTCTATCAACATCACATAGCCAAAACATCCTCCTAAAGGATGTATTGGATCAGCGTCTCCCACCTCCAGTAGATGATGTCTCAAATGAAATCATTCTTATGATGGTTTTTGCACTTGCATGCTTACAAGACCATCCTCAGTCTCGCCCAACCATGCGGCATGTTTCAAAGGAGCTATCTGCCTGCATGCCCCCATTTCCTGTGCCTTTCAATACAATCACATTGTCTCAGCTGATTGATCTCAAGGTATAGCATAATTTAGAACTTACTGGGCCTAGATATACTCTTTGTCAGTAAAGATGTGAGAGAATTTACGTCGCAATGTTGTATGTAATATAACTCAGTGGCTCGTTTTGGATGTTGATTCTGCTTTTAATCCACCCGTCAAGTTGTGAAAATAATAAAGTTATGCAGGCAATGGATTTCTTCTCTTAAACTATTCAGTTCTTCTGCTTGTATTTTTCATTCATTTATATAGACAACTATACCTGTTGGGTTTGGCTCAAAAGGTCCTTAGTGGGCCCTATGAGTGGTTGGTCCAGTTAATTAGGGGAAATCTTACATATTCTTTCACGGTGTATTCTTTTGGAACCAAGCAAGATAGCAACGGGGAGAAGAGAACACAGAGAGAGCATTGTAAGGGGGGTGAGAGAAAGATTTCTTGATAGTGAAATCTTTGTGCCCGTCGATGTAAGTAATCTGGCCGAACCACGTAAATCTTTGTGTCTTCTATGTGTGATTGCTTATTCTTCTTCTTGTGTAGTGTGTGCTTGATGTGCTTGGCTTAGATCCAGATCTAACAATTGGTTGTGATTTTGACAGCACCATTGTGCACATACTTGAATCACAAGATCAACAAAGAGCTAGCCACACAGGAAGAGACACAGAGATTTACATGGTTCACCCAAATAGGGTTACATCCATAATACAGAGACGATTATCTTCACTATAATATATAAAACATATAGAGACTCTCACTCTCCCACATCGTCTCTCCTACGTGGTGAGAAATACTACGGGCATGAGAGTTCTTACCTCTCTTCAACTGCAAGATTTAGGGTTATAGACTATACACATTATAATCTCCACTTTTTTTGCCACCAAGAAAGCTTTGGTACAATCACCAAAATACCCTTATCTTAAATCGGTCACTGGCTAACCCAGTTGACCCATCCGGCCAAACCGGAATACAAGACATAAACCCAACAATACCGACTCTATTTACATGAGTTAAAGAGGATAAGGATCACTTGCTATACAAGTAACATCTGTATTGTTCTTTAATTATATGACTAACAACGTAGGCCCGTGCTTAGCCCGGTCCAAAAAAATAAAGGTGTATTTAATTTAAAGATCTCTTTTGAGATACTGAATGAGAAAAAATTAAATCTAAAACAACCAAATATATCATTTCTAATTTTTAAGATTTAGATCCATTAACAATGTGAGAATTAATTGACAATACGTCATTTTGAACAATATGCTTGTCAATCTAAATATGTATAAGATGAAAATTGTTAGTGCTAGAACGGAAATAAAAATTAAAAAAAATTGAAGAACGAAAGTGAGAAGAAATGTTTTGAACAGGACATGATTATTTGATCCTTCTCCATTGTTTTTCACTACACAAGCAAAATAGGATTTGATGAAGAACATGAAAATTAGTGGGTTAGGATAAAAATGTGAGAAAATCTAGGTGGAAATATTATTAGTTGTACAACAAAAGAAACAAAGGTCTTGAATTAAAAGAGATAAGGTAATAAATAATAAACTAATCACATGATTCCACACCACCACCTATACTACTACCACTACCACTACGACTACCGTTGCTAGTACCAATAGGATAAAAAAAATGTTTAGTGCCTAGATTTTTCAAGTCGGGTCCTTAATGAAACTAGTTACTCGTATTGGGTGGGGTCCTTACATGACATCTCCAGTTATGGTTTTTGGAACTTGACAATTTTTGCAAGGCATAACTCCATTGGTTGGCATCTTTGGCCACTGGCTTCTATCAAAATCTACTTAAATCTACCCTACCCATTACAATATATATATATATATATATTATATTAATTGATTTTAGAGGTTCCCATCTTACAAAAATACATTAGTTCAATCCCTTTATTTTCACCATCAAAGGGTGCCCATGAAAAAATGCAATAAAAAGAAAGTTGCACATAGATTCTACGTAATATCATGAAATCTGATGAGCATGAATGGGTTTCTAAAGGCATAAATGAATTTATCTATACAAGAATAGTGTGCATACCATGGAATAATCTCGTCTCTTTTTGGGAGGGCATTTTAAGTATTCACGACTATGCAGTCTGGAGTTAGCCCATAGTATAAAGCTTGGGAAATCATGTACATTGGAAAATATTATGCTGGGATTGATGAACCTCTCAAACTGCAAGACCTTCTCTTCCTTTAGGTTCACTTAAATGTTATAATATATATCATCATGATCAACCTGAAACTTGCAACGCACAAGATGCAAGTCTTCCAATTCCTTGCAACCCTTCATTAGTTCGATCAGGTAACATCTATAACAAGGATACTTGTTCAAAGTAAAGCTCTTGAGCATTGAAGCGCTGTTACAATGGCATCTATTATATGGCAATAAAGAGTTGGTCCTTCTCGGCCAACCAACCCAAGGCCAAGCCCAAGAAAGTTAGGACAGTGTCGACTAATCTCGGTAATGATTAGCATGGACAATAAGCTAGGTGTTACTAAATTGAGCCATTTAAGTTCTCTCTATTAGTGGAGATAAAGTTTGTTAATTGAAGCAATCAAAACTCGATAAATAAAAGATTTTGAACACTGGACATCTGCAACAAGACATCAAAGTAGCAACCAACAGATAATAGTACTAATATAATATTTAAGATGAAGAAAAGAAAAAAATGATCGAGCAGAAGACATTGGATGATGATGTACTTATTTTTCAAAGGCATAATAGAACATGTGAGATTAACATGGGGTTTTAAAATATAATAACCTTCATCAGAGAAGACTCGGATAGGAAGAGATTTTAAAAAGATTTCGAGAGGAGATTTAAAGATGAGAGATTTTAGGGGGTGTTGGAGAAAGAATAGATAAAATGTCTCTCTAACCGAATCTTATCTAATGCTATTAGGAAGCTGATATGGCGCTCCAGAAAAAAGAAAAAATAAAGGTTGCTGATGTGATACCCTTCAAAGGCCTCCATTCTTGTAGCTTTAATATATATAATAGGATTCCTGATCTATCATCAAGAAGCCCCTTGATACTCCCATTTCAAAATTCTTCAATTTAGGATGGGGTTTTGTCCTACGGCAATCTTCAGCCATAGATAACCTCGCTCGGTGATGGTGAAAGTTGAGATATTTTTTCCACAAATACTCGTACAGTTTTTATAGATAAAAATGCCCTTCACTGTATGATATCAAATATAATCATAAACTGTGGTGTCACATTACTAAATTCCTTTGTTAACCCAACAGAAAGGGAACTTCTGGCATTTAAGCACTTCTGGATACCCAAGGCAAGCATGACAGGTTCAAGCGTTGGCATTGGAATCTGCATGCGCAAAGAAGAAACAAAGATCCGATATATATTTATTTTAACCAAAAATGATAAAATAGTTCACATCAGGTCTGCATCAACCATATTAAGAACATGCGTTTCTGCTAGTCGTGTGAGATTATTCATTTCCTATAGGTAATTTCCATTATAGGTTGAGCTCAGCAAGCTTTATTGGATCTTTTCTTAATGTACTACATCTGAGGAGAAGTACCAGTTTAATTTACTAGTAGCAGAAAGGCCTCGTTCTTAGCACGAGCAACTAATTAGTGGTTTGCATAATTTAATGGTCTAAAATAAAAAATCAATAGAGGTAGTTTAGAGTGTAGTGTGCTAATAAAAAAAATAATTAGTTATTCATTAACTTCACGTATTGGAAAAGAAAACTCAAGTTACACCAACCTAAAGTAAAAAATAATCAATGTGAGAAAAGGACTGAGAAAATCAAAATGAAAGTTAACATAAAAACGAGAAACAAAAGATCCCGACAGAGAGTCAATTGTCTAGGTTGGTGATATCACTTTGCATATCTTCAAATGTAAATAATCTTAAAAGTACAAAGACACGGAAGCAGAGAAACCTTTTCATTTTTCTTTAACTAGATACAACTCAATAGTGGATACACATAGGGAATGGATTAACCATTCCTAAGAAACTTGAAGCTTAACCATTGATTATTTTTCTTCAGCCTTCAATGGACATCCCATTAATTGCATCACAACATATCCATTTGAGTTTGATCATTAAAATTTCCTTCAATGCAGAAATTTAGTAACGCCAATCTAAAGAGAAAAATGGCACAGGGGATCTTAAATTAAATGGCAATGAGGTTAAATTTAACACAATCCGATAGTGATTACTAAATACCAATATTTTTACATATCCAATAAATTGAAAATATGTTTGCTTACAAATACAGCCAGGCTCATACATCATATGGCCCACTCTAAACTTAAAAAAGTAAATAACTAATTTTAACTAATATCTTATGTAAGAAAAAGAGATCAGCCTGGTATTTTTAAAATGCCCATGTTTTATTTTTATGTTCAAAGAATCAATTTAAATTTGGTTGTTACCAAAGTGGAAAAAAAAAAGAGATTATAACCATTATAATTGGCCATTTGTCAGTGCTCCCTCAACACCCATCCACGAAATGTGTATATTTACACATAACTCTAAATTTTTATCATAATTATTTTAAAGCAATAAACATAATTAAATAAGGAAGATGTAACCAAGCTGGTGCCATTTGCAAGGGTGTCTTGGTGCCCATTCTTCTTAAAGAATGCCAACTTCCTATGAAATCACGGTTGCAACATAAAGTGTTTTCATAAAAAAATCAACAAAGAAAGAAAAGTAAAATAAAAAAGGTTCTACCAATCAACCCAATTAGTGCCAAATCTACAAAATTATTAATGGTATCCAATGATGGCAATTAGTACCAATGAAGCATATGTCCATCTCCAGAGAAATATGTTAGTTGAAAGACTTGGATAGCTTAGATAGGATTTAGGTTGACCAAAATTATTCAGTCAATTACCTTTTTTTGAGAAATCTAACATAACGATGGTGAATTAAATAATTAGCTAGAGTATTGGCGTTTAAATAAAATGAAGCGCATTGCTGATGTTTGCTTGACAACCAAATTTCTTATTTGAAGAAATGTAAGAAGAAAACAATAATAGTTTTATACTATAATTAATTTTGAGTTGAATTTCTTGAGATATCCAGTTTAAGTCCAAGATTTCTTTTATTTTTTTTAAAGTTAGTACCAAACAAACAATTACTATAACACAATTATACCTCTAGCAAAAACTTACACCTTCAATAGCCATATAGGATTTCCTTTGTATGATGCCCATTCAAAAAATTATCGATATATTCACTCACTTTTTTTTACTAATGGAGGGTGTCAAGGCCCTTTGGGCCGAACTAATTCCTTCAGCCCAAGGGGAGCTGAGTAAATCCCTTGTAGCTCCAATATGGTCACGCAGCTTGAACTCACAACTCGTAACCTCACTATGTCAAAATGACAAAAAACAACAATTGTAGGCTATGGTTTTCTAAAAAAAGACAGCTACAATTGTCGTATTTTGTGTCTCATTTTGGAGTGTAGCTTTTAAAAAACAACAATCCTAGTATATGGCTTTTCATGAGATAATACAATAGTCCACCACTATGGAAAAATCGATACGACATTAATTGAGTATCGTTTTTCTATAAAACAATCCATTACCTTTTGCTGGTAAAACAACAGGAAATGGTGGTCGTTTTCTTTTTTGTCCCTGTAAAATTAATATAATAAAAATACTTAAAAAGGCAAATCTGTTTGATATAAATAACAATCAAGTCAAACAAACATATCTATCATCCATAGAAAACTCAAATACACATATTAGCCTCCCATCCAAAACCGAAATTTAACTTATCATTCATCCATCAAAATGTCAATAGTAAAAGCAACAGAAAACTAATAAAGTATGGTCCTAATTATAGGCCAATCAAGCACACCGCCTAACATGAGATCTTCTAACTTGCGTTCCCCATCGAATAAGTCAACACTCCCATCAACAATCTCATCTAACACAATCTTATAGAAACTTTCCTCTGGTAACCATGTACCCTTCAGTCTCCCACAAGCAACTATGTTCTTTTTCGTCAAATGCTGCAACTTACATGAAGGCGGGCCTCTTGTATGTGTTGTTTGGTCAAGGTGTACAGATCCAGTCTGAGAATCTTTCTCACCTCATTAGTTTTTATTTTATCAATGAATATATCTCATTTTCTTAGTAAAGGACTCTATTATTTAGGATCAATTAGTTTGTACCTGCGAGGAGCTCACTTGTTCGGACCACATTTGTGTACCTCCTTGAGACATTGATGCAAAGATTTGATCAATTTCCTGCCTTAGTTCCTTAGATTCTACTTGTAGTCGTTTTTCTAAATTTTCTACTTGAGCTTGTAGAATAGTGTGCGATTCTTGTTCCTTTTGTAATGCTTTTTGTTAGGATCTAAATACTTAGTGGCAATCTTAGAAACTCCATCACCCATGCCTCTTATTTGTCCGTGATTATCACGACCAAATATCTATGCACAAAAAAATTAAAAAAAAACAATGTCAAACCCTGTCATGATATTATATATTCATCACTAAACATGATGGTTAAGAAGATCACATAATGTAATTAGAATTAGATCACACACCATGGCTACCGTGTCATGATCAAAATCTTTATGTGTAATTAAGGTGTTTTCCTCATACAATCCAGCTACTCTTTCCTGCAAAAAGGAATTGTTAAATAGAAAGAATAGATACATTAACTCGTATGTGAATTAAAATTGGGTTGCATACTTAAAACTTAAACAGATATGGACTGATCTCATCGTCTAAAGACTTCATATTTATATTGTTATTTTGTTTCAGTTAGTTTTCTTAGTTTCTATTACATCTTGTGTAAGGTCCAAATCCCAATTAATGATTTATGATAATTTACCTTATTTTGTGCTAATTAATGTTTGTTTAGATTAATTTAGCTCAAAACCCCTTGAGTTTGGGTCATAGATAGGTAATTGGGTTGGGTTCGAACTTTACTTAAGTAGTTAATGACCTTCTTGTAATTCTAAAGTCACATGGTTGCATCATTCTAACACCATATTAATTGCATCATGTGTGTTTCATCTTATGAATTATCTTTCATATTTGGCTGAACTTAATTCGGATCCATTTTGGCCCAATTGAAGTCCATTTGACTTAAACTGAAATTTTCCCAAAACCAGTGGACTTGCATGTAAAACTTTAAAAAAAATTTGAGTTAAAGAGGAAACCAACTTCCCCCTTCATTTCTTTCTACTCTCTCTTGTTGGAGCTCTGTCTTCTTTCCCTACTCTTACTCTCCTTTACAAACTTGAGCTGAAAACTAAGTTTTGAAGCTTGCATGTGCTCCTACTAGGTTCCATCTACCTCTTTCTTCATCCTCTTGTTCATCTTCTTCCTTATAAACTCATAAATTCAACTCCTCATCTTCTCAACAGCTCCCCAAGGTAAGAACTCCAATACCATTTCATTTCTCTTAATCCAATAGAGTCAGGGAGACTCAATTTGGTGACATGCATGCATCTTACATTAGATTCACTCATTGTATGTCTTTGCATGTAATAGGATTTCCTTATATTGAGCCTTTCTCCACCCTACACCAAAAGAGAAGTTGATTTGAGTCAAGCACTAATATAAGACAAGTATTAGAGTATATATTACTACATGTATGTTTAAATTTGTTGATTCTTGAAGTAATCTCTCTAAAAGTAGTTAACAACTTTTTCACCCCTTGATTAAGTGCATATATATGTTGGATTAAGCAGTAATGCATATGAACATGTAATGTTGATGATATATGGACAATGTAAGACCTACTATGATAATTCAGAGCAAAGGAAATCTCAGTGGAACCAAATTTGGAAGAGTTATGTACTAAACTCGAGCTTCAGTAACAGCTTTCAGAAATTCTGAAGCTTACGGTGAAGCTCATGGCTAAGCCGTAAGTGTTCTACTGCTAAGAATCCAGAGAGTTCAAATTTTACATTTAATTTACAGCTAACCCTCGGCTAAGACATGGATTGAATTACGGCTAAGCTGTAACCACCCCATGACTGAGCCATAAGCCATTTTACGGCGAGCCTTCTAAAGAGCATTGAAATCCAGTTTTCTTCTACGGCAACCCTCCGTTAAGCTATGGATTGTGTTACGGCTAAGCCGTAGCTAAGTTGTAACCTAGTCGTAGGTTTTATATGGCTAAGCCATAGGATAATATACGGCTAAGCCGTAAATGCGTGTGAAAATAAGAGAAAACTCATATCTCGCAGCTAAGTTGTAAGAACACTGTGAACTTAGGACATTCGTGATTTCCAAGACTTTGTAGGGCTTTAGATATAGTACTTTTACTTCAATTAAATTAGCTCAATGGTGATCAAATGATAAGGAGGAAAAGTGTTGAGCTGTCACTCATCCCTTTATTTTTCCAAATGGTTTTCCAATGTATCATCATGGGTGTTGGCATAAGAAGAGGTGTCCTTTGCATACACAATTTATAACACTGAGATATTGGTAATACAATGACACCGTACGTTTGATGAATATATCGTATTGAATGACCTCGGAATACAGATTATCTAGCATAGGGTTGGCTAGTAAATATCCTTGATACTCATTCAATCTAAATGCATTCATTCTGTTAAACAGCCTTGCCCTCAACATGATCTAATCATGTACCCATTCTTCCTGGTGAACCTTGAGGCAAAATCGGAGCCAGAGCTTCTATTGAGTGTGTGCCTGTGAGCCAAAATGAGTGTAGTTAAGGTTGAGAGGGTTCGAGCTCTATTAGCTCATTTAAATATGTATTGTTTGACTATTAGTGATTTTGTTCGACTCCGATTTTCATGATTGAATAGGATCTCAAGACCAATACCCCCTTATGTATGATATGATAAGTATGAATATGAGATGATCACTACAAATGGTGATAAGTATGTATGATATGAATTTGGGATGGTCTTGATATGTTGAGTCATCACCACTCAGCTTATGCCCTTATAAGTTTGAGGAGACCAATTTGGATATCCCTTATGTCACTGTTATAGTAGTTTATGAAAGAGTAGGTCAACGCCCCTTGGAAAGATAGACTGATCCCCTAGCAATATTCCCTTCTGTATATTATACGCTTTCCTTAGAGAGAATATAGCCCCATGGATGCCAACTAGGATGTTATGGTACTCTGTTCATAATGCGTTACTCATGTTTATTTCATGTGCAATATGCCTAGCTTACGATTTTTTATCTCTTTTAATCGATATGTTCTCTAATTCATTTGATGCATTATGATGGTCTTATATATCTCTATATTTACTTAACCATTTTGTTAACAGTGCTACCTTTGGTGTTACATGTACAAAATTCAATGCCAGTTCAGCGGACAACGCGTCTCCGAGAGGAACCTTAATGGTACCTTGGGGAGTAGATGAGTAGAACGAATGTAACGTTTCTACTAGTCGCCCTACGAAGAGCGTCATTAGGTTTTTTTGGGGTTGTTCAATTTTAGACATGCTTGGGCTTATGCTTATACATGTCATCTACATTATGTTGCTTGGGCTTAAGATTTCATAGACATGTTATTTGGATTTTTGTGTAACTATGTTTTAGTAATTTGCAATCATGTATTGATATAAATGGTTAACAGACTTTAGGTTTAATTATGAATAGATGATGTTTCTTCTTTTATTGTTTATAATCATTACAGGTGTATTTCACAGGTTTGCTCTATTGTTTGAAACTAATATACATGTTTGTGAAACTTACTTAGTCATTCATGTAGAATTCCCCTTGTAGTAATTCGTGCGTGTCTTTACATGGCACAAAATACTACGGGATTACGTATGCACACCCTGAAAGCCCATTTTAATCCCCTATTCCCAGGATCGAGGCGTAACATCTTGTTTTACACCACTAACATTCATTAACATGACATTGATGAACACCATCACCATTTCAAGTCAACCTAAGCACAAACCCACCTTTGTCATCTCAGTTCTACAGTAGCACAAACACAAACATGTCTCTCTTGAGATTACATTCACCACCACTAACCACCATCACCCTTGACTTAGAACTCCAACTGCCCATTTCATATTTGTCATGTGCCATAACTTTAAGTCCAACTACCAACACCACTCTTCTATACTCTGGATGAAACCCCAACTCCAAAAGTCCAGATATGCCATAACTCTAAGCCCAACTACCAACACCACTCTTCTATGCTCTGGATGACACCCCAACTCCAAAAGTCATAGAAGCTAACAACCACGTGCATTTAAATACACAATGAAACCATCCAAACACTAATTCAAAGCATGCCACCCTCATGTACAATTAAATAATCAATGAGCAACCATGTGAAAATAAATCTCAATGAGTACATGCCACCCTCCATGTCCCTGCATCCCCCAGAATCAAGACATGCACTTCTATCTCCAACACTGCCTTCTTTATAAGTCAAAATACATGGTTGAGGGTGCAAAAAATACAATTTTATGGAATGATCATGCTGCTACAATTTTATAGTTAGTTGGTATTTCCATTGGCATCACAATAGTTTTCTTCCAAACAAACCCTCTATATATTCCAATGCTGGGCTGCTGTAGCTGACACAGTTATCAGCTCTATTGCTCTTAGTCAATAAAAGGATACCAATGCAAGATAGTCTCTGTATGAAAGGATACCAGAACATGTTTTTAACTAAAAACCCATTTTCTCACTTAGCAACGCCTAAAACCATTCTTTGGAGTATGAGTAGTAAGCCATGTTTGTGTCCGAGTGATCTCAACTCTAGGATTTTCTTTACTCTGTAAAAGAAAGAAGCAAAAATCCACATTATAAACATTGTTAGATGTGAAATGTTAATAAATGAAAGCACAATGCTTACCAAGTTGTCGGCAATCCTGGCTTGGCCCATTTTACTCGAGGTATGTGGGCATTTCAATGCTTTTCTAACTACTTTCCCATGCTTCCTCTTAGCTTGTGCTTCTTGCGTTGAACACATGTCAACAAACTTCTCCCGGTTTTATTTCTTTACGTTTTTTGGTGGGTTGTTTTTCCTCTCAACATTTGTTTGATATTCATTGATAAAATTCGTACAGAGCTTCGACTTCCAATTCCTCCAATGTGCATTTGCCTTCTTTAGCACATATGCTTTATTAGGAATTGGAACGTCAAGCATATCTGCTTAATAGTCAATTAATGATTAGTCATATGCTAAAAAAAACAAACAACTATGTAAATGGGCACTCACACTGACAATCTCCCACACTCGCTCCTTAACTGCAATTGGCACTTCTGACCATTTTGCAATACATGGAGGTAAATTAGACTTGGCAACCTTCCCTATGGCTGAGGACAACTTAGCCACATTGGGACCAATAGCTTGGCCACGGAGGTTAAATGTCACTTGGGGGAGATGACTCGCTAAAAATGACATTTTAAGTTAGTAATATTGCAGAAGTCAGTGAATATTACAGAAATTTATATCGCAATATATACTCAATGGGAGGAGCATCTCTGTAAATCTCTGTCATGTGCCATGGTGCCTATAAGCACAAGAACCACATTAGAAAATTTATGACATTAATAACAAATACGCATGCAAAATGAAACTCCAATTGATTGATAGGCAATACAAGAAAAAATGCAAATGTTATACAAGGATTTAAAACTTAGGCCTCCTCCTCATCAATGATATCATCTTGTAATGTTGCGCTTAAGCTACTTCTATTAGTTCTAGCCTCAAAGACAAAAGGATCCTTAAAAGTGTCAACGTCCTGATTCAATCTCTTTGGAACATCTAAGACTACATTCCAATCATCTGCTCGCCTACTCTGGTCTTTGTAGTAGAAGACTTGAGTAGCTTGAGAAGCTAGAATAAAAGGCCCATATTCTTCTTTTGAATTTCTTTGCAACCTTCTCAAGTTTACATATATCAAGTCAGTTGCTGGATCAACAAAGCATCCATGTGTGTCTTCTATGCGCACCCAATCACAATAGAATACTACTTGTTTGAAGTCATGGTAATCTAGCTCTAGAATTTGCTTGAAAATTCTGTAGTAAGTGACCTCTTCCTGCACATGATTAGCATCCCTGGCGCTTAACCTGAAAGAAGTTAAAGCCTTCATCGAGACCCTACTATTCTGTTCGTTTTATTCATTTCTACATCCAAAGTATAAAATACATATCCATTTATTATGTATGCATCATATGAAATGGTTTCAAACGAAGGTCGATTAACAACTCTTTTCATAATACCATTTTCTTCATTTTTTAATTCTTGTTGTAACACTCCGACCCAGCTTAAATCCGGTTTAATGTTTAATTAACCCTCTTTGTGGTTATTTTTCAGTGGATTAGTTTCATGAATGTTGTTTTCTTGTTTTGAATTCTATTCCGGGTCATGGATAGGTAGTTGGGTTGAGTTTAACCGGAATTAGGTAGACTTGAGCCCTTTTTCGTAATTTTAGATTTTGTCGAATGTTGTCACTCATGCATCATCTTGACGTCAACACGTGTCTCTCGTTGAGCTCGTTAATTTCTATAACTACCTCACATGCAAACGACTTCGTTTGCTTCCGTTGGACAGCTATTTGACTCAACTTGTAATTAACAGGAACTTGTGGACTTTCTTATAAGAATTGTTTAATACTTATCTTATTTAAGAAGATGCATGCACCGACTTGCACCGACTTCATCCAATTTCAATGTTGTTCTCCCCTTCGTTTCCTCATTCTCTTCTCTTCTCTTCTTCTTCACGATCAAAGGAAAAGGGGAGAAATCTTTGGCATCCATTCATCAATTTGTCTCTTGTAAGGTAAGGGTTGAGCCATGATTCTCTTCATCTATGTCTTTTACAGTCCTCTTCTCTTGCATGGCATGCATCCAACGTCACTCTTGCTTTTGCTTTTCTTACATGCATGACGAGTAGACTTGCAAATTAATCGGTGGATTTGAGCCTTAGGACAACTGTTCGCGTGTTTGAAGCCAGTTGAGGCAAGCATAAGCATAATATGGATGAACACTTGTTGGTAATGAATTGATTTTGTTTATTCCCAGGTCTCTTGCATGGTTTGATGATTTTACAACCCTAGTGTGTCAATTTGCATCTGTTGTTACTCTGTCTCTCTTTATATCCAATTTCCAGTTTTCTATAAACAGGATACAGACCTTCAGTTTCTAAAACTTACGGCTAAGCCGTAAGGTTTTACGGCTCAATGTCCCAAGAGCTGAAAAATCAGCTTTTACACTACGGTAAGGCTACGGCTAAGTCGTATATTGCACTACGACTAAGCCATAACCTAGCCGTGACCTAGCCATAGGACAGTTTACGGCTGGATTTCCCGAGAGTTGAAAATTCAAATGACCTTCTACGGTCCAGCCATGTCGAAATCGTGAAATGTGCTATGGCTAAGCCGTACCCTAGCCGTAGAACAAAGCAGGGCTGAGCCATAGAACAAAATACAGTTAAATCGTAAATGCGGATGAACAATAAGAGGAACCATAGCTGAGCCGCAGTGCATATTACGGCTAAGCTGTAAGATGTTTACGGCTAAGCCGTACGTTTACCTATGGCTACGCCGTACAACCCCTGAAAAATGAAAAAGAAGGATAGGTTTGATAAAAGACCTGGTAGGGCCTTCGATCTAGAATGCAGGTAACCTTAACTAGCCCAATGAAATGTAAGAATCCCATGAATGGTCTTTAGGGCTGTGACTCATTCATGTGCGTTGTCCATTTGTTAAGCACCTCCCCATGGGTGTTGGTTTAAAGGACTTCGATACACGTCTCTCGCTACAATGCAACACACCTCATACGAACAATTGTGTATCGAATACCTTAACACTACGTCATCATGCACGGTTAGAAACAGTGGACAAATAGCTTAGGGTTGGCTAATAAATAACCTTAATTCAGAAATATTAACTTAACTTGCATTACATATTGCTTTTGATTATTGCCTTCTATATTCTTGTTCTTGTTTGGCTTGTAATTGTTCGCTTGTAATGATACGGCAAGATTTGAGCTTAGTGATTATTTTGTGTGTGAAGCACACACACTGTATTGCTTACTAATATGTACAGCACCGTACTGCACTGCTTGACTGACCGACTGATTGATATTGATTGACGTGCATCATATGATATGACCAATCCTGTTTGTCTGGCATTACTCAGCCTCAGCCTCAGGATACCCGACGAGTTTGACTTTTGCGTAGACTATTTATTACCTTTACAGAGTGTTATTGCCTTGGGATTTCGGAACCCAAAAATAGAGACCCATTCGTACCCTGGCCGGGTCGATGGTGTTTTCGTCCTTACTGCTCTTAATAGGGAGAATATGGCAAATGTAGTAGCCACCTAGCCAGTTTAACTGTTTCATGATTCTGAAAGCATGCTTATTATTATGCACGACCTGCCTAGAATACGAACATGATCTTTATGCATGGTTAATTGTTAACTGTTAACTATTCTACTAGATACAATGTGTGTTAACTTATTGTTGCTTATACTTTGCTAAGTCGTCGTACTCATCAGTTGTTCTTGGTGTTGCAGGCTCAGATTCCTCTCCCGACCCCTCGTCGGTCAACCAGACTCCAGGAGAGACACGTGAGGCCCAGTATGGGGTAGAGGAGTGGATTTGATCCATTCCTTAGAGAGCGGTTTACATCACATCAATTCCTTGTTGGAGTACGTGGGTCTGAATTGATTTTTGTACTCAGGGTTTTTGGGTTATACTTGTATTTTGATTTTTATGCGACTGTTTTCCCATTTTGTTATATATTCTGTAATTAATATAATCTTTTTCAGTTGTTATCCCTTTTTGTATATCCTTCGGTTGTGCAATGATACTTACAGATTCCGCGTACACCTTGCTTGCACGTGTAGATATCGCTGGTGTGTGTACACTTGAGCCAGATCTAAGTGTGCGTGCATGGGAATACGTGTGTCACTGGTTAGGTTTTTACTAACCCCCAATTTCTGGGCTTCGGTTGTGAAAGTTGTCTAAGCCAAGGAATCTATTCTATCGCTTTTTCTCCTCGCATAGTGCCTCTTTGATTTTGAATAATGGACCTTAGGCTTTGAAGGTATTCATCATGTTTCCTGTTTAGAATGAACCAATAAGTTAAATTGTTAGTTTCAAATTATGAACTGCTTTCATAATGTATGTATTAAGAAGGCTCAAATTTTACGTACCTCCCCCATTCTGCATTTTCATAAATTATTTCAGCACCTATTTACAAGCTTGTTGGTATTGTACAAAAGTAAGATTATAAACCTTCCCCATTTTATCAATAGGGTAGGCACATTCACCAGATATCCTTGCTCAGGGCGTCTTTTTTGTACTATCTGGCATAAAATTCATGGCATACAACATGGATTCTTTCATTAGGTAACACTTTGTAATGCAACTCTCTGGATATATTTGATTCACCACATAATGTTTCTATATCTTCTTCTTCCTGATACATGTTAGGCAAATTAGATACCAACGCTAAATTGTAATAAATGAGTTAATTAGGAAAGAACTCAGAATCACAAAAGTATTTTAATTACCATTCAAAAGGGTACATCCATAGATATCTAACAGGTCCAGAAAGCATCGCCTCCTTAGCCAAGTGCACGACTAGGTGTGTCATAGAAACGAAAAATGATGGAGCGAAGTACTTCTCAAACACACATAGCACTCCCACAATACGTTCTTGCATGTTTAAGAGTTATTCACTGTTGATAACCTTCGAGCATAGGACATTGAAAATTATTGATAAGTCTCTAATAGCAGAACAAAATGGCTTATGTGACTCAAAGGCATATATAAGCAACATTGGTAATAACGATTGCAAAAGAATGTGATAATCATGTGATTTAAGATTTTTTAGCTCCTTTTCCTACAAGCCAACATTATGTTTCCAACATGCACTATATTCAATAGGAACCTTCAAATGATACAATGTTTTACATAAAATCTTTCTCTAATCGAGATAGAGTGTAAGAAGCTTCTGGATATGTCTTCTTTCCGTTTATTTTCATTGGCCACAATGTTTTTTTAATCCCCAACTCTTGCAAGTCTTATCGGGCTTTACGATTATCCTTAAACTTATTTGTATTAATATTTGTTGCAAATACGGTTTTTGCCACATTTTTTTCCACATACATTACATACAAATGGTGGCGATTAAACAAATTCTAAAAAATTAAAAAAATTTATGCTAATATGTTAGTTTAGTGAACTAGATTTGTTTAATGTTAAGAATTTGTTAGAGTGCACCTTCCAATAAGGTAAGTAAAAAAAAATTGATGCCTCCAACCATGGAGTGTTCTCATTCTCCTCCGTACTTCTTCTCTTCCTTTTTTTGCTTGGGTCTTTTCCGAATTTAGTCTGGGTAGTTTTCATTTTTCTTAATAATTCCGAACCATTCATATGTTTGGGATTCTTCTAATTCTTCACTTCCATCAAATTGGGACTTTTGGCTCCTAAAAGGATGCATCATATCTTGTAGCCATGTTCTATGCCCCATGTACGCAAAATTATTCCCATTTTTTAGCCACAATGAGTCTGTTTCTTCACTACACACAGGACATGCATACTTTCCTACTGTCCTACAACCTGACAAATGATCATATGCTGGAAAATCATGTATAACTCACAACAAAATTGCTTCCATTGAAAATCTATTTTTATTATATGAGTCAAATGTTATGGCTCCAGTGGACCATAATTTATTCAACTCATGCACCAGAGGTTGCAAGTAGATATCGATGTCATGTCCTCAGCCATACTGCCAAAGAATCAATAATGTTAATAAAGTGAATTTCTTCTGCATGTATAAAGGTGGAGGAAGATTGTATAGAACAATTATAATAGGCCAACAACTATAAGAGTTATTCTTATTACCAAACGGATTAAATCCATTCGTCGCAAGTCCTCGGCGAACATTCCGTGCCTCGCTTACAAAGTCAGGCCATTCACGATTAACTTGTTTCCAAGATGAAGAAGCCATTGGATGATGCATGATTGATTCATCTGTTGTTACACTTGCATTTGCATGCCATCTCATGCTCTTCGTAATCCAAGGTACACTATACAGTCTTTGCAACCTTGATGTCAATGGAAAGTATCTTAGTTTTTTCCAAGGCAGAGGTTTCCATCTTGGTTTAGCTGAACTCTCCAATTGCCATCTGCTTTAACCACATGTAGGACAACTGTCTTTATTTTCATGCTCTCTCTCCAATAAAGTATGCAATCATTATGACATGCATAGATAATCTTGTAATCCATATTCAAAGACTTGATCATTTACTTTGCATTGTGGATTTTATTTGGCAAAGTGTTTTCGACAGGAAAATTATTTTTTATCAATTTTAGCAATGCTGTGAAACTTCGATTAGACTATTGATATGTAGCTTTTAAGCTCAACAAATCCATTGTCATGGACAATTTTGTATATTCAATTTGACATGATGGATATAATGGTTTTATTGCATCCTCCATCAACTTCTTGTACAGAATATTCTTTGTTGAATAATCTTGAGATTCAACAAAATCTTCATTAGGAGCTTCATGAGTCCGTGTAGGCATATTACCTCCCACATAAGCTTCAGCTTCATGCTCATCTTGAAAACGTCAAAGTATATCATTGACGATATCAACCATTGTTGAAAACGTATCACCAACTCTTTTCATGCTACTACCCTCTACATTTATACAACTTTTCGGATGTATTTCTCCATGATAAATCCATGTTGTGTGACTTGTATCTATACCATGACAAATTAAATGATCATAAATATCTCCTAATGTTTTCTTCCCTCCTTTCAAATTACAGCATTTGACACAAGGACAGAAATACCAATCATCACCCCCTAACTTCTCTTTATTAGTTTCTATGAATGCAAAGAATGACTCAATCCCTTTTCTGTATTCAATCAAATGCCTTGGTTCCATCATTCACACCTTGCTTGGAGACATTTTTTGAAATATAAAATCCATATAGTATAATGCACATAATATGTTTCAACATATGCTGTAAATAAAAATATATAAGTGAGACTATGCCACTTATTTACAAGCTAAGATTAATAGATTGCATATCCAATATAGACCATGCTTTCATTTAAAGGAAGCAAAAAATGATTAATTTAATTTTATCTATTCCATATGTAAAACTTGAATGTGCATAATCTCAACGGTGGATCAAGGTTGGTCCAACTGTTAGTCATTATGTGAGCCTAAAATGGACTTGAAAAACGAGAAACAATTGGAGGTTGCAAGCTCTATGTGCTTATTTGGGGTCAATTCAAATGACATGACCACCACATACTAATAAATAATATCTTAGCAATTAACCTCATGAAGTTAAAGTAACATTTAAAACCTTGTATCAATAGTTATTGATCATGTCCAAAAACAACCACTGTATCAATTCAATTTCCAAAAGAACATCAACAAGAAAATCATTTAGAATAGAAAGACTTAAAAATCATAGTTCATACTGTTTGGAATCTCCTTCTGCTACAATCCTACTCCTTACAATACAACCAAACCCTCAAATTAAAAACCCAAGAATCCACAGAAGAAGAAATTAAGAGAAACCTCATTGTTAAATGGTTTTTAATCTGTTTAAATTGTAGCATCAAATAAATACTATTTATATCTGACATATTATTAAGGTATACAATTTGTTGAAAACACTTATGTCGCATGATATGTCAAATATTGTTTTAATAGGCTCGACTACTCTGTCTAGAACCTAATTGACAACTTGGGCAGTTGAGTCTTAGAACTAATCCAGCTGGAGGATTGAGACTCAGTGGAATGGGTGGATCGAAGTCCCACCGCTACCTAACATCTAAACTAAAAGGATGAGAGAAGATTTCAGTCACTAGGCCCTTTTCAAAAAAGATACCTTCAAAGATAAGACAATAAGAAAATGTCATAATTGAGTTTCGTTAGTCCCAAAATACCTCATTTTCTCAGTGGCTTTCTTTTGATTAGTTAGTTATATATGGTAATTCTCTATGTAGTTCTCATGGATGTATAACTAGACACTAAGATTAATGTGATAGTCCTAGTTTCCCAATGAAATTACCAACTACATAAATTAGAGCTATAAATTACCAACTATCCACCTATTTATCAAATCCAAGTCCCCTTCACCTGTTGAAAAATCCAGAAGCCCACCTTTTCAATATACAATATAATCACAATAGAATAAAAAGCAACTGTAAAAATCAAATTTCATAATTCCTGCATTTAACTCCAAGCTCAAATGGGATATCCTTTAATTATTACAAGTGGGCATTTCCTGCACACTACAGACACTTCAAAGCACAAAAGCCCCACAAATAGATTCAAAGAAATCCTCCCACCAACACAAGGTACAAAAACCAATAGCGCCTTAACAAATAGAGTTAGAAGTACACATATTGCCCATCAAAAACATAAGTTCATTTCATATTTTAATTCATTTTATATTTTATTTTTTCTTTTGTGAAAAAACATAAGCCAACTTTATATTTTCCACTTAAAACATAAATTCAAGACTACCCACAGACACATATGTGGGAAAAAGGTGTCAAAATTCAAGATCTATCTAACAAATGCCAGGAAAATCCAAACATAAGGAGATGAAATTCCCAACTCTCACTGACAAAAGGTGAAAGAGTAAGTGGAGAGTTTGGCAGCCTAAACTCTAAATTCATTTTGATATGATGTCTTCAGTATAGAAGTTTGCATGGAATAATCATTTCTATTAACCATTGCATGCACTTATATCGAACCTATTATACCCTGCTTTGATATAGTGAAAACCCTTCCACAAAAAATTAAGATGAATAACTGATATGATTACGGTTCTACTTTCAAGTGCTTAGGGAACTAATGTTTTTATCACAAGTCTTTACAAATTGATATTTCCAATTGGCAACAGAGTACTAAGAATCTCTAAAGAGAAAAGAGAAGACATTAAGCATTTAACAGGAAGCAAACATGGAGAAATAACAATGTCTATTGAAACTTAAAAAATACATAAAAATACCCATAAGGAAACAAACCAAAAGAACCCAGTAGTAGAATTTCAAACCAAAACTTTTTTTGAAATAGGATGTGATTGCCGAATCAAATTGTTGAAATTAGGACACATACCCTAAAACGTATAGTTCCATGAAAATGAGGAAAGAACATTTCCTCTTCCTTTGTATTTTAGCATTAGATATAGAGAGAGCCATCTTTATGCTTTCTACAAAGGTTTCAACTTCAACGTAAAGTGGATATTACTTATTGGAGCAGCAAGGGTTTTATCTAAAGCCTAGGTTATAGAAGCATTAATATGAGAGACATAGAAAGTTGCCAGGCAGAAGGGAAGGGTAGGAGTTTAGAGAGATGAAAAGAGGGGCCCAGATTTGGGGGAAAAAAAGATAGAAAACAAGAGATTGGAAGAATGTATAGGGTTCAATGATGAGATGGATTTGAAAAAAAAGAAGAAGAAGAAGAAGAAGAAGAAGAAGAAAGGAAACAAGAGTGGTTCGGAGAGATGGGCTTTGGGAAAATGAAGAGGAAAGAGAAGAAGAGATGGGCTCAGTGATGGAGAGAAAACCTTTAAGGATTTGGTGCTTGATTGCTTGACAGTGCTTGAAGCTTGCAGAGATATAGATGGCCAGAGCGCAATTGGAGAGCGGAGATGAGAAGTGACCGGTTTAGGGTAGAGCTGTGCCTAAGAGAAAAAAGAGAAGAGGGGGGCAGGAGGGAACAGAGGAGAGAGTGGGAAAGAAAAAGAAAGCGGAAGAGAAATATAAGGGTTTGTCTTTTGGGTCTTTTTTTAGATGAAAACAATGACAAAGAGAAACTGTGGTTTATGCCAATACATGTGGCTGAAAATGCAACAGTCAAAAGGAGTGGCCTTGCGCATGTTAGTTGTGTAGTTAAATGCCCATTTTGACGTAGTGGCTCCAGATATTCCCTCACTTCTACAATAATTTTCCACTACACTAATACTTATTAAAGTAAAACTCTTAGATCTAAGTTCTTCTCCATTAGTCTCCATCATGACTAGCATAAACCCAATCTCCATTGGACATCACCTATGCCCAATTCTCCCCACCATTTGCTTAGACCATTTAACGCTTCTATCTGCTAATCTCCCACAAGGCCTATTTCAATTTCCTTTTTCTGAATTTTCATAAAGCTGCATAATAGATTTTGCTTACTACATCATTAGAGCATCTAGGCTTCGTTTCTCACTAAACGAAAGGATAAGATTAAAAAAAAAAAAAAAGAATAGCCATTGGTGCCATAGAAGAAACAAGGTGAAGGGAGAGGGAGATTCATACCTCTCGGAAGCCTTGTAGTGCTTGAGATTTTTGCAATTTTAGGAATTGAATATTTCCGGTGTAGGGAATCTCATATTTATATTCATTTATTTGAATTGGACATTGCCATTAAAAAAAATCTCATCTTGGTCTCATTTATAAGGAAAAGGAGAAAGTTATCCTGATAGATATTACATTATAGTTGGTATCTCATTTATTGGGGGCTTTGGTGTCATTTACAAGGAAAGAGAGAAAAAACATTACCATTACAAAGTTGGCACAGAGAGAGTTACAAATAAGGATTTCTTATAGAATGGCACCTTATATGATGTGCATATGATGTGGCATTTATAAGAACATGAAACATGAAGAGCTGTTTTTACAAGCATTAAAGGTGATAAGTGGAAGATCAAGGAGATAAGTGTCTCTCATTTTTAACGTATGGGGCACAAGCAAATATCAAATCTAAAATTACAAATTGAAATTAGTTGCCTTCATATATTATAATTGATAGAAAGATAATATTAGCCTTTCACACCTCATATCCAACTTTGTTCCACGCTCATCCAAACCCTCCCCAAAGGCTGGACCTCCTGAATTGTATGGGACCCCATGAAAATGGGCACAGATCTAAATGAGCTATAAAGCACATTAGCACCGGAGAAAATCATCTCTTATTGCTTACTTTATAAATATGACAAATTCTCAGGGATAACAAGTGGTCCAGCATTTTAAACACTTATGCTGCCCAACCGCACATGATCAATTCAATCTATTATCTACACAACATGCCAGCTTACATAAGTTAGTAATGATCCACTCACTGCTCAAATATTATTTCGACGCACATTACTTATAGCGACGACAGAATTTCATCGCCTATTTCATCTCCGTTGTCCTGCCTCTAAATAAATTTGGCGATGAAATCTGGTTTCATTGTCGTAACGTCACAATCCGTGATGTCTTATTTCATCGTCAAATAAAATAGATCTTCGTCGCCATATATTATATTTCGTAGTAAAAATTTAACAAAGAGAGAATTAAAAAAACTGATTAGCGACAAAATAATTTCGTCACCAAAGGCTTTTCCCTTTGCCAACGAAATAATTTCATCGCTAAAAGTATTTTTTAAAAAAGATGAAAATATGTTTGACAATGAAAAGGAATTTTTTTTAAAAATAAAAATCCGTAGTAGTATAAGTCAAGCTTATATGTATTTATCAGCTTGCCAAGGGTAATGTTGGGTTGAAGATGGAGATGAAAATGTGTAGCACTATAAATCAAGCTTATATGTATTTATCAACGAGCTAAGGATAATGTTGGGCTGGAGATGAAGATGAAAATATGTAGCATTATAAATCAAGCTTATATGTATTTATCAGCCTACCAAGGATAACGTTGGGTGGACAGCCATGTTGATTGAGTATAATACAAGAATGACTAGTGGTTGCGATGAGTATAAAAGATGGATCCAACCATCAAGGCCACTCATCAGATGGGGTATTTGAGCATAAAAGATGTGTATTCTAGTGGTTCAGATGGTTTATTATCATTGTCATGCTAATTGAAACTTTTATTTTATATGGTTGATTAGGCATAAGTTTAACTATTTGATAATAATGATTGATCTATGTTTGATTAAATGCTTATAGTGCTCAGTTGCTGTTCGATTTCTCTTTTAAAGAATCTACTATGTGTAATCACCAAATGAGTGTATTTTTGTTTCATTTAGAAATTGTTAGCATCACTCAATGCAGGTGCCTAAGGGTTATACCGGGATCTGTCATTTCCCCCTCACTGGTACCACCTGAGAGGAGACTCAAACCTGCAACCTCATTAGGTTCTGATACCACTTGTAGGATCTGAGATCTCATTGAGCTACCACTTATCCATAAAACCATTATTCTGTAGTTTGCCATCATCAATTGGTTTTGGGGATAGGTGGTAGCTCAATGGGGTCTGAGATCCTACAAGTGGTATCAGAGAAGGAGTTTATGGCAGCACCTCATTAACAACTCCTCTACCACCCTTCCCTAGTGCATTTTAGGAGAATTCAATGCAATCCTCTCTCCTAATGAAAAGCTTAACTTCAACCCTCCATTAATTGCTTCTCTCTCAAACTTCTCAAACATGGTCATGGCTTCAAGCATCCCAGATCTCGGATTCTCAAGACCTCGTTTCACTTGCGCAAACAACAGAAATGGAAGATCTTACACGGCAGCTCACCTAGACAGAGCTTTTGCAAACACCCACTAGATTGAGGATGTCAAAGACCCTGCCATCATCCATTTGCCTCGAATTTCTTCAGATTGCAGCCCCCACTTTCTTAGCCACTCCACCTCTCCTCCCGCCATAAACTCCCAATACAAATTTGAGGAGATGTAGACCCAACACCCAGATTTCACGCACCAAGTCACCCAATGCTGGAGTTCCAATGTCCTAGGAAACCCCTAATACGTCTTGGCGTAAAAACTCAAAATCCTCAAAGTGCACCCAAAAGGCTAGGACAGATCTACTTTTGGAGAGCTTGGATTAAAAATCAAGGAAGCCCAATCTCAAGTCACCTCTTGTTAGTAGATCTTGGATGATTCTCCCTCCGAACTTCACCTACTAGATCTAAATCTTGTTAAAGTCTCTCTCCATAACTGGCTTAAGGCTGAAGAAACCCACTGGAGACAAAAATCTAGACTCAAATGACTTCAAAAAGGAGACAACAACACCCATTTATTTCACCTTTCAGCAAAAGGAAGAGGTAGAGTCAACCAAATAGTGAAAATTTCTAAGGATGGAGACATTATAGAAGATCCAAAAAATTAATAAGCAACAACCAGTGGAATTCTTCTCCGACCAATTCACAACTCACCAAGTAGCTCGGGCAGAGCATCTGTTTCAAGTGCAAATTCCCTCAGTGTCTAAATTTGAAAATACTCTCTTAACTGCAGTCCCATCCAATGAAGAAGTAGATAAAGCTGTCTTTTCCCTTAACAAGGGCAGCTCCCTTAGTCCGATGGCTTTAATAGTTTTTTCTTCAGAACTGCTTGGCCTATAATAGGCAAGGATATCTACTCAGCAACTCAGCACTTCTTCCATACAGGCCACCTGCTTAGAGCCTCTAATGCTTATCCTTTTGTCACTAATTCCAAAAAACCCTTCCCCACAGTCCTTTGCAGAATACAGGCTGATAAGCTTGCTTAACTTCTCCTACAAGATCATTTCCAAAATTTTGGCCACAAGACTTTATATCATAGTCCCAAAGCCAATATCCCCCAACTAAGCAGCCTTTGTAAAAGGAAGATCCATCCGCCAACATGCTTTCATGGCCCATGAGCTTCTTTAAAAACTCAATTCAAAGGTTTAGGGAGGGGGTCCTTGCATGAAACTTGATATATCCAAGGCTTTTGAAAAATTACAATGGCCTTTTCTCTTTAAGGCCTCAAAAGTTTTCAACTTCTCTGACAAGTGGATTGCTATAATAATAGAACTAATTACCGCTTCCAAATGTTCAGTGCTTGTTAGTAGAGCACCCTGGGGCTTTTTTGGCTCCTCTTGTGGCCTTTGTCAAGCAGACCCCCCATATCCTTACCTGTTCACCCTAGCAGAAGAGATTCTTGGCCTTAACCTCAACTCCCTCCAAGAGGAATGGAAAATCCAAGCTGTTTCCCCCATCTAATCCTCTCCATCTCACTTTCTCTATGCTGATGACATCCTGCCTTTCCTAAAAGCCCCCAAAAGAAGCTTGCGGGTGGTCAAGAACCTCTTCATTAGCTACTAAAGAGCAACAAGTCAAGTTTTTAATTTCTCTAAAAGCCAGCTTTTCATTGGAAAAACCAGCTCCTCCAAACACCGCTTAATTTGCTCCATCCTTACCATCCCGCAAACTTCTCTTCCCTTTTCCTACCTTGGAAACCCTCTCTTCATTAACAACCCTAGGCATAAGCACTTCTCAAAGTTTCTAGATGCCTTGAGATCTAGATTAGATGGATGGAAGATGAAAACCCTCTCCTTTGCTGGTCGGCTAATTCTTGTTAAGCATGTCTTAAGTAGCCTCCCCGCGCATGTCTCCCAAGCCATTCCCCTCCTAGTCAGAACATGCCAACAAATAGAAAGACTAATAAGAAACTTTCTTTGGTCTTCAAACTCCACCCAAACCAAAAGGAATCTAGTTAAATTGGAGCATATGTGCCAAAAATTGAAGGAGGCTTGTTAATCATAAGAATGGTTGAAACAAATGAAGCTAGCATGCTAAAGCCCAATTGGCAAGCAATGCCATCATCCTCTCTTTGGGTTTCTTGGTTCAAAAGGAGATACTTCCGGAGCTGTTCAATTTGGCATCCAAACAACCAACATGCAGGTTCAAGTAGATGGAGGAAATTAAGATCCATGGCAAAGATTATTCAAACTAAAAGCAGATAGATTGTTGGAGATGGGAGCTCTATCAATATCTGGTATGACAAATCATGGACCTTTCCCTGATTGCCCCAAGGCTTCTAGAGTTAAGCTTCTCCCATTTAGGCAAAGTTTTAGCTATAATCAGAGACAAATCCTGGATCTTTCTAGACCACCTCCCACTCGCAATCCTCCAAACCCTAAGGCAAGTAGGATCTCTCAACTTGGAACCAATCCCCTCCAAAGATGATCTCAGATAGGAAGGCAATCCTACAGGTTCCCTTACTCGAAAATAGACTTGGGAGCAAATTAGAACTAAAGGTCATAAGGTTTCTTGGGGTCCTTTTATATGGAATAAGTACATTCACAAACGGCTCTCATGTTTTGCTTGGAGACTTCTTCACAGAAAGACTCCCAAGCAGACTTGGGCCCAATCGGTGGGCATTCATTTGGCTTCCAGATGTGCTTTTTGCAAGTGCAGCCTTGAAATAGACATTCACCTATTCTTCAGTTGTCCTTATGCAACCCACATTTGGGAATCGATCTTGGAAATTTTCCTCTACCCTTACCCCCTCTCTCACTCGGCTAGCACCTATTGGCATGCCCTATCCTCAAGCAGAGATGAGATATCCTCAATTTTCTTACACCTCATCTCTTCCATTTGGTTTGCGCGCAATGAAGTAATCTTCAACAACAATCTCCTATCAACTCATAGGTTAAAACTCTTGATCATTCAGTGAATTCTAGAGTATTTCAACTGCTCTCAATCGGCATAATTCGAAGAATGAATAACTCCCATCCTAATAGAGGCCTTTACCAAGTCAAAGTAGGAAACAACTCCTAGCTTCACTCTTGTAATCTAAGTTTGGTCTTCTTTTTGGCTTTCTTGAGCTTATACACTTTCCTTGCTCTCTAGGCGCTCTTACCCATGTTTTTCTCTTTTCTTCTTTCAATAAAGTTTACCTTAAAGCAAAAAATATATATATTAATAAGAATTTAGCTACATCATTATTATGCTCGTTTTTAGTTAATTATGTGATAATATGAATTATATTTTAAGATATAGAAATGGATTTATCATTCAGTTAACATTTTTATTGATTAATTAATAATTAATTTGGATATTAATTTTAAATTATTATTCAATTTCCATAAGATCTAAACTTGCATGCACAGGGCTTTCGACTAGTCCACATGAAGTTCGCAGTTGCATAATTCTTGGTCCAAATGTATCAACCATTTTTTGGGCCTATGGCCAACCTTCTATGATCCATACATTTGAAAACTATATTTGACTAATTCAAATTGCTCAAGCCTTGTTCAATTCATTTTTTTAACTATCCTTTTTTCCTACAAAATTTTTGTTGTCAAAAAACATTTGTACGGGCAAAATTTGTTCACTTTTTATTAAAGTGCTTTCCTCCACCAGAATAGCCTCTTACTCGAGTAAGTTATGTGTTCTTACCTAGCTACCCAACATTCAAACACTCAGTATACCACCTCTTCCCAAATTACAGGCTCTCTTTTTAATTTTGTGGGCTTTCTTTTCACGTAATATGAAGACTTTTGCCCACGTGAGTGGACTCTCTTCCCATGTGTATGGGCTCTCTATTGGGTCCCAACCCCCTTTCACTAGTTACCAAAAAAAAAAAAAAAAAAACGCTTTCCTCTCCATGTGAATGAGGCTTAGACCTAAGAGTAGAGGCAAATCCAAGTAGAGTTGTCTGAAAATTTTCAAAAACACGCCTTATGATTTTAAAACTTTAATTGTTTTTTAATTTTTCCTCATATTTTATTTACATTGAGCCCTTCCAAGGAAAATTTCTTGGGTCCGTGTTTGGTTAATGGTATTGTGAAGTGAAGCCTCAAATTAACATAGAATAAAATATGAGATTTAATGATAATGTGATGATTTTTTGTTTTTAGTGGCTTGATCATAAATTTTTTTATAAAAAGTAAATAGGTTTTTTTGTCATGTAGTATGTTGAGAATGTTGCTTTTTGAACTTTTTTTTAAAAGATGAAAAATTATTAAAATTTTTACTATTGATATGATCCCCTTATATTTTCATATCACTTTAAATGAAAGCTTCGGGTGTGTTTGGCATCATGCTAGTTGGACGCTCCCTAACCCTTGCTCCTACGGGATAAGACCATTTAAACCGTGTTTGGTAGGCATATCGAAGTGTCCCAAAATTTGTTTTCGCTAGAACAGTGTCTCGTTGGAGTAGAAAATGGAAATGATTAAACTTCGTTTTTATTTGGGAGCAACCCCCTGGCACCCTACTTTGTTCCTATGTTGTGAATAACACCTTGACTCTTCATGAACTCCTGTAATCTCCAAAAATACTCTCTTTCTTCTATCTCTCCCTTTCACTCTCTATCTCTCTCTCCTCTCACTCCCCAGTCCCTACCCTTCTTTCCCCCAACCAGGCAAGACAACCCTTTCGCCTTCCTCTCTCTTCTCTCACTCCCCGCTCCAGTCTCTCCCCCACCGCCAAAGGTCTGACCGAACCACCTCTCACCCTCCCCTCACACTGAAAGTGCAATAACTAGATCTCACCAAGTCCTAGAGGGGGGGTGAATAGGACTATTAAAAATTTCTTTTCAAAACTTAGATGTTATTAAAGAACAATCTAAAAGATTATTAAAATTGAGAGAGATAATCAGAGTTGTGAGTGTCTAGAAATGTAACTAGAGCAATAGAGATGTAGCATATAAAGGATCATCAACTCAAGTGACAAGAAAGCAAGGCAACATCCACACACAACAGACAATAAACACAATGATTTATAGTGGTTCGGTCCTAGACCTACATCCACTCTCAAGAGCAATCTCTCTTGGTTCCACTAAATAAGAGGTACTCACATAACATACACCTCTTGCAACAATTTTTGATGCGGTGGTTTGTCTTCCACCAATTAGAGTTTTTGATCAGGTGGTTGATCCTTGATCTAGTCCACCAATTACAACATTTTTTGATGCGGTGGTTTGTCTTCCACCAAATACAGCAATATGAATTGAAATGTTAAGAACACCTAAAGAAGGAATTGAATACCTTGGTTTTGAGTGGTGCTCTTGAAGCTTGAAGACTACCTCCAAGCTTTGGCCTCTTGTTCTTGCTCCTTGGAGATGAAGATCTTCAGATGTGAGCTCAACCAAGGGAAGAGGTTCCAAGAGGGTTTGGAAGGCTAAGGTATTCTCTCAGATTAGAAGAAGCCTTTCCTAAGTCACCAACTACTCTACTTGCAACAATAATGGCACTCTTTGATGTTGGAGAATAGGTGGTTGTGGGAGCTTTGAAGATGGTTTTAATGGAGGTGCAAAGGCTCAGCAATACTAGTGTTTTTCTCAGCAATAAATTCAGTGGTTGGAGCAAGGGAGAGGTCCTCTTTAAATACAGATGAGCTCCAACGGACAGTTCTACGGCTTAGAACAGAATGGTCTACGGCTTAGCCGTAAGTTCTGACAACATCCAACGGCTAGTTTGACCAGATTCAGCACAAATTCCTTCTTACGGTTAGGCCTACGGCTTAGCCGTAAATCCTTCTACGGCTTAGCCGTGAGCACCTTTCGGCCTAGCCGTGGGTCAGCCGTAAGCTCAAATTTCCTAGAAACAACTCTCTGGAGAGTGGCTCGTAATCTTTACGGCTTAGCCGTGAATAACCTTACGGCTTAGCCGTGAAGGCCTTTCGGCTTGGCCGTAAGGTCAACCGTAAGCATAATTTGGCCAAGTACACTCTCTGGATTGTGGCCCGTAGAGTTTACGGCTTAGCCGTGAAACCCACTACGGCTTAGCCGTAACATTTCTCGGTGTAGCCGTAGGGTCAGCCGTAGAACAAAAAGCTCCAAAATACACTCTCTGGAAAGTGAGCCGTAGGATCTACGGCTTAGCCGTGGTCCAAGCCGTAGAACAAAACAGGGTGTTTGAAAACCCTGATTTCCTAGTCTGTTTTCAAAGACACTTAGGGATCACAGATACCTTATCCCTTGGCACTCACAGATGATCTTCTTTGATGTTGAACTTCTTTGCTTAGTCTCCATTGATAGGTTTTCCTTGAATGGTCTTGAACTAGCTTGAACTTCTTTGAACTTGACTTGATCTTCAATGAACTTCCGAGGTGAACTACATCGTTCTTGAATCGAACTACACTTTGGTCACGTAATTGACAACACACTCTTACAATGACACTAACAATCTCCCCCTTTGTCAATTTCGTGACAAAATTACATAATGTGAAGAGGATACAACATTTAAACTCAGCAATTGAGATACACAAAGAATTACATCGGTGAATACACCTTAAGCACCCACATCTACATACACAACACTTTGAAACTCCCCCTTTGACGATGCTTAACCTGCAAACAAGGCTGCAAACATAATCTACTAGAAGGGTGGGAGGTTAGAAAGCTCCCCCTAAACACATGCATACAATTCTCCCCCTTTTTTGCACAAGATTGACAAAGATATAAAGCATAATTGAGAACAGAAATGCACACGAAGAGAAACAATGGCGATATTAGATGTAGAAATGAAGTACAACCAGAGCAAAACAGTACAGCACCCATAAGCATACATGAGATAACAATTAAGATTAACAGGTGAGGTACAATCATTTCTCCAAAATACAAACAAAACAACAAGAATAAGCATCAATCCGAAGGAGGAGAAGGGGAAGGAATGGCCACATCGTCGCGCCGGCAGCTCTTGGAGATCTTAGACAAGTACTGAAATGATTTCTTCAAGAGCTTCTCCATCTTAGTTTGCCTCTGTTCGAGGGCGGCCAAACGAGCTTCAAATGAAGAAGAGGACGAGGCCGGGGGAGGAACCGGAACCGGTGAAGTGGCAGAGGGTGCTGCAGAAGGAGACGCAACCGGTGAATCTTCTTCGTCGCCGGAGTCAGGAAGTTGGGGACCGGCTGCCTGCTGTTTGGAGAATCGCATGTTCTGGATGTTAACGGTCCCAAAGGTGGGGTGAGACTCAGGAGCCTCATCTGTAGGTAAAGTGACCCCACACTGCGAGGCGAGGCGAGTCATGAAATACCCAAAAACACATGCATTGGTGCCTCAGCCTGGGCACTGCCAAAAGCGAATAATGGTTGCACAGATAAGCGATGGAAGACACACCCGGATCCCCATGTGGACGTGGTAGAGGACATTCACCATGAATGGAGTGAGGTCGGAGAAATTCCCCCTCCGAGGATAAATGTTATAGGTGAAGATTGCATGAAGAATCCGATAGTGAGGAAGCAATGAGACGGCTGGAAGGAACCCCTTGGCCTTCCATGGTATGGAGGCACCACATAGGGCGAAAGTGGCAGTGTGTCGCTCCTCTTCGGTTAGAGTATCCGAGATGACCGTGGGAGAATCAGAGAGAGGCACACATAACAGAGAGGAGATGATGGCAGGAGTAATGGTGTTCGTGCCATCACTGAACCCAATGTCAAAGGACATGGTGTCTATCGAGGCATGGGAGATAGATGCATACATGGTACGCACAATGGAGGGGAAGCCAGGACCACCCCACTTCAGAATGTTTTCCCACCCAACATGAGTGAGAAGTGTGTGTACGCCGTAGGCCTCAACAGCTAGGATGTTAACATCCCGCTCCACAGTGATGGGTCTCGAGAAGAAAGACCGGTCACTAGTGGGTTCCCGTGGAACCAAGACTCGGGGAGAGGGTGGAGAGGGCTGTCGAGCCCGGGAGGAGCTACCGGAGGCACGAGGCCTCTTACCCGGAGGGTAGGCATTCTTGGAGCGCGGAGGCATAGTGAGACACAGAAAGAAGGCCACACACCACAGACAGAAAAAAACGTACACAGAGCACAGTAAAGGAATGAAACAGTGAGGCAAAAGAAAAGAAAGGGGAACACTACAGAGATCAAACGGAGAGGAGAACGCCGGATCCGGGCGTGGAGGCCGTGGAGACCGAGGATGCGGGCATGGAGACCGAGGAGTTGGCCGCGGATTTGGGCGGTGAAGCCGTGGAGACGAGGAAGACAGAGAAAGAAGGAAGATGATGACACGGGAGGAGGAAGGCCGGAGGAGGAAGACTCACGCCGGAGAAGGAAGGCCGGAGAAGAAAACGCACGCCGGAAAGGAAGGAGGAGCAGGAAGGCGCAGGAGGGGAAGAGAAAAAAAAAACAGGAGCAGAGACGGGTCGCGCAGAGAAAGAAAAGAAAACGAAGCGACGGATTAAAAAGATCTCGGCGCGCAGAACGAGGGAACGTACGGCTTAGCCGTAGAGTGTTTTACGGCTCAGCCGTAAACGCGTACGGCTTAGCCGTAAAGTGGTGTACGGCTTAGCCGTAGACCCTGAGCAAGAGCACAAATTAATCCAAACAGCAAACACCAATAGATTTCCTTAAATTTTCAAACTTTAACACATCAAGAGGTTTAGTTAAGATGTCTGCAAGTTGTTTTTCAGTCTGAATATATTCGAGCTCAATTATTCCTTCTTCAACCAATTCTCTAATGAAATGATGTCGAATATCAATGTGTTTGGTGCGAGAGTGCTGAACCGGATTTTTAGAAATGTGTATGGCACTCGTGTTATCACAATACAAGCTCATTATTCCTTGTGTAATGCCATAGTCCATAAGCATCTGCTTCATCCACAAGAGTTGAGAGCAGCAGCTTCCAGCAGCTATGTATTCAGCCTCGGCAGTGGAGAGAGATATTGAATTTTGCTTTTTACTATGCCACGCAACTAGACAATTTCCAACATAAAAACAGCCGCCACTTGTGGATTTTCTATCATCTAAGTTTCCTGCCCAATCAGCATCTGAGTATCCAGCAATGGAGGATGAGGAGTCATGAGGATACCACAGACCATATTCAGTTGTATCGGCAATGTACTTAATGATTCTTTTTACTGCAGTCAGATGAGATTCTTTGGGATCTGCTTGATATCGAGCACATGCTCCCACGCTAAATGCTATGTCTGGCCTACTTGCAGTAAGATACAACAGGCTACCAATCATACTTCTATATAGGCTAGAGTCAACCCCTTTCCCATTTGCATCTTTAGTAAGTTTGATGGTTGTACTCATGGGGGTTTTGACATGTTTCCCAGTCATTAGACCAAATCGTTTCACCAGTTCTTTAGCATACTTGGACTGGGAAATGAAGATGCCATCACGTAGTTGTTTGACTTGTAGGCCTAAGAAGAAATTTAATTCGCCAACCATACTCATTTCGAATTCAGATTGCATTAGATTAGCGAACTGAGTAGACAAGTCATTAGATGTGGAACCAAAGATGATATCATCTACATATATTTGCGCTATTAACACTGACTTTCTTGTCTTTTGAATAAAGAGGGTTTTATCAACACTACCTCTTTGAAAATCATTGTCTAATAAGAATTTTGTCAACCTTTCATACCACGCACGTGGTGCTTGCTTAAGACCATACAAAGCTTTCTTCAGTCTAAACACATGGTCAGGAAATTTTGAATCTATAAAACCTTTAGGTTGTTCAACATATACTTCCTCATTCAAAATTCCATTTAGAAAAGCACTCTTAACATCCATTTGAAACAATTTGAATTTTAGAAAACAGGCTATAGATAGCAGAATTCTAATTGATTCTAAACGAGCAACTGGAGCAAAGGTCTCGTCAAAGTCAATACCTTCAATTTGAGAATATCCCTGCGCTACCAACCTAGCTTTGTTCCTAACAATAACTCCATTTTCATCAAGTTTATTTTTGAAGATCCATTTAGTGCCTATCACATTTTTATCCTTTGGTCTTGGAACTAGGTACCAAACATCACTTCTTGTGAACTGATTCAATTCTTCTTGCATAGCTTTTATCCAATCATTGTCTGAAAAGGCTTCATCAACGCTGGTAGGTTCTAAAACAGAAGTAAAGCACAAGTGACTCATAATGTTCTCCAATTGTTTCCTAGTTTTTACACCTGTTAGGGGGTCACCAATAATCTGATCTATAGGATGGTCTTTGACATTCACCAAATTTTCAGTAGCGATAGGTGCCTCAGTTTTTATTGTGGATTGTGTGGGTTCAATCAGTGAGGGCACTTCCACTTCATCAACATTGTCAGACATTGTGGATTCATCATCTATAATGACATTTATTGATTCTTGAATGACTCCGGTTCTCATATTTAGAACACGATAGGCTCGACTCCGTGTTGAATAGCCTAAGAATATACCTTCATCACTTTTTGAGTCAAATTTACTCAGTTGTTCCCTATCCTTCAAGATGTAACATTTGCTTCCAAAGACCTTAAAATATTTTACATTTGGTTTCTTCCCATGCCACAATTCATAAGCTGTCTGATTTGTACCAGTCCTAAGATAGACTCGGTTGATGATGTAGCAACTAGTATTAACAGCTTCGGCCCACAAGTCTCTAGGAAGATTCTTACTATGAAGCATGACTGTGGCCATGTCTTGGAGAACTCTATTTTTCCTTTCAGCCACCCCATTTTGCTGTGGAGTTTTGGGTGCTGAGTATTCATGATGAATCCCATATTTCTCACAAAATTTGTTAAATTGATCATTCTCAAATTCTCCACCATGATCACTTCTGATTCGGGCTAGTGAAGTACCTTTTTCAGTCTGAATTTGTTTTGCAATCCTTTTGAATTCTCCAAAGGCTTCAGATTTTTCTCTCAAGAATGCCACCCAAGTGAATCTAGAGAAATCATCTACCATAACAAGAAAGTACCTTTTCTTACCTCGACTCTCCTTTTTAGTTGGTCCAACCAAATCCATATGAATAAGTTCTAGAGGTCGAGTAGTTTTCATAGCATTCACCATTTTATGGGCACTTCTTATTTGTTTTCCGTGAAGGCACTCTCCACAGATCATCTTTTCTTGACTACTGATCTTGGGCAGTCCTTCAACATATTTGTTTAGATGGGATAAGTCTCTGTAGTTTACATGCCCAAGTCTTTGATGCCATAACTTAGCTTCATCAATACTAGTTAGTAGGCAAGAAGCAGACGATGAAGCATTTGTTTTTCCCACCACATAACAGTTATCAGAAGTTCTAAGACCTCTCAATATTATCTTTCCATTCCTTGAGATCTCACAGCTATGACTACTAAAGTTTACGGCATAATCTTTATCACAGATTTGAGATATGCTAAGTAAATTATGTTTTAACCCATCAACGCACAAAACATTCTCAAAAGGTGGTAAGTTTGGAACATTTAAAGTTCCTTTCCCAATAATTTTCGCAGTACTGCCATCACCAAAAGTAACTGTGCCTCCATCGAATTCAATCATTTTAGACAAACAAGATTTATCACCAGTCATATGTTTTGAGCATCCACTATCCAGATACCATCTCGATTGTTCTGTAGCTTTAAAAGCTGTGTGGACTACTAGATTCTTGTTTTTAGGTATCCATTTAAGTGTACTAGTAGTGGGGATCACAGTTGATTTTTGGTGTTTCACTTGAAAAGTTTTATGTTGGGGAATAGGAATGTTTGCTCCATTCTTTTTGTATATTTCAAATTGTTTTCTTAACTTATGGACTTCTTTTAATAAATTATTCATCTTTTGGTTGAAGGGAAATGTGTTTATCTGAGACTTTTGTTTTTTGTTTTCAGGTTCCACTTTCTTCGTGGTGTTTTTCTCAATTTTCTGACTGATGTTACAGTGAATTTTTCTTAATTTGCACTCCATTTTGAAATGACCTCTCTTACCACAATAATGACAGAAGACATTTGATGAAACAGTATGAGTACTAGTAGATGCCTTATCCACAATGTTTTGAATACTAGTATCTTCATTTTTTAAGGCACTTTTGACAAAAACAGTTCCGGAACTTGGAGGCTGATTAGCATTTTTGTCATATCCAAGACCAGTCATGTCTTTATAAGCTTTCCCAATTTTGAATAGTCTAATGTATTTCTCATCATTTTGAGTAAATCTGTACTCATACTTTTCTTTATACCGTTTCAGGATAGTCACTTCATTGTGGAGAGCAATATTTTCATCTTTTATTTTTAAAAGGGATTTTTCATTTTCTCTTAATTTGAGTACATTTTCTTTTTCTGTTGATAATTGGATTTTTACACTTTCGAGTTCTTTGATCAATTGTTCCTTTTCAGTACTAATACTATGAACCTTATCCTTTAAATTCTTAATCTTCTTTTGTTGATTGCTTACAGTTTCAACGAGCCTACAGGTTCCCTCATAGAGTAGTTCATAGGAATCCGTGGTGTTGTCATTATCCTCATCCTCTGAATTTTCATACTCACTCTCTGACTCACTGCCTGAGACTTCTTCATTAGATATTTTAATCATTTCCTCGGAAAGATTGAAGGTGGCAGTGGTAGCCATCAGAACTGTATATTTGTCTGATTCATTTTGATGTGATTCATCTGAGTCAGAATCTGATTCAGATGAATCGTCCCAAGTGGCTACAAGATTCTTCTTTTTGTATTTTCCTTTTTGAGGACAATCGGTGGATATGTGTCCAATTTTCTTGCATCTGTAACACATAGGTTCCTTATGTTTACTTCTAGAGAGGGAACTTGACCGACCTTTGTATTTATCATTTGTGATTTCATTTTTATACTCTTTCACCCTCTTTTTCTTAAATTGTTTCAAAAATTTTTTAGCCAAAAGGGCCACATTTTCATCCTCATCATTACTAGTTACTCCTAAGTCATCTTTAGAGGAAGATGTGTTATGAGAGGTGATAAGAGCGATTGATTTCTTTTTGTCATTATTGAATTTGAGTTCAAAGGTCTGGAGGGATCCCACTAAATCTTCAATTTTCATTTGTTCCGAATCCTTGTGTTCTTCTATAGAGGTTACCTTAGGATAGAATCTTTCCGGAAGTGATCTCAAGATTTTACTACAAATTTTACCTTCCGGAAGAGTTTCCCCAAGAGCCCACATTTCATTTACAATTTTCATGAGCTTAGTATGAAAGTCAGTAAACATTTCATTTTCTTCCATGCGAATGTTTTCGAACTGACTTGTGAGCATCTGGAGTTTAGATCTTTTGACAACTGAGGTACCCTCATAAGTTACTTCAAGGATTCTCCATGCCTGTTTTGCATTAGTGGTTGTCATGATCTTTTTAAACTCTTCTTGATTCATGGCACACACTATAGCATTGTACGCTCTAGCATTATTTTGTCTAAGATTTAGCTGAGCTTGAGACCATTTGGCTGGATCTAATGGTTTAGTGGTTGTGACACCAATTGTAGACACATCTTCAGTGGGTTCCGTCCAACCATTCTCTATAGCCTCCCAAACAGCCCAGTCCATGGATTTTAAGAATGCTGTCATCCGGGCTTTCCAAAAGGCATAATTTGTCCCATCGAAGAAAGGTGGACGGGTGATAGAACTTCCTTCAGGATTCATGGTGAATCTAGCAAAAGATGGATCTACTTCAGGTTATTACACCTTTACGAAGTAACCCGCTTTGATACCAATTGAAAGTGCAATAACTAGATCTCACCAAGTCCTAGAGGGGGGGTGAATAGGACTATTAAAAATTTCTTTTCAAAACTTAGATGTTATTAAAGAACAATCTAAAAGATTATTAAAATTAAGAGAGATAATCAGAGTTGTGAGTGTCTAGAAATGTAACTAGAGCAATAGAGATGTAGCATATAAAGGATCATCAACTCAAGTGACAAGAAAGCAAGGCAACATCCACACACAACAGACAATAAACACAATGATTTATAGTGGTTCGGTCCTAGACCTACATCCACTCTCAAGAGCAATCTCTCTTGGTTCCACTAAATAAGAGGTACTCACATAACATACACCTCTTGCAACAATTTTTGATGCGGTGGTTTGTCTTCCACCAATTAGAGTTTTTGATCAGGTGGTTGATCCTTGATCTAGTTCACCAATTACAACATTTTTTGATGCGGTGGTTTGTCTTCCACCAAATACAGCAATATGAATTGAAATGTTAAGAACACCTAAACAAGGAATTGAATACCTTGGTTTTGAGTGGTGCTCTTGAAGCTTGAAGACTACCTCCAAGCTTTGGCCTCTTGTTCTTGCTCCTTGGAGATGAAGATCTTCAGATGTGAGCTCAACCAAGGGAAGAGGTTCCAAGAGGGTTTGGAAGGCTAAGGTATTCTCTCAGATTAGAAGAAGCCTTTCCTAAGTCACCAACTACTCTACTTGCAACAATAATGGCACTCTTTGATGTTGGAGAGTAGGTGGTTGTGGGAGCTTTGAAGATGGTTTTAATGGAGGTGCAAAGGCTCAGCAATACTAGTGTTTTTCTCAGCAATAAATTCAGTGGTTGGAGCAAGGGAGAGGTCCTCTTTAAATACAGATGAGCTCCAACGGACAGTTCTACGGCTTAGAACAGAATGGTCTACGGCTTAGCCGTAAGTTCTGACAACATCCAACGGCTAGTTTGACCAGATTCAGCACAAATTCCTTCTTACGGTTAGGCCTACGGCTTAGCCGTGAGCACCTTTCGGCCTAGCCGTGGGTCAGCCGTAAGCTCAAATTTCCTAGAAACAACTCTCTGGAGAGTGGCCCGTAATCTTTACGGCTTAGCCGTGAATAACCTTACGGCTTAGCCGTGAAGGCCTTTCGGCTTGGCCGTAAGGTCAACCGTAAGCATAATTTGGCCAAGTACACTCTCTGGATTGTGGCCCGTAGAGTTTACGGCTTAGCCGTGAAACCCACTACGGCTTAGCCGTAACATTTCTCGGTGTAGCCGTAGGGTCAGCCGTAGAACAAAAAGCTCCAAAATACACTCTCTGGAAAGTGAGCCGTAGGATCTACGGCTTAGCCGTGGTCCAAGCCGTAGAACAAAACAGGGTGTTTGAAAACCCTGATTTCCTAGTCTGTTTTCAAGGACACTTAGGGATCACAGATACCTTATCCCTTGGCACTCACAGATGATCTTCTTTGATGTTGAACTTCTTTGCTTAGTCTCCATTGATAGGTTTTCCTTGAATGGTCTTGAACTAGCTTGAACTTCTTTGAACTTGACTTGATCTTCAATGAACTTCCGAGGTGAACTACATCGTTCTTGAATCGAACTACACTTTGGTCGCGTAATTGACAACACACTCTTACAATGACACTAACACACACACCCCTTCTCTCTCTCTCTCTCTCTCTCTAGTCCAGACTACCCATTCCTCATCTTTCTTCTCTCTCTCCCAACCAATCTTTTTGTATCTGTCTCTGTCTCTTCTAGTGATAGCAGTATATATTTTAAGATTTCCAATCATATTACATATGCATGCGTTCTGTGGTTAGTAAAATATTTTATGCTTGAACAAGTTTTCTTTTCTATTTGGTGCCCTAGGCGAAAATTTAGAGTCATAAAGAAAACACAGAAAAGGTGGGTTTGGAGAAAGTCTCGGTTGAGAAGAAGGGTCTTATTTTTCATTTCTATATTTTTTCATGTCAATAAAATTCTTAACCTTCACTTTATTTATACAATTGATTCTCATTTATAGATGTTTCTAAGAATAAAAGGATGCTACAGATAAACGAAGACGCTACATGGTCACCAACTACATTGTACAAGCTATTGATCAAGTAGTTTGTTTGGGGTGGGTTTCAATCTAGATGACATACTTCATTTTCAGTTGGACTTTCTAAAATAGTTTACTCTGTAATTTTTAAAATGAGCCCCAATTATCACAATCCCTAAATGCAGTACCATGTTCACCAATTAGAAAAGGTGGTCCCCCTTTATAATTTCTAATGGTTGGTTATATGTTCATAATTACAAAATGTGGGCCCATATTATAATTTCTATAAATGTGAGCCCACACTATATCATATGAAAGTGGGCTCCATGTTTTAATTTTCAAAGGTTCAACAATAATGGATTTTAGTTCAAAGGTGTTTCCATAATGTTACCAAACAAGTTTTGTGGGGCATATTTTCATGGGAACATTTTAAAATGATGTTGCCAAACAAGTTCTGCACAGATCATTCTCAGAATAACCTAATCTTTCCACAACCCGATCTCAGCACAAAATCAAAAACAACTCAGAAACAATGCGAAACAGGCCCAACAACTATAATATGGGTTATCTTCCCATGTTACGTCAACAGCCAATGGGATTTCATTCCACCATTGGATACCATTTGATTGAGAAAAAAGGGTGATGGAATCATTGCATATTCAATATTATCATATTTTACCGATCAATCAATTTAGTGGCGGGACAAACTACAATTAATGTAAAATTATAACGTAATAGATTTATTTGGAGGGCTTTTATTTTTTAACTGTGCTTCTTTCAAGTGGTGGGCCCTTCCACTCATTTAACTCAGAATTTCTGTAGGTTAAAGCCTATAAGAATCTGGTATTTGAATCATCTAATACATTATTAGCCATATTTTTATATTTCGCTACATTAATTTTTATTAATGTCCTAACAAAAACACAAAATTTTACATCATCCCTATATTTTTAGGATAATAATATTTGCTACATTGACTCATATCAAGCAAAACGCTACTTCACCCCCACGAACACCTTGGAAATTTTCTAGGAACAGCAAATTGGATGTCCTTCCAAACACAGGTGTTCATCATCGGTCATCTATATTGGGTTTGGCTCAAAAGGTCTTTATTGGGCCTAATCGGGGAGCCCAGTTAATTAGGACTAATCTCTTACATATTCTTTTACGGTGTTTCATTCTTTGTAACCAAGCAAAAAAGCAATGGTGAGAAGGGAATATAGAGAGAACATTATAAAGGGTGAGAGAGAGATTTCTTGATAATGAAATCTTCGTGACCGTAGACGTTGGCAATCTGGCCGAACTACGTAAATCCTTGTTTCTTCTGTGTAATTGTTCTTCTTTTTATGTGGTGCTTGATTGTACAAATCTAACAATCTACTCCATAACAAACAATATATGGTGTCAGCAAACATGAGCCGAAGACTACCCCATTTAACTGTCATCCATAATGTTAATACACTGGTCCAGCCCATGAGCCCTGGAACACATTACCAAAATCAAGCCCTCCGTCCCAAAAATGTGACTAGCCTTGCCCTTCTCCATCTACTTTTGCACCTATTATATGCTTTTTGTGTAAGTGTTTCGTAACGGTGCATTGAACTTCCCTTTAATATTTCTAACTGCCTCCCACCGACCCTTCTGTTTATAAGGACTGCTTGCTCAACATATCTTCATATCCAAGCTCGAAGAAGGAGAGAGAAAGATGGCAAGGAGCTTCTGTGAGATGTTGGTGCTTGCACTGGTGGTTGTTCATGCAACTGCTGCGAGGACTGTACCTGGCAATGAGATAGTGGACACAAGTGCTAGCAAGGCTCCGAGCAATGTTGGTCTCAAAGACGAGAAAAATTTTGTCGCCTTTGGTGGAGTTGGCGGTTTTGCCGGGGCTGGCGGTGTTACTGACCTTGGGCTGCTGCTCGGCGCTATAGGCGGTGCAGTTGGCGGCATCTGTGGGATCGGTAGCTTGGGTGGAGTTGGTGGTGCTGGTGGGGGTATTGATGGTGCTGGTGGGATCATCTAGCTGCAACCAGGTTTTAGCTAATGTGTCATGTCGCCGTTTTGGAGCTTTGTTGGTGTCTTTTTCAGTCATTGTCATGTTTTAATTGGCTATCTTCCTTTGACTACGCTTATTTAATCAAAAGTGTAAATATTTTTGTATTGGTAAATTTATGGATTGGACAAAACTTGAGTCCATTAGTGTTGTATTTTACATATCTTTAAGTATGGACAATGATTTGAATCGCCGGATGCACTGAAGTGAAGAAATAGAAGAAAAAGCGACAAATTGAAATAGTTTTCTACGGATAACATGGATTAAAAATGTCATATCTCACAAACAGAGCATTGGATATGGGCATGCGACCTACCGAATATGGGCATGCGACCTACCGTTGGAGAGCTCATTTCGAGAGGATTCTTAGAGCCCAAGATTGCTTCAATCGGAGCTGAAATGAGAAAGTTATGACCTTCGGAAATTTGTATAAAAGTGCTGAAATTTTCACCCGGACAGAGCTTTAATCCGACCGATCGGGTAATTCATCCGACCGATCAGACAAATGTAAAAAGTACGCCGACTTGCGATTTTTCAGTTCGACTTGAAGGGAAACTTGCCTGTTTCATACCAAACTTATGAGGTACGAAATTGGGGATATAAAATGGGCTTTTCTCTCAATCGTAAGATCAATTTCCTTATTCTAAATTGTGGATACACATTGGAGATACTCTTTTTCTCTAAAGCTTTCATTGGAGATTGTGCTGAAACTTTAGGTTAGAGAATATTGCTTCTACTATCTTGTAGAAGATTATCTTCTCTCTTGTAGAAGGTTGTTCATCTTGAGTAGCTTCAAAGCGTATTGGATCAAGTGTGAAGAAGGTGAACGGCGTGTGTGTCAGCAAGAAGAACTTCAATCCTTTAGGTTGTGTCCAATTGGAAAAAGGGTATAAGTAAATCTTGTAACTTCTCTTACATAGTGCATGATCTCAATTTGGACCAGTGTTAGGTTCTATGGTTTTTTTCCGTTTAGGTTTTTCACGAAAAAATAGCATGTCTTTCTCTTATTGTGATTACTTTTTAACTTAAATTAATTGGTTGTAGATCTACATACTAGAAATTTGTATTGGGACTTTAACCTGTATCAAGGTTTTAAAGTCTTTCAAAAAGTACTTGTTAGATGTTACAACGTTTTATGTTGATTTTCTCTTGCTATCTTTCTGAGCACACGCATGCATGTATGCATGGAAAATCTAGAACTGAATGAAGTTGGTCAGGACCCATGATTGAGACCAGCTTCCAATGCGTTTAAACAAGGATAAAACGGATGCATAAAGGAACATGTTAGCCACTGCAGCCGCATTTCAGACCTTGGTTGTAGCTCAAACTGAAAATGGAAGCCGGGTATAAAGATCGTGAGGAAAGTAAGTGAAAGGTCAGTAAAAGCAAGTCAGTGTTCTTTTCGACTGAAGAATAAGAAAGTGTTTTGTAGTGTCTGCATGCATAAGTCATCCAACAATCACAAATTTTTCATAAATTGATGAAACTTTCCAATTTTGAATTTCTATTTTTAGAAGGTTTTTCAAATTCTTAATGTCACATGAGATTATATTGTTTTTCATCATCATTAGTGAATTCAAGTTGGAACATAATCAATGATGAGATTTAATTCCATCATTGTACGTGAATTGGGCCCGTGTTAGTACATTTGTGACTTTAGGTCATAATTATTATTTTTTAATAAAAATCAATTTTGTGTGTAAGAAAATTCAATAAAAGAGGCCCGCATTGAAGATTTGAAGTCAAGAAATAAAATGTGAAGAAAGAAATGAAGAAGAAAATGAGCATGATGAGGACCCCACATACATTTGCACATGTGCACACAAGCTTAGAGGTCAAAGGAGGGTCCCAATTTTCAATTGTTGCATGAATCTAAATTTGGATTTTAAGAACTCAAATTAGAATGAAAAAAGAAAAGTCATGGTGGAAAAAATTCAAGAAATGGAAAGTCAAAGAAGAAGAAATTAAAAATGGAAGGTCAATCTTGTTTTCTATTTTTTATTTTTTATAGCATATATTAAAACAGTCATAACTTTCAAACTGAGTGTCAAATCGGGGAAATCTAAGTACCATTAGAAAGCTCTTTCCGAGTAAATATCTGTGAAACCTAAGATTAGACCAATTGGAGTTTAAACAGCAAAGTTATGACCTTGAGAAATTGGCTGTGTATTTTTAAGCGGAATTGCATAAATTAGAGTTTTGTTTTGTTTATGATGCACATCTATTTGTGGGGTCCACTCAATTCTAAGTGAAGAAAATTGAAGTTCAAGTTGGATCCTAATATGTATAATAACTTTGCATCAAAGGTGGGCTCAATTTATAAAGATTTGCATAAAATCTAATTTTGGAAAGTGGGTGTAGAGAGAAATTTGCAATCTTTCCACTTCCTATATATTTGCTAATTGGGGCCAGTGAAAAATACTTTTTCAATTTGAAAATTTTGCTATATACAAAAGAGGGAACAAATAAAGTAATGAAGAATCCAAAAAGTTATAAAAAGTCATGCTAAGGGGGAGATGCACGTCCCTACTCCCATATTTTTCTTTCCACTCTCCATACACCACACCACCACCCAATTCCATATATTCTTAGCCCCTCTTCATCTCTACTCTATATTCTCCACCTCTCTTCTCGTTGGTGCAAGTTGGTCAAGATTTCAAGAAATGATGTACTTTGCAATGCGGATGCTCCTTTAACTTGGTGTTCCATGTATCTAGAGTAGAAGTGAATTTATTTGGAGTTTGTTTTTCAACTTTCTTGTTCATGATTCTTAGTGATGTGCAAACGATTAAATAATGATTTGTAAGTCATAATAATTTATTTTATTAGATTAATAAAATGTGTTCATGTGGGGTGACAGGCCATATTTGGCATTGCAGTTCTAAGTTGGCCTTCAACCTAAGCATGGAGTTTGGAAGTGAAAATTAAAGTTCTAAAGCTCATCTTCCTTTCTTTTATTTTTTGAAATCTTCTTTTATTTATTTTCACTTTATTACATTGGTTGTTTGGTGCTTTTATTTATGGTTGTAGTTTTGAGTTTAGATTGCTTTTAGATTTGGAATTTTAGATTATGTTTGAAATCTGATTTGTAATTTTAATTTAAGACATTTGTGTTTAATTTTAATTTAATTTTCAATTTAGTAGGATATTATCTGTATAGAATATTTTCTTAAGATAGTGCTAGTTTCTCAATGTAACAGGTTTGTGTGATTCATAGCTCCCTGTGGATTCGATCCCGACTCACTGAGTAAAACTACAATTAAAGCTTTGCACTTAGAGCTTTTGATCAATCACTTGCGGTAGAAGTGAATAGTGCATAGCAGCTGCCCATTCGTGGGTATTTACTCGTAAAATCTCAACTCCAATTCTACACCATATTTCATCTCTTTCCCAAGAAATAAAAATCATCAGTAGCCCCACACACACCGATGGAGACAAAACATTTATACAAAACATTTCAACGGCGTTTAATGGGTGCAGGTGTTTGTTGTTCCAGATGTCATAGGCTTAGTGAGGCAATCAAACGTTGGACAAGTCATTAAAGACAAACTAAAAATTGATGTGCCAATAAACATCCATAAAATATAAGTTAAATAATCGAGTATGACACTGAAAGGACCGGTGGTCAAGTCGCTCTAAATTCTTTGAACAAGCGAGCATTCGTGGTGGTCAGTGGGATCATCATATTGTTCCTCTGCCGGAAACCAGATATGGTGGAGAACTCAATCCGATTCCTGCTCCGACTGAGTTTTTATTTTTTGGGTTTTTTTTTCTGTTTTTTTAACTATAGACCTTTCATCCTGTGGAGAATGACGACAATTTTCTTTCAGAGGGCCAAAATTGATCTACCAACAATATTAATGGGTTCACTTATTAAATTTTTTTAATTCTTTAAGAAATGATCTCTTCCCTTGTGACATTCATTTAAAAGATAAAAATATTCTTACAAGTAGATCACTTATAGAGTCCAACCCTATGCAGTTCATTATTCTATTTGGGCCAACCTTTGGTCAAGTTAGCTCCTTTCACATATATGCTCTGACCTTAATTTTGACATCATGCCAAGTTTTGATGTCCAGCGGTTCTTTATCCACTATTAGATTGGATCTCATAGATAATGATAGCAATTATTATTATTAAAATAGCGCTAGACTTTTAATGTCCAGCGGATGCCACCTACACATTAGATATGGTAAAAAAAGAAAAGAAAAAATCATTATAGAGTAGTTACATGAAAGTAGACTCACTTATAAGCATCTATGTTATTAAAAAACAACCACCTCAAATAGTGCATGAACCTTATCAGATTTCACTCAAATGAGCTATCTAAAGATTGTTAACGCTTTAAAAAAATATATTCCATTAGATTCTTAAAGACAAATTCAATTTTTTTTTCATATAGATCAATTTATCTTCGGCCCAGATCATATTGATTTATAACTTTTCACAGAGAATAATACCATTTATTTGATGGGGTTTATATTTTTCAAAGTATGCACCACTAAGAGCATTGGCCCTATAGGACCCATATTCCTTATTTGTTTAATTTTATTAAGAGGGCTCCACTGAAGAGCTTCATTAAATGCTCTCTAAACATGACTAGATGTGAGATATGGGACATTGGCAAATGAGAATGACATTGTCAAAAGATAGATAAAACCATAGGGCCAATTTGTACGTTAGAGAAATTTATGACAAGATTTAAGCTTGTTTGGAATTTATGACATGTTTTTAGCTTTTGTCCTCTAAGCATTTCAAATGCCCAATTTGAAATAATAATAAAAGATTTCTTCTCACATGAAAATCTACTTTTAACCTTACAATTTCCTCACATTTCAGATAGTTTTTGTCTGAGAGAAATCCAAATGCTAGACGAGAGATGAGCGTTTGAAATTATGCTTTACCGGGGCAGCATTTGGAATTCTTTCAAACAAGAATTCTCAGAATTCTTATAACCAAGCACGCCCATAAGATCCTATCTTTTGAGAAAAGAAAAGGTCAATAATGCCTTTGTTAAGACAATAATAACCTTATTGCTCTTTAAAGTTCTAAAGAGGAGAGAGTTGAAAAGGGGCAAAAGGCCATAGCATGAAAATGCCTAAATTCACTCTTATAATTTTTTATTGTTTATCCAAGATGAAATGAAAATTAAGTGTAGGGAATTATCCACACTCGACCCCCTCCCCTCCATTCCTGCTTTTGGGTATGCATCATGGTTATGAACTTTTGACAAATTATCAGTGAAAACTAAAAATAAATCCAATAGTGTTTACAGTGATGTGTTAATTAAATTCTAGGATAGGTAAGAGAGAGAAAAATATATGGATTTCATGTTGAATATATGGATAAACCACGAGTTGACAGTGGTTTCTGTGAAAATTCTGATCTTTATCATTCTTAGAATGACTTCATTCACACATTTCATTTTCAATGGTATAGAAACTCAAAGTAATGTACTATTAGTAGACACCCAATAAAAACAAGAAATATTTAATGGGTAACTAGTATTTATTAGTTCTAGAATTAAATAAGAATTCAAGAATTGGTTAGATGGATTTATTGTCGCATAAATATTAGCAAACAAGCAAACATGATAAGTCGACCTTACAAAACTACTCCTAACCTTCATGGCCATATTATCATAATATGACTACAATTTCGTGGTAGATCATATAGCTGATATGATATTCTAACAATGTCAAGATATTATACAATAATGTCACAACAATATCTAAATAGATTTGAAGTAGCAGTGGGTAGTGCTTTGTTGTAGATTGTTTGTGCATAAAGATGTAAAATGGGCCGGGCTGGCACGGTTTGGGATGAGCGTCAACGGGGCTCAATATGATCAATGGCACGGAACGACTGGCACGGCCTAGAGACCTGGGCCATGCTGGACTGAGGGCACCAGGCCTGCGGTACAAGCCCCCCCATATAGTAACAGTAGGCACGGCACAACCTAACAGCTTTAGTTTACTAGTAGGCTTAGTGACCTGCTAGTTACTGAGCATCCCCATATAAGAGGATACTGTTTAAGAGAGGAAGGTTTTAGAGTCACTGCTCATCCGCCAAGCTTAATTTCTTTTAAAACCGTCATGGGCAAGGTTGAAACGACGGGGATTTTCCCAAGACTATCAATCGATGAGAAGATTTATATTCATAATCTGGGGTCCTAGTTGTAATTTTTGGTAACTAGAACTAAATGTCATTTTATTTTGAGGGCACGACCCTAGAACACTATCTTTTAAGATAGTGGTTGTCTTGGTTAATAATTAATATATTATTTGAAAACATTTTCATATAATCTCCTTTCTTTTTTCTTCTTTAATATGTTGGTGAAATCAGGAAACAAAAATATTCCTTGGGGTTCTTTGATAAAGTCACTCGTATGGTAAGAGGAGGTTCAATGTCACATCAGCAGTATGCGAACTAATCTCCTGGGCTTTAATTCAAGTAACCAGAGTTCCAATTATTTACAAATTACAAGAGACTTCAGCAAACATAGCTGGCTGAGTTGGACAATCATCTTGTCTAATAATAACCCAATTTCAAATACTCTGATTACTCCACGATCAGAGACTACAAATTATACGTTAGATGAAGAGGGACTAAGGTCACAAGCATTTTAATCAAGTTAATTTTGTCATTACTGTTATGAAAAATGTAACTATCACATGAGATATTTGAAACAACTTGCATGGTGTACATCCACATGGTTGCACGATTAAATTTGGGTTATCAATAGCAAGGATGAAACCTCATCCTCGACTTGAGTCATCTGAATTTGATGAAGAATCGAGTCAGATGCAATCGAGGCTCATAACGATCACCTCAGTTTAATAAGTTTGCATTCTTAACCATTTGATAACTTGATCTAATTTTAAAAAATAAATTATATTTTTAAGTACTAGGCCCGAGGTTTGGAGTTAGCAATTTTAATAGATGACTAGAATGTAATTTGAAATTCATATTTGACCTTTTACATTCTATGTTTGGACTAACAAATTTTTTTTTCTTTGAACATCCTTTTTATAGCATTTTTCTTGTATATATAAATTTATTAATTTGAATTGATTATCATGAATCTATTGTGCTTTGAGCTTTTCGTGAAGAGTAGGTTTCTCAGAAAGAAGAGCTTCCTGGATAGAGGCTAGCCATCTGAGTCATACATCTGTTGGCAATGGACTGGAGCTTCTGCTGAGTTGATTCTTTGCTACATTTAGCCGAAACTATTTTTGCTCTAGGTTTTTTAGGACTTGCTTTAGGGCCTTTATATATTTTTTGGGCAAGAATGATTTGTGGGTTTCCTTTATTGGTAGAGTTCCAACTAGATCTAACTATATTAAGGACGGATGGGGTGAAGCAGCCACTTGTTCTCAAACTTGAAAGGAGCATTTGAAGTAGAGATCGGCCAGCTATGGTCCAAGAGAATTGGACTGTGGTCTGAAGAGATCCTAGGAAGGTGATGGACAATGGGAAGGAACAGTCCAACTTGGCAGTAACATAGGAGATGCCTAGGCGATTGTTTGACTATGTAAATCTACTTCCATAGGCAACGTTGTCATGCAGTTAGTGCGGCCTTTTTTAGATTCCAAAAATAAATTTACAGAGCCTCCAATGTTTAATTTTTAGCCCTCATTCCCAAAACAAAAACGCAGAAACTTTTGTTGACTTCGATCGGATCAATAAGCTTACTAAATTTCTCCTGTAAAACACTTTCCAAAATCCTTCCTTCTAGGCTTGCCTCTATTCTTCCCACCTTGTTCTCCAGCCACTAGACAGCCTTCATTAGAGGCAGAACCATCCAACACCATACGGCCATCCCTTTCAAGCTCTATCAAAAGCTGGATATAAAATTTCAAAAAGGCTCCCTTTGCCTCAAGTTAGACATTTTCAAAGCGTTTGATAAACTTAATTGATCTTTCCTCTTTGAAACCTTTTAAGTTCTTCCAACTTTTCTGAAACCTAGATATCCCTCATCAAGTAATACATCTACACATCTAAGGGATTGATTTTGGTCAACTGTATCCTTCAAGTCTTATTTCTGCGGCCCAAGACAAGGAGACCCGTTATTGCCTTGTTCACAATCTGCAATCTATAGGCATAATCCAACCTCTCTCAAAGGTCCCCTCATCCCCTTGCCACCGGCTTTATGCAGATGACCTTTTTTTTTTTCGTACTAGTGGCCTCATTTAGCGCCTATGCTTTGCAAGAGCTTTTTGCCATGTACCAATCCTCTTTAGGCCAGCATTTCAACCCTCAAAAAACGCAGCTCTATATAGGCAAATGCAGTAGTAGGAGAAGGAGAAGGATCCGCTCCATCCTTGGTATTCAAGAATCCCCAGCTTCTCTAAGATACTTGGGTATCCTAATAGTCTTCGCCATTCCTAAAAAGAAACATTTTCTGCCTCATTTAGACTCAATCAATGCAAAGCTCTCTGCCTGGAAAACAAGTCCCTATCCCTTGCTGGTCACTTCATCCGTATCAAGCATGTGTTGTCCAGTATTCCCATACATACAGCAGCAGTCTTGCCAAATGCCAATGCCAGCCTCTATCTGTAAAGAGATTGAGAGACAGATGAAACACTTCTTGTGGTTGTTGGAAGACGAGGGTGGTGGTCCAAATGACCACCGCTCATGACTGTAATGGTTCTCTTCTCATCTCTTCATTGCCATTCACTGCCCATGCACGTTTTTCAGTTTCTCCTCTCTTAAATCTCCATGAATGAAACCTTGCAACGGTCCATAATGAATGGGAGACGTTGCAGTCGTCCATTGATGGACAGACGACTATAGAAGCCGGGAAACTCCCTCATCTTCAGTGATATACACATATACTCACTCAAAACCAGAGGCTTAGCATCACCATCGACTTGCTGGCATCAAGAGAAGGCTGAGGGAGTTGTAACACCCATTTTGGCATCCGTTCCGTCTCCAATAGCGATGGATTCAGGTATGCCCTAAAATTTTGGAGATCCATATGTTTAATCATACCATTGGTGTGCAATCTAATCCATTCAAAGGTCCTAGAATGGGCCATTTTAGCTAACAAATGGTATCAGAGCCAGGTTAATGTATTGAATGGATTAGAATTGCAGAAAAACAGAATCTCTATTTTTTCGTTTTCAGAACAGTATACGGAGCAGTGTAATAAAAAAAAAAAAGGATTGGCCGTCGCCTGAGATGACGGCCGTAACTGGTAGCAGCGGCACACAGCCGCTGCGCAGGCACTGCGCAGCGCTACAGAAAAAAAAAAAATTTTTCTGCGTCGCCGACCGGCGACGAGAATGGACCGGCAGGCCCTGCCGTTGCCATCGCCGGCCTCGGGCGGGACCCCTGCCGCCGTCCGCAGCCTTGCCGGCGTGTCTGGGGCCCACGGCTTGTAAGCGTCTCTGTGAAGGAGACGATGAACAGTGCGGGTCGTTCTTCGAGTCGATTTTCGGGTCTGCCGGGTCGCTTTGCGGGTCAGGCCGATGACCTGGAAGGTAACCCAATTAAATATGGGTTTGGGTTTTTAAGATGGGTCAACCCGCTGAACTGACCCGACCAGCTGTTCATGACCCGGACCTTATACGGGCCAGATATTGCAACCCGATTTGGATCCGACCCGATTTACAGGTCAGGCTTGCAGTTTCGGCTTACAGGTCAGACTTGACCCAACTGACCCGGTTCAACTGGAATTAAAGTAGATTGGGCCTCGGATTCGGGTTTTGACTAACCCGGGTCGACTGACCTGGCCCAAGCCAACATAACAGAATATATAAATGGCAGGTCAGGTCCGACCCGACCTGACCCGACCTGATCTGAACCTAGCAGACTTGGGCTTCCAGTTATTTCATAGGTTGGTTCCGACCCAGCCCAACCTGTCAAGCCCAACTGGACTGAACAGGTTATTTTATGACTTGGGTCTGACCCGACATACTGGCCTGGCCTAATTTGAGTAAAGTATTATTAATTTTTGATAATTGTATGTTTTGAATAATTGGGTCATTATAAAATTGATCCGTTCTGATCAGAACCGTCCATTTGATATATTTAAATGCTGTAATCATTCTGATGGGACTGGATCATTTAAATGTGATCAGATCAAGGCCAGATCAAGGAAAAATGAACGATCAAAATCTTATTTTGATTATTACGGACACATATGATATCGGATTTTCGATCCGTTTCTTTTGTTGTGTTCCTTATGATGAGATCTACCATATTAGTGAATTTAATTCTCGATCCAATGGTTCAATGATAATATCATAAGGTTTTATGCATGTTTAACTCATTTAAATTCACGTTTTCCGCTTATTGTTTACATGATTAATGTTGTTTGAGTTATAATTTGTTACATGCATGAATGTTTGATAAATAAATTAGTGTCATAGGTTTCAATTTGAAATTATGAGTTAACTAGGTAGTCACTAAAGTGGCCCAGTTACGATAAAACTCATATTTTACATATTGAATAAAAGATACCACATATGACACTTAAATTGCAATTTCACTTAAAGGATAGATAATCGACCCAAAGGAGTTTATCTTTCGATTATTTGAAGATTGGGATAAAACACATTAAAGATGTTTTGTGAATTCGTGTTGATCTATGCCCAAAGGTGGGATCTCACTTATTCACTTAATAAATTATGGTTTTATCAAAATTGAGAATAATAAAATTAACATGTTGCATTTGACCCAAAGGTTATTTGTAATGATGTCAAATTATTATTTTGTTGTAAGATTCCCTGTGAATTCAAAGCATTATAGAATTGTGAAAGTAATAGTTTATATCTTCTTTCTTTTACAGCTTCTTCCTCCAAATTATTGACTCTTCTCTCGTGCTTAGGAACCATTCCCTTATTAGATGGATCAAACTACCCCGAATGGTTAGACATGTTAGCATTGACCATAACTTTTCTCGACTTAGAAATGGCCTTAGATGAGCCCATGCCTCCTGCCCTCACCGAACAGAGTTCTGCACCTGAAAAGGCGAAACATGAACAGTGGCACAAATGTGACAAGAAATGCCAAAAGATCATAATGACTTCAGTTTCTAAGAGTATTAGGGGATCACTGGATCCAAGAAAACATGCCAAGGAACTCTTAGAACAGATCAAGTTACAATTTGAAGTGACTGACAAGGCATTAGGTGCCACATTAATGAATAAATTAACAAACATGCAGTACGATGGGACGAAGGGAGTTAGGGAACATATCCTACTCATGTCTAACCTTGCATCCAAGTTAAAGGATATAGACATGAGTATCTCAGACGGATATTTGATCTAATTTATTCTGGACTCCCTTCCCCCTGCATTTGGCCCGTTTAAGGTAACTTACAATCAGAGCTCTAGTCGGTGGACCATAACTGAACTGATCGCAAGATGTGATCAAGAAGAGAGGAGGCTTAAGGCTGAGGGGCAATTTCAAGTAAATTTAGTCTCCCAAGTTAAGGGCAGGAAAGGTTTTAGAAACCTCAAGAACAATGCCAACACGCCCAAGGTAGATCCGAAAGGTCAGAAACCGATGAAAAGAAAGGGGAAGAAAGGGTCTGAAAAATGTCACTTTTGTGGCAAGAAAGGACATTTCAAGAAGGACTGCCTCAAAAGGAAAAATTGGTTTGAGAAAAGAGGTAAGCAAAGAAATTTATCTCTTGTATGTGAAACCAATATTATTAATGTCCCATCTAATACATGGTGGGTAGACTCTGGTGCAACCGTTCACATTTCTGGTTGTATGCAGGGATTCCTTTCAACCCGGAGGCCAAGTGATGGGGAACGAACCATCATTATGGGGAACCGGAAGGAGTCAAGAGTCAAGGCAGTAGGCACATATAGGCTGATGCTAGATACCGGATTCGTTTTAGATCTGCCGAACACCTTCTATGTTCCGGAGATTTCCCGAAATTTGGTTTCTATTTCTCAATTGGATGTGAAAGGATATGTCTTTAATTTTGATAAAGGATCTTTGAAACTATTTTTCAATAATATAATGATCGGTAGTAGTTTATTGTGTGATGGTTTGTATAAGTTACAGTTTGATATTTTATATACACAATCACTGACAACACACCATGTTTCTTGTGGAATGAATGTTGGCATGAAAAGAGGACTGATAAAAGAGAACTCCTGCATGTTGTGGCATAAATGGTTTAGACACATCTCGAAAGAGAGGATGTTGAGATTAGTGAAGGATGGGTTATTGCCAACCCTTGATTTCACTAATTTCGGTGTCTGTGTTGACTGTATTAAAGGAAAACAAACACAAACAGTCAAGAAAACTGCCACACGAAGTTCTGAACTTCTGCAGTTAATCCATACGGATGTTTGTGGAAAGATAGATATACCTTGTTTTACAGGAGAACAATATTTCATCACATTTATAGATGATTACTCACGTTTTGGTTTTGTCTATCTTATTAAAGAAAAATCTGATGCTTTGATTATGTTCAAAATATTCAAGGCAGAAGTAGAAAAGCAATTAGATAGGAAGATCAAAATTGTGAGATCGGATCGTGGTGGTGAATATTATGGTAGGTACACTGAAGTGGGCCGTAACCCTGGTCCGTTTGCAAGATTCCTAGAATCCGAAGGTATTATTGCCCAATACACAATGCCTGGAACTCCTCAGCAGAATGGAATTGCTGAAAGAAGGAATAGATTTCTGTTAGATATGGTTAGGAGTATGGTTAGTAATACTTCGTTACCCGAGTCTATGTGGGGTGAAGCACTAAAGATGGCCATGTATATTTTAAACAGGGTTCCTAGTAAAGCAGTTCCCAAAACTCCTTTCGAGTTGTAGACTCGAAGGAAACCCAGCTTAAACCATTTTAGAGTTTGGGGATGTCCATCTGAAGTGCGAGTTTATAATCTACAAGAAAAGAAGTTAGACCCTAGAACTGTGAGCGAATATTTTATTGGTTATCCAGAGAGGTCTAAAGGGTATCGATTTTACTGTGCTAATCATTCAGTAAGAATAGTTGAGTCCCATAATGCTAAGTTTTTGAAGAATCATGACAACAGTGGGAGTAGCGAGGCTAGAAACATTATATATAAGGAGATTAGAGATGAGCCTCAATCCTCTACTCAAGATGGATTAATGATTCCACTCGATATAGGGGCATTCCCAGAATGATTTGTTGATCCAATTCCTATAGATACACAACCAACTCCTCCAATACAACCAAACATTCCTGAAGAAAATCCGGAAGTATTGAGAAGGTCAACTCGTATGAGAAGGCCTGCTGTTTCGGATGATTATGTTGTGTATCTAGAAGAATCGGATATTGGAATTAAAGAAGATCCAAAAACTTTTAATGAAGCTGTACACAATGACAATTCTGATAAATGGTTAGATGCTATGAAAGAAGAATTAGAATCCATGGCTGTAAATGACGTCTGGGATCTCGTTAAACTACCTGAAGGGTCCAAGACCGTCGGTTGTAAATGGGTCTTTAAGACCAAAAAGGACTCTAAAGGTAAAGTTGAACGATTTAAAGCCCGACTAGTGGCTAAGGGATTCACTCAAAGATAAGGTCTCGATTTTCACGAAACCTACTCTCCGGTATCTAAGAAAGACTCATTCAGAATTGTAATGGCTCTAGTAGCTCATTATGACTTAGAGCTATATCAGATGGATGTTAAAACAACGTTTTTGAATGGGAATCTTGATGAAGAAGTGTACATGGAACAACCTGAAAGGTTTGTTCAACAAGGTAATAATCGAAGGCTAGTCTGTAAGTTAAAGAAGTCAATATACGGGCTGAAACAAGCTTCCAGACAATGGTACTTAAAGTTTAATCATATTATTACATCTTTTGGTTTTACCGAAAATCCAGTTGACCATTGTATTTACCTTAAGATTAGTGGGAGCAAGTTTATCATTTTAGTCCTGTATGTCGATGACATTTTACTAGCCAGCAATGACCTTAGTATGATCCGAGAAACTAAGGTATACCTTGAGAATAATTTTGACATGAAAGATATGGGTGACGCAACTTTTGTAATAGGAATCGAGATATTCAAAGATCGATCTTGAGGATTACTCGGGTTGTGTCAAGACGCCTATGTGCAAAGTATTTTCAAACGTTTCCGAATGGAAAGGAGTAAATCTCAAAATGCCCCAATGTCTAAAGGAGATAGGTTTAGTAAAGATCAATGCCCCATGACTGACATAGAAAAGTTAGAAATGAATAAATACCCTTATGCGGCAGCAGTAGGAAGTCTAATGTACCTTCAGACATGCACGAGGCCAGATATTAGTTTTGCAGTTGGGATTTTAAGTCGATATCAAAGTAATCCAGGCATAACTCACTGGGTAGCTGTCAAGAAAGTGATGCGTTATCTCAACGGCACTAGAAGATACATGCTCACATATCAGAGATCCAATACGCTGGAGGTCATTGGATATTCAGATTCTGACTTTGCGGGTTGTCTCGATACTAGAAGGTCAACATCTGGTTACATCTTTTTGTTGGCTGGCGGGGCAGTGTCGTGGAGGAGTGCAAAGCAAATGCTAGTCACTCCATCCACATTTGATGCAGAGTATGTGGCGTGCTTTGAAGCCACGGGTCACGCATTATGGATGCGTAACTTCATCAAGGGACTTACAATTATGGGCAGTGTTTCTGAACCGCTAAAGATTTACTGCGATAACAATGCTGCTCGACTTTTTGCGCAGAATGACAAGTGTTCCAGTAAATCAAAGTTTTTGGAAGTAAAGTACCTTGTTTTGAAGGAAAAGGTGCGAGATCGTTTAGTGTCAATTGTTGGAGCTCTATCGAAGCTCATGGTTGCTGATCCATTGACAAAGGCATTGGCGCCAAATGAATTTAAAGACCATGTATTGAATATGGGATTGAAAGATATGCCTTGTAGGAATCAATGATGTATGATACTATTCATTGATCAATTAAAGAAATGATTTTGCAATTCTTACTTTGTTATATATTCACATGTGATAATTGTGCAATGAAGTAAGAATATAAAAGTGTTATAACATTATAGTTCCCATTAAAGTAGTCATATTAAAGTTAAGTTCTTGATTAGGAAAGGATACTGGTGTTGTGATTGTGGAAGGAAATATATCGTAATGATGTGTAACCGCCACAGTTCGCATTAGTAAACTAACCTAATTACAGATGAAAGATCTTAGCATTACAGTTGTCATCGATGATTGGTGTTTTTCAAATGATGCGCATCAGTTAGAGTCGTTTTCAAAATTCGTTTGCAAAATAAAGTATTTTCTATACACTATATATATACTAAGTGGATGTATAGTGGTCATATGGACCAAGTCGGAGATTGTTGGAAGACGAGGGTGGTGGTCCAAATGACCACCGCTCATGACTGTAATGGTTCTCTTCTCATCTCTTCATTGCCATTCACTGCCCATGCACGTTTTTCAGTTTCTCCTCTCTTAAATCTCCATGAATGAAACCTTGTAACGGTTCATAATGAATGGGAGACGTTGCAGTCGTCCATTGATGGACAGACGACTATAAAAGCCGGGAAACTCCCTCATCTTCAGTGATATACACATATACTCACTCAAAACCAGAGGCTTAGCATCACCATCGACTTGCTGGCATCAAGAGAAGGCTGAGGGAGTTGTAACACCCATTTTGGCATCCGTTCCGTTTCCAATAGCGATGGATTCAGGTATGCCCTAAAATTTTGAAGATCCATTTACATTTAATCATACCATTGGTGTGCAATCTAATCCGTTCAAAGGTCCCAGAATGGGCCATTTTAGCTAACAGTGGTCAGGTACTGACTCTTCCTCGAAGTACAGTTATGTCAATTGGGTAACTATTTGCCTACCAAAATGTGAAGCTGGGCTTAGTATTAGGAAAATCATTGACGCCAATGAAGCCAACTTGATTAAGATGGGCTGGCAAGCTTTCAATGCCAATTCTATATGGCCTCGCTGGTTCAAAGATTGGTTCTTCAAGAACAATTCCATTTGGAGTCATGCAAATCCTCTGTACGGATCTTCGCATTTGGAAGAAGATTCGCTTTCTCGCCGTTTACGTTCACTGTGGCACCAAGTTGGATCTTTAGAAATGGCCAGGAAATGGACATTTGGCACGATAGCTGCTGTGCTGTTAGGCCAATCTCTGCAAGATTTCCTCAAATCAATTTCCCTGTTGACCAGCGCCTATGATCCCTCCATCAAATTTGCTCTTGGGCCATCCCTTCCAGCTTGCCTCCATTGCAGTTCAGAGACTGCTCTCCCAAGCTACCTTAAATCTCATCCCAAGCCCAGCCAGTCGTGATGTTCTCTGTTGGGCGGCATCTCCCTCAAAGCAGCCTGGAACTTAATACGAACTCACGCTAATAGAGTAGAATCGGCAAATCTGATTTGGAACAACGTTTCCTTTCCCAATATCTCTTGATTCATATGGTGTTTAATGCTCCAAAAACTCCAACGCAGATTCTTTTGCAAAGTTTGGGGCTTTCTTTATCCTCAATGTGCAACATCTACTGCCTTTAATAAAAACTCTGTTCCCCCTCTCTTTTTTTCAATGCAATTAGCAAGGTCATTTCCTTTGGTTTCGGATCATTATAAGTTACGAGCATTCAGCCCATTTGACTTTCTTTGGAAAGTTAGAAATGCAGACATCTTCAAGCCCTGTCAGCAGTTTCATCATCCAGCGGCAGGATGCCCTTTTTTCTCTCCCTTTTTTTTTTGCTAGAGGACATCTATTTTGAAGTTCCTATAGAAAACTATGAATGCATGAGCAACTGTCATTAAAAAGATATGCATGAACAACTGAGCCCTTTCAATTTTTAACATTTTAGAAGGTATTGGATGTTATAAATAATTGGGATGAAATAAGTCATTTAGGCTAGCTTCACTGTTGTCAAAATATCAGGTCAATTATGGATGTATTGCAGGCTGTATCGCCTACATTGTCAATAATTCAATTAATAGCCAGTTAGGCCAAATTCCAGTAAGAAAGTGCCGTTTAATTATTCAAATTAATAAAGATCATATTGGAGGTTATGAGTACCTAGAACCATATTAGTTAGTCAGTTCCACCTTCCGTAAAAAACATTCCAACCTAATTGTACCTACTAGTGGCGCGATTGCCACCCATGTTTTCAACCATTGTCACCTGCACAAAGAAATTCAACCACTCTTAACAATCACAAATACAAATACATTCAACCAGTTTGACCTACCTGACAGAATCCAATTTTGGAGCATTCAACCGTTTCAAATTCAAAATAATTCAATGATTCAAACTTTCGTTACACACCATTGACCCATTCAAACCTGCATAACACATCCGTGAAACTTTGTCTCAAAAAAGGGAATAGAAACATAAATTCTTCCTTTCAAGCACTATTAGTAGAAGTAGTAGAAGCAGCAGAATTAAAATAATGCAGGTGTTTTATTTATTTATTTATTTTTTGATAACCTAGCTAAAGGGGCTGAGACTCAACTAAAGGAGCCTATACATACAAAAAGAAGTGGGAAGAAAGCTCAGTTGAATGAGAAAGGAGGCTTACACACAAAAAGAACTAGGAAGAAAGCTAACAAAAAGAAGCCCACATACAAGGGAAGAGGTGGCATACCCAAGTTTATGACCGTAGTAGGACATTGGGTTTGAATTTTGCTACCACTTAAAAGGGTATTATGACCTTAGTAGGACCCAGAGGCCTAAGCCCCATGAAGGAACTAATAAGTTTGGTTATTTCAATCGATGAGAACAATAAGCTTATCATTATTCCTTTGAATATAGAAATTAAAGATATTGTATTTAACTTTGGCTTCCTAAAACCTCCAAGCCTTGATGCGTACCTTGCGAAATTTTATCAATACAGGTGGGATACAGTTGGAGGGAATGTCATTACCATAGTTCAGGTTTCTTTAAAAATAAATTTCCTTGAGAAAGTTCTAATTCCTAGGGAAAAACAACCGTTGGATATGAGTGACTTTAAACCTATTAGCCTTTTCAATGTTGCCTATAAAATCATCTCAAAGCTCATTACCAATAGGCTAAAAGGCATTTTTTCTAATATTATTAGCCCCTCCCAAACTTCCTTTTTTTAAGAGAAGATTGATTACTGATAAATATATTATATACCACCTAGTGATTTATTCTTTTAGATCTAAGTAAAAACACAAATCTATGGACTTGATACAGCAAGGGAATATGACAAAACGGAGTGGGACTTTTTATTAGAAATTTTAGCAAATTTTAGCCACCTCCAGTTTCAGTGAAAATTTCATCTAACTTATTAACGAGTACCTCTTTATTCTTGACCTATTCCATCTTTGCTAAAAGTGTCCCCCTTGGGTAATTTTTTTCACTTCCAAATGACTAAGACAAAGAGACCTCCGCTTCCCTTACCATCTTCATTCTGGGGTTGAAGTCTTGTCTTGCACGCTTACAATGTTATAGTGAAGACATGGCTATCATTAAAGGTTTACAGTGGCCAAAGGAGCCATAAGTACATCACACCTCTTATTTGTTGACGATAACTTCAATTTTTGGAATGCTAGCATGGAAGATGCCAACTTTATTAAGGAATGTATTGGAAGACCATTGCTATATTTCATGGCCACTTATTAATTTCCACAAATATGCCATTTATTTTAGTAAAAGGACTTGACATAAGAGATGTAAATGTATATCAGCGATCCTTCATATGAAGGTTATGGACAAGAAAGAAAAGTATCTTGCTAACTTCTTATCCATTAAAAAAATTAGGCGAATGAGTTTTGAATCTCTACTATTAAGATTAAAAGTAGAATACTAGGCCATATTTCCTCACAGATTGTGAGGATGAAGACGTTACATCCTTCATTTCATGGGATGACAAATTGGGTGATGGTGGTTATGAAGAATATATCTGTGATGATGATTGCGATCATGTTAGGTTTATGTTTTGTATTTCAGTTTCGCCGGATTGGTTCATTGGTCTAGCCAATGATGAATGAGGCATAGATATTTTGGTCATTATATTGGGGTTTTCTGAGGGGCTAAGAAAGCAGATATTATATATACATGTAATCTGTAACCCTAGATTTTGTGTAAGCGAGCTAAGAGCTCTCTTTCCTTTGGTGATCATCCACATATGACCATGTAAGAGTGAGAGAGGTGAGAGTTTTCTTCCCCTTGGTATTTGGAGTTTTACCCACCATGTTTGGCAAGGGCTGTGAGAGTAAGATTAAGACCTATGAAGAGTGAGTAGGTTAGGTGTTAGAAGAGCAAGAGTCCTTCTAATGAATTGGCTAATTTCTTCATAGTGAAATCGAATGGATGCTCATAGCCTGCGAAGGTTGCTTTTATGGTGAACCACGTAAAATTTTTATACCATAGTTTCATGTTTATCTTCTTCTCCATACGTGTGGTGCATGTTGATGTGTTTGCCTTAGATCTGATCCAACAAGTGACAACAATTTGTATTAGAGCTTTTGCATGTGCACAACAATTGATATCAATGCTTTTGCATGTGTTCATTTCAGTCTGTGTCAAAGAGAATAATTCTTTTTTTGTCTTTTACATGTGATGGCATTGGAAGATAAAGATAAAAGAGGAGCAGTTTCAGTTTTGCAAGTTCCTCTAGAGGAGCCTAGTTTGGTTGCTTGCATAAACGAATGCAGAGAGAAATTTGAGGATGGGCCACAGGTGAGACGTGATGGGGTTGATCGATCCCCCTATAGCTAGGATACCAAAAAACCAATTCCAGCCATGCCCAATTTTGATATTTTCATTGGAGGAGGAAGGGGCGGGCCGATGTGTAACCATTTTACCTCCTCTAACGGTGTCAATTTTTCATTTGACAATGGTTGTATTTACACACCATTTGCACAGTACCTCATTTACATTTCTTGTTAGTATTTTTGTATTGGCAAATTCATGGGTTGGACAAAACTTAAGTCCAGTAGTATTGTATTTTACATATTTTTTAGTATAGACAATGGTTTGAGTCATCGGATGCACTAAAGTAAAGAAATAGAAGAAAAAGTGACAAATTGAAGTGGTTTTCTACGGAAAACATGGATTAAAAAGGTCATATCCCACAAACTGAGTGTCGGATATGGACATGCAAGCTACCGTTGGAAAGCTCGTTTCGATAAGATTCCGTAGAGCCTAAGATCACCTCAATCGGAGCTGAAACGAGAAAGTTATGGCCTTCGGAAGTTTGCAGGAAAATGTTAAAAATTTCACCCGAGCAGAACCTTAATTCGACTGATTGGACAATTTATCCGACTGATCTGGCAAGTGCAGAAAGTGTGCCGACTTGCTATTTTTCAGCCCAAATTGAAAGGAAATTTTCTTATTTTATGCCAACTCCTTTCCTGATTGAATTATACTTATGAGGCACGAATTAGAGGTTATAAAAAGGCGTTTTCTCTTAACCCTAAGACAGAGATCTCATTATTCTAAATGAAGAATATATTTTAGAGATCATCTCTTCTAGAGTTTTTTGGAAAGTTGAAGGGTTGAAGTTCTACTCTAGAGATCCTTTCTTCTACTTCTCTGAGTGTAGAAGATTGCTATGGGGAGTCAAGTGCTACATCTAGAATGCGTCTAGGTGATTGGATCTGTCACAGAAAACGGCAGGGGGTCGTTGCAGCAGGGAGCCGTGCAAGGGAATCACAAGGTCTTTAGGTTGAGGAGCAACTGGATAAGGGTTGTGAGTATTCTCTTGTAACTGTAGTATGATTTATAGTGCTTGATTCTTGGCCGTGGTTTTTTCCCAGGTTAGGTTTTCACATAAAATTTGTGTTTTCTTGAGGTGCGTGCTTGTGGTTTGTTTTTTTTTTTTTCGCTGCGTGGTTAATTGTTAGCACAGATATTATTAAGATTGGCACTAATCTATTCTAGAAGATCTCTCCCCCAAAAACCTTCACTTCTTATTGATTGAACCATTACCAACATGAAATATTTACTTATGTAAATAATTTCAAACAAATGAACCCTTAAAACTGGATGAATTATTCATATGGATTGATCGCCTGGAAATGATCTCTGAATTTCAAGTCATGCTTGATTGTCAATAACTCGTTGCATATGTCCAAAATTAACCATCTGGCACTTGCGCAACCTTATCAACCAATCTGATTAAGTACAAACAACTTAACATGTAATCAGCTCCCCATCAGAAAATCTCAAAGCTACACGGCTTTAACTATTTAACACCAATTAATATGCTGGTACGAGAGAGTAATCTACAGCCCTTATCAAATGTCATAAAGCTGATGTACCATGTCTTGGTTGGCTCTGGCAGCAAACGTGGGAAGTGGAGTACCGGTGAGAAGAAGGAGAAGAAACCAAAGCAAAAGTCACCAACACTAGCATCTTCCCATCAGAAATAAACCTCAGCTAGCGCAGTGGCTAAAGCACCACAATTTCAACATATATGCATGTAAGAAAGGGCAATCTTAAAAAAAAAAAAAAAAAGAAGAAACACTCTTCTTTCCTGAAATTCAAAATCAAGAAGACCCATACAAAGATCAAATCAAATCCCATAATTTACGGTTTACTTAGTGCATGTTTGGCAAGTCTAAAATTTAGGCTCTTATTGTCTAAATGTCTAAAATTTATAGAGTTGGAAAAATAGAGGCGTTTGGCATGCGTTTTTAGCTCTATTTAATTTAGACAATAAGAGGTAAAAGCTCTATTTTGGAGAGGAGGCCATGTGATGCATTTCCAAATTAGAGGGAAAAAAAAAGAGGCGCCCAGCTACAGTAACTTGATGGATCACGCCCAGTACGGTTTTTTCGATTTTTCTCGAAATCCGAGCCCTAAATCTACATCCAAACCGTTGAAAATGTTCACATGATCAATTACGGCCACCCATCCAAATTTCAGCCGTTAATTCATCCTGAATCTCGAGATATGTGCAAAAAAGCGTGAGCCATTGGATACTAGTTTTTGAATTCTGTGGGGCCCAAACACAAGATCCAAACCATTGGAAATGTTGAGAAGACTAAAAACGGCTGTAGGGTTAATTTTCAAGGATTGATTCCTTGTGGATCTCAAGATATTTGTGAAAAACTTTCAACCATTGAATTTAATATGCTGAATTTGTAACTAGTCCACAGGCAGCCCCTTTTTTAATTTTTTATTATTATTTCTGGGACAGTAAATAACAATCCAAACTATTGAAAATGTGTAGAAGGTCAATGACCATTATGAGACCAAATTTCAGCCATTGGATCATCACCAAACTTGAGATATTTATGAAAAACCGTGAATTATTAAATATTTTTTTAAAAAAATTGGGGGCCTCAAACACAAAATCCAAACCGTTAAATCTCTTTGGGAGGCCAAATGTGGTTATGAAGTAAAATTTCAAGGCTTAATACCTATTAGATCTCAATATATTTGTGAAAAACTTTCAACTATTGATTTAAAATGGTCTATTTAAAATAGATGCTTTTATTGCCAAACACATATTTTAAATCTAGCATCTTTTTTTATAGCTCTTTTTTTAATAGCTCTATTTTAGATGGTATATAAAAATAAAACTAGACCTACCAAACAAGCCCTTATTTAGTACGATTCTCTCTCTCTTCTCTCTCTCTCTCATCTGAATCAGGCCGAACTAGTCCATCATTGGCTTACCTCAGATGTCAAGGTGGAGGTGGATTGACAATACTAGAGGGAGGATGACCGGGACGCCCCCCATAACCCTGAATCAATAAAAGATGCGAGTAATCACCTATAAAGGTGCGACTTCCTTTGTCACTGGCAAGATGCTGATAATCATTTTTGACAACCTCTACCATGACTTGATTGGCTCTTGCGCTACACATGGGGAGAGTCGTCCTAGCAATAAGCAAACGTGGTAAGTGGAGTACCGGCGAGAAGAACGAGAAGAAAGAAAGCAAAAGTCACTAACAATAGCATCTTCCCATCAGAAATAAACCTCAGCTCGAGCAGTGGCGAAAGCACCACAATTTCAACATATATGCATGTAAGAGAGGGCAATCTTAAAAAAAGGAAAACACTCTTCTTTTCTGAAAATTAAAATCAAGATGCCCACACAAAGATCAGATCAAATCAAATCAAATCCCATAATTTACGGTTTATTTATTTAGTACCATTCTCTCTTTCTCTCTCTCATCATCTAAATAAGGTCGAACTAGTCCATCATTGTCTTTCCTCAGTTGTCTTGGTGAAGGTGGTTTGTGAGGGAGGATGTCGCGGACGTCGTGGAAACGTAGGTGGTTTGAAAGAGGGAGGATGACCCTGACGCCCTCCATAATCCTGAGTCAATAAAAGATGCAAGTAATCACCTATAAAGGTGCCACTTCCTTTGTCACTGGCAAGATGCTGATAATCATTATTGACACCCTCTGCCATGGCTTGATTGGCTCGTACGCTACACATGGGGAGAGTCGTCCCGGCAACAAGCAGAAGAAAAGATAGCAATAACAAATGACGCCCATCCATTTTTTTTTTTTTTTTGAACTTATTTATGGCCTTATTGTTCTTAAGGCAACTGGAGGGATCACTCCAAACTCCGATGGACTTTTATAAGCTTTTAATGACCCATTGTTTCTGTAAGGTTCATTAATTTGAACGATTTGATTTAGCTTGTAGTCCAAATGAAAATGAATTGAAGGTTCTTGTTCGCTTCGAGGAAAATCCTCCCATTCAAGAGGTTCTGATCAAAGTCAAATCGGGGGTCATTTCATAACTACTTTATTGACTTTTCAACTCAAGTGGCAGACATCTTTTACTTTGTCTGGCTTCCCAACTTGACTAGCATCGTTACATGTTGACAATTTTTCACTTGGGCGACTTTTGGCTCGGTTACAAAATAAAATAAACGAGAGACTCAAGGAAAAGTCAGGACTCATTGATTTAAGCCTTCCCGGTGTCGTATCATGTTTCCCAACCCACTTACCCCCATTAGTGCCTCAACTCTTTTGCTGAAGAAGGGGTTCTAATGAGCCAGCCCATCTCTTTTTGGGCCGGGGTTGGCAAGTAGTTAGGCCCATTTAGTATTTGAGCTGAGCTTGGATTAAGTGATACATACCCAAAAGATCAAACCAGCCCGGTTTGACTAATAATCATCTATAATTAATTTATTTTATTTTCTGACCAAATTGATTAAAGGGGTAGACTAGCGCCTGTCTTTTATGGCTCATTTTGGGCTTTGCACGGGCCACCGCGTATGTTTCTCAAATTCTAAAGTTGGGCCTGACCTAGATGTCGCTATGTAGAACCTATGTTGACCATTCAATTGAATTAAAAATGAGAATGAGACTCTAATTAATAATTTATGATGAAGTTCATTATTTATGTAAAATGGGCCTTACATTTTTCCACTCTTGATGACCCACCCAGCTTCTTTCCTTCAAAAAAAAAATATATATATATATGCATATATATATATATTTTCAGGAGGGGAGGACCACTCCAAACTCCGATGGCCTTTAGAAACTATTAATGGCCCAGCGTTTCTCTAATATTCATTTGAATGAGTTGATTTAGCTTCCAGGTCCTCAAGTAAACGACCTACCCCGCACCCAAAAAAGGGTGACTTTTATGGATTGATCACTCTAAAACTTGGATTCCATAAGATGGTGACAAAAGTTCCTATAATGTCGGCAAAGTTGCTTTACTTAGGTAAAAATAAACTTTGACAGATTTTTTCCAAATCTAATGATATCGTAAGTCACAATATTAAAGTGATTTCCTTTAGACAGTTTTTGTTTAAAAATACTGATACATCTCATGATATCATTTGATCATCTCACAATATTGTGGCTTTTTATACAAAGTTAGGGAAGAAATTTGTAGATTTCTAGCTCTTACTAAATGATTCAAAACTAAAGCATATAGTGAAAAGAGAAATATAGTCTTTCCATCTTTTTATAGTTTTTGTATTTTCAAAATATTGATAGAGTGGAAGATAACGTTGGATTATCCCATGAGATCGTGCATTTTCTTCAGAATTTTGGGAAGAAAATAAAAAAAAATTTCTAGCTCTTACAATGATTGCCAAATATGTGTTTCTCTTTCTCAAATCTCAATATATGGTGACAGGAAAATAATGAATTTTCCCTAATGATTATCATGCAAAAACACATGCTACTGTGACTCACAATATCATGAGATTTGGATGAAATCGTTTGGGAAAAAAAATACTAGAGTCAAGGGTGCTACTGATTTTTTTGGAACTTTCGTCCTTTTCTCATGAAACCCAAGTTAAAGAGGGATTAATCAGTAGATATCCCATGAAAACAAAATTATAGCTCCTGTTCCTTGGTGGAAATTTCCCTCATAAGGTCCAAGTCCTAAGCCCTTTTTGGGCTTCATAGTCAAGCTCTTCAAATGTGGAGTCTTCGACTTTTCAAAACTATAATAGTAGAACAAGCACGATGACACCTACGAAGCACCGGCACTACATACATGTGATGGTCCTCATTCTATCCAACTACTTGACATTTTTTTTAATAAATAATCATATAAAAGTATGTGTGGTTTAGTATTTGGGTCGGTGCCTTTAAGTTTTATTATTCGAAATTTCTCAATAGACTTGACTATCTATCTACATCATAGTCAATTGATGGATCATTTTATTTTTCTTTATTTGTTTCATATTCAAATTAGTCGGGCAGAGTCAAAGAAGTTCTTTCAATGTCCTTTGTTACAACTTACAAAGAGAAGCCTCTTTTTGTTAGCACATACCAAAGATGTTTTTCTTGTTTTCAGATATGTTTCTTAATGGATCCACTCCTATCCCATTGCAAAAAATTTCCACAAGCTTCCTGACATTTGGCTAAAATTCTCAATACTTAGATGATAAGTCATTAAAAATGCATCATTTCATGTATATTCTAGGGGATTTTAAGGACTTATTCATTAAAAATCTCTTTATTTAATTAGAATTCATGCTTTTATGGTTTTAATTTTTCATACAAAATTCTCTGAAAATTATAGTTTTTTTTTTCATAAATTCATAAAACTTTCCAATTTTGGAATTTTATTTTTAGAATGTTATCAAATTATTAATTCTTGCAAAAAATGACAATGGTTTTTTCTTTATCATCATTAGTTAAATAAAGACAAATATGATTAATGGTGTAAATTTACAGTGTCATTTTATTTGAATTGGGCTTGCATTAGTGCATTAATGATTTTTAGTCAAAATTATTATTTTAATGAAAAGCCATTTTTTTGTGTGTAGGAAATTGATGGAATGGATTCACATTGAAGGTTTGAAGACAATTAATTATTTTAGAAGAAATCCAGGGAAAAGAACAAGAAGAAATCTAAGCATTATGGGACCCTGCATATACATGTGTACTCACATGTGCATTGGCATGTTTGAGGGGGTCCACTCTTGTGGCACACTTTAATTTTAAATTATCTTCAAAATAATTTAATGATATTTCAAGGAGATCACATAGTGCTAGGAAAAGGAAGAACTTGGAAAAATCTGTGATCTCTCATTATCTCTAAAAATCTAAGTTGAAAAGTAGAGCAATTTAATAAAGGAAGGAGGCATAGAAGAGAAGAAAGAATGAGGAAACAATTCATACATGGGCATGAATTCCAGCCCATGCATGAAGTCCTAGCCAGCTAGTTATGTGTAATTCACATCAGCTATTACCAATCTTCCTTTGCAAAAGTACAGCTGGGATCCGAGTATTATTAAAATGGTTTTAAAGACAATTCACATATGGGTGTGAATTTTAGCACAATGAAGACCAGCACATGCCAACTGGCCTTATGCATTCCACGGCCATGGTGATCAAGTGGGGTCCATTCCATCACAACTCAAGCCAAGTGAAGACAATCCTGATGCACACCATGAAGACTAGAATTTATCAAGAGTGGGGCCCAAGACACGGGCATTTACATGGAGACTATAACTAGTAAGTGTGAAAGAAATTTAAATGAGAATCGCAAGCTATTCCTATCTTTTTGGCAACTTCAAGGTAAAGAAAGAAAAGACTTACCCAAGTAAGGTTTGTGCAAACTAAGGAGGACCAGAACAAGAAAGTAAAAGAGCATCAAATCTGTATAACCCATACGACATGTACCACGCCACCATTCATAACCCCCTGTACCCATTCTCTCTCTCACGTCTAACACCATAATCCCCCTCTCTCTCTCTCTCCTCCACCCCAGATTAGTTAGGCCAGCCTTTTTAGGTCTTATTCACTCCATCCATTCCACCATCTTCCTCACCTTTGGTGCTTGACTTGAAAAGAATAACAGTTGAAGAGCTAGGCAAGAAAACTCTATTTTCTTAAAATTCATGATCTTTGGATAGGAATGATGTAATTGTTTCAATTTAATAAATCTAAATTTATTACTTATTTGGATTCAATTTCTCATTGTTAAACGAAGTTAGTGATATAATGGTTCTCACCATAGAGTCAACATCGTATGTTTATGCGTAGTTACAATCCATATTCACTACACTAAAAATGGAGTTTAGGAACGGACTATGGGCTCGGTTTTGGGTTGTTCTTTAATTGAAACGGGTTTGATCCATTCTGAACGAGGCCCACTTAAAAAGAAAAAGGGATTTACTCTTCCCTATCGTCATTTGCTATCCGTTCTCACTGCTCTTGCTCTTCTACACTCTTGCTCTTCTTCTACGCTCTTCTTCTGTTCTCGCTGCTCTTGCTAGATCTCGTCGAGGCCGATCGACAAGGTAATCTTCCACCCCCTCGTCCTCCTCAGCATCGTCGACAACTACAATCGCGTCGCCAGGGACACTCGCAAGCGCGTAATTGGTGTTCTTCCCACAGATCTGTTCGCAAAAGGCAAAGGGTAGATCCGTTCCCATTGTTCTTCGCCTTCTCTCAAGATTTTTCGATTTCAGAAGCTTTTCAAACGAGGGTTTATCTTAGAGATTTTCACCATCTGAACAAGGTGATCGGGTTTGATTCTAGGGTTTTCATTTTTTGGATAATGATGATGATGATCTTGTTGATTTGTTCTTTTTTTTATTGTTTGGTTTTTTTATTTCGATTTGGTGTAGAACAAGTTGCAGAGTCTCTCTCCAACATTCAAATCTTCTTGAGACTCTCTCTCCAGGAAGCATGTCAAGGTCGTCGTTCACCAGATCTAGGTCTGTTTCTAGGGTTTTTGTTTGATTGTGTTCTTAGATGTCTGATGTTTCAAGTTCCTGTGATATGTTTAAGTTATGGTTTTGAAGTAAAAATGGAAAGTTAGGTTTTGGATTTTGTTATGTTTTTTTTTGAATCATGATCTCTCTCTCTCTCTCTCTCTCTCTCTCTCTCTCTCTCTCTCTCTCTCTCTCATGTTTTGTGTGATTGAAATGAATTTCTAGAACGATTGTTGATGGTTTGTAATTTGTGGAATGGCCATTCAAAGAAAATCATGGAATATGGTTTTGGAGGATTGTGATTTGTAATATGACTTTTCTCCTTCAACCACTCTTAGCATGCAACACCATCAAACAGAAAAATGGATAAGAATTGGGGACTGGTGATGAATGACGCACAGAAGCTGTTTAATCAATGGCCTGCCAATTGGGTCCGATAGGCTAGGATTGAAAATTGGAGGCAAGTTGTTTGATGAAATGACTGGTAGGTGTTGTAGAGTGTGGTTTATAGGCCAGGTCCTCAAACCTGCTCTGGTATGAGAAATGGGGCAGCTAAAAAGGGTCAATGCGATCAAAGTACATGGCAGGGCTCAACATGGGGATTCGCTCAACATCGAAGGAGGGAGGAAGAAGAAGGCTCCTCAGGCTAATTCCTAAGACTACTACTTTCAAACATTAGTTTATAAACAATTCTTTTAGAGCAAAACCCTAGGGAAATCATCAAAAGGGGAAATGAACTTAGAAAATTATATGTGCATAAAAAGTACTAAATAACTAAGTAGCTTTTGTGAATGTTTTTGTGTCCTATCATCATTGATATTGTCTAAGAACACCTGAAACACTTTTAATAGTTCTGAACCATTATGTTAGGGCCAATCATGTATGTACAGAGCTTGAAATCTGTAATAGAACAACACCTTACCTTTCTACCATGAGAATTTTTTTGGAAAGAAAAATGAACAGTCAACGGTGCTTTTGCTGATTTTTCTTATTTTAATTTTAATTGTTTTTTGACATTCCTCCGGTTGTGTGGTGTTAATATCTCAAAAATACACAATTGTTGAGTTATAGCCCACTGCTGTAAGGAGTAAAAGGCCAAATGGTTTATAGTTCAGATAATTAATGACTCGAGGAGAGAGTGACGTGTCTAACAATTCCCTCATCATGATTCTACTTTTCACAACATGATATTCTACTTGTTGCCAATGTCGATAATAATCCAAATCTCGCCAGCTCTGTCAACAACATAAATCTATGTCAAGGTGGTTCATGCAAAAAGTCCAAAAAGATTATTGTTCCTGTCTAGAAGAACTAGTGTGCTTGAGTCACCTCCCATCGGCAGTGCACACCAATAAATTTGCTTAATCCCAATTCCCAAGCTTACAAATGCACACCAGCTGGTGCCCTGGGTTGCTATCTATTACCTTTAATAATTTCTCAAAGTTCAAAACTAATTGAAAACTCCTGTATTTTTGAAATTCGAGCACAGTGTTTTGCAGTTTCAGATTATAAAATGAATATGTATCATTAAGTCTATGAATGCCAATCATTTCTCTTTTTATGAGTAGATGCTGCTTCTATTTTCATAGGTTACTGGAGAGCCCTTAATTCAGTAGAAAGATGACAATGCTGTTGTTCTTAAGTCAAGGCTAGAAGCTTTTCACAAGCACACTGAACCTGTATGTTTCTTCTGACACATTCAAAACATATATCATACAAGTGGCAGGTATGGCCACTCAAGACTAGAGGAGAAAATGGTAAGTATTGGCTTGTGTTGAATAGTTTAGGAGGAAGAAGACTATCTGTGTGTATTGAGTATTGACAGGCTTTTGTGCCATTAGAAACTGAAATATCTATGTGATTTTATCTGTATCTTTTTCTGTTCTCTTTTAAAATTATGTGATGATATTGTAGTTGTGGGAAGGAAAAAGAAGTTGGAGAAGGATAGACTTAGGAAAATTAATGAAGAGAGAATTGAAACGGTGGAAACATCAGAAGATGTACCTGAAAGGGTTGAGATGCCAATTATAGTCAAAGCTGATGTGCAGGGAACTATTCAAGCAATGACGGATGCTCTGAAGAGTCTAAACAGTCGTCAGGTATGAAATCATCACAGAAATCTATCACTGATCTTAGTTAATTGTGATTCAGTCAACCAATCAATTTTTAGAGTTGAATGTTAATGTAATCACATGTGCATTTGATATATCACTGGAGGGTGCTGTTACACTAAAACCAGCAATTGCCGCAACATCAAGTAAATTTTTAAACAGATTGACATGCATCAGGTGTGTTGATCATTCAAGCACTGGGGGTTACTTTTATGTGGAGGCTTATTCCATATGCTATATTGTGGTTTATTTGGAAAGAGAGAAATAATGAGGTTTTTAAAGGGACTTTTACGGTTGTAGAAGAGATTGCTTACATGGTCTTGTTGAGGATAGCAAAGTGGGGGTTTTTCACAATTGGGAGGCATGTTTGTATAGTTCGTCCTTTAAGGTTGCTACACACTAGAGTGATTTCATCGTCTCCTTCAATAGGAAACTTTTTGAAGTTTAATGTTGATTGGGAGGCAAGGAGCAAACCAGGGCCTTCGGGAATAAGAGGGTTGCTTCATAATAGTGGCAGTGATGTGTTGGTTTTGTTAGCTAAGGTGTTGGTTATATGCAATCTAATGGGGCAGAGGTCATTGTCATTGTAAAGGTGTTGTACATTTATGTCTCCTCTTATCGAGACCAAGTTGATTGTGGGGAGTAATTCTAAGAATGCCATTTCTTGGGTGTCTTCATTTGCTTTGCCTTCTTGGAGATTCTAATTTCTTCTTAATGAGATCAAGGTTTTGTCATCTTTGATTTCTTTGGAATACAAGCATATTCATCACAAGGCAAATGTTTTTGCAGATTCCTTGGCAAAGTGAGGGGTGCATAAATCTTCTCTGGTTATTGCTTTCACTATGTAACTTCTTGTTGTTGTTGTTTTGTGTTTTTGTTTTTTGTTTTTTGTTTTTTTTTTTGGATTTCTTTTGTCTTTTCCTTGCTTGGTATAAGGCTTTTTTACCTCTGTATTTGATATTTGATTGGTTCTTTTTAATGAAAAAAATGCTGAAAAGAATGTCTAACCTGTTACAGTTGTATGTGATATCCAGGTGGACAGAGGCGTTCCTCTTAGTGAAGCTTTATTGATGCATGATAAATGGCTGGAGGACAAGGGAATCAAGCATACAAACTTTGCTGTGGTGACGTGGTCCAATTGGGATTGTCATGTGATGTTAGAATCGGAGTGCAGATTCAAGAGGATAAGGAAGCCTCCTTACTGGAATAGGTAATAAGCAAGTACTTTGTTGTGTTCTCAAGCTGATTGGACAAGATTCTTTTGGTTTCTAATTCTATCCTGGCTTAGGCTATGCTTGGCAGGAATGCTTAATATATTTGCTGCAAGGTTCTGCCTTGTGTTAAATGTTGCACCAGTAAAAACTTTCTCACTACAGAAACCCTTCTCTTGACAATGGTCTTTCATTTGCAGTGGTTTCAAATCCCATAGTTTCTTTGCCACTTAAATTGTTTATATGTTGTTTAACTTCCTTTTGGTAGTGGACATGTAAAATTCTATCATAAATAAGGGAAGCAACTGTGGATGGTTCTAGACTTACCGTAGACAGTCATCCTTGAGATGTTTCTCTTACAAGAATCTGTCTTTTTTCAAATCCTCATCATTGCAGTAAGGCTAATATATAGAAATATTGGAATTGTACACCTATCCTGGCACAGTAAATAGTTACATTGAACTTTAACTGCTATGGTTTTCTTGCTACTTATGTGAAGGAATGGAATTACTCCATTTGTATTTTACTTTTATTGGGTTTCTAATATCTGCCTCAACATCATGCACCTTACTTTTGGGAGGAAATATCCAATGCTCAACCGAGCATTTGCTTAGCTCAGTGAGTTGTTCAGTCTTCATCTTGAGACACCTTTTGGTGATCAAAGTCAATCATGTTGGGCCACCAAACATTCATTTTCTGCCATCAGATGATCCCAACCAGATAATTTGTAGCTATTGGACGTAATTTTCCATGCCTCGGTTGGTTAGTATAATCCAACTGGGAAAAAATTGTGACATCAGGTATAGTTATTCCCTGATAGCCCCATGTCTACCATATGCTGGGTTGAACAAAGGCTATTTTTCCTATTGAGCATCATATATTACCTCTAATATTTTTACAGCATCTAATGGGCTTTATATCTACAGAATAAGGTGCATTAACCATTACAAGCTTCTCAGTTCAAGTGAGAAAAAAAGAAGCATTTTTTGATGTGCTGTTCTTTGAGATAACCATTGAAGGGATACATCAGAATGGTCAAAGATGTATTCAATGTCAAAATGATCATATCTACCTGTTTGCATGGGAGTCTCCCATTTATCCCTATAAAATGCTTACCTTGGGGTTCACTTCATGGTAGACTGTTGAGTTTGATGTAACTGGCCCAAACATCACACGGTTGGTGTGATTTCCTATTGGAGTGAGGTGATTTTCAATGCCCCAATGTTGAATTTGACTGTTCAAGCCAGGTTTTTAGAAATACATGGGTGTCTTCCATGTAACCGCGGTACAAATGATCATTTTCCAAGTATGTACTTTTCATTTCACTCATCAGGGATTTTTGGATGATTGAATAATATCTAAAAGGTTTTGCAGTGATTTTTATGTTCATTTTCTACCATGGCCAGGTGGATCAATCTAAAGGTTCCATTTCAGGATGTGTTCGGTGGTGTACATTGCAACCTGAAGGATGCAGTTCAATTGGCTGGTCTGGCCTGGGAGGGTTGTGCGCACTGCGGTCTGGACGATGCCCGAAACACAGCCTGCCTCCTTGCCCACTTGATGCATCGGGGCTTTCGGTTTTCCATCACTAATTCGCTCATGTGGCAACCACTTGATTGCCCCATGACATGGCAGCAGTCCCCAGAGCGCCCGATTGGCCCTATCCCCCACCATCACATCCCAAAACATCCTGTACCACCTGCCATCCAGTTTCATCCCCACACAGAGCCAACCGGCAAGGACTGGCAAGGCACTGACTGCCATTGTGGGATCAAGAGCTGCAGGTGCATGGTGAGGAAGCCCGAACCAAAGCATGGTAGCTTCTTCTTTGGGTGTGGGAACTGGACAGCCACTAGAGGCGCTTGCTGCCCGTTCTTTGAATGGGCTTCTTCTCCTTGACTGGAGTAGTACTCTACTGGTTGAGGGCATTCGGCTGTCTGTAAAAAAAACTCTCAGAGCCTTCTTCATGTATAAAATGGAACCAGGGTGGCTTTATGTATGGGAAAAGCAATGAGAATTAAGAAGCTGTAGCTGCTGCTTGTGGGGTGCTTTTACTTCTACAGTTTTACATCTTCCACTACATATGTTAGTCTGCCTGTTTGTCTCTCTGTGTCGCTGCCCTTGTTCCCAATGGGAGTGTGTTTAGGGAGCTCTAACCTGCAAAACACTCGACCTGTTGAACTTAAGCAAACTGGGAATTAGATGCTCTAGTTAGGAGGATCTTTACATGCTTAAGGTCCAAGACATGCTCAATTATCATCTTCAAATAATCTGCAAGATATCTATATGAGGAGTGCTTGATGAAAACTGGAACATGCTTTCCCTCAAGCTTATTGCGACAAGGGTTACATTCCCGCGCCAGATTGAGACAAATGTTATTTTCACAGATCAGTCATAAACTGTTATGGCAGGATCCTGTGTCCCCTGTTAAAAAAATTCGTAGTTGACGAGAGTCTCGTAAGCGTCTACTTTGATATAAAGGAGTATTGGTTTACAACTCTTGTGGAAAATTTTGAAAAATAAAAGCCTATATGGCTTTGCCAAACAAAAATGAAAAATGAGAGATTGTATTTTAAATTTTGATATATTAATCCATATTTAAATCAAGTTTATCTAATTTCATGACAAAAAATACATTAATTATTGTGTTAAAAAAGAATTTTAATGATTGCATTTATATGAATGTGAATACCACAATTATTCTATTTCATTTTTAAATATGTGATTAGTAGTGGTTTAAAAAACATATGATTAAAAAAATATTATTAAAAATGTTTTAGAGAAGTTAAAAAAAAATGGCAAGAAAATATGGAACGGTTTTGAACCGTTCCAGACTTTCAAAACTGTTCCAAACTTTCAAATCTGGAAAGGTTTTGAACCGTTCCAGATTTGAAACTCTAGAACGGTTAAAAACCGTTCCAGATTTGAAAATCTGGAACGGTTCAAAACCGTTTCAAAATTTCTGCGACACCCATTTTTGGAACGGTTTGAAACCATTCCAGATTCATTCAGGAACAGTTTTAAACCGTTCCAAATGGGCATTTTTGGTGTAGTGATTTAGCACGGTAGATCTAAGTTTTCTTTGAATCCATCTAATAAAGTTTTAAATTCATATTTAAAGAATTGAAATTCATTTTTTCTCTTTTATTTTATTGCATTATATTTCAATTTTTAGATTTATTTTATGCATTTTACTTTTATCCAATTGGTTGTTTGATGGTATTTTCTTATTTTGCAGTGTTCAGTTTTGAAGTTACTTTTAGTTTAGGTTTTCTGGTTAAAGGATTTTATTTGGATTTTAATTTTTATCTTTGGACTGTAATTTTAATTTTAATTTCAAATTTATTAGTAGCTGATTTATTTTGTATAGATTTTTAATAGGCTAGCACTAGTTTGTCAAATAAAATAGGTTTTCTGCGAATTCTAACTTCTTATAGATTTGATCTCGAACTCACCAGGTAAAATAACAATCGTCGACTTTGCACTTGGGGCGTACATTGATCGTTAGACTATCCACGTCATAGTCAATTGTTCACACAGAGTGCTACTATAGACTTTTAGACATTTCAATACTCAAGAGAACAACCCTTGCTTTTTTCAAACTTTTCATTTTTTTTTTTTTTGAAGCAATAACAAAATTTCATTAAGGACAAATGAATATAAAGTACAGAGACAAAAGATGAGAAACGAGGTGTAAGAGATATACACCAACCTCAGCCTCAATTACAACATACCCACCCAAGGAATGAACCTATCAACTTCTTGCTTAGTTAACACAACTGCCATAAAACTGGTAAATCTAACATCATGGTGGAAAGTAACATTAATGTTAGCGGATAACTCTCTAATTTCATTAAAAAGAAATTGAAACTTCTAAGGATTGACCTTATTATTAGACACCCAGCCAACCGATTTGAGGAATAGCTTTCTATAAGAAGAGCATCACCATATCTTGAAGACAATAACTTAAGGTTTTTCAAAATAGCCAGCAACTTTGCTTCATTAAAGTTGCACACACCAACGTGCTTAGAAAACATAAGTAGCACATCAGCCTTACTAGTGCAAAGCACTCTTATTTTGACTTCCCCTGCAGGACTCTGCTTTCCCCTAGAAACACCATTTACATTAAATTTTAATCTCCAAACTTTCTACTTTGACTTCACAAACCTAACGACTTCTTGGTGTACCTCAAAGTGAAGATGATTTTTTATTTTTTACTAATCTAGAGGGGTTAGTTGATTGGCCTTTACCCTCCATTGCTTTTCTTCCCCTCAATTAATAGATTTTAGAGAAAGTGTAGAGTGTCCAGATCAAAGTTTTAAAAAGAACTCATCATCTTCTAAGTAGAAACCTCAACATATCAACATGAACTCAAAGGCATCCTCATCCCTCATCCTTGTTGTAGCGGTTGCCTGGCTCGTCTTTGAAACTACTGGTGAAGACGCATCAAATACAAAAGAAGCTGAGGCCCTTCTCCATTGGAAATCCAACCTCCATAGCCAATCCCTCTCTTCTTGGTCTCCCAACCAAAACCCATGTCTCTAGCTCGGAATATCATGCAACGACCAAGGAAGCGTCACGCAAATTGACCTTTCCAACACCAGTTTACAGGGTACGCTCGACAACTTCAACTTCTCATCCTTTCCAAATCTCACTCATCTCAATCTCAGCTCTAACAATCTCAGTGGACAAGTCCCAACTCTCACCGGCAGTGGCACCCTGTCAAAGCTTACTCATCTAGACCTGTCCAACAATCAGCTTTCAGGGCCCATACCTGAAGAAATTTGCAATCTAACCAACTTGGCCCAATTAAGGATGTCAACTAACAATTTGATTGGTCGCATCCCTTCCACTATAAAGAATCTTATCCATCTTACTCATTTGATGCTCTCAGAAAATCAAATTTCTGGCACCATCCCTCCGGAAGTTGACATGTTGCAATCTCTTACACAGTTGAGCCTTTACACAAACCAACTCATGGGTAGGGTGCCACCGGCTCTTGGCAACTTGACCAACCTAGAGCGTCTTTACCTTGATGGAAATAAGCTTTCAGGAACCATTCCTAAGGAGATCGGAAATCTGGTGAACATGGTCGAACTAGGTATGCCAGATAACCATCTAGTTGGTTCCATCCCTTCTGGTATAGGAAACATGACCAATCTAACCTTTTTATATCTATTCGAAAACAATCTTTCTGGTTTTATCCCTAGAGAATTAGGGAATTTGAAGAAAATGATTGAAATGTCATTGTCTGATAATCTCCTCACTGGTTCTATCCCTCCAACCTTGGGGAACTTGACCACGGTTGTTCTGTTATTCCTGGCGAGATGTCAGTTATCTGGTTCAATACCTACCAAAGAAATGGAGAACTTCACGAGACTACAATACTTCAATGTGTCAGATAACAACTTGTACGGCCTATAGGAAATCATGTGGCCTGCATACCACGGGTCCCACGTCAGATCAAGCAGGGCAGATGCCAACAGAGATGCAATCCCACTTTAGTGTAAGACTTGATCTGGGTCCCATCATAAGACTCCCAATAGGTTCAGTGGATGTGGACTTCTGGTGGAAGATGTCTCTAGTAAGTGTGACTCTTCGGGACTTATCTATATAAGGATAAGGGCGCCCTAGGGTTTGGTACGATCATTATTCTCTCCATTCCCGTAGGAAAGATAAGAGGCGAAGAGATCCACGGAGCTTCCCATCACCGGAACGCACATAGATCTCCGGCCACGTGACGGAGTCTCCTCATCCGAATTCATCAATTGGTATCAAAGCCCGGCGCGGTGCATTCTATCGGTTTAGATTTTGGAGAGGCAACGTAGATATTAACAGATCTAAGATCTTTCTTGAAGCCTCGTACTTTGTTTTCGTTTCTCCGTTTCTGCAACTTTTAAAAGGAAGAAGACGAGCAGCGACCCCTGTTTTTCTTTTGAGGCAGTGCACGTAACACAAGGCATCCAAGAATATTAAAAAGTCATCCATCCTTTGTCGTTTTCTACAAATGAAAAGGGTAGATTAGATGTTATTTTTTTTAAAGGGCCTTGTGTTTTGTTTAGTGCATGGAATTCCACAATCACCTTTTCCATCTTATCTTTTCTGGAAGGAAAAGTAACGTGGGCATTGTTTTAAAGCCACGTGAAGCCAAGAGTTCAACGTCCATCATCACAGCAACTACTGTTGCACGCATGCTCCAGCCCCAACACAACTGGGATCCTCGGCCAACGTGAAATTTTTTTTTGGTTCTCTCTCTTCTCTGGATATTGTGAGTTGGGTCAGGTGGATCCAACCTATCTCAGATTAGATCCAACCTAGAAGTGCTGACGCAGAGATCGTACGGTTGACACAAACTGGGGTGCAGATCACCGTCAAATCTTCCAACTGCGATATCTTGGCTATCCGAAGTCAGATCGACGATCCATTTGCTTCTACAGAATCCTTACGAGCGGATCTACGCATTAGCATCAAAAGGAAGACGATCCAGTGATTCAGATAAAAGGGTGGTATTTTCCCCTCATATGGTCAGTGGTATCTAACCCATCCTTTAATTAAAAACAAATATAAATCATGTCTTCCAAATCAGCCCTGCATGATCTTGCAAAGGCTGATATTTTTAACGGCAAGAACTTAGCCGTGTGGAAGCGTCGGATGGAAACGTTGCTGCATTTTGACGGATTAACTTATGTGATTAAATCCGATCTGGTCCCTAAGCCCGCTGATGATGCCTCTAAGGAGGACCATGAATTACATGAGCAATGGGTCTTTGATAACAAATCAGCGAGACATTTATTGATCGGATTCATATCCAGTGAGTTGGTGAAACAGTTTGAGCAATTCACCACAGCAAAAGAAATCTGGGACTATGCCATAGACAAGTATGATGAAACCTCCAAATCTCATCTGATGGAGGCATTTAGCGCATATGTCAATTATAAGATGCCAGAGGGGTCATGTATAAGGGATCACATTGATAAAATGTCGGTCTGACATAGTAACCTTGCAGCCTTGGGAAAAGAAATGGACGAAGATTTTCAGATCATGTACTTGCTGATGAGTTTTCTGCCTTCGTGGGAGAATGTATCTCAAACCCTTAGCCTTTAAAAGGGTGTAACCCTTAGTGAGGATGAAGCAAAATTACTTGCTGAAGGACAAAGGCAGGCTGCCCGTGGTATAACACCTACAAATTCTGCTATGGTTGCTAAAACTAAAAGTTATAGAGGTGCGTTAACCGCCAATGTGAAAAATAAAAAGAAATTTCAAGGCAATCCAAAACGAAAAGGGCCTAAAAATGGTGTTTGCTTTAATTGTGGGAAGCCTGGACACTTTAGTTCTCAATGCAGAAAGAAAAAGGGTGAGAATAGCCAGCAAGGTAAAGTGACCAAAGAACACAGAGATTATGTTGAGATGGTCACTGAGTCCATGATGGTGGACACCAATGACAAGAATTGGTGGATTGACTCTGGAGCCACCAGACATATATCAAGGACCAAGGCTGTATTTATCGAATTCAAAGAGATGAAACCCGGAGAACAAAGTATATACATGGGGAATGAAACATTCTGTGATGTGTTGGAGATAGGAAAAGTCAAAATTCCCTTACCAACCGGCAAATCCCTTTATCTCTCCGATGTCTTCTTTGCTCCCGCAATGAGGAGGAGCATCATCTCTGTGAGCCAGTTGCCAATGAATGGATTTGAAATTAGATTCAAAAATAATGGGGTTACTATAGGAATGCGCGGTAAAGTTTTAGTCCATGGTTTTCTTTCTAAAAATTTGCATTTGCTGGATATTCTTCATAATGAAATAAAGTCCACTTCTGATTATTCTGTGTGTGTGAATGTATGCATGAATGGTTTGGCAATGTTATGGCATTTGAGATTGGGCCACATTAATAAAAACAGAATCAGTAGAATGGTTAAAGATGGACTTTTACCAGACCTACGTAAAATTGAGTATCCTATATGTGAACCATGCATAATTGGAAAAGTGGTCAAGAAACCATTTCCGAAAGGAACTCGAAGTTCTAAAATATTGACCATAATTCATTCAGACATATGTAGACCATTGAATGTACACAATAGAACCGGAGAGGACTATTTCATTACATTCATTGATGATTACAACAGATATGGATATGTGTATCTCATTAACTATAAACATGAGGCATTAAAAATGTTCCAAACATATGCTGCTGAGGTCCAAAATCAAAAGGGCAAGAAAATAAAGAGGATTACGTCTGATAGAGGGGGTGAATACACTTTCGAACTGTTTAAAGAATATTGTGCACGTGAGGGAATCATTCATGAATATTCAATCCCATATACCCCACAGCAAAATGGCATGGCCGAGAGGAGGAATAGGACCTTAATGGATATGGTAAGGTCAATGATCAGCCATGCGAGTCTTCCGCTGTATTTGTGGTAAGGTCAATGATTAGCCATGCGAGTCTTCCGCTGTATTTGTGGGGAGAAGCATTAAATACTGCATAATATATTTTAAACAGAGTACCCTCTAAGAGTGTGCCCAAGACCCCATATGAGTTATGGACTGGTACCAAACCAAAATTAGAACATGTGAGAGTTTGGGGCTGCCCTGTACACGTCTTGCTACCACCACAGGAAAGGCATAAACTGCAAGAAAAAACGAAGAAAAATTGTTCTTTCGTTGGCTACCCATTACATTCTAAATGATATCGTGTGTATGATCACGATAATAGGATAATCATGGAATGCCGAGATGTGTTTTTCCTTGAGGATCCGACGGTCAGTCCTAGAGTAAGACCACAGAGTGTGGAATTATATGAAATCTCTATGGGCAAGGGGGTTCAAGCAAGTGGGGTTCCGACGAAGAGGACGTTGGACCTAAAATTCCTGGCCAGGGCCCACTTGAGGTGATTGAACAACCCGATGAGCCAGTTGGTAGACCGATTCGGGCGAGGAAACAACCGGTATATCTAGATGATTATTGCAGTTTATTAGAAACCGTGCAAGATTTGGATCCAACCTCCTACTCTCAAGCGGTCAAAGCGCAGGATGCGCAGTGTTGGCTAGAGGCTATGAAAGAGGAGATGGAATCAATTGAAAAGAACCAAGTATGGCAATTGGTAGATCTACCTAAAGATCGGAAAGCCATTGGATGTAAATGGGTTCTTCGAAAGAAATTTAAAAAGGATGGATCCTTGGATAAATATAAAGCACGGTTATTAGCTAAGGGATTCACACAAGTGGAAGGAATAGATTACGAGGAGACATTTTCTCCAGTTGTAAAATTCTAATCCATACGAACCTTAGTAGCATTGGTAGCATGTCATGACCTTGAATTGCACCAGATGGATATAAAAACAGCATTCTTGAACGGTGAATTAGAAGAAGAAATTTATATGAAACAACCCGAGGGTTTTGTGGTGCAAGGTCATGAGGACAAAGTGTACAAACTTAATAGGGCATTATATGGATTAAAACAGGCCTCAAGACAATAGTATAGAAAATTTCATCAGGCCATATGTGAAATTGGATTTGTCCCCAATAGTGCAGACACATGTTTCTATATTAAACGCAGTGGGAGTAGTTATTTATATTTGTCATTATATGTGGATGACATTTTGATCGCTAGTAATAAATTAGAAGCCATAAATGAAATCAAACAATGGTTAAAGTCAAGATTCGAGATGAAAGACATGGGTGAGGCAGAGTATGTCCTTGGCATTGAAATAACCCATGATCGTCCGAATAGGATATTGACTTTATCACAGAAATCCTATTTGGAAGCTGTGTTGAAAAGGTTTGATATGGCTAACTGTAAACCAATTGATACTCCCATCTACAGGAGCACAAAATTGTCAAGCGATCAAAGACCCACAAATGAGCAGGATAGGGAAATGATGAGATCAAAACCTTATGCTCAAATTGTGGGCAGCATCATGTATGCAATGCTGTGTACGAGACCAGATCTTGCATTCGCAGTGAGTCTCGTAAGCAGATTCCTAAGTAACCCAGGATTACCGCATTGGTATGCAGTTAAGAAGATTCTGCGGTACATCAAAGGAACAATAAATCTTTGCCTATGTTATCAAGGTGAAGTCCTGGAACTGCGCGGCTACTCAGATGCTAATTGGGCCGGTGATTTAGACCAGAGAAAGTCAACAACCGGCTATGTGTTTACCCTCGGAGGAGGTGCAATTTCTTGGGGTAGCAAGAAACAGACCTCCACGGCTATGTCAACAGCCGAAGCAGAGTATATAGCTTGCAGTACAGCAGTCCAGGAGGCTCTTTGGTTGAAATACTTCCTGTGTGATTTGGAGGTAATAAATGAGAAGGAGCCTGTCCTAATGAGCATAGACAGTACGTCGGCCATTTCTATGGTGAATAAGCAAAGGATTAACAGCCGATCAAAACATGTTGAAATAAAATATCACTTTGTTAGAGAGAAGGCTGAAAAGAATGATATAAAAATTTTTTATGTGCCTTCAGAAGAATTGATGGCTGATGCTCTCACCAAGGCTTTGCCTGCAGAGGTTTTTGCAAGGCATGTGATGCGTATGGGACTAAGAAATATTTGATGTACATGGCATTCGTGCTAAGTGGGAAATTGTAGGAAATCGTGTGGCCCGCATGCCACGGGTCCCAAGTCAGATCAAGCAGGGCAGATGCCAATAGAGATGCAATCCCACTTTAGTGTAAGACTTGATCTGGGCCCCATAATAAGACTCCCATTGGATCAGTGGATGTGGGCTTCTGGTGGAAGATGTCTCTAGTAAGTGTGACTCTTCGGGACTTGTCTATAAAAGGATAAGGGCGCCCTAGGGTTTGGTACGATCATTATTCTCTCCATTCCCGTAGGAAAGATAAGAGGCGAAGAGATCCACGGACCTTCCCATCACCGGAACGCACATAGATCTCCGGCCACGGTACGGAGTCTCCTCATCCGGATCCATCACGGCCATCTTCTGAATGAAATATGTAAATTGGGGTCACTTGAAAGGTTCATTGTATCCAACAACCACTTCCAAGGCCCCATTCCGAAAAGTTTGAGGAGCTGCACAAGCTTAATCAGGGTCCGGCTTGATGGAAACCGACTTACTGGAAATATATCTCAAGCCTTTGGAGTGTATCCAAATCTCAATTATATTGATGCGAGCAATAATAATTTGTTTGGAGAACTCTCTCCAAATTGGGGAAAGTGCACAAATTTGACTAAGCTTGGCCTTAGTTCTAACAAGATCACTGGTAGCATGCTGCCCGAACTCGGACAACTCACTCAATTAGCCGAGCTTGATCTTTCTTCCAATGCTCTGGTTGGAGAGGTTCCAAAGGAGTTAGGAATGTTATCAAGTCTAATCAGTCTAAATTTGAGTGGTAACCAACTTTCTCACATGTTGCCATCTCAATTGGGAAGGTTATCTAAATTGGAGAAGCTTGATCTCTCTGTGAACAGATTGAGTGGGCCAATCCCCAAACAAGTAGGTGCTCTCTCCAAACTATGGCTCTTGAAGTTAAGCCAAAACAATTTTGATGGAAGCATTCCATCCAATCAACCATCCCAACTGCGGTACCTTGATCTCAGTCACAACTCGCTCACTGGAGAAATACCACCGCAGATAGCAAGTTTACAGGTGTTGGAAAACCTAAGCCTCTCGCACAATATGCTCTCTGGGTCCATTCCCACTGGTGTTGCAAGGATGGTAAGTCTGGTGTTCTTGGATTTGTCATACAATCAATTGGAGGGCCCTCTTCCAGATGGCATAGCCATTCAGCGCGCTTCACCAGAGGCCTTTCAGAACAACAGGGGCTTATGTAGTAATGCAAAAGGTTTGCCTCCATGTAATTCATCTTCTAGCAGGCATGGTAACACAAGTAAAGTTGTGGTCCTTGCTGTTGTTATGGTATTCTTGGGGCTCTTTGTTGTTACTGTGTTAGTTGGAATTATCTATTTTCTCAAGCATAGAGCAAAAATTGCAGAGAGAAAGGCACGAGAAACAAGCAGCGACGAAATAGATATATTTTCAGTTTTGAATTACAATGGGAGCGACTTGTACAAGGACATCATCTCGGCTACGGAGAATTTTGATGACAAAAATTGCATTGGGAAAGGAGGTTATGGGAAAGTCTACAAAGCAGAGCTGGCGACAGCTCATGTATTGGCCATTAAGAAGATTCACTTGTCTGAAGATGGAGATGTTGCAGCTCAAACTGCATTTAGAAATGAGGTACGGGTGCTCACAGAAATTCGGCATCGCAACATTGTGAGACTGTATGGATTCTGTTTCCACGCACAACACAATTTTCTGATTTATGAATTCATAGAAAGGGGGAGCTTAGCTAGCTTTCTAAGAAGTGATCAAGCAGCAGTTGAACTAGACTGGATCAAAAGGGTGAAGGTTGTCAAAGGAGTGGCACATGCTTTGTCATACATGCATCATGATTGCATGCCACCAATCGTGCACCGTGACATATCTACCAAAAACATTCTGTTGAGGTGGAATTTTGAAGCTTGTGTCTCTGATTTTGGCACAGCCAGACTTCTAAATCCTGATTCATCCAATTGGACCACACCAGCTGGCACATATGGGTGCATTGCTCCAGGTTAATAACTTGCCATCTATTTGCATTTTACTGTTTTGAACTTTCGGTAGGAAAAAAAAATCAAGCTATTTATTAGTACGGAGAACAGAGCATGATTGAATTTTATTGTTGCAGAGCTTGCTTACACAATGCGAGTAACAGAAAAGTGTGATGTTTTTAGCTTTGGAGTGGTAGCACTGGAAGCGATGATGGGAAAACATCCGGGTGAGTTAATCAACTCTCTATCAACATCACATAGCCAAAACATCCTCCTAAAGGATGTATTGGATCAGCGTCTCCCACCTCCAGTAGATGATATCTCAAATGCAGTCATTCTTATGATGGTTTTCGCACTCGCATGCTTACAAGACCATCCTCAGTCTCGCCCAACCATGCAGCATGTTTCAAAGGAGCTATCTACCTGCATGCCCCCATTTCCTGTGCCTTTCAGTACAATCACATTGTCTCAGCTGATTGATCTCAAGGTATAGCATAATTTACAACTTACTGGGCGTAGATATACTCTTTATCAGTAAAGATGTGAGAGAATTTACGTAGCAATGTTGTATGTAACATAACTCAGTGGCTTGTTTTGGATGTTGATTTTGCTTTTAATTCACCCATCAAGTTAAAGAGAGTTTTGTGAAAATATTAAAGTTATGCAGACAATGGATTTCTTCTCTTAAACTATTCAGTTCTTCTGCTTGTATTTTTCATTCATTTATATAGACAAGCATACCAACTCTGTTTAGATAAGATAAAGAGGATATGGATCACCTGCTATACAAGTAACATCGGTATTGTCCTTCAATTTTATGATAGGATTCCTGATCTATCTTCAAGAAGCCACTTGATACTGCCATTTCAAAATTCTTCAATTTAGGACGGGGTTTTGTCCTACGGCAATCTTCAGCCATGGATAACCTCGCTCGGTGATGGTGAAAGTTGAGATATTTTTCCCACGAATACTCGTGCAGTTTTTATAGACAAAAATATCCTTATCTGTATGATATCAAATAAAATCATAAACACTGATATCACATTACTAAATTCCTTTGTTAACCCAACAAAAAGGGAACTTCCGGCATCTAAGCACTTCTGGATGCCCCAGGCAAGCATGACAGGTTCAAGCGTTGGCATTGGGAACTGCATGTGTAAAGAAGAAACAAAGATCCGAAATATATTTATTTTCACCAAAAATGATGAAATAGTTCACATCAGGTCTGCATCAACAATATTAAGAACATGCGTTTCTGCTAGCCGTGTGAGATTATTCATTTCCTATAGGTAATTTCCATTATAGGTTGAGCTCAGCGAGCTTTATTGGATCTTTTCTTAATGTACTACATCTGAGGAGAAGTACCAGTTTAATTTACTAGTAGCGGAAAGGCCCTGTTCTTAGCACGAGCAACTAAGTAGTGGTATTCATAATTTAATGGTCTAAAATAAAAAATCAATAGAGGTAGTTTAGAGTGTAGTATGCTTATAAAAAAAAATGAGTTATTCATTAACTTCACATATTGGAAAAGAAAACTCAAGTTAAATCAACCTAAAGTAAAAAATAACCAATGTGAGAAAAGGACTGAGAAAATCAAAATGAAAGTTAACATAAAAAGGAGAAGAAGCATAGGATCCCGACGTAAGAGTCAATTGTCTAGGTTGGTGATATCACTTTGCATATCTTCAAATGTAAATAATATGAAAAATACAAAGACACGGGAGCAAAGAAACCTTTAGATTTTTCTTTAACTAGATACAACTCAATAGGGGATACACGTAGGATATGGATTAACCTTTCCTAAGAAACTTGAAACTTAACTATTGATTACTTTCCTTCACCCTCCAATGGCACATCCCATTAATTGCATCACAACATATCCGTTTGAATTTGATCATTAAAAACTCCTTCAATGGTACAAAGACATGGGAGCAGAGAAACCTTTTGATTTTTCTTTAACTAGATACAACTCAATAGGGGATACACGTAGGATATGGATTAACCTTTCCTACGAAACTTGAAGCTTAACCATTGATTACTTTCCTTCACCCTCCAATGGCACATCCCATTAATTGCATCACAACATATCCGTTTGAATTTGATCATTAAAAACTCCTTCAATGCAGAGCTTTGTAATTTAGTAACGCCAATCTAAAGAGAAAAATGGCACAGGGGATCTTAAATTAAATGGCAATGAGGTTAAATATAACATAATCTGATAGTGATTACTAAATACCAATATTTTTACAAATTCAATAAATCGACAATATGTTTGCTTACAGATACAGCTAGGCTCACACATCATATGGCCCACTCTAAACTTAAAAAAATAAAATAACTAATTTTAACTAATATCTTATGAAAGAAAAAGAGATCAGCCTGGTATTTTTAAAATTCCCATGTTTTATTTTAATCTTCAAGAATCAATTTAGATTTGGTTGTAACCAAAGTAAAAAGAAAAAAAAAAGCAAGATTCTAACCATTTTAATGGGCCAGTTGTCAGTGCTCCCTTAACACCCATCCACAAAATGTGTATATTTACACATAACTCTAAATTTTTATCATAATTATTTTAAAACAATAAACGTAATTAAATAAGGAAGATGTAACCAAGTTGGTGCTATTTGCAAGGGTGTCTTGGCACCTATTCTTGTTAAAGAATGCCAACTTCCAATGAAATCACGGTTGCAACATAAAGAGTTTTCATAAAAAAATAAACAAAGAAAGAAAAGTAAAATAAAAAAGTTCTACCAATCAACCCAATTAGTGCCAAATCTACAAAATTATTAATGGAATCCAATAATGGCAATTAGTACCAATGAAGCATATGTCCATTTCTAGAGAAATATGTTAGTTGAAAGACTTGGATAGCTTATATATGATTTAGGTTGATCAAAATTATTCAGTCAATTACCTTTTTTTGAGAAATCTAACATAACGATGGTGAATTAAATAATTAGCTAGAGTATTGGCATTTAAATATAATGAAGCTCATTGTTGATGTTTGCTTGACAACCAAATTTCTTATTTGAAAAAATGTAAGAAGAAAGCAATAATAGTTTTTATACTATAATTAATTTTGAGTTGAACTTCTTGAGATATCTAGTTTAAGTCCAAAATTTTCTTTTTTAAAAAAGTTAGAACCAAACAAACAATTACTACAACACAATTATACCTCTAGCAAAAACTGACACCTTTACCAACCATAGGGTTTCCTTTGTGTGATACCCATTCAAAAAATTATCCATATATTCACTCACTTTTTTTTACTAATGAAGGGTGTCAAGGCCCTTTGAGTCAGACTAATCCCTTCAGCCCACGGGGAGCCATAAATCCCTTGTAGCCCCAATGTGGTCAAGCAACTCGAACTCACAACCCATAACCTCCAGATATTCACTCACTTCTATAATAATTTCCCACTACACTAATACTAATTAAAGTAAAACTCTTAGATCCAAGTTCTTCTCCATTAGTCTCCATCATGACCAGCATAAACCCAATCTCCATTGGACATCACCTATGCCCAATTCTCCCCACCATTTGCTTAGACCATTTAATGCTTCTTTCTGCTGATCTCCCACAAGACCCATATCAATTTCCTTTTTCTGAATTTTCATGAAGCTGCATAATAGATTTTGCTTGCTATATCATTAGAGCATCTAGGCTTCGTTTCTCACTAAACAAAAGGATAAGATTAAAAAAAAAATGGAATAGCCATTGGTTCCATAGAAGAAACAAAGTGAAGGAAGAGGGAGATTCATACCTCTCAGAGGCCTTATAGTGCTTAAGCTTTTTGCAGTTTTAGCAATTGATTATTTCCGGTATAAGGAATCTCATATTTATATTCATTTATTTGAATTGGACATTGCCATTAAAAAAAAATCTCTTCTTGGTCTCATTTATAAGGAAAAGGAGAGGAAAAAAAGTTAATTACCATTACAAAGTTGGCATAGAGAGAGTTACAAATAAGGATTTTCTATAGAATGTGCCTTATATGAGATGACATTCATAAGAAACATGAAACATCAAGAGCTGTTTTCACAAGCATTAAAGGTGATGAGTGGAAGATGGAGATAAGAGGCTCTCGTTGTTAACGTACGTGGCACAAGCAAATATCAAATCTAAAATTACAAATTGAAACTAGTTGGCTTCATATATTATAATTGATAGAAAGATAATATTAGCCTTTCACATCTCACATCCAACTTTGTTCCACGCTCATCCAAACCATCCCCAAAGGCCGGACCCCCTGAATTTTATGGGACCCCATGAAAATGGGCACAAATCTAAATGAGCTATAAAGCGCACGAGCACCAGAGAAAATCATCTCTTATTGCTTATTTTATAAATATGACAAATTCTCAGGGATAACAAGTTGTTTAGCATTTTGTACACCTATGTTGCCCACTTGCGCATGATCAATTCAATCTACTATCTACACAACATGCCTGCTCACATAAGTTAGTATTGAACCACTCACTGCTCAAATATTATTTCGACGCACATTACTTATGGTGACGACAGAATTTCATCACCCATTAATCGCCGTTGTCCTGTCTCTAAATAAATTTAGCGATAAAATCTGGTTTCATTGTTGTAACGTCACAATCCGTGATGTCTTATTTTATAGCTAAATATAATAGAACTTCGTCGCCATATATTATATTTCATAGTAAAAATTATACAAAGAGAGAATAAAAAAATTGATTAGCAACGAAATAATTTCATCGCCAAAGGCTTTACCTTCTACCAATGAAATAATTTCGTCACTAAAAGTATTTTTAAAAAAGATGAAAATATGTTTGGCGACGAAAAGGAATTTTTTTTTAAATAAAAGTCTGCAGCAGTATAGGTCAAGTTTATATGTATTTATCAACCTACCAAGGATACTGTTGGGCTGAAGATGGAGATGAAAATGTGCAGCACTATAAATCAAGCTTATATGTATTTATCAGCCTGCCAAGGATAATGTTGGGATGGAGATGGAGATGACAATGTGCAGCACTATAAATCAAGCTTATATATATTTATTAGCTTGCCAAGGATAATGTTGGGTGCATAGCCATGTTGTTTGAATATAAATACAAGAATCACTGGTGATTGCAATGAGTATAAAAGATGGATCCAACTATCAAGGCCATTAATTAGGTGGGGTATTTGAGCATAAAAGATGTGTAGACTGGTAGTTCAGATGGTTTATTATCATTGTCCTACTAATTGAAACTTCTATTTTATATGCTTGATTAGGCATATGTTTAACCGTTTGTAAATAATGATTGATTAAATGCTTGATAGTGCTCAGTTGCTATTTGATTTCTCTGTTAAAGAATCTACTATGTATAATGACCAAATGAATGTATTTTTGTTTCATTTGGAAATTGTTAGCATCACTCCACATGGGTACTTGAGGGTTGTACCGGGATCTAACATTCTCCCCTCACTGGTATCACTCGAGGGGAGACTCAAACCTCCAACTTCATCAGGCTCTGATACCACTTGTAGGATCTCAGATCCCATTAAACTGTCACGTATCCATAAAACCATTGTTCTGCAGTTTCCCATCATCAATTGGTTTTAGAGATAAGTGGTAGCTCAATGGGGTTTGAGATCCTACAAGTGGTACCAGAGGAGTTTATGGCAACACCTCCTTAATAGCTCCTCTATCACCCTTCCCTGGTGCATTTTATGAGACTTCAATGCAATCCTCTCTCCTAATAAAAAGCTTAGTTTCAACCCCCTATCAACTGCTTCCCTCTCAGACTTCTCAAACATGGTCATGGCTTCAAGCATCTTAGATATCAAATTCTCAGGACCTTGTTTCACTTGGGCAAACAACAGACAGGGAAGATCTTACACAATAGCTCGCCTAGACAGAGTTTTTGTAAACATCCGCTGGATTGAGAATTTCAAAGACCCTGCCATCACCCATTTACCTCAAATTTCTTCAGACCACAGCCCCTTCCTTCTTAGAAACTCTACTTTTCCTCTAGCCACAAACACCCCATTCAAATTTGAGGAGATGTGGACCCAACACCTAGATTTCATGCTCAAAGTCGCCCAATGCTGGACTTCCAATGTCCTAGGAAACCCCTAATACATCTTAGCTCAAAAACTCAAGATCCTCAAAGTGCACCTAAAAGGCTAGAACAGATCTACTTTTGGAGAGCTTGGATTAAAAATCAACGAAGCCCAATCTCAGGTCACCTCTTGTCAGCAAATCTTGGATGAATCTCCCTTTGAACTTCACTTAACAGATCTAAATCTTGCTAAAGTCTCTCTCCATAACTGGTTTAAGGCTGAAGAAATGCATTGGAGACAAAAACCTAGACTCAAATATCTTTAAAAAGGAGACAACAACACCCATCTCTTTCACCTTTCAGCAAAAGGAAGAGGGAGAGTCAACCAATGGTGAAAATTTTTAAGGATGGAAAGACTATAGAAGACTTAAAAATTATTAAGCAGCAAGCAGTGGGATTCTTCTCAACCAATTCACAACTTACCAAGTAGCTCAAGCAAAGCATCTGTTCAGGTGGTGGTTCCCTCGGTGCTTGAATTTGAAAATACTCTCTTAACTGTAGTCCCATCTAATGAAGAAGTAAAGAAGGCTATCTTTTCCCTTAGCAAGGGTAGCTCCTCTGGTCCAGATGGCTTTAATGGCTTTTTTTTTCACAACTGCTTGGACCATAATAGGCAAGGATGTTTGCTCAGCAATTCAGCACTTCTTCCACACAGGTCACTTGCTTAGAGCCTCTAATGCCTACATTTTGGCACTAATTCCAAAAAACCCTTCCCCACAGTCCTTTGCAGAGTACAAGCCGACAAGCTTGCTCAACTTCTCTTATAAGATCATTTCCAAAATTTTGGCCACAAGACTTTCTATCATTTTCCGAAAGCTAATATCCCCCAACCAAGCAGCCTTTGTAAAAGGAAGATCCATCCGCCAACATGCTTTCATAGCCCATGAGCTTCATTAAAAACTCAATTCAAAGGTTTGGGGAGGCGCTCTTTGCATGAAACTTGATATATCCAAGGCTTTTGACAAATTACAATGGCCCTTTCTCTTTAAGGCCTGAAAATTTTTCAACTTCTTTTTACAAGTGGATTGCTATAATAACAGAACTGATTACTGCTTCCAAATGTTCAGTGCTTGTTAATAGAGCACCATGTGGCTTCTTTGGCTGCTCTTGTGGCCTTGTCAAGGAACCCCCTCTCTCCTTGCCTATTCATCTTAGCAGAAGAGATTCTCAGCCTCAACCTCAGCTCTCTTCCTGGGGAAGGGAAAATCCAAGCTATTTCCCCCATCCAATCCTCTCTATATCACCTTCTCTATGCTGATGATATCCTACTTTTCCTAAAAGCCCCCAAAAAAAGCTTACGAGTAGTCAAGAACCTATTAGGTAGCTACCAAAGAGCAGCCGCTCAATTTGCTCCATCCTTGCCATCCCGCAAACTTCTCTTCCCTCTTCCTACCTAGGTATTCCCCTCTTTATTGGCAACCCCAGGCATAAGCACTTCTCGAAGCTTCTAGATGCCTTGAGATCTAGACTAGATGGATGGAAGAAGAAAACCCTTTCCTTTGCTAGTCGGCTAATTCTTGTTAAGCATGTCCTAAGTAACCTCCCCCTGCATGTCTCCCTAGCCTTTCCCCTGCTAGTCAGAACATTCTAGCAAATTAAAAGACTAATGAGAAACTTTCTTTGGTCTTTAAACTCCACCTAAACCAAAAGGAATCTAGTCAGATGGGAGCATATGTGCCTTCCAAAAATCGAAGGAAGCCTGGGAATCAGAAGTGTGGTTGAAACAAATGAAGCTAGCATGCTAAAGCTTGGTTGGCAAGCAATGAAATCTTCCTCTCTCTGGGCTTCTTGGTTCAAAAGGAGATATTTCAGGAGCTCTTCAATTTGGTATCCAAACAACCAACATGCAGGTTCAAGTATATAGAGGAAATTAAGATCCTTGGCAAAGATTCTTTAAACTAGAAGCAGATGGATTGTTGGAGATGGGAGCTATATCAGTATCTGGTATAACAAATGGATGGACCTTTCCCCGATTGCCCCAAGGTTTCTGGAGTTAAGCTTCTCCTATTCAAATAAAGGTTTAGCTATAATCAAAGACAAATCTTGGTTCTTTCTAAACCACCTCCGACCTGCAATCCTCTAAACACTAAGGCAAACAGAATTTCTCAACTTGGAACTAGTCCCCTCCAAAGATGATCTCAGATGGGAAGACAATCCTATAGGTTCCCTAACTCTGTAACAGGCTTGGGAGCAAGTTAGAACTAAAGGTCTTGAGGTTTCCTGGGGTCCTCTTGTATGGAATAAGTACATTCACAAACGGCTCTCATGTTTTGCTTGGCAACTTCTTTACAGAAAGACTCCCACGCAGACTTGGGCCCAATCGGTGGGCATTCACTTGGCTTCCAGATGTGCTCTTTGTAAGTCTATCCTTGAAATAGATATTCACCTATTCTTCAGTTGTCCTTATGTAGCCCACATTTGGGAATGGATCCTGGAAATTTTCCTCTGCCCTCACCCCTTTTCTCACTCAACTAGCACCAATTGGCCCGCCCTATCCTCAGGTAGAGATGAGATTAGAAGAAAAATCATAGTCTCAATTTTCTTCCACCTCATCTCCTCCATTTGGTTTGCGCTCAAGGAAGCAATCTTCAACAACAATCTCCTATCAGGTCATAGGTTAAAACCCCTGATCATTCAGCAAATTCTAGAGTATTTCAACTGTTCTCAATCGGCATATTTCAAGGAATGCATAACTCCCATGCTAACAGAGGCCTCAACCAAATTAAAGTAGGAAATAGCTCCTAGCTTCACTCTTGTAATCTAAGTTTGGTATTCTTTTTTACTCCCATGAGCTTGTACACTTTCCTTGCTCTATGGGGGCTTTTGCCCATGTTTTTCTCTTTTCTTCTTTCAATACAATTTACCTTAAAGCAAAAAAAAAAAAAAAAAAAAAAAAAACATTAACAAGAATCTAACTACATCATTATTATGTTCTTTTTTAGTTAATTATGTAATACTATGAACTTATGTTTTGAGATATAGAAATGGATTTATCATTTAGTTAACTTACATTTTTATTGATTAATCAAGAACTAATTTGGAAATTAATTTTAAATTATTATTCAATTTCCATAATATCTAAACGTGCATTGCACAGGGCTTTCTACTAGTGCACATGAAGTTCTCAGTTTCATAATTCTTGGTCCAAATGTATCAATCATTTTTTGGGCCTATGGCCAACCTTCTATGATCCATACATCTGAGAACTATATTTGATTGATTCAAATTGTTCAGACCCTATTCAATCCATTTTTTTAACTATCCTTTTTTGCTACAAAATTTTTGATGTCAAAACATTTGTACAGGCAGAATTCGTTCACTTTTTATTAAAGTGCTTTCCTCCACAAGAATAACGTCTTACTCGAGTAATTATGTGTTCTTACTTGGATACCCAACATTCAAACACTCAGTATACCACCTCTTCCCACATTATAGGCTCTCTTTTTATTTTTGAGGCCTTTCTTTTCACGTGTGAAGACCTTTTGCACACGTGAGTGGACTCTCCTCCGATGTGTATGGGCTTTTTATTGGGTCCCAACCCCTTTTCACCAATTACCAAAAAAAAAAAAAAAGCTTTCCTCTCCATGTGAATGAAGCTTAGACCTAAGAGCAGAGGCTGACCTATCACTCTCCGATCCCGGGAATTGGGGGATTAGAGTGGGCCCCCAGGGTGTGAATACGTAATCTCGTAATAATCCGTGCCATGAGAAAATATATACGAATTCCTACAAGGGAGATTCTGTCACAACCCGAGCCTAAAAATCGGGGGTTAGTAAAACCCTAACCAGTGACACACTTCTCCCGTGCATATACACTGAGACCCCGTTTAAATGTATACGCACAAGAGACATTCACACGTGCAAACATGGTGTACGAGGAAGCCGTAAGTATCATTGCATGAAAAGAGGACACACTAATAAAAACCAATAACTGCAAAGGATTATATTAATTACAGAATATACATAACAAAACAGGAAACAGTTTCTATGAGTTAAGACCTAAAATGCAAGAAGATAAACAATCCAAGGAGCAATACAAGATGCATCCCACCCAAAAAGAACCTATCATGCCATGAAGCTCTCCGATGGAGTGATCGTATCCACTCCTCTAGCCCTAACGGGGCTTCTAAAGTTTCTTCTGGAGTCTTGCAAATCAAAGAAGAGTCGATAGAAGGATCTGAGCCTGCAAGACTAAGAATAACTAATAAATACAATGATTCAGCAAAGCATAAGCAAACAATAAGGTAATCTCACATGTTGTATCTACAAGAATAAGTAAACAGGTAATCTCACATAGAGTTTCATGTTAGTATATTAGGCAAGTCGTGCATAAAAATAAAACATGCTATCAGAATCATAAAACAAATATATATACTTGCTAGATGGCTACTACATTTAGCATATTCTCCCCATCGAGAGCAGGCAGGGCGAGAAAATCATCGACTGGGCCAGGGTACGAATGGGTCTCTGGTTCCCGGAGTCCGGAAGTCCTAGGACAGGAGCACACTATAGCGGCAATAAGCAGGCTATGCTAAAGTCAACCCCGTCGGGTATCCTGAGGCTGAAGCTGAGTAAATGTAAGGTCTCATACCCTAGATAATTACGATTAGTAGTAATTAAGTTGATTTTATTCTAATTAATGAGTAATTAGGTTAATTGAGCTCAAATCTCAAGAGTTTTTGGGTCATGGATTGGTAGATGGGTCGGGTTCGAACCTTTATTAGATAATCCAAGGCCTTTTCATTTAGTATTTTCCTGATTTGGCATCATTAAAGCATCATATTGGTTGTATTGGGTGAGTTTCGCCTTGTTGGACATCTTTCATGTTTGGCCCAACTTCGTTTGGACCCATCTCAGCCCATTTTAAGCCCATTGATTCAAACTGGAAATCTATTGAAACCAAGAGGGCTTGCTTGCAATTTCCAGAAACTTCATTTATATAAAAACCCTAACCCACCAACCACCACCGATATTTTTCCTCCTTCTCTCCCTCATTGCAGCATCGACTTCCCCCTTCTTCCATCGTCGTCTTCCATCGTTTTTCAGCTCACTTTGTGGCGAATCTTCTTCTTCCTCTTCATCCTTCCTTTCTCTTTGTTTGAATCAAAGCACCCTCAAACGAGTTGAGGTTATCACTATAGAGAGCTTTATTCTTCATCTAATCAAAGGGCAAACCGATTTGGGTGAAGCACCGAACCTAAGGCAAGTATAAAGATGCATAATCTTACATGCATAACTTGATTTCTTTGATTATTGATGGATCGTGTGATTTTAACAATTTTACAACTTTGTGAAAATGCATGGATTGAATGGTGATTTGGTGGGATAAGGATGTTATTGGCCTTTAGGGAACTCAAGGGTGTAAAATAAAGGCTTTTGGAGCGGTTTTATTGCAAGTAAATTGGAGTTTTGGAAGAAAAACGCATTTGGGAAGAAAACCCACCCGCAACAGAATGCTTCAGGGCCGACCGGTCGGTCCTGAAGCTCAATCGGTTGATTGCCTCATCAGGTAGTCCGACCGGTCGGCTACATACCCCGACCGGTCGAATTTCACTTTTGGAAGGGTCCAACTGGTCGGACCTTCACCCGATCGGTCGGGTAAGTCTGATTGACATCTTGTCGAAAGGCGTTCAAAAATGAATTCTAAGCTTGGCTATGGACTTTCTATAGTCTATGGGATAGCTTAGTGATGGGTTACTCCTTTAAATCACAGAAAAGAGACCCTACTTCAATATCAAACCACGGGTGTGGGTATAAAGTGCTGTGTCCCCACATACCCGTGTGACAACACCAAGAACAGTAACACCGAGACACTGAACACCTTATGAATACACCAAGTTAAGAACCTCGGAAACCCGGATTATCTAATATAGAATTGATAAAAATTGCCCTTGATAACCTATAATCTAATTGCATTGGTTTATATTAATATGCATTGGATAATCAGTATTTTATTAGTTGTGGTTCTATAATAGACATCTCCAACGCGAGCGATGAGTGTGGACCTCTTGAATAGGTACTCATAGGGTGCACTGCCTAGCAAAGTCCCGCACTGCTTAAGAGAGTGTATATAAGGACGTGCCTTGTTCCCTTGTGACGCGTCCTGGGTACTCCCTGGGGGCTCTGCCCAAAGCGGACAATATCACGGTGGGGAAGAGAGGAAAACGTTACCCCTCAGTTCTATTCCTCATAGGAGGTTCGGTTGCCAATTGGGTCTGGGAATTCAACAATATAATTTCATAGATTACACAATTAATTTCCTTTAATTGTTGTGCCATTTTAATCTAGTTGATTTATCGTGTTGAGCTTATGTACCCTTATCTTGCTTAACCGTCTTGTTAACTGAGTTACTATGGTGTTACAGGTACGGGACCCGCTGCCGACCCGGCAGTCGATGCGATCGTGGAGGCAACCCCAGCGTTACCTCGGGACGTGAACGAGTGGAACGAGGAGGACATCTTCTCGTGATTTCCCTCCACAGTGCGCAACAGGGACAGACGGGAATAGGCTTAGGGTTCATTTTGGCAATTATATCTCTTGTATTATGTATGGGTACTCCTGTACAAGCATGTAGGTGTATTTAATTCACGGTCTTGTTTGCTTAAGAAATGAAATGAATGGATGTTCTATGGATGCTCATGATGCATTGCAAGTGAAATCTCTAGGTTTCCGCTTGAATTCCTTATATGGATAATACGTAATCGTGGATTTTCCTCACACGTACCTGTGAGATCACCCTTGTGACTGTTCGTACGTGTTCAATCATGGCACGAATTATCACGGGTACGTGTGTCATTCCTCAGAACTCACAGTTAATCCCCAATTTTCGGGTTCGGGGCGTGACAGTAGAGCCAAACTATATCAATCATGTCAGATAATACACGTCAATTCAATGTTACATTCAGGCAATACAGTGCGTGTACAGGCAGTACAGTGAGTGTATCATGTCATATCACATTCCAGTCAATACCAGTATCTGTCAAGACAATACAGTCTAATACACTGACAAGTCGAAATATGAATCATGAATGGAGGGCAATAACCGAACTCAACATGCAATGCAAATCAAGTTAATTCAGTGAATCAAGATTGTTTACTAAATAACCCTAAGCTAGTTGTACAATGTTTCTAACCGTGCATGATGATGTGGTTTTAAGTTATTCGATACATAGTTGTTCGTTTTGTGGGTGTTGCAATATATCGAGAAAAGTGTATCGAAGTCCCTTAAACCAACACCCATGGGGAGGTGCTTAATAATTGGACAATGCACATGAATGAGTCACAGCTCTCAAGACCATTCATAATATTTAGGTGGTCCATTGAGCAGGTTAAGAGGGTTGTGAACTTCATGTGAAGGCCCTACAATGTCTCAACATTAAACCTATCCTTGTTACCCATTTTTCAGTGGTTTTACGGTTTAGCCGTGGGTGACTTACAGCTTAGCCGTAGGCATCTTACGGCTTAGCCGTATTATGTGCTATGGCTCAGCCATGGTCCCCCAAACTATTCATCCGCATTTACGACTCAGCCATGTTTTGTTCTACGGCTCAGCCGTGACTGGGGCATGGCTTAGTCGTGGCTGAACTGTAAGAAAATTTTCTCAAAATGTTGTTCTCTGGACATCCAGCCATAACTTGACCTACGGTTAGGTCATGGCTAGCCTATGGCTTAACTGTAGTACATTCTACGGTTTAGCCGTAGCCTTACTGTAGAGTAAACACAGGTTTTATAGCTCTATGGAACCTGAGCCAAGAAGCTCTACGGCTTAGCCGTAAGCTTAAGAAATGCACATTCTGAACCTGTTACAAACGAAATTGAGTTTGGACACAATTGAAACCAAGGATAACAAACATGTGAAATCTGATATACAAGGGCTATAAATCATCAAACCATGTAAGAGTGATGAGAATAAAAACAATCAAAACATTATCAACAGGTGTTCATCCATAACGTGCTTATACTTGCTTCAAATGAGCTTTTACACGTGAATTAGTTGTCCTCTGGCTCAAATCACACGTCTAAATGCAGTCTAATCACCATGCATGCAAGAAGAAAGAGGAGTTGAGTGCATGGAGTGTGTAAGAAGGATGAGACAAAGGAAAACTCATAAGATAAGCAAAAACCCAACTCTTACCATAGGAGAATACACAAGAATTCCTCTCTTCTTGGCTTTGATCGTGAAGAAGAAGAAAAAAGAAAGGGAAGAACCGAAGAGCAAAGAAGAGGAAGAGAAGAAGAAGGCGTTGAGTTAAGAAGGTTCGGTGCATGCATGTACTTTATATAAGATAAGAATTAAACAAAATTATAAAAAGGTCCACAAGTTCAAGATATTTACAGTTCGAGTCACATAACCGTCCAACGGAAGCAAACGAAGTCATTTGCATGCAAGTCAGTTATAGAAGTCAACGAGCTTGACGAGATACACATGTTGACACTAAGATGATGCATGAATGACGAAATCGTGCAAAAACTAAAACTATGAAAAATGGCTCATGTCTACCTAAACCAAGTTAAACTCAACCCAACTACCTATCCATGACCCGGAACGAAACTCAAAAGGACCAAACCACAATCATAAAACTAATTTGCTAGAAAATGACCCAAAAACACATTAATTAGTTGCTAAACCAGATTAAGTTAGGTCAGTGTGTTACAGATTCCACAAGAACATGTAAGGTATGACTAAGAACACGTAGGTTTAAAATTCAACATAAAGCCACTATAAGAAAAATCACTTTTGGCGATAACAACAATCGTCGCTAAATCAAATATTTTCGTTGCTGAAAACTTTTAGCGAAGAAAAAAAAGTCGTTGTTACTTTGTTGTGGAAGCTTGGTCTGCGAAGTCCTATAGCGACAACTGTGTTTATCGTCGCAGAAACTTTCACTTTTTGCAACAATACTCTTTTGTCGCTAATTGGTGTCACAGTTCCTCCCTCTGTCGCCAATAAGGTGACCGAAAATATCCTTTAGCGACGACACTCGTCGGAAGTTATCAGTAAATGTCACTAGTTGGAAGCCCAAGGAAAATCTTCGGCGATAGCAGATCCATCGCCAAAAACCTTTTGGGACGAATTTTGATCGTCGCCACAAGTGCCTACTATTTATGCTCACAGATGTTTTGGGACATAATAAAGGTGACAATCAAAAAGTTCGTCGCAAAAAGTCATCGCCATAAGTGTTTTTCCTTGTAGTGCTAGCGGACACCTGTGAAATACCTCTGTAATAATCATAAGCAAAACATGGAAGAGAATATCTTACCAACATATGTATATAGCTTACGTCTTTGCTTTAATTAAACATCCCACACATAACAAATCCACAAAACCTAAACATGTCTGGTACACAAGGTCCAATTTAAACATCTCCACAAAAGACCATAGTCACAACCGATTCACCCAACAAAATCACTAGACGCTCTCCATAGGATGACTAATAAAATACATCATCATCCTTCCATTCTTCTATACCTCGAGGTACCGTTGGGGTACCCTCCAGAACTGCGTTAATAACCGAGTTGGAGTTTGGTTCTGTACCTGTAATACCAAGGATAACACTGTTAACACAACGGTTAAGCAAATACAGAGATATATGAAACTATCATAATGTATCGAGTGAATTAAGAAGTAAACATTAGTTAAAGAATACAATAATCATATACTGGGCATGTCGTACATGAATAAACATGTGCAATGAATCATAAATAGGATATTATACTAATTAGAAAGCAACCACGAGGCTATATTCTCTCAGGAAAGAGCATATCATTTAGAGAGAGCGTACATACATATGGGTCACTAGGGGATTAGACTAGCTTCCCGAGGAGCGCCGATGACTCCTCCGTGGACTACTGTAGTAGTGACATAAAGATACCCAAAAGGGCACAAACTAAGTGGTGCCGACTCAACGTATCAAGACCAACTCAGAGTCACATCTTTCATATATTTCAGTCATACTTATCATATTGTACATAATGGAGTATCGGTCTTGAAATCATATTCAATTATAAAAATCAGAATTAATAAGGTAACTAAACAATGCATACCAATATGAGCTAGGAGAGCTTGAACCCTCTCAACCTTAGCTGCACCCCTTTGACTAACAAGCATACAGTCAGTAGAAGCTCAGACCTGACAGACGCGCACTCAGTAGAAGCTCAGGTCTAATTGTCTTAAGGTTTGCCAAGAGAGTGGGTACATGACTAAGTCATGTTGAGGGCAAGGTTTTTTAACAATATGAATGCATTCAGATTTAAATAGGTGTCAATGATGTTTACTAGCCAACTCTAAACTGGATAATCCATGCTCCCAAGGTCATTCAACACTATGTATTCATAAAACATTCGGTGTCATTGTGTTATTAATTCTTGGCATTATATTGTGTGCATAAAAGACACATCTTCTTATATCAATACCCATGATGTGACATTGGAAATTCATCCGAAAAATCGAAGGGAATAAGTGACAGCTTTACACTCGTCCTCCTTATCATTTAATCACCATTAGGCTAATTTAGTTAGGGAAAATGTGCCATCACTAAGGCCCTACAAGGTCATTGAAAATTCCTAATATCCTCAATTCATAGTGTTCCTACGGCTTACTCGTATACATATTACAGCTTAGCTAAGTAGCTCAGGTTTTCTCCTTAATTTTATGCGCATTTACGGCTCAACCGTATGTTGGCCTACGACTTAGCGGTGCTAGGGTTACAGCTAGGTTACGGCTTAGCTGTAATGTATTCCACAGTGTAACTGTGGGTAAGTCGTAGAAGGAAGTCGGAATTTCAGGCTCTCGGGAAAGTTCATCGTAAAATGCCTTATGGCTTGGTCACGGGATGGGTACGGCTTAGCCGTAATTCATTCCAAGGCTTAGCCGAGGGTTAGCCGTAATTTAAAATGAGATTTTGACACTCTCGAGACTTTGAGCCGTACACACTTACGGCCTAACCGTAGCTTCACCTTAAGCTTCTAAAATGCTAAAGTTGATTCTGAAGCTGAACTCCACCTCTTTTCTTCTTGGTGCAAGTTGCTTAAGATTTCAAGAGATGATGTACTTTGCAATGCGGATGCTCCCTTAACAAGGTGTTCCATGTATTTAGAGTAGAAGTGAATTTATTTGGATTTTATTTTTCTACTTTCTTGTTCATGATTCTTAGTGATGTGCAAAGGATTAAATAATGATTTGTAAGCCGTAATAATTTATTTTATTAGATTAATACAGTGTGTTTGTGTGGGGTGATAGGCCATATTTGGCATTGTAGTTCTAAATTGTCCTTCAACCCTAAGCATGGAGTTTGAAAATTATGAAAATTAAAATTCTAAAGCTCACCTTCCTTTCTTTTATTTTTTGAAATTTTCTTTTATTTATTTTCACTTTATTACATTGGTTGTTGGATACTTTTATTTATGGTTGTAGTTTTTAGTTTAAATTGCTTTTAGATTGGGAATTTTAGATTATGTTTGAAATCAGATTTGTAATTTTAATTTAAGACATTGGTGTTCAAGTTTAATTTAATTTTCAATTTAGTAGGATATTATTTGTATAGATTTTCTTAAGATAGTGCTAGTTTTTCAAAATAATAGATTTGTATGATTCTTAGCTACTTATGGATTTGACTTCGACTTACCGTATAAAATTACAATTAAAACCTTGTTCTTGGAGTTTTTTTATCAATCACCTGCAATGGGAGAGATAGTGTACGGCAACTGCCCCTTGGTGGGGATTTACTCGTATAATCTCAATTCCAATTCTATACCATTTTGCATCTTATCCCAAAAAATAAAAATCATCAGTTCCCCACACACACCGATGGAAACAAAACATTTATACAAAAACATTTCAATGGCGTTTAATGGGTACAGGTGTTTGTCGTTCCAGATGTCATAGTTTTAGTGAGGCAATCAAACGGTGGAAAAGTCATTAATGACAAAAAAAAAATTTGATGTGCCAATAAATATCCATAAAATATACGCTAAATAATGGAGTATGACACTGAAAGGACCGGTGCCATTCCAAGGTCAAGTCGCTCTAAATTCTTTGAACAATCGAGCATTCATGATTGTCAGTAGGATCACCATATTGTTCCTCTACGGGAGCCATATACTGTGGACAACGACAACAAAATTGATCGACCAACAATACTAATGGGTTTCACTTATAATTTTTTTTTAATTATTTAAGAAATGATCTCTTCCCTTGTGACATTCATTTAAAAGATAAAAATATTCTTACAAGTAGATCACTTGCAGAGTCCAACTCTACGCAGTCCATTACTTTATTTGGGCCAACCTTTGAACCTTTGGTCAAGTTAGCTCTTTTTACATGTATATCCTGACCTTAATTTTGACATCATGCCAAGTTTTGATGCCCAGCGGTTCTTTTCCACTATTAGATTGGATCTCATAGATAATGATAGATATTATTTTTATTATTATTAAAATAGTGCTAGACTTTTATTGTTCAGCGGATGCCATCTACACATTAGATATAGTAAAAAGAGAAAAGAAAAAAATCATTATAGAATAGTTCCATGATAGTAGACTCACTCATAAACATCTATGCTATTAACCTTATCAGATTTCACTCAAATGAGCTATCTTAAAGATTGTTAACGCTTTAAAAAAATATATTCCATAAGATTTTTATAGATAAATTCAATTTTTTTTTCATATAGATTAATTTGTCTCCGGCCTAGATCATATTGATTTATAACTTTTCATAGAGATTATACCATTTATTTGATGGGGTTGATATTTTTTCAAAATATGCACCACTATAAGAGCATTGGCTCTATAGGACCCACATTCCTTGTTTGTTTAATTTTATTAAATGGACTCCACTAAAGAGCTTCATTAAATGCTCTCTAAACATGACTGGATGTGAGCTATGGGACATTGACAAATGAGAATGCCATTGTCAATTGACAGATAAAACTATAGGGCCGATTTGGACGTTAGAGGAATTTATGAGGATTTATGCTTGTTTGGAATTTATAACATGCTCTTAGTTTTTTGTCTCCTAAGCATTTTAAAAGCCCAATTTGATAAAAAAAAATTAAAGATTTCTTCCCACATGAAAATCTACTTTTAAACTTATGAATTCCTCACATTTAAGATAGTTCTTGTTTGGGAGAAATCCAAATGCTAGAGGGGGGATGAACATTTGCAATTATGCTTTACCATGGCGGCATTTGAAATTCTTGTAGACAAGAATTCTCAGAAATCTTTTAACATAACACGCCCATAAGATCCTATCTTTTGAGAAAAGAAAAGGTCAATAATCCCTTTATTAAGACAATAATATCCTTACGGCTCTTTAAAGTTCTAAAGATGAGAGTTGAAGAGGGGCAAAATGGCATAGAATGAAAATGCCTAAACTCACTGCTATATTTTTTTATTTGTTTATTGAAGATGAAATGAAAATTAAGTGTAGGGAATTACCCACGCTCGACCCACCGCCCTCCATCCCTGCTTTTGGGTATGCATCATGGTTATGAACTTATGATAAATTATCAGTGAAAAAGTTAATTCAGTAGTGCTTAAAGTGATGTGTTATAAATTCTAGGATAGGTAAGAGAGAGCAAAATATATGGATTGCATGTTGAATATATGGATAAACCACGAGTTGACAGTAAATTCTGTGAAATTCTGATCTTTATTATTCTTAGAATGACTGCATTGACACTTTTCATTTTCAATGTTATAGAAACTCAAAGTAACGTACTGTTAGTAGACACCCAATAATAAAAAGTAATATTTAATGGGTAATCAGTATTTATTAGTTCTAGAATTAAATAAAAATTCAAGAATTAGTTAGAAGGATTTATTGTAACATAAATATTAGCAAACAAGCATACATGATAAGTCGACCTTACAAAACTACTCCTTAGCTTCATGGCCATATTATCATAATATGACTTACAATTTCGTGGTAGATCATATAGCTGACATTATATTCTAATAATGTCAAGATATTATACAGTAGTGTCACAACAATATAATAATAGATTTGAAGTAGCCGTGGGTAGTGCTCGTCGTAGATAGTTTGTGGGTAGAGATGTATCATGGGCCGGGGTGGCACGGCCTGGTATGAGAGTCAATAGGGCCCGGCACGATCAACGGCACCGCACCATAGGCACGACCTAGAGACCTGGGCTGTGCGCTTGACTGAGGGTACCAGGTCTGCAGTACCCCCCCCCCCCCCCCCCCCCCCCCCCCCCCCCCAAAACCAGATTGTAACAGTCGGCACAGTATGACCCAACAGCTTCATTTTAAAAAACTCTTCCAACAGACAAAAACCAATGGGGTGTTTTAACTATTTTGCCCTCCCCCAATAATCATAAACAGCTAGTTTGTGGGCATTTGAAGTCATTTTGACCTTTTAAATTTCTATAAATACAACTTTCCTCTCATTCTCTCATACTACAAGCTCTCTAACTCTCTCAAATTCTCTTAAATTTTTATGTCATTTTGTCTAATTCTTATTTCTATGTTGTGTGCAAGATATTTAAAAAACATAAAAAAGGAAGCAATAATAATATTATTAATATAAAAAAAACCTGTCCATGCTGTACCGTGCCTATGTGCCATGCTGGGTCAGACCCTCGTCCATTCATGCCATGTCGGCAAGGCATAGGCACAACCAAGCCAAGCACATGTCGTGCTGTAGCGATGCTCATTTTATTTCCCATTTTACATCTCTAATCCTGCAGATTGTTTTGTGGGGCTTACCTAAAACCATGGCAGCCATGTGGGAGGTAAGAGATCAAAATATCCATATGGAACTTAGTTATATATGAACTTCAAGTCCTTTAGATCATCCTAATCCCCTTAATCCATGACCGTTAAGTTTAATGGTTTTAAATATCATTACCTTTTTAAGACTTACATTCTGCAATCAGTCAGATTTGGATGGGTTGATACCTAGGGCTTATGATTCGGATGGGTTGATACCTAGGGCTTCTGATTCTGATTCGATGCTAGGAGGTTGGATTACCCATAAGGGGTCCCACGTACCTAAAAAATGGGTGTTAACAGTTGAACCCATGGGAACATTTGTGATTTCTGTGATATTGCAACAATATCATCATTTGTCTCATTTGTAGGATGAATCACAGTGATCTAGTTGGCTAATAAGACCTTTGAACTATACCGTGAGTTGAGTCCTAAAAATTAATCACTAGAATGTGCCTGAAAAATATAAATCATACTCCGGTCCATATCTAGTTAATAGTTAACTCTAATCAAAGTTGTCTACCTAATAAATCTGATTTTCTTTTTTTTTTTTTTTTTGCTATAGTAAATGCCCCTGCATCCATACTAGACCCTTTAGAAGTCTCTCACTATCAACACCATATACATTAATAGATCTTTTGTTGTTTCTGTGGGTAACAGTGGCCCTTGTAAAATATGAAATTTTATTTAGGCAAGACGATAAAAGAGAGAAAATTGAGAAAGGCCAAGAGGAGGCGAAGATGTTTTGGGTGGGGGGGGTGGGGGGGGGGGGGGGGGGGGGGGGGGGGGGGGGGGGGGGGGGGGGGGGGGCGGCATTTGTATTTAGATATGCTAGTGACATAGAGCCACCATTTCATATATATGATTTGACGTGTGGGTGATATCAAAAGTACAAAGATTCAAAATTCTTCCTTTTCAAAAAAATTAATATTCTCAACCCACTAAATGACAAAACAACATTTACTTTTTAGATAAAAAGTTAAAAAGAGTCGTTTTAAAACCCACTAAAAAATCATATTATATTGTGATTGATTATAATTTGATCCCTTTATTTCTTATTCTTTTTTGATTTGAAACTTCACTTCACCATACTTTACTACATCACTAATTAAATATAAGCTATCTAGTTTCTCTCTGAGAGAGCCACTCAAAAGTCAAAATCACTTATATTGTAATTGTGAAAATTTTCAATTCTAATTATTTTTAAATATTTAAAATATCCGACTAAAAACAGAGATTTAGACCCTGGAATGTGGGATCAGAGCATTATCCTATCAAGTGTGCCAGTCCTTTACCTTAAAAAAAAAAAAAAAAAAAACAGTGTACCGGTCGACGATACCACTAGTAGAGTACGACACATTGCAGTCCTTGGGACGCACCAACCCCAAAATGTTTTTAATGTCGTCATAGATTACCCCATCAACTGAACAACAGACTTGGAACACTGCTCTTTATCCCAATGGCAAGAAGACTTCGTTTCTTTTGAGGAGGACAAGGGCTAAATCTTAGTAGGCTACCTCCCTTTTTTCCACTTGTATGGACTGTGTATTCATTTGGTGAACAATTTGTTTTAGTGTGCCAGGCTATTTTTGGTCTCAACCCCTTAGCTGGATTATGAATATATATATATATATATATCAATTGAACAGCAGACTAATAAAAGTTTTCAACCCATTTGATGCCAACAGTGCAAAATGATCGGTCAGTCGGAACATCCATTTTAGTGCCTTGTATCAGCGGTGGTAAAATCTGACCTGATCATTTAATTCGACCTGTTTCACACATGCTTTTAACCTGCAAAATCCGAATCCTATGCAGGTCAATCTCAGATAAAATAAACCTAACCTACATAGTAAGGGGTCAGGTAAGGGGTGACCCGCTTATTCCATTTCAATGTGTCAGGTCAGAGTCAACCTCAAAACTAAATCGGTTTAAATAGATTGATGATTAATGTTTTGTACTTTGGTTTTTTTATACAACAAAACTCAAATATAATATAAATAATAGAATTGGAATGCATTACGCCAAGCCTTTACCAGTTTGTTTAGTTCGGGTCAACTTAAATAGGTTAACCCATGTTGGAAGCGGGCTATATGGGTTGGATCGTGTTAGCCTGCAGAGGTTATTACACCCGTTTCAGAAATGGGTTGGCTTGTAACCTATAAATAATTGCCCAGATGACCCGACCCATTTGCCACAGTACTGATTATATCTCGTGGTAATCAATTTTTTATAATCCATAATCCCCTACAAATTTTTAGTTCATCGGGGACTAACACCAACAACATACTATTGGTTGTGCTTTTGTTGAGTGAACCTTCCTGGTTCAAGCATATGGTGGGATCATTCAGAATCTCTTCTTTGATGAGAGACTTGATGTGCTTGTCCCAAAATAAAATGTACTTAGGGCTTGTTTGGTAGGTCTAATCTTATTTTTATAGACAATTCAAAATAGAACCATTAAAAAAAGAGCTAAAAAAAAAGATGCTAGAATTAAAATATATGTTTGGCAATGGAAGCATCTATTTTAAATAGACTATTTTAAATAAATAGTTAAAAGCTTTTAACAAATATATTAAAATTTACTAGGTATCGAGCCTTGAAGTTTTACTTCATGACCATGTTTGGCCTTCCAAAGAGATTTAACGGTTTGGATCTTGTGTTTGAGGCCCCTAATTTTTTAAAAAAATATTTAATAATTCACGTTTTTACATAAATATCTTAAGTTTGGTGACGATCCAACGGCTGAAATTTGGTCTCACAATGGTCATTGACCTTCTACACATTTTCAATGGTTTGGATTGTTATTTACTGTCCCAGAAATAATAAAAAAAAAACATTAACAAGGGGCTACCTGTGGACTAGTTACAAATTCAATATATTAAATTCAATGGTTGAAAGTTTTTCACAAATATCTTGAGATCCACAAGGAATCAATCCTTAAAAATTGACCCCATAGCCGTTTTTAGTCTTCCCAACATTTCCAATGGTGTGGATCTTGTGTTTGGGCCCCACAGAATTCAAAAACTAATATCCAATGGCTCACGCTTTCTTGCACATATCTCGAGATTCCGGATGAATTAACAGCTGAAAATTGGATGGGTGGCCGTAATTGATTATGTGAACATTTTCAACGGTTTGGATGTAGATTTAGAGGCTCAGATTTCGAGAAAAATCGAAAAAACCGTACTGTGTGTGATCCATGAAAACACTGTAGCTGGGCGCCTCTTTTTTTTTCCCTCTTATTTAGAAATGCATCACAGGGCCTCCTCTTCAAAATAGAGCTTTTACCTCTTATTGTCTAAATTAAATAGAGCTAAATACACATGTCAAACGCCTCTATTTTTTCAACTCTATAAATTTTTGATATTTAGACAATAAGAGCCTAAAATTAGATATACCAAACATGCACTTAGTAATCATTATCCCCATTGTTACTAGTGCTATGGGTGCTCGTGTCACAAACCTGACCGGGTTCAATTTGGGCCCAACCCAATTTGGACTGAGGTTGGGTATAGTCTATTGCCTTTTTGTCTTTGGCCCATGCTTAGATTAAGTGATAAAAAGGTTAAAGTCTATCTTGGCCCAAGTATGGAGTGTTAGTGATTTAGTAATTAATTTGTCCAAACATTTGCTAGAAAGTTTAAACTCAAAGGCTGGTTGAGCCTGGCCCGGTCCAATAAGTAAAATAGGCTTGCTCGGGTCCTCTACATTTACAGCCAATGTTTGATTGGCCACTTGGCCTGGATATGAACCGGCATTTCTAATGTCGGGTGGAGCTTAAATATGCCTTAACTTAGGCTAACTCGGCCCATGAACGCCGCCACATGTTTGAAAAATACAATAGGTATACTACTCGAACATATAAACAAAAATTATGCAATTATTGAGGATAAATGAGCCCATTCAAATCTAAGTCCGTTTGGTAACTAAGGTTCTTATATTTTGATTTAGAGATTCTTCAAATATTAGAGCATTTGGTAAACCTCTATTTAGTTTTTCTAATTTTATAGCTATTTACAAATTAGAGCTTTTGCCTCTTAAAAAACACGCTATTTTAATAAAGGTTTTTTTGGGTAAAGTGGATGGAGTTAACAATGCAAAATTTATGTCTTTTGGATGAAAATAACCTTATAATTTTTAAAATGATGCAAACAGCTGGTTTTGGATTACAACTTTTAGTTTAAATTTGTTGTGAGATGTTTTCCAATTAGAAAAAGCATTATATGAAGTCCTGTATAATATATAAACGAGTATATAGCGGTTTTCAAATTTGAAAAGTAATATATGTATTCTACGCAAAAAAAAAAAAACAAAAAGGAATGAATTTATAGTTGTGGAGGATTGTAAGTTCGGATTAAGGAACTTTTGTGGGCTTTATCAGAAGCTCTACGAGAAGTCAAAATTAAGAACCATGCATCCAGTAAAAAATGAAGCAAAAATCTTCTGCTGAATTGACTATCTACTTTGGGTACCTTATCGCTTGCAGTTTTTCTTTGATGAGCGACTTGCTCCACTTGTTCCAAAATAAATTGTGTTCAGTAATCATCTCCATGACCCCAAAAGGGTGATATATTAAAAAACGGGTTTTGTACATACAAAAGAAGAAGGAAAAAACAAAAAAAAAAAAAAAAAAAGCTAAAAGACTTCACTTTTGAAAGGCTACCATCAACAGCAACCACCAATTTGGTTGGAGGCAGCCATGAATCTGGGCAATGACCCGTATACTCCACTTGTTCTGAAGAAAAGTTCTCTGCGAAGTTGATTCTAGGAAGTAATTTGAAGACCTCTGCCAATAACAAACCCATAGTAAGTTTGGATGTATGAGGATTCAATGTAAACTGGATGGGGGAAGGCTTGATCTGTTGCCATTTCCTGACGAGGGAAGGGAGTCCAGCAGTGGTCTTAGCTTCCGATTGGGTCCTTTGGGTTTCTTATTGGAAGAGGGTTGAAGGGAAAGGGATCCATCTGGGTTCGATCAGGTTGCCACCATAGGCAAGGGTGGTGGAGGAGGTGGGGAGGTTGTTGGTGGAAAATTGAAATGGAAGGGGACGCATTACGACCTAATTGTTTCCATTAGAACGCATATGACTCGAATACACAAAAATTTATAATCAAATGAGCTTCATCGAAAAATTAATGTATTGATGCGAAAACGTAAGGGGGTAAAGAATAGAAGGTAGTACTTAGTAGTGTAGATGAGACTTGCCTTTTCTTAGCATTGAATTAATATGTCAATTGTTAGATACTAGGTAGTAATTTTCTGTTTTTCCTTTATTCATTTTCTATTGAAAAGAAAGTTCTTTTAAGGTCATTTTTGTATATGCACCTTGGATGTATTTTATGAAAATAAATAGACCTGAGCCTACGGAGTGTGGAGTCCTAACCATGTCAATTTTGACTACCTATTTCGAGTTAAATAGTTGGATGGACATATTTGAAAGAAGCTGCATAATCCTAGACGCAAGCTAATAAAATAGGCGGAGTCTTCACTAGGTCAATTTTGACTATGCATTTTATAGGGCCATTTTTTATGCTCCACTCGGATAAATCATAAGGTGGCCCAAAACAAATAGTTGTAGAAAACCATTTACTTCCCACATTTCCAAATCGAAATGTAAGACAAGTTGGAACCAAAGGAGGGGGAGGCAAATTTGATCCACAAGGCTTAAATGAAAGAGGTAAGGAGGAGGGTAAGTTGGCCATTTCAATTCAAGCTCAACGCATTCCCCTTCCCCAAGTCTCAGATCAGGTGTCCTTTTGTTGTTTCCTCTCCGCTTTTTCGGTGTTTAAAGACGCGTGGCGTGCCCTAATCTTTTACACTCTTAATCAACACTCTCTCTCTCTCTCTCTCTCATGTCCTCCATTTATTTCTTTCTTTCTGTCCAAGACACAAGACACTGTAACACATGCCTGCTTTAAAAATTGCCTAGGGTTTTAGCATCTAAACCCCACAGTTGTCTCCCTTGGTAGGGTTTAAGAAGCTTTGATTCCTCTGAAAAGGAAAGGAAACAAAAAAAAAAAAAAAAAATCGTAGCAGAGGATCCATGGACAGATACCAGAGAGTTGAGAAGCCGAGGCCCGAAACTGCTATCAATGAAAACGAGATCCGTATCACAGCACAAGGACCCATCAGGAACTACATCAGCTATGCCACCACCCTCCTTCAAGTAATTCATTCATTCTCTTTGTTCTGGGTTTTTCATGATCAGGTTCATGGAGTTGCATTACATTGATGTCTTATTTTCTTTGTTTGTTTATATGGATTCATGATGTAATGGGTTCTTAGGTTGGGTAGAAATGCATTTGTTTGAAATCCTATGGATTCAGTTTAATCTGATTTGCATTACATTATTAATTAGAAGATTTACAAAATAAGAACTAGCAAGTGGCAATGAGGAGACTGCTACCTCCAGCTAATTCTAATTTCCCTTTTTATCATATGTTCGACATCTTCATCAATCTCTCCATCATTGCTAATTATCGAGGCAAGGTAACAAAAATAATCTTTTTGTGGTATCTTTTAGCCTTTAATTCTTATAGTAGTTTGGGCTCTTTGTAAGTGGCCACTAAAGTTGCAATTCATATATTTTGTCTTTGTATGAATTATTTAATAGAGTGCAACTGGTTGATTTTTTTCCTACAGAGCAAAACTGTGTATTCCCATTCCCAAGGGGTTATTTGATGTCCCTAACCTGCTGGTCTAGCATCCTGGAACAATGGCTATTACTGTTTTAGCTTGTGTTGCTATTGTTTCATAGTGATTTTCTTTGCCTTGGTATTTCTGTTGTTTCTTGTCATGCTAAGCCTATCAGCAGAATTAGTCAACTTAAAGAATGGTTGTGGTTTGATATTGCATCAATGAGATTCTGTCTTTAACTCTTGAGTGGGATTATTTGCAACTCTCCTGATTTGGTGCCTGTTTTTTTCCAGGAAAAACGTGTTCGAGAGGTTGTCTTAAAGGCAATGGGGCAGGCAATCAGCAAGACTGTGGCCATTGCTGAGATTATAAAGGTTGCAGAATATGTTCAAATCACCATTTTATGTTTTACAAATCTGAGTGACATGATTATCTTTTTAACTTAAACAGAAGAGGATCCCTGGTTTGCATCAAGATACTGCCATCAGTTCTACAAGCATAACAGACATTTGGGAACCCATTGAAGAAGGCCTTTTACCGTATGTCTCTACATACTCATTTCATTTGATAAAATTCATTAACATCATGAACTTTATTTCAATCACTTATTCATTGAGGTAATGTGTTTCATGCAGTTTGGAGATTTCACGCCAGGTTTCAATGATTTCTATCTCACTGTCAACCAAAGAGTTAAACAAGAATTCTCCAGGGTACTTTCTTCATTTTCTGAAGTCTATATTTACCATTTATTCTCATTAAAATTTAGTTTGAGGAAGATTGATGATTGTCGTTGATCCTTTTTAAATTGTACTCTTCTAGTTGATGTATTCTGACATGTTAATGAAAGCTATGGCTGAAAGAAACTTTGTATGTTTATCAGATACCAAGGTCCATTATATGTAGAGCAGGTAAAGACACAATATCTGTATCAGCACCAGCAGCAGACACTGCAGGCCAAGCAAGCACCTCCTCCAATTGCTGGTCCAAATGAAGGTATGTCCTTGTGAAGTACTCAATATTTCTGCTTACAGCAATATCAATCTTATATAAATTCACTTGGACTGGTTTTACAGATTCATTTGGTCGAGGGCGAGGCCGAGGCCGAGGGAGAGGAGGAAGAGGTTGGGGCAGAGGAGGATATGGCAACAATCAAAGATATGGGAACAATCAAGGATACGGGAACTATCAAAGATATGACAACAATCAAGGATATGGGAACAATCAAAGATATGAGAACAATCAAGGATATGGAAATGATCAAGGTATAATATGATTACACTTTATCTGTCTGAAAATATCTTGGAATAATCAAGGATATGGAAATGATTTAAGGTATAATATGATTACATTTCTTAATCCATCTTATAGATGCTAATTTTATTCATTTTGTAGAAAATGGCGGGTGGAATTGGAATTGGAATAGAGGTGGCGGTGGTGGTCGAGGCAGAGGCTGGGGTTATCATGGTAAGCACTGATGTGTAACACCTCTTTTTTTTTTTTTTTTTTTCTTACATGGGGTTTCGAGCTAACACACTGCACACCCATGTCCCTGACCAGCTGATTGGCAGCTAAGGCCCTCAGCCTGAGGGACATTTTGTAGCAGCTTATTTATGCAATATTTTATAATGCTCACATGCACCAAAACATGTGTATGCAGTGAGGAGTGACCTTGTATTTTACTTTTTAAAAACGGAACATATGCATGCAATAATGTTAAGCTTGCTATGCTCCTTGTTCTTCTTCTTTGTTGTCCTTTTTTTTTAAATTTTGCATGCACATGTGTTGGGTGGGGAGGGGGTGGGGGTTGGGGAAGGGGCATTGGTTGGCATGAATGTCCATTTTAAGCTCACATTTAGACACGGGAATATGATACCTGGTCCTCCAAAAGTGTGCATCACTGCATTTTGGTATATTGCTGGCCACAAAGCCCCAAATTGCCTTGATAGTTGATAGGGTTTAGATGCTCAGAATTACCTTGATTGGGTCTACGTATGCATCATAATGTAAATGTTTTAAGATTTATTCATACATATTATTTGTACACTATATTGTAATATATCTACTTCTCTATACATAAAAGAGTTTTGAGTTTTAATAAACCTCATCGGATACTTGTTTACCATGAATGCATGTTCTTGTCTTCGTGTGAAGCTTTATTTGAACTAGGGTTGGCTTTGTTAGTTCAGTTTTCCAGACTAGACATATAATGCATGCTTGCGTATATATGCTTGCACATACATACACATGTAAATCTGTTGACAATCCATATGACCATGCATGAAACAGGCGCTGGATATGAAAGAGGCGGAGGGGGAGGTGGAAGAGGTTACGGAAGAGGCCGTGGAAGGATGGGTGGGCGTGGGAGGGGCAACCAGGCCCTAGAGTGAGAAATGGATGTGCTTGGTAGTGCTTTTTGGTATCAATGGTGGAAAAGATAAATTTTCAAGGACTGTTTTTCAGCATATCAGTGGCTTATTATCGGAGAGTGGAAAGGCATTGTTTTTTTCTCTCATGTGAGCAGCCTTTTATTTGTGTTTCTGTAGCACCTCATAGGTATTTCTATAATTCATTCCTTTCTTACAACCAATTCTCCTTGCTATCTCCCATTGTAACTATATCCATTTTTCATAATGTCATCATATGCTTTCAGGCTTTGTGCCGCGTTTACCTGTGATTTTGTTGTTTTTTTTTTGTTTTTTTGGGTTTCTAATTGTTCCATTGATGTTGGATTCGAAACCATATTATTGGACCATACAATGTTAAGATACTTATGCTGAAATTAACAGGGAAACTAAAAGGAAGGAATAGAAAAAAAAATGAAAGTCTTAAAAAATGAAGAAATATATATATATATATATATAATCATAGGGTTTTGTAGTTTTTGTGTTATTTAGAGCTTGTCTGCTCTATTTTGTGTGTTGTGTAGTAGATGCTGTTCTCTGTTGCTGTTTCACTCTCGAGTTTATCTGCGTTCTCTCTCTGATCAGCAATCTTTCTGCTCTCCCTCTCTGGCCTCTGCCCTAGCCCAGGAGGGCCAAGCAAGGACCTATGTAGTACAGGCCCGCTGATAGCTTTGGTCCACTCCAGGCCTGACTCTGACAGAAATGGGTTTCTCTCTAGAGGATGAGGAATATATTGTCCCAAACTTTAATGGGTTCTTAAGTGAATGGAAAAGAGGACAATAAACTATTCCAAACATGAAATTGGCTATCAAGAAGATAAGCAAAAGGAATGGAAGAAGGCACAAATCAATTTTGGTTCAGAAAATGGTCCTAAATTCAAATATGTTTTTTCAGCCCAAATCCGGATCTGAATTTGACCCCATTCTCAGGGACGAAATCAGCTGAACTTCAGCCATATTCGGGCACCATACCTCAGCCAAATTCTGATCAGAAAATGAGCCCATATTTGGACATGAATTATCGACGATCTTTGGATCAAATTTTAAGCGTAAAGTCCAACTTGAATTCAGTCTCCATTTTCTCGTGCAAATTTGGCAGGATCTCATATTTCCACTAAATTTTAATTAAATCTTTAAGAGGGCCCAGGTTGGTCTAAGTAGCTCAAATTGGTGTAAGTCAGGACTAGTTTCAAACCCAGTTTTAAACCCCAAATTCATATCTAAATTTGACCCCCAATACTGGGTAAGAGTTTGGATGGACCACATCCCTATCAGGTCACTATATTTCAGCCAAATTCAGATAAAAAAATTGGTACAACAGGAAGCCCATTTCTGTAATCTATTTTAAGACAAACTTTGGGTTCGAATTTGACCCTACTTCCAAGTGTGAATTTGGGTGGATTTCAGTTATATTCTAATATTTTATTTCAACTAGGGAATGAAAATGACGCTGTACTTGAATAAAATTCAGATTAAAAAGTTTGAGCATGAATTTAGATGAAACAGTGTCCGGATGTGCCTGAGATCCAGCCAAATTTATAACAGGAGATGGGGTCAAGTTTAGATTTGAAATTGGCTCATATTTGGGTCTGATTTTGACCTCATTTCCGGGTGTGGTTTCTAGACATCATTTTAATCCAAATTTTTTGGTCCCTTTCCAGATCCAATTTGGTTCCCATCTCCGGACACTAATGTTTCTTCCAAATCTGGGCCCATTTCGCATCAAAATTGACTGACGGTTTCTGTGTAATTTTTATGAAAGTCTCCTCTGTTTTTTATCCTTGTGAGTTGTAAATCAGAATTATGTTTTCAAAGGAATGAAGCTATTTTAAAAATCATTTATCGAAAACCACATTCCTCAGTGAAATCAGTTTTTTTTTTCTTTTAAAATGTGGTGACTCAATGGCAATAGATCTCCTGTGTGCAACTATGTTGCCTAAGATAGCCCATGTTGGTCAAAGGAGTCCAGGAATGAATAGGTCAAAATGTAGATCAAGGATATATCTTCGATCAAATGATTCTAGCTCATATCACGCATATCACTTGTGATTTATTTGTCAGCGACCAGCATTAGAGTTACCAAGTCCTCCATAAATTTTTATGGCAACTATTTACCAAAGAAATGAAGCTTTTTTAAAAATCATTTATATACGGCCACATTCCTCAGTGAAATCGGTTTTTTTTTTTTTTCTAATGTGGTGAATCCAATGGCAATAGATCTCGTGTGTGCAACTATGTTGCCTAAGATAGCCCATGTTGGTCAAAGGAGTCCACGAATGAATAGGTTAGAATGTAAATCAAAGATATATTTTCGATCAAACGGTTCTAGCCCATATCACTCACACCGTTTGTGATTTATTTGTTAGTGACCAGTGTTAGAGTCATTTAAAGGGATGTTTTTGAAAAAAATCCTCCATAAATTTTTATGGCAACTCAATACCTATGACTTTAATTTTTATGCATTGAATGCCCAACATAAAAAAAAAATAATCCAAACAAATTCTCAAAGTCCATCGATATTCTAATCCTCACAGATCCCACCATCGCCCTTTCCATTCTCCATTGAGACCTGGAACTGCTATTACAATATAAAAAAAAAACAGATAAGGTCAGACCAGAGTTTCCAATCAGTTTTTCCGCCTCCATCTCATCGAACCTGACAACCAAACCCGACAACTGAATATCCAATGTTGCGTTGTATGCCACGTGTACACGGTCCGACGAACCTGCACAAAAACATTGAATAGAAGGAGCAGACCAAGTGTCTCATCACATTACGTGGCACAGACGAACCACCCCTTCGTATCGCAATCCACAATATGATGAATTCGGACGTTTTCTAGACCAAATACACTCCCGTATTTGGCATGCTTTCCGGTCCACAGTCCTTTGAATCTGACCTTTGTATAATCCTCTCTTTCTCTCTGCTTTCTTTCTGCGTTTCTGACACTCTCTTTCTCCTTTTCTATATAGAGATAAAGAAACTGGGACGCGGTTTTCTTTCACAGTGATTGTGTATTCGAGATATCAAACAGAGGAGATTGGAGGAAAGAGAGTGGGGAAAATGGAAGAAGAGAGTTGGAAGGCGGAAGGAGGAAGAGGCGGAAGAAAGAAGGATGGATTATTTCATGTAATTCACAAGGTCCCATGTGGAGATAGTCCCTACGTTCGAGCTAAGCACGTTCAGGTACTCAAAAGAAACGTACCAACTTTTTTTTTTTTTTTTGTTTGTCAGAAGAGAATAGATCTGATTTTTGTAGGGAACAGCTTTCCTAGCTTCTTTTACATGGGAAAGGAATTTTCTGTAATAGAGTGGATAGTCCATTACATTGTTCTTGATGTGTATTATGTAAGAGTAGGTTACTTTCATGATCCCACCAGCTTGATTAAGAGACTCTTTCCCTATCCTCTTTGGAAAAGAGGACGACCTTAATTAGATTGCATTTGTGTGATAATGATTTCATAATAAAGAGAAAAATTAACTCAACAATTTACCATTTGGTGTAACACGTTCTCCTTAAAAAAATTAACTAATTTTTCTTAATGATAAGATTTTGATTTAATGACAAGAATAGGAATACAGGATTCATTTCTCTTGCGTAGAGACATACCCACATGTATGAATATGGTGGGCAGCTGTTTGCCCTAAAAAAAAAAAAACAAGCATGACGATATTGGATCCACCTATAAGATCCGCATGAAAATTCTGAATCTGCACCCAAAAACCTCATGAAAATCATTGGCTTATCAGCAAAATTGACTACCTATTTGGTTCTGCCCCCTCAAACGAAAATCCAAAGTCCCTAACTGCTTTCATGGTAATAGAATTTCTCTTCCTTCAGAAATTTTTTATTGCAGGTTTGGCGCAGATTAAGGTCTACAGACTTCAAATTTAAATTTTGTAGGCTCAACTTGGTTGACCTTGTGCATGTGCTCATTTATCAATTCTATAAGCCTTAAGAAGCTATGTTTGTAAAGATGGGGAATACAATAACTCTCAACTTGACTCAACTAACGGATCATGAGTTTCAATACTAGGAGGAATGACTCAATACTAAAATATGTGTATCGTTAAATGTATGCCAATTGGGTTACCACTTCCCTAGGGGGAGTGTTGAAAATTGTTTCTGTTGCCTCTACTACCACATCAATATTTTGGTAAAGATTGGTTAGCACCTATCCAAGATAATAGACCATGATGTGATCACGGTCAACTAGTAACATAATGGTTGGGAGATGCTATGTATCTATGTCTAAAATGGAAGTATTTCTTTCTTAACTAATTGGATTTGCTAATTTATTAAGTAATGCTTCTGACACATAATTATTCACAGTTAGTGGATAAGGACCCGGAAGCGGCCATTGTATTGTTTTGGAAGGCAATAAATGCTGGTGATAGAGTTGATAGTGCACTCAAAGATATGGCCGTGGTCATGAAGCAGCAAGACAGGGCTGAGGAGGCCATAGAAGCCATCAAATCATTTAGAAATCGTTGTTCCAAACATGCCCAAGATTCCCTAGACAATGTCCTGATCGACCTTTACAAGGTAAGGTTGCATATATATCAGATAGATATCCCACATAGGTAATGTGATGAAGCAGATGATGATGATAGTGGAATTGACAGAAATGTGGGAGATTAGAGGAACAAATTGAGCTGTTGAAGCGGAAGCTTCGGCTGATATACCAAGGAGAAGCTTTCCATGGCAGGGCCACCAAGACAGCGCGATCTCATGGGAAGAAGTTCCAAGTGACTGTACAACAAGAGACCTCTAGGATATTGGTAAATCTTTAACCTCTTATGTCTGCGTCTCTCTTTTTTTTTTTTTTTAACACTTACCTACAACATATTATGTCTCTTCAATCATTAGTTCCCTGTTATAAAACTTGATCATTTTATCATTATTTTACCTATTATATATCGGTTACAATAGTCATGGTTACTCATTATGTAAGTATTATGTTGTGAAGCATAAAATTATATATCATCATATATACTGATAACACCTAAAAGCCTATAATAGTGGAGACTTTGGATCTTTGCTTTTGAACATTGTATTCTTAAATAATGAAGTATTACGGGATAGTGATTAAATCAGCTATGATTTATGGGGTAAAATGTCTACCAATAAAAAAGCAGCATATCTATATCCATAAAATGGAAGTGACAAAGATGAGATTGTTGAGGTAAATATATGATAAAATGAGAAAAGTTAAAATTAGAAATCAGCTCTTTTAAGAGTATTTAATGGTAACATCAATAGAAGATAAAATTAGAAAAACTCGTTTGAGATGAATGTTGATGGAATTAGTAATAAAATCAGTTTTGAAAAAGTTTAACTTATATAAGAATTTAGCTCAACATAAGTTAGATTGAAAAAACAAAACTCATGTAGCCAACCCCAATATAGTTGAGACAAGACTTTGATGATTATAATAATGATTCTTAAATAATGGAGTGGTGGGAACAAGTAATAATGGAGTTTTTGTATTTTCTTAAATAGCCATTGGCTACCCTTAATATAATCACTACAAAATATTTAGCAATATAGTCCCTAAATTACTTTTCACATGGTATCAAGGCCTGGCTGACATAAACCAAAATGCTTCCACTTCTTCCTGTTGTCTTCTTTCACTTGTTTATGTCCTTGGTCTCTCTCAACTCTCTACCAACCATCCTCCCCAGCCTACTTGCTTGTTTCGATGGCTCTTGACTCATCCTAACTCGTTAGTTGATCCAATATTTCTCTTGCACCATCGTGACAACAAGATCAACGTATGAGGTGGACAATTAAGACAACCCAGCTATTTTTAAAATGTTCTCATTATAAGCATCGATCTGCACATCTATCAAGCCCTTAATTTTATCTTTATTGTCCCTTACAATATCTAATCTTCCTGGAGGATCGTGGAAGATTTGATGTAGTGGCTCACGGCTCTAATAGGCGCAAAAACAGTGGGATACAACAGCGATAGAATATACTGATCAACTGAGCTAAATATGATTAACAGTTTGGCTAGGCATCAACCAAAGAGAATGTCATATTCATTGTAACCAATCACACGATTCTTTTTTGAAGGAAACATGCGATTGCTGGAGGAGTAATAAAGAATATGGTATAGAAGCTTGGATATGAAAAGGATAAGGGTTGGGTATGGAAAGGATGAGTTTATCTAAAATTAGATTATTTTATACCTATGAAAGTTTAGGCTAGTGCAATATTAATCTTAAGTTTTCTTGTTTTATAATATTAGAGATATAAGTAGGTTTCCTTAGTGCAAGCCTAATTATATTTTTTTAACCCCAAAGGGTGCCTAAGCTAACCTAGGATCATTGTTTGCTACCATAGGTCCGGGTTTGAGCTGGGCTGCCTATCATACTGGGAACACATAGGATTTACCTGCTTCCTCGAGTGCAGAGCAATTAGGTTGGTCCAAAGGACTAGTGCACCCTCCATTAGCAAAAAAGTAAATAAATAAAATAAAATAAAATAAGCTTGGTTATGTTTTCTACATTAAGTCATTATATTCTTATAAATAGAGATCGGCTATTCTTTAATGACATTGCTACAAAATATTTGGGAAAATGTAGTCTAGATTTTCACAGCCTCATCATTCAATTTATGTCTTGTACAGGGCAATCTGGGTTGGGCATACATGCAGCAAGCAAACTATCAGGCGGCTGAGGTGGTATACAGAAAAGCCCAGATGGTTGACCCAGATGCCAACAAAGCCTGCAACCTGAGCCTTTGCCTAATGAGGCAAGCCCGGTATATTGAGGCCCACTCCATTCTCGAAGATGTCCGACACGGTCGACTTCCGGGCTCCGGTGACCCAAAGTCAATCAATCGAGCCAATGAATTGCTGGTTGAACTCGAATTGCAGCAGTTAACAACACCCCCTCATCCTTCATCCTTCAACTTGGATGGACTGGATCTGCTTATCGATGGGCACACCACATTTCGGGCAAGGAGACTGCCAATTTTTGAAGAGATCTCTCAATTTTGGGATCAGATGGCATGCTGATATTTTTTTTGTTGGAGTGTGTACCATAATACTACGGTAAATATAAGGTGTGCAATTTGGATAGTCATTTTCACAGTGCTTTAAGTTCATAGTGTGATTCTTACTTTTAAAAAACCCACATATGAAGTACAAAACCACCTGCTCCCACAATTCCACTTTAGGATCGATCTTTGGGCGGGGATGAGTACTTGATGTCTCCTTGCCAATAGGCTAAATAAAATTAAATCAACTTCTATGAAAGACGGGAAGTTCAAAGGCTACGCACTTATTGAAAGTCCAAGTGCCTCAAAATGAATGTTCTATTCATGTATGAGATATTCTCAAGTTTTAATTGAATAAGAACTGTTCCCACCATAAAATAGAAGATATAATTAATAATATGATATAAGAATGCATAATTGTATTATTTTCACATTAATAACCATATTATTAGTTTATAATGAGATCAACTCATACTGGAGTAAAATTTATTAGTATATAGTTTATTTTGACCACTCAAATTTTCAATAAAAGAACCTTGGTTTTAAAGTTCTAGTCCTTCCACACAAGAAAGGCTAAGTGCAACACTCGAAAGATCCAAACTCCTTAAAAATTCAACTTCGAGAAAACAGTCAAACCCTCAAAAATTTAGGTAAGAGTTATAAAAAAATAATAACAATAATTGCAAAGGTACTTTGGAGAATTCCAATTAATTTTAGTGTTTCACTTTTTTCAAATTTTACAACAATGGGGGGAATAATCTCACAATGTAACTTGATAGTTTTTTGGTAAATCGTAACTCAGCTAATTAGAGAAACGAGACATCAACGCCACGGTGTGCCCTTCGGGTTCAAGTCTCTACTGAAAGCGAAAGCAAAAAGAGAACAAGAAATAGACTGTCAAGGAAGGCCAGCTGGATCGGTGGCCTTTTTATGTGGTCAATTTTTCTCTTTATTAAGGTCTACACTCTAATGACCTCCAGAAGCATACAAACAAAGTCCATATCCATTATTCACGGCTGTGTATATCACAAGTCCTAGGCATGCATGATGTATGTGTATACACAAATTCCTAATAATTCTTGTTTCGAATCTGCAATAAGCAAAACCTTTTAACCACGGATTAACCTGATTTCTATATCCCATTGGCCCACTATATGATTCATCTAAGCATGACCTCAAAAAGCACTCATGTAAACTTGGCACACAAACTTTCTCTAATTAGACATCATCCAGATGTTTCTACAAAAAAAAAAAAAAAAAAAAAATTCTCTAATTATATATTAACAAGTTTTACACCTTGAAAATAGACTTTTCATGATTAAGAAATGTTTCCCATTTCTTTCATTGTCATTACTACAAGGCACTCGGAGACCTTCCAAAACTCTTACTGCATGTGATTCTCAGGTCTTTAGGTGGCCCAATGCTTGGCTATTTTATACTTAAAGAAGGCCCGACAATTCCTAACAATATTTTTCGTATTAAGCTTTATTTTTCTGAAAAGTAAAGAATATTCGAAGTTCTCTAATAATAAATTTGATGATAAAATTAAGAAAGATGTAATTACAACGATCACAACTATGTGCAAGGACCCATCATGTTAAGGGGTTTCTAGATCAGCTATCAAGTATCAACCAAAATTTCAACTGTTTTTGCTGTTCACTTCATCATTTGGATCGGGTGAACGTGCAACCAAAATATCAAATCCCTTTTTGTTGTCCACTTCAAAAGTTGTTTCTTTTACTTAGTATTTTTGTATAGCTGTCTCAGTTAACAGCACCATACCATAATGTTGTGGGGACATTAGTACCATTGATGCATATTGGTTGTGTTTGCTGGACAACAACCCGGATACATTCCGGTCCAAATACATTTCTCGTATTTCCTATGCCTTACCTGCCCGAATCCTTCTAAGCATCAATAACATTTCCTCTTAAGAAAATAGAATAAAAAAACTAAGAAAAAAATATTTACCACTAATTCTTTAAAATTAGTCTTTGATCTTGTTTTGTATTTTCTAATCATATATATCCTTTATATTCAAATCCCCCACATTTTATTGTAAACAAACCGGGCCAACGCATTTGTTTGACTTAATCTGATTCTTTTACCGAGATCTAAAACAAAGGAAATCACGAAATATTAATCTCAAACAAACGAAATCGGGAAATATAGGGAAAATGGAAGACTGTAGGAAGATTTTTTTTCCCGGAAGAGGAAAAGGTCTTCACAATTCACATTGTCCCGTATTGGCAATAATATAGAAACATCATTTAGTAAATAAAAAATTAATTCACATAGTCCCGTATTGGGAATAATGAGCTCAGATGTGCAGGATTACAGCCACCATAGTGAGCTGAAGTTGTGATGGAACCCATACACAATTTGTACAATTGTCCTCTCACCACTCTTTATTCTGGTATGGTTAACATTTTGGTATATAATGCCGTCAAGGCAATAGCTCAGTTGGTTGGAGTCTTGAATTTGCTTTCTATAATATGTGTGACCATATATGTGCTTGAAGGAATAATACTTGCTCCTTAGAATCGAATCATCCCCGGGCTAGAGGCTAGAGATCAAAAAATTGGACTAACTAGAAATACCATGGATTTAAAAAAAAAACAATTTGGTATATAATGGATGAAAGATAATGAAGCATTTTCGATGTGGGATAATGTTTGCCCCTATGCTACGGCTTGGCAAGTGACTGTGGAGTAAGGTATGTAATACTCATTTCTCAGAGAGGATTGAGATCTAGACCATTCATGTGCCGGTTAGATGAAAATTTTTTGGCCCAAATCCTTCTCAAAGACAAATGGAGTCGTTTTATTTTTTGTAACCCTAGTCTATTGGTCTATTTTTCTCAATGCATTATAATGTTTACGACTTTGGCTCCTCCAAGTGTTTCCTTTATCTATGCCTTCCCTTTCAAATTTTACCCAATAGGAGTTTTTCTTTTCTTTTTTTTTTTTTTAAACAGCCCAATAGGTGTTGGTTTCATCATCATATTGAGCATAGATTAAGAACATAATTATACGTATGATTAAAAATGCATAAAATTGTGTTGATACAGGGAGACACTGGAGAGACACTCCGTGACTCTGATGTAGCGGCCTCGTCTCCACGTTGATTCGGACTAGTTTTAAAATGCTGTTGTTAGTTACCTTACCGCCTTGTCGTCACTTTGGTGAGCCCTGCTAGAGCCTAAGGCTCATGTAGTGTTCCGTAATTATTTTGCAATCAGTTGGTTGATGCAGCCATTGCATTCTAGAGTACTCTCCATGTCCGTCCAAGATCTGGCCTTCAAAGTTCAAATTTGCTTTAACTCCAAATTTCTTACAATACTGTCTTTAAGTAAGCCTGTCACAGGGTCAAACCCGCCTAAGCCTACAAGAAAAACGTGGGCTTTTTCCTTGGCCTAAGGCTCAATGCTTGAGAATAACCCGACTTTCAAAAGCCAACCATCTTGAGGGTCAGGCTTAGGACAAGACCCAGCCGACCAGCCCCGATTGGCAGACCCAGAAATGCATTCTGGGCCGATTTATGAGGGGACCAATCTGAAAAAAATTCTAAAATTTTCTGTGCACGTGCTTTGTAATTACGTAACACTACAAATTCATTTTTTGCCCATCAATATATATGCATATTAATACATATGTATAACACAATTGTCACGCTAAAATTTTGGAGCATTATGGATTCCCTCTATTCTAAATCCTACTTCGTTTTCTTTGTTTTTTTCATTACCCAGGGTATTCCTCGCCAGCTAAGCTTTTGTACCTTTAGCCTCTAACCTAGGGTTTTCAATTCTGACGAGCAAAAATTATTTCTTGTAGGATATATACATGGCCGCACATATAGTACCTCAATTATGCAAGTGAGAAGAGTTGAACTTTAAACTTTAGAGAATAAACCACAAACTCATGGCTCAAACCAACTTAGCCACCGCCTTGATGGCCATAATTTTCCATATTGTTTCAGAAAACAAATTCAATTTTTCCACTTCCCACATGCAAAGCATTCACAGAAAATGGGAGGGTTATCCATGCCACCGAGTTGTGTGTTCCAGAACCGTGTCCTAAGGAGCAGTGAAGACTCCTCAGCAGTCAAATTCCGTGCGACGATAACAGGGGCATTCATGGGTAGTGTCAGACCAGTTGAAGCTTGTCTGAGCTTTACAAGACCTAAAGATCATACCAGGTTTACTATGGGCTTGCATGTAAGGCCCAAGTGCCAACCAATCGCAGAACGTTTACACCTCGTTTTGTTAAATTTGTTGGTCTATGCTGGGCCTTTGATCATCGTTAGGCTAAGTTCCATCCCATTAATTGTCAGGCCATGGACTTAACAGCCCAAACCCGGCCCAAAGTAGACAGGACTTGGATCAGACCTGGGCTGACCAGCACCCATGAGAGATTAAAGCCCCCTTAACTGCATGTTTCTCTTTATATTCTGTAGAGACATTTCTACAGTACACAGGTAAAAACTACATTAAAACCATGGTTACAATAATACTCTGCAAGGTGATTTTTCTACTCGCCAATGCTAAGGTCACAAATGAGCACCTGTACATGGATGGTCTATATCACTGTATAATAACAAAGCACACAGATGGCGATGGGGTTAGACAAATCACACACAACCTGCAGACTGAAACCAACTTGAGTACATGAAACAAAGCAGTGCATTTCTGAAGCAAAATGGAGAGAAACAGCAGCACAAGGCTCCAAAGTCCAAAAAGCTTGAGAAGAGAGAGCTCATATAGAAAGAATTCATGCGTACAATCTATACATGAAATGCCATACAGAATACAAAATCATCCCAAACAAAAGGCAAAGTGCTGAACAAAGAAAAAAGACACATTCACAGATGAGAAAAGGTAGAACAACAAACTAGAACATGTCTTATCAAAGATAGACGAAAAGCAGCAGCAGTGGTGAGAAGGGAGGTTTCTTTCCATATCAACATTTGAAGCCATGACAGACGGACAAGATTATAATCAGAATCAAAGCAATGATGATACCCAAAACTATCAGCTTTATCTTCATATTTTGAAGCCACATCTTCCTCCTCATCCTTGTTCCTTGTTGCCGGAAATCTTGGGCCTGCAGCAAGAAGCAACCACAACTATCACTAACGTATAGACAAAATGCACACCTTCAAATATTCTGGATATGAAGCAGGTTTCTCGCAATAAAAATTTTAACTCCTCAGAGAGAAATGGCGGAACTTCTAAAGCAAGAAATTTGAATGTGTCACCTCAGGTTTTTTTTTTTAATTTTTTTTAATTTTGGTGTAGCATTTAAAGGTAGGAATAGTGTTTAAAGGTAGGAATAAGTAGGCACAAACCAATCATCATTCCATCATTCCCACTCCTCTTACTAACCGCTGAATTTTTCCTCCCAGTAAGTATAGGCTATTGGTTTTCCATCTGTTTCCTTTGGTTGTGTTGTCGTATGTTGTAGATGTGACAAAAGTCTTACACTGGCTATCAACCTAACACAACCCTCTCTTTTATCCGGAATTGGGACTGCAAGTAAACTAGCAGACTTTTTGTTTACTTTTTTGTCCTTTTCAAAGGAACAAAGTCCCTTAGAAGTAATCTACTTTACTATAATCCTTCTATTCTGGGGATACCAACTTCTTAACTTTATGAGTCTTCAACTATGTTACTACATTTTACACATTACGATATACCTTTATTTTTTAACTAATCTGAACAAAAGCTCAATAATAATAGTATAAAAAATAGCTGTGTACTCCAGAAGTCTCAAAGTTGATAAAATAATATTTCAAAACAGGGTATGTATCTGCTCTAAATCAAGTCTGAAACTACAAGTTGAAAAAGTCTAGGAGGCAAAAATAATATTTCAAAACATTTTATAACATGGCTTGTATTGGGTATAAGAGAACACTAGTCCACTTTCAACCCTACATCAAATTCAGTTCAACCCAAAACACTAAACCTTCCACTGAAGCTCTTCCACAAACCTGTGAGCGAAGATTCTCTGTTTTATCTACAAGTAGCTCAATTTTCTCACCGCGGTCAAGAACCTGCACAAAAGAAAAGAGTTCAGTGCAGATTGAGTAATGCTCACTCAGAAGATGAAAGTATTTAGCTGCATCCAGAAATGGAAGAAGAATTACTAATATAACATGGTTGAATTCAGCAGCTTCCACCAAAGAGAGGTTAGACACTTAAAAAGTTAAAACTGAATTGCATAAAGAAAGCAAATCACCACGAACACAAAAGAAAGCAATCGTTACCTTCTCAATATTTTCCATCATCACTCCTTTAACTTCTGAAACCTGAGCCTTCACCTTTGCAAGCTTGCTGACCTCCTCTGGGTTATCCACACAGTACTGCATGTGCTCTTTCAATTTCGACCTGAAATGTTTATGATAAATTAATGGTTCAGTAATAATATGATTTTTTTTTTCTGCCATCTTTCATTCACTTTTCACTTTGAGGGTGTCAAGGAGAATTACCCAAACTCTCTGTTGAGGCTGTTAGCAACTGCAGTCGCAGCCTTTCCTCCTCCATATCTCTTGTTGAAATCATCCTTGACCCGCTCCAAGAAGGCAATTGGAACTTGTCTTCCAACTGACTCAACTGCAACTACACAGTAGGCTGCAAAATCCAACAAAATAAAACATTAGAATAGCAGTATGATAATGTCTTTTCAGCGGCCACATAAAATCAAATTCCTTGCGATAATATTTAACCATTCAAGGAAATAAGCGCACTAAAAAATACAATTCAAAATCACCGAAGCACATCACTGGAATCCTTAACTGTTGCAAAATTACCAAAACAAGTGCATAAGTGCAGCAGACAAGTCTCAGGTTTAATGTCATTGAGACTACTTTAAGAATTGTAATGCTTTTGTATTCATAAAAAAAATTCTACTCCAGATGCTTTAATCTTTTGACATCCATCACATAAAGAAATAACACTGAATCAGGATCGAAAATTTGTGAAGTCTAACAAGCTGGATGAAAATTATGAAGATTCCATCACTCTTTTTCCCCCTTTTGAGGCATCATTCAATTGTAGGCAAGAAACAAGTCCGTCTTACATCCGTCCACCAATTAGTGCATATTAGATGTGAACAGGGGCCCTAGTCCATTGTGTGTCAGGAACTACTTTTGATCATGATACCTGGATACTTTCAAATAGACCAAACAACTTTATCCTGTTATATCATTGCTATAAAAATGGTGAGTCCTCTCTGTGTTCATGCACTATCTGGGCATCATAGTCCCAAATCTTCAAAGACACAATGAATATAATAAGATTCTAGAGGATTTATTTCATCATCGTCAAAAGGTCTGTCTGGGGTTGGGTTTGTGAGTGCTACTTTCCACTCATCACTCTTTAAAGCCATTTGCTCTACAACTTCACAATTGGTCCCAGCTTTCTTCAATGCTTAATTGAGGGCACACATTAGTATATCCTCCATAGAAACAAGTTCCCCCACTTCTGTTTTTCTATAGAATCATAGTTGTCAATTTCATTTCGGACCCAATTTCAGTTTAGCTTCAAACTAAAACATTTTAGCCAATTCGGCATTTCAGTTTTCCAGTTCGGAATTTCATTTTGGAAAAATATATAAAAATTTATATATATATATCATATTCAGAAATATATATAAAAAATTATATATATCATACTTTATTCAAAAAAACCAAATCATCAGATTTATCATTTTATTCAAATCAAACAGCTTGCTTTAGGGTTAATAACTTTCAAAAGGGTGAAATAAACTCTTAGGCATATAAATCATCTCACGGTGGGCTCATTTGATTTGTAATCACCGTTCTTAAAGTGGGTTGCACACTCCAAAAATTGTTTAAAAAAATCCTAAATATTGACAATCCCTACCTTCCATGGGCATTATATTTACTCATATCAAATGGTCCACCCCAGATTTCATAATTTAAAAAAATTTATTATAAAAAAAATCTTTTGATTTCCTGCATGGCAGGCCCATGTAATAAGATTTTAATTGAAAAATTAGACATGAGGGCCCCCACTCAAGAGCCTCGCAAGATTCCCATGAGTGGGAGTCATGACTCATGAGTGGGATTTCTAAGGCCAGTTGGTGGGCCCAATTAATGAGACAGTAATATCTTATTTCCTTAAGTGGGTATGCTGATGAGAGGGCCCTCATCATATAAATCTTGCAATACCCTAAAGTTTTGTCAGTAAACAAAAAGAAAAATGAGAGAGAAGAATAAGACGATCAAGAAGATGAAGATGAAAAAGAAGAAGAGAGGAGCTGTGCCTGGGAGGAGAATCAACAACTGTAGATTCAAGCTTCGTACCTGAGAAGAGCACATGCAACAGCAAGCATTATTACCTTTGGCAAGGGCAAGGCATCAACAAGCACACAATTTGAGCTTCGGCATGAAAATCTGACTTGTCAATGATCAAGGTAAGTGGAATGAGTTGTTGGCTAACATTTCTCACCGAAGAAACCCTAGGTTTGAAAATACCCTTTTTGGGAGGTTAAAAACAAAAAAATGCCCTCTTCAAATTTCTTGTCTTTCATTCCACAAAAATTTGCTCGAATACTAGGTTTCGACGATGATTCGACGATTATTCGTCTGAAACCAACAAATTTTTTTTCCGAAATGATGTATTTCGCCGAATTATACTGAAACATCTACCGAATAGGCATAAATGGGTTGTTTGGTTCGATTTTCCTTCCGAACCAAACAAAATCGAAAGTTTCGGACGAACCAAAACGAAATCAATAACTATGTATAGAATGCTCCACCTTTCGTATACCCGCACATTGAAAAGGCTTTTCAGCTGATTTGCTGAAAACCAAGCCATAAAAAGTTTATTTTCTACAGAAAACTCTCTGCACCAAACAATGGAGCGTGTTGGAATATCAGAACACTTTTTCGTCCCTTTTTCCGCAGAAAATGCATTACACAAATGTGGCCTTAAGGTACTTGCTGTCCTCCCCCATCCCTCGGTTCTGGAACTTGCAACAGACTTCAATATTTAGTATGAGAGTTTTTCTAGTACTCCATATACATTACTAAACCATCTCAATACAGAGTCGTTATTCCCCTCGGTTTGAGATTTTTCATTTGTGAAAGGCACTCATCCAAAATGTCTACTTTTTTTTTCTTTTGAATGGCCATGCAAAAAGTTTACTACCATTGTTGCAGCAAAGGAATAGAAGACATGAACAGTGTAGTAAGCCTTTCCTGACGAAATCCTTCCCCTGCCCCCAAAAAAAAAGATGGATTTTTTTTTTGAGAAAAAAATGTTGGTTTTTAAGGCAATTTAAATTGAAACCAAATCAACTACAGAGAAGCATATGGAAATAAAGACAAGAGGTAACATCCCCCCTAAACCCCATATGGGGGGCCATGATGATGATGATGATGATGATGATGATGATGATATATGCAGTGAATTATCCACCTTCCCTTAATGACAAGGATCAAGTTAAAGAATACAAAAGAAAATTATTACAGTCAAATTGCCTAGGATGTAGCTCATCCACTGTTAACTGAATAGTAAACGGCATGCGTATAGGATTTTCTATTGATATCCATCTTTAAACTATGATACCCAAATATGGCAGGTACATCGCCACCTGGACATGAGTTTTAAACATAAACAGTGAAGTATCAGATACGATACTACATAATACTTTGCCTATTTTGAAGAATCGGGCATCAGTCTCCAAATCCTTTCTAAAGCAACTGAGTATCCAAATTAAAAATTTCTGATAAACTAATGTTCTGTTCAAAGATCAAGTCACTCAAAGCAGAAGAAATCACCAAAAACCTAAGAATTGCAAGAGGGAGGGAGGGAGGGAGGGAGGGAGGGAGGTTTGGCAATGGTGGTGGTTGTGAAGTATCAATAAAGCAAGCCATCTCATGCCAACAAATACCTATCTTAAGAGACATATGCATTGTAAAATAGGGTACAGTTAATTCCTGAAATTTTTCTTAGATATCAACAGAAAACCAATAGAACAGCCATAGTAAAGTCCATAACAAAGAAGAAACATAATGGATGATGAGACTCTACTTGGTACGGGGCTCGATTATGTGCAGTATACTTGGTATAGTAGCATATATGTCCATGAAATAATGCTCACAGAAACAGTGACTATTCTGAAGTAATATTCAGCTGTGAACAGTTCACAACTCTGAAAATTGTGAACATTTGATGTGAGCCCCACAGTCCACCTAAATGCATGCAAATGATTATGATAAGTAGAGATTGGAAGCACTAAGTAGATGGGCCCCACATGTAGAAATTTCTCCTAATACTTTCAAGATTAAATGACCACCAAAGCAATTAAAATCCAATTTGAAACCAGATGCAAACACAGGCCACATTTTAATCTCAAAGGTGAATAGCACAACTGCAACTCTCCATAGTTTCGCCCGTCACTCAGGCATTCAGCTTAAAGAACAAATATAATTTCTTTTAACGAACAAAAATTCCATAATCATCCAATAGAGCGTCATCTCTAACCAACTCCTAGACATTACAAAGAGAAATATGGACTTTAAGACGCCAAACAGACTGCTGAGCTGCTGCTTGGTGTAAAGATTTCTATCAGAAAAGAGCTGCAAATCCAGCCAGTTTCCGATAAGTTCAAAATCACATGACACAACTCCAATGCATAAACATTATCATAAATCAATTATCCTCATTTGAACGGTGCCTTCTTTATCAACTTACTAATTAATAGGTTTTCACCAAAGGTAGAATGCACATATCTTCCAGAGTCGAGCACTAGAAGTATGGTAAAAAAAACAGCTAGTTAAAAGCAGCGTAAACCAGAAAATGTCATGTTTAGACCGAAGAAATTTGAAAAATCACTTTTTTTTTTGGTATAATTCACCTTATTCATTTCACAAACAATCAACCGCACTTGCACAAAAGAAAATAGGATAAGCAGGCCCTAATCCAACCATAACTCTAGTTCAAATTTATTCAGAGATCAAACACAAACCGTTTAAACAAATCCTATCCTCTGACATCAACTGCTATCTATACCAATCTGTTAGCTTTCACAGAGAAAAAGCCAAAAGATCACAGTTCTGTCACGCCCCCAAATCGTAATCCAGGATTAATCGTGAGATTAGAGGTCAATTAATACTTTTTCTAGTTAAAAATAAACCAATAAATCATTCGTGTTTAATACAACACATAGCCCCCAATCATCGTCCCACTATGGATCGTAGTCCACGGTGAGATTCAATATTGGTGAATACACCAATCAATATAGCAGAAACTTCAATGGAATAGAGGGTACAATAAACAATTCAGAGTAGGCATGTAAACCATTTCTAAAGTTAAAGTAGACAATTAAACGATAGTTTAATTAAATGACCACAACTAAAAACCTAGGCGAACAAAAATATATAAACTACCATCCTTACGATTATGAAGTCAGTCATATGCTAGACACAATGCATCAGTAGATGCCATCTGCACATTACTTGCACTCAACAACATCAGGCTCAGCTGCTTAATGTATCTCTAGCAAGATCTCCAAGGTATTGTGCTCGATCGATCGGAACTGGGTTTTGTCTAGGCAAAATTGGGATCCGATCAATCGAATCTTGCTCGATCGATCGGATCTGGGTTCTGTCGGGGGGGGGGGGGGGGGGGGGGGGGGGGGGGGTGTTGTTTTAGGCCTATGGGCCAATAGTGGGGGTTGTTTCGGATTCTATGCAACCATAATTTCCCAACATGTGTATTTTAACCCTGTTTTGATTTTTGGACCCCATTCAACTCGTTTCTTGAAAAACCCACCTTTAACCACTATGGAAGGGATGTATTTGGGCATACGCATCTCTTATGAATCATACAGTGCGTGTACGGTGAATAATTTACCTTGAACTTGGTTGAGATAAGAATTGGGTCTATGCACCATAGTAATTGGATTGAACATCCCAACCTCACCACATCCGTAGTTCAAGTAGAGATGTCAAGAATACGAATTGTGGTTGTTGACTTAGGAGTTGGTTTTGTAAACATTCCTTGGCCTTCGGGTATGCATCCTTGCATTATCTTCATATTGTACATGTGATGTACGTGTTTTCATTAGGATAGACCCAATGCATGGACCTTGACCACGTAGTGGCTTGACATTTTTAGAATTTAGATATAAGAGAACTACTTGTATTGACTTTCATGTGAATTATGAATGCAGAAGTAGTTTTCCTTTGGATTGAACCCATGTGTATACACAGGGAACCCAGCCCTTCACTTTGACTTAGAATTTTGGGTCTAAGCACCACTAAGTTGGTCTCTCCATGTATTTCTTGGTCATTTTGACGATTGCCGTACATCGATTTCAAATGGTTGATCACCACCTTTGACCAGATTGCTAGGCATCTGATGTTTCAACTGGCTTCTCCCAATGTTTTGATAGGATTGACCACCTGGTTTTGACTGAAATATTTTTTGATGATTCGATGGACCTATGTAGTGTTTGGTTTAGGATTTCCTTTCTTTCTCTTACTGATTACTGCTTTTCTTTCATATGATCACATTGTATTTACTCGACTTTGATATTGTATATCTTTTATGAATTATGTTTATTTGCTTGCCAGCTATGTGTGTAGACTGCTACTCCAAATTGTTTATTGTACTACCCTTTGTTCTATTGAAGTTTTCATTGAACTGATTAGTGTATTAACCAATATTGAATCTCACCGCAGACGGACTATGATCCACAGTGGGACCATGATTGGAGGCAACATGTTGTATTAAACATGAATGGTTTATTATTATTCAGAAATAAGTTTTAATTGGTCCATAATCTCACATTTAACCCTGACTACGATATGGGGGTGTGTGACATAAGATGACTCGTCATTTCCTGATGATAACTTCCGGATATGAAGAGAGATCATAAACAACACCTAATGATAATGCTGCGATAAAGATCCGAAACAATACACAGCACGCATGATGCATCCATCTCAACACATCCTGTCTTCTCATTCATCAACGATACGAAACATTATCGATCATCAAGAAGATGCAGAAATTTAACACAGAGCAACCGAAATAGGACCAAGCGATGCATTCGCACATGAAACATCCAGCAATTCATCCAAAACCCAAACAGCAACAAAATCAAATAGCATACAACGCAATCTTCCAACAAACAAAAGCTGAAACCAGCGCTAGCCAGATCAAAAGCCCAGATCCACAGACGGATCAAACAAAACAAGCATCTAACAAAAGAAAATCACGAATTGGACGAATCCAGAGCTACAGATCGAGAAAAAAAGAGAAAAAGATGGCGAAATTAAAGGAGAGATGATGATTGCGTACTGAAGCCGTCTTCAACGAGGTAATTGAAGGTGTGGGAATCGCAGTTGTAGGTGAACTTGTTGTTGGTGGCGGGGAGCTTTTGAAGGCATTGAGCGGCGATGCTGGTGAAATTGCCAGTGAAATCGGTGTATTCGGCGAGGATTACAGTTCCTCGAGCGACGAAGCTGTAGATCAGAGACTGCTGTCCCATCTAAACCCTAGATCTCTTGATTGATTTTGATGAAGAAGACGAAGAAGAAGATGAGATCGAAAGAGGAGAAGAAGAAGAAGAAGAAGAAGAAAAGGAAGGGATTTTTATCTTTTGTTTTGCTTGCTATTTGGGTCTTTATGTTGTTGTATTCGATTTCGACTGACAAAATGCTCGTCAGGCGCTTTCTGTTTCGTATGCTAGAGGCGCATTTCTCCTTTACTCCCCGCCATTGGGGATAATTATTTGAAAGTCCCACTTGCATTGGGAATTATTGTAAGCCTGTTTGCTAACTTCACTAGTAAAGTGAAGGTGAAAGTGAAAGTGAAGTGAGTTGAAGGGTTAAATTAATAGAGATTAAAAAAAAGAAGGGTCAAATTAAAAATTAATAGTTTTTTTTTCATTTTGTGAAATGATAATGTAAGTTTTTTACTTTAAAAAATAATAATTTTTTGTCATTTAGTGACATATAAAAATAACTATTTTACTTTTTTTAATCAAAGGTAAATGTATTCTTTAAAATTTAATATTTTTTCAATTTGACTAAATTTCTTTTATTGTCCCTTGAAATGACTTTTCACCTCACTTTATTAGTGAAATGAATTTATTGGACATGGAAGATTTTTTTCCTTTTTCTTAAAATAATTTTAACTAAAATCATAAATTCATCTAAAACTAAGTGAGATCATGTGAAAAAAAAATGTCCCTCTTTATTATCTGCGCATATTGGGTGCATCTTGAGTTAGGCATTAGAGCCCGCATGGGGTTCAGGTAAGGCTTGGGCTTAGGCTAACTATAGAATGAAATTCAACTCAAATTTTCAACCTATTGATGGATCATTAATGGTAAGCCATCCCCCTTTTCAATGATCAAGCATCAATCTTGGAATGTTGCTTTATTAATTAGATACTTGTATAGTGAATGGGCTTGAGGAATTACGAAAGCAAAAAGTTATAAGAAAAAAAAAAGGTTTATATTTGTACATTATATACGCGCTCCTATAGTGCCCACGAGGGTTATCCACTCTTAGCCATTGGGCCATGTCAGTGAAAAAAAAAAGGTATGCTCCACGTACATATATTTTCTAAACCTAACTCTTCCCTGACTCTTGTACAAAGGTATATTATTTCTTCCTTACAATTTTCATTTTACAGCCACACTCATTCTGTGCAAAACTAATCTAAACTCATGTCTTGGTCACCTACTTTACTGCAACGCTTTTCTCAATCGAGATACTAATAACCCTTTCATGTAATCTATATGTAATAATGTGCTAGTTGTTTGAAGTAAATAAGGTTTGGTCTAATAAAAAAAATTTTAAATGCTAATGGGAATAAGTTTACTTAGACTTGGATTTGTTTACAGTCGGAGTTGGTACATTTAGGAAAAAGAACAATAATTGGAGTTTTTGTATTTTTGAGTATTTTAGAATTAGATACCCTACCAAGCTTGATATGGCCTAATTGGAGTCACTCCTTGACTAGATTTTACCATTTGGGTTCCATTTGATCAATAGACCCACTTAGTTAGAATCGGTAGGACTTACAAGTTACAATGTTAATAGATTGATTTTAACCCAAAGAGAGAAATCTTTACGGCTTTTGAATTTCTAAGAATCACTATATATGCATTTCTATAAAACAAATATCAATCAAATAATCTCACTATAATGAAAAACTGTCTGCCTATCACTCTGAGCAATTAAATCCTGAGAAAATGAACACTCCATCAAACAAATCTGCATGATATCCTTTACTTTTCACCTCGTCAATATTTCTTCATAATATCGACCCCACTAGACCTTGTAGGATCTCAATCCAAAGTTACGTAAAGGGCCTTTAGAATTTTACATTAGAGACTAAAAATTTATTATAGGGACTTTAAAAATAATTAAGCCAAAAGGTAGAGATGATATAATAGAATTTTCAGCCATTATAATATATTAAAGTGAAAGATTTTGGATTTAATTTTGAGCAAATTCCCTTCAATTTTAACTTTTTTTTTATTGAGGCTTCCTTCATATAAGGATAAAAAAAAGTTACAAGTGGGGGGACTTGAACTCATAATCTTATGCAGTTGTAAATACTGATCTAACTACTGTACCACATAGTGCTAATATATAATTACTTATTTATAAAATTTTAGAAGTAGTTAGTTGGAGTGGGGATCCGAGTTATCTGGTCATGCGCGTGCTTAGCACAAGTTACCGTGCTAGTTATAACATATTAAAGAGAATGATTTTAGATTCAATTTTAACTAGATTCTTTTTAATCTGACTTTTAATTGAGCATTTGTCATAAAGCAAAAAAATGTATAGGTCAAGTAATTTGAAATCATGACCCCTCATCCTTGTAGAGAAATAGCCTAACCACTTTAGCACTCAAAAATACATGTGTATTCATTTATCTAAAAATATCAAAACTAATTATATGGATCATGGACCCTAACCACACGGGTTATGCCTATGCTTAGCATGAGTTATTGTAATAGTATGTATTATAGTATACAAAAGAGATGTTAAAATGGAAGGTGAAATTTGTCTTCAACTGCATTGGTAAATGGCTGTTTGCTCTTCCTGAATATTTGGGATATCGGTGTTCATGCTTTCCCTTTTCGAGTGATTTATGTGATGAGGAAGTACTCTTCCCCGATGTCCTGATCCCAACGTTAAAGAGGTGAATATGCTATCGATAAGTTGGAACCCTCTTAAATCCCATGGCACCGATCGTAACGTCATCCATTTCTACAGAGGAACGTTTGCAGAAGAAAATTATTTAATGACCCACAATAGGCCCACAATGATGGGTTCGGAAAAATTTTCCTTGAGGGCCTACTATTTAATTAAAAAATACATGATTAGTCCTTGACCATCGTGGGTTGTTCATGGCAAAAAATGAACATGAATAGACATCCATACGCATGGGCAGACCCAAGTGGATCCATGTGGGGACAATCGCTCTCATTGGACTTCAGTCAACTTCTAAAATTAGAATAAAGATTTTAGTTCGGCTTTGGAAATTCACACAAAAATGCTACGTTTGCCTCCAAAGCTGCATAAAAATCTTAGGTTGGTTTTCAAAATCCAATTTCCTACTTGAATCTCTACCCCTTGAATAATAAATTTTGGGTCCATCACTGACATACGCATCCAAAAGATCAGTCTTTAGGCATGTACTGTGTGTGTATTCTGTGTCCTTTCATTTTAGAAGGTATTACAAAGATTAAAAAAATTGCCACCCACAGGTCACTCAAGTTATCCAAACACATAAATCTTAATTTATGCTTAGAACGAGTTACATGCACTTTAATAATAATGATCCAAACAGGTCCAAAAGTCATGACAATGTTCCATCGACTCTAAATTATTAAACCGTTGAGATCATTCAATTAGTATTTTGGAAGAAACCTGCTTCAGATTTTTCGCAACAGTTGCATTTTGATGTAATTCACATTCATATGACAGTTGGAAACTTTCTAATTAGTGATAAATGAACAGTTGGGATGCGTTTGTTGGTTTTGAATAGCAGCTTGTTCAGATTCTTCGATATAAGGAAAGCAAACTCTTTTTCCCACAAAAAGGTGGGGTACAGACACATCTCACACATATAAGATAATGGAAATTTTTACATGTGAGGAAACTGTAATAAATTGTGTAGCCCGCATGCCACGGGTCCCACGTAAGATGAAATAGGGCAAATGCCAACAAATATTGCAATTCTACTTTAGTGTAAAACTTGATTTGGGCCCCACAATGAAACTTCTAATAGATCAATGGCTGTGGGCTTTTTGTGCAAGATTTTTAAACCGTGACTCTTTGGGACTTATTTATACAAAGATAAGGAAGTCCTAGAATTTGATATTTTTCATTCTCGTAGGAAAGACAAGAGGCAAAGAGATTCACAGAGCTTTCCATCATTGAAACAGACAGATCTCAGACCGTATGACAGAGTCTCTGCATCCATATCCATCAGAAACAAACACAACTCATACATACCAAGTAATAGACAACTTGCATGTATGAAGTAATAAAATCTCATGTGCAAAAAGCCACTCTAAGAAAAAAAAAAAAAAAACTCTCTTATTCTACCACCCGCTCGATATGATGACCATCAACTGATTAATAGACGTATCCATTCCTCAAAGCAGTGAATCATCATTTTCTAACAGTGCTGTCAAGAAGGACTACTTGGCTTGTATTGGGATTCTGTTTGAACTTAAAGTACCTTACATTACAAGTCAACATTCAAATATTAGTTAGGCTCATTAATGACAAATTCTTCAAATATAAAATTTGAACTAGCCTTGACAAGGACCTCAAAATTTGTCAATCCATTGGCAGCCCAATGGTGACGCATATCCCTATCTATAAGCACAAACAAATATAAGCGTAGAACTAAGGATTAATCTCTGGTTCTTTTGGATATGATCTTGCATAATGAATTTGAGTGGCTTTTTTTCTTTTTCTTTTGGCTGAAAAATAAACTTGAGATTATGTAGATGGCAAACTTCAAGCCAATCTATTTACTTCATATTGAATCAAACTCGCTATTATAAGATTAGAGTTTCTAAAGAGAGACATAAAATTCTAAATAGTGTCAGTGTCTTGCCTTAAAAGTGGCCTGCAGATTGTTTACAGTTTTTCCTCAAAGGGGTGACATTTATAATAAGAAGCGTGTGCTAGCAGTATTCGTGCTTATCCTTTGACGGACGTAACGAGATTTTTTTTTCTTTTAGCGCGTCTAATCCTTCCAGAACGAGGTACTGTCTACAATTCCACAGGAAGAAACTTCCATGTTTCCGGCTTCTAAGTTGATTGCCTTTTTTTTATTCTTGTCTACATTTCTGCCAGAAAGAAAATTCTCGTCTACTTCTCAAAAATGGGGCCATTGGCAAGAGTATTTCTTAGCTTATTCAAGAACCAGATACAAGCTTACCACAAAACAAAATAAAAAAAAAAAACCAGCCAGATACAATGTCATTGAATTGTTAGCTGACTAATCTAAAATAATAAAAACATACCCTACCCCCACAGTCAAGGCTTTTTACCCATTCAGTGGCCTAATAAATGGCTAACCCTCGAACCATCCCATTATAAAAGAAGGATGGAGGCCCACAAATTTTTGTTGGAAGGGTGTGGGGGAACCCACACAGGTAGTTGTATTTTGTAGTTAAATTCGGAATTTTCATGTGAATTTTAGTAGTAAATCTAGAATTTTTACATGGGTTTGGGAGGGAGATCTATAATTTTTATGTGAGTTTTAAAGGCCAACCCAAGACCGATGAAGACCTCAAAATAACAATGTTCACAAAGACCAGCAGGATAAAAAAAATCCTTACATACCAATAGTCTATCCCACTCCCATTTTTAAAAAAAAACTAATGTTGGGAAAAGCGGTATAACGGAAACTATCCGCAATCTACAAATTAATTACAATGAATACAACAATCACACCATCAAATAATTACACGCATGAACACAGCAATTTTATGTGGTTCAGCAGCTTTGCCTACGTCCACGGATGAGAGAATTCATCTATCATGATTCCATCTCAATCTCCTGGAATTTATGGTTATAATACATCAATATATATAGTTCCTACTTTTTTTGCCAACAAAAAAACTCATACATAATGACTAAAATACTTATAACCTTAAACATTGATTCTAGCTAATCCAGACAATCGATCCACCTAAACCAAATATAAAACAAAACCAAACAACTAATATTTTGAAAAGTGTTGGGAAATACATTCAAGATCTGTAATAAACCACGACACGCATAAATCACACAATTTCAAACAATCAATCAAGCAACTACGAAGAAGATGATACACAAGTAATTACGTGGTTTGGCAATCCTGCCTACGTCTATGGAGAAAAGCACACTCTTTTCCTTTCTCTCTCTGCTGTATTCAACACAACTTTACTTTCTTAGGGTTTAGGGTTACAAATCACATTAATATATAAATCTAGTTTTTTTGGCCACCAAGAAAACCCATACATAATGACTAAAATACTCCTAACCCTAAACTCCGATTCTGACTAATCCATACAACTGATCCAACTAAACTGGAACACACGACAAAACCTCCCAATCTCCACCTTGGCTTAGATTCCATAAATCCCTAGAGCCATATTGAAATACCCAATAATATCTTCGTCTTTCCATACCTTGCTAAAAGATACGCAGTCACCCGCACTACAACCAAACACTGCTCCTACATCGATAATCTCAGTATTGTCTGATATCAATCAAGTCCGAACTAACTTGAGATCTCCCATACCTCGCTGAAAGGTGTGCCTCCACACTCACTACGATCGAGCGCGATTACTGCAGCCCCTTAGCTCAGGGCACACCCACATTCCTATTAATGTTGTGCGACGATCAAGTCCAAGTGTGGTTTAAACTTCTTCTTTGTCGACTTTGCAAATACCTTCATCTTAGTTTTCTAAAGTAATCTAGTCCAGCTGTTACCATCCTTGCTAGCATCCTTGCAACACAATGACTTCTTACCTTCATCTGGTAAAGCAAAAGTAACCCTCCTTTTGACTACACTTTTCTTTGGGCTTGCAGTATTGAGGATCTTCCGCACTTTGCCCTTAACCTGGTGTTCATGCAGTTTCAATCCTCTGTTAATGGCTTTCTTGGAAATGTTTGTTGTACCAGCTTTCAAATTTTCATCTAACTCCACTTTGATTGACTTTTTCTTCCGTTTCATATACAATTGTGATGCTCTCTTCCCAGGTGACGGCAGGCAACAGCTACATCGACAATCCAGCAATACGCCTCCTTCCTCTTCCCTGGTGGCGGTGTAAACAGACAACAGTAGTAGGGTAGTAGGGTAGCGAGTGGGGGCTGTGCTACTGCTTCTTCACTGTTCTTTATCCGGCGATGGAGAATGCGAGTTCGGATCCCTGTCAACCGGTCTCTGTAGCAACAAATCAGAACTCATATTCCCTCTTTCCTCAAGCACCACCAATCCGAGCCAAGAACCTACAACAACCCACGCACGATCCAAACCCTGAATTGTCTTCCTAGGCAGCTGCGCAAGCACCAAACTTGAGGCTCTGATACCACTTATTGGGAAATACGTCCAGGATCTGCAATCAACCATGGCATGCACAAATCACATAATTTCAACAAATCAATCAAGCAACTACGAAGAAAATGACACACAAGCAATTACGTGGTTCGACAACCTTACCTATGTCCATAGAGAAAACCACACTCTATTTCTTTCTCTTTCTGTTGTGTTCAACACACCTTCACTTCCTTAGGGTTTAGGAATACACATCACATTAATATATAGATTCCATTTTCTTAGTTACCAAGAAAATTTATACATAATGACTAAAGTACTCCTAACCATGAACTCTTGTTTTGGCTAACCCAGACAACCGATCTAATTAAACCGGAATACAAAATAAAACCCAACAAAAAGTTCACATAAGCGATTGGTATCACCTTGCCATATTATTGAGAACTATTACGTTCCAGCGTCATATAGACAATTGTGACTTCTCAGATGGTTTGTGCTGTTGAAAGGAGAAGCCAATTCCTGGTGAAGTTTGGGTTGGAATGAGGAACGGCTTCAGGTTAATTTCTGGTCTGGGTAGTCCAGCCGAACCTATTAAATAAAGGGAGAACAACTAAATGCACCAATCAACCTCTGATAAGATGGTTTAGGTTGACCTAAGACTGACCGTTTAAAATATGAGAAACTAAGAGCACGTATAGTAATAATCAAGGAATCCGTGAAGATCCACATATCTAGTGTTGTTCCCTGCGTTTGGAATGGAGATTCGTTGCTGAGGATTTCACAGAGATCAGAGTGCATACCAATGCACAGGGTTGACAAAAATTGGTTTCGTTGTGAAAATCCTCCAAAGTACTGTGGGAGAGATCGGGCATGAAAATCCTCAATAGATGAGTATTTTCATTAGTTCAAATTCTCAATTATTTATAATTGTTAAACGTAGATTTTTCTGTCACTTCATGAAAATCAAAGTTTTTTTTATCAAATATGGTGTCAATATTTTTCTATGGATGATATCTTTTTATCTACATATGAGGATTTCCTTTTGCTAGTCCAAATCCTCAAAATTTTTCATTACACGGGCTGGGCCACTTTAGGCTTTCTATAACTTAATCCAAGCCCAATGCAATTATTAAATGTGCCCTAATTACATATCCAAGGCCAGCCCAAGGAGGATTGAGCACTGATCAGGCTCAGGCTGGCCCAACCCATCAGCACCCTAGCCAGCTGGCCCACTCACAGGTCCGACCAATTTTTGTCGGCAGTGTAATTGTATGTAAATGGTTCGAGTCGGATCTTGTGCACATCATAACAGTGACGAGAATCTACCTGTGGGGGACGACTTTTATGGTCTCCTGTTCCACCGACGGATGAAACTATGACCGAGCAGCTAATCTCGTCCCTTTCTATTAGCTGAGATTTGAGAATCTCTCCACCTTTATCCATCCCTATCTTAAAATAAATTCAGATCTAGCATATGGCATTAATCAACACCTACTTATGTTAATTATGTCTCTATTTGTTTGATGACACAGGCATTACAAACAAAGATAGAACTACATAAATGAAACCATTGATTGAAAATATTATACGAGTCACAAAGAAGCAAGGAAATGTGAGGATTAAACCATTATGATGAGTTTATAACATCAAGGCAGCTGCCCCGTCAAAAATCGAAATCCTCTCAAAACTCACTAGTTAGTTTGTTTTTGTGAAAAAAATTTACAACTATTTATATATTTTTTTTACAAAATTGTTCATATTACACTGTGATGTCACACGAAACTTTTTCTTCTTGCATTTATTTTTTTTTAAATATATTTTCTTGCATTTATTGGCCTATTTGTGTATTCTATTTGTGTATAGCAATGTGTCATTAACAAAATTTGAGTACTATGCCGTATCTTTTGGAAGATATGGAGTTTGAACGTATTCATAAAAATATTTGTATATAGGTATATCTAGATGAGACAAATACTTATATGGAGCCCACTTGATCACCAATCTGAATAGACTATCCAAATCATTTCCTCCTACTTTATAGGATCTCATGAGTTTTCACCAATATATTGGACTAGACCATTGGATTGAGGGCCTAGTAGTTTCTGAACAGCATCAACTATTCTAATGGGGATCTCTCATGCCATACCATAAAATATTCTTAATATTATATCTCATTGCATGACGATGGGCCTCATCTTCCGTACAAAAAAAAAAAAGCCTGTTCTACAACCATAAGAAAAATATATGGGCAATATTCTAAGCCTTTTTTTTTATTTGCTTAAAGGCAATATTTTGAACAGACATCACAATAGATGCCTAAAACAATATTTTCCCAATAATTTCATGATATTCCTAAATTATCTATGGAAAAGAAAATATTGAGATAAAAACATCAAAAAAATGGAAAATGAGAACATTCATGAAAACCTAAAAAAATATTTTAAACAGCATGAATGATATTAAGCATGAAAATCAATAAAAACATTTTTAACTGGAAGACTCATGATATTAATTTATTTTCTGCAGCAGTTTCCCTATGATATCTAAAAAGAAAAAAAACATAATTTTATGAATTGTATATATCACATTTTGAGAATGGGGCAGCTGTGCTAGCCACCCATTCATTGCCTCAATACCATAGGTGGCAACAATCAATAAGCGACATCAAGCCTTCTCAAGTCTTTGGTATCTTTAGATTAGATGGTCCCTTTATTGCTGCATGCTATTGTTCTGGCTCCTCGGTTGTATTCTTTTGAGACTAGATTTTCAAGTTTTGTAATTCTTTTCTTTCTTAATATAGAAAAAAACTTCTCGTATTCTATTTTACAGATGAGTTCAAAGAGACGATCACTACCGTATTGATCATACTGTGCATGTTGCACATGCGTGTGTTCATGTAGATTAGAGAAATACAAAAGATTCTTAGAAAATTTTGGATAGCTAATTTCATGGCATGTTAATCTTTATACTTGCAGTCTTTGTAGACATGCAGATGGGACATAGACCAAGTATTCTATCACACTCACTACATAGACACAAATGTCTGCATGGAAGTACCAGAATAGAAATTTCATTGCTCCTACAACAGTGGCAAATATGGTTCCCACCCTTCTGACCCTCACAACTCGACACTGCATCCTCCTCCATGACATTTTCTCCTTCACCTTCTCTTATTTGTGCAATCTCAAGGTCACGTCGCAGGGATATAACCGTAGCCTCATTGGTTTGTGATAGTTTCTTCCAAATCTGGCTTTCTATTGCAAGGGTTTTTACTTTCTCTTCCAATGCTGTGTTTCTCTCACGTAATTTTGCAATCTCTTGATCTTTGTGGACTAGGATTCTATGCATTCCTTGCTCCACTATGCAGAAGGTATCACTCCAGTAATCCCTACTTCTTCGTTCTAATTCCATCTTTAGTTTCTCCATCTGCAAGGAAGTGAAGGCTTCAATCATTATCTGAAATTGACTTGTGAGATTGTAAAAGAACAGATTTGTTTTTACTCTTTCACGCTTTTGTGTGAGAGTTAGTCACAATCACTTTTGCAGTTGTTGTAATGTTTATTTTTTTTTCTTTTCTTTTCTTTTCTTATTTTGTTACAATGCTGTCTCATGGTTTTAAAACACAGTTTCAAGCATTGTGAGATACCTGTGCCCATAAAAAATCCCGGAGCCACCCATTAATAGTAATTGAACTCTGTGCAAAGTTTCCTCCCGTAATATGAGTTACCAACCCTTGATCACTTATACTACCCCAAACATCTGACTGCATTTTCCAATTGAAATGGAATATTACTACCGAAATTGCATTGTACATCAAAAACAGACATAAGAAGACATGATCCCAGGCAGATGCTTGACATATCCCCCCTCTTCCAGGTCCATCACAAGGGAAACAAAAGCCAAGATTTGCTTTATCAAGTATCAAACATGAGCTACGAGCAAATAGAACACCTTTCAGTAGTATCAATACAGTCACATTAATCGTAAATGCATGAATGTGATGTACTAGCTGCGGTTCCTAATGGAATAGGTAACAAAGGGACTTTGCCGCCTACAGCTACTAAACCACCACCACCCACCCCTCACCAAGTCAAGCTGGTGCTTGTTGTTGCACCAGGAGCTATTGCACTAGGTGCTAAAGCATGGGTGTTTAGTACCCATTGAGCAAAGATGGGTTGTAATTATATAGCAGTATCTGAAAACATATCTCAGAGATGCCCTAAGCGCTCATGGTATCATTATGAATATACAAGCCAAAACTGTGAAAGCCTAGAACTATACATACCCAGTTGAGATGTGATATGATTGCATCTCTTTGTCTAAGGACACGATCTAATAGATTGTTGTATCGAGTAGTTGGATCATAGTCTCTTACCAGAAAAATGGCTGTATGTGCTGCAGCACCAACTACTAGATATCCACTGATCCACATGTGATGTGTGAACAACGAAAGTTGTGTACCAGAGTCAATAGCTAGGTATGGATAGTGGGGCATGGAATACATATGGTGAGCTACAACAATGGTTGAAGAGCCTAACATAACTAGATTAAGAGATAATTGAGCATGCCATGATGTTGTTAGGATCTCATACAGGCCTTTATGACCCTGGCCCGTAAATGGGCCTTTATGCGGCGATGACCAATGCCCCAGTTGGGGCTATACATGTGACCAGCTACCAAAATACTGCTCTAAGATGAGGCATTGTGAGCTCACATAGCCACAAATTGTAGTACATAGCCACAAATTGTAGTTCACCAAAACAGTTGTTGCTGCTATCATAAAGGCAGTCATAGATTATTTTCTATCCATATAAATGATCATTTAATTAAGACTTGGGAAATAATTACAAAGAAAGATTGAAAGCCCATTATTCCTCAATAGAGAGCTACATGACACCAACTCACAGCTTAAGTTGCCTGAAGGTCCAAGGTTTTCTGTTTTTTGTCATTTTCAGAACATGAAAGAAATTGGAAAAAGGGGGAAAAAAAAAGTAAGAGCATCTCTGAGGGAGATGTTATTTTGGAAATGCCAAATTTCATTTGATGGCATACGTGACATTTTAAAGGCATGAGATTTGACATGCTTGGAAAATAGGAATTCCAACCAATGTGTCAAAGTTATTAAATTTACTTTCTTATAGGACTCACCTCATAAGAAGCTTCACAAAATCTTTAAAAGCCTTCGTATTCTTGTGGAGCCCATGTCATAAAAAATTCAAAAACTAAGAATGGCATGTCATATTTTGGTATATCAAATTTGACATATGTCAAACGCCACATCACATTTGATATTTTCCTTAAAGAGACTTCAAGTGCCTTATTACCTAGGCAAAACTGTCATGTGGCATTTGGCATACCAATTAGAGATGCGTTAATGTGGTGCACTTTCGAGCCTACAAATGTAACTATTATTAATACAAGTAATCACACGTAGTAATAATTAATAATCAAAGGGGGAGAAGGTATTAAGTTGAACCATTAATTAGAGTCTTAAATCAACAAAACAAAACATCATCACAAAAGAGAACATGTGGGGGCACGCTAATCTTACTAGAATTCTCACCTGATGTGAAAGACCATTTAACAACTTGTAAGAATAAGACAGAGAAAAAGAAATTAAACTTTCTGATGGAAAATTCTGACAATTATGATCTCCACATCTAATGGTTTGGACCATTTGAAAAGCTCACAAATTTCTACTAAGATATTCACAAAGGTTTCTTACTCAACAAGGATGGCGTTCTCTATAGCAAGATTGATTTCAATCGAATATTTCCAGGTAAGACTATATCGATGAAGGCTCATAGATGTGGCCTTATGGCATCTGGCCACTTCAAACACAAAGACAAACCACACATCGAGCAGGATCAAGCAATCCATGTGGAGATCCTGATCTTAGTTCATTCCACACAATTGAAGCTGCAGGAGAAAGGCCTTAATTGTAAAACTAGAAGATGAATGGTTCAGATTGAGCTAGAATGAATGATTTCGTTCCTTCCAAATTCTTATTCCTCCTTTCTCTTTCTTCTCTCTCTATCTCTTTAATCAAGAACTAACGCTTCAGGGCCCGCGCTTATTAAAATTTTTTTATTAATTTAAATAAAATATTTATAAACATTTAAATGAATCGTTAATTATGAATGTTAACATATTAGTCATTAACAATCATAATTAAAATAGAACTTTTAAAACCAAAATATTTTAAGGATTAAATAAGTAAAATGAGCCTATTTATTAGAACAATATAAAAGTTGAAGTAAAATATAATGAAGAAGGAAATGAAGAATTATATTTTCTGACCTCAGAAGGAAATGACATAGATTATATTAATTTTAAAGTTCAAATTTCACTTTTAACTATATGAAAGATTATATTTATTTTTTCAAATTATTTCTCTCGCCCCGAACAATGATGTCATGAACCTAACTAATTATCAGTGTGGCTTAGACCCATGCACATGTCACATTATAGTCCTTCAATACTATAAAATAGAGGTCAATATCATAAAATAGAGGTCTATTAACACCTTTGTAGAATTTATCCACATCTTGTTTTGTGCCCCCCCCCACCCAAACCAAAAAAAAAAAAAAAAAACCTTTTAAGAATTAAAAAGTGGTGCCACCTATTCCGTGATTGTGGACATGGGACACATCTTTAGATTTACAAAATTATGACTTGGGGCCCATGTTCATGGGACTTACAATGTGGGCCCACCTTTATAGGGATTATAATGTGGGCCCACCTTTTTTTATTGTAACTATAGGACTCATATTTAGAAATTACAACATCTTATGACGAGAGAAATTCTCTTTATATATAATGGGGGTACGTGAGATCACTTGTAGGTGGGCCTTAAGTTAAAGTTTGCTCTTCACTTTTGGTTATATAATCTACCTTGATCGGTGTATTGCGATCTTAAGTTTTCAAGTAGTGCTTGTAACTTTGAATCCAGGCTTACTTTCGCTTTATATGTATAAAGATAATTTTCCCCGTCGCAAGAGAGCACAAGAGAGTGACACATAGCGCTCTTTATAATCTAAAACATCTCTCCTCTCTCCTAAAATCTCTACATGCCACCATCCACTCCTAAAATCTCTCCATACACCCCTAACATCTCTTCCACTTTCCTTTCTAAACCTTTCCAAGCATCCAATAACTAGGCATGTGAGACCGATTTATTATTGCAATGGATCACTCGTGTTTGCACATGGGTTTCATCCATATTATAGTTCGAGTGTTTGTCTTAGCCCTTGGATCATGAAGAGTGAATTAGGAGGGGTTGATTGCTGGCAGCACCAACCTTCATAATGATTCAATGATCCTTACCCAATTTTTAGGAAACGGTAATGGCTTGTCATAACGGTTGGGATGTAAAAAAAATTTGGTGAAAATAACAGTTTATAATTGTCAAAACACTGTTATTCTTAAAATATCGTCATAATAGTCAAAATAATGGCCGACGATGATTCTTTTTAAAATCTTATTTTCGCTTATTTCTTTCACTCATTTCTTCATATAAAGGCTTCTTCACTCAACTCCAATATCCCTATGTCCATACTTCTAATATTTTAATTCATCTAATGTTTTTAATTAATTAATTCGTCATAATGTAGTAGTAAATATTATTTGAAACTTGAGATTCACTCTCAACTTGCTTGGTGATTGAGTAATTGAGTACTGCACTACTACTAGTAGTTTCTTGACTTTAAGTATTTAACACTACTTGTTAGTTCAAAATTGAGGTTACAATGCATAACATTAAATTTGTAACATTTCAATTTATTTTTATTTATATATATAGATATATTATATGTCCGTTTAAGATGATATGGGCATATTAAGCGTAGGCAAAAAAAGAGGTAGGGGTAGGTTGAAAAAAATATTGATAGAGGTCATTGAATCTGATTTGAAGAAGTTTAACTTATCTAAAGATTTAGTTCAAAATAGAATGCAATGAAGAAACAGAATTCATATAGCCAACCCCTATATGGGCGAGATAAGGCTTTATGATAATGATAATATATAAATCCATTTAATTCAAAATAGGCTTTAAACTTGTCAAATAAGACAATGATACAAGATGTTATGTTCAACTTTGAGGGACTGATATTTTGATTTGAAGTGTTCACTAATATATATATATATATATATATTGTTCTCTAGTATGTATAATGTTCTGAATTTTTTTGGATAGTTTTCGGGTAAATTAAAATTCGTACCTTGATCATGACTGTGAACGCAATGACATGTTATGGCCATTTAAAGGGCCAGTCACGATTTTGAACCAAGATAAAAAGTACTTTGCAAGTGTAACTTACATAAATTTCTTGAAATTAAGGAAAAGAAGCCTAAAATCTTTCACTAGGAAAAAAGGACAGGAAATGCGTGAATATATACTACCTGGAGAAGGACAATTAGATCCATCTCTTGCTGTTCTATTTGATGCATTTCATAATTCCTTGAAGAAGATGAACAAGGATCCCATGAAAAAGATGAACAAGGACCCCAAGGATCATTTCCAATGTTAAAATTCGAATCTCCTTGCTCTCGATGAATTTCATCAACTCGATTTTCGCCAACTTGAGTCCACCCCACATTTAAACCTGATTATATTAAGCAACATGATAAAATAATCTCTTTATAAATCAAGAAAAGCTATTCAAATATATATATATATATATATATAACTACACAGAGAAGACCCAGCTTTTCAGAAATGAAAATAATGCAAAAACACAAACGAAACATTGAAAGGGAACTCAGATGATGCGATTGAAACTATGACTTGGGCATAAATTCATCCCAAAAGTTACTTTCTGTTTAAATTATCCAAAATGTATTTCGGACATTTAACATCATGAAACTAATATAGAAAACAGGAAGAAACGTTTTGCTTTTTAAGACCCCATGTTTAATTTTCATGTGTGGCTAGAAAGAGACAGAGAGACAGACAGATAGAGAGAGGTACCTGATTCATACAAAGGAGGGAGGCTTTGGTCGAAATTCTGATTTGGTTGTACAAAATCACAGAAAGTCAAGTCGAAGAACTGATTTAGTGTCGAATCACTGGCAATTTGCGCCATCTGTAGAAGGATGATACAAGGCAGGCTTGGGTGCAAGATGAAGAAAAAATTAGGGGAGAGAGAGAGAGAGAGAGAGAGAGAGAGAGAGAAGAAGAAGAAGAAGAAGAAGAAGAAGAAGAAGAAGAAGAAATGAAGGAAGAAAGGTGCTTAGGTACGTACGTGGGTTGTTAATGGTATAATAAGAAGAAGAAGAAGAAATGAGAAATGAGAGCACTCATCGTGCGCCATGTTTTTCGTGTCGCCGTCGCTGATGGCGTTGAATGCCTAAAAACAAAAACTAAAACAAAACGAAACGGAACCAAAACGGTTCTCCATCCAAACGGGGATCAACATTATCAACGCATCATCCTAAAATCAAATCTACGTATCTCATGCATGTGCGTTACAGGATCCTCCCTTTTCCTTCTTTCTATTTGACATTACCCCAAAGTTTAAAAACCAATCAGTCCTACTCATCTTTTGATTGATTGATTGATTGTTGCTAATGTAAATAACACACGTGAATTATTTTTTATTTTTGATCAACTTTAGAAAGCCATCAACTTCGGCCCACCTTCGCAGCTGATAATGTACAAATCATCATGTATGTAGACTTAAGACGAGTTATGGGTGTCAACATGATGTTGAGGAGGATTTTTTTGCATGGACTTCTAAAATTAAGAGATTCTATAATAATTATTTCAAAAATCATGTGCTTGGAATTTGGATGTGTGGGAATTAACTTCATCTTGCAAATTCATGGATTTGAAGAATCTCCAAAAACGGAGGATTTGGAGCTAAAAAAGAGAGATCCCTTCATGAGATGCTATTTTGGAATGCTTCCTCCAAAATTCAAGGAGAGAATCCCACATGCGGATGAAAATAACTTTCTGTTTTAAAAGCAAGATCTTTTGACAAGAGTTTCCTGTTTTGAAGAGAGAGTGCCACGTCAAACATGTTTCTAACAGAGAGACATGTCATCTTCTCTTTCTTCTCAACCAATACACGGTTTTCTCTAATCAGATAATCATCTCGGATTTTAAAACAGGCAGTTTCCTCTCCTACAATTTGCGGTTGCTCACCTCAAGCATACGTTTTCCTCTTATAAATAAGATAACCATTTCAAAGTACATGTATATGATCTGGTCCATATATATACGGTTCCTTAAACCTCTCAATTACACAATTATACGGTTCCTCAATCTCACGGTTCCTCAATCTCTCCGTATACGGTTGTCTCTGATAAGTTAGTGACCTCAGAATATGCTAATAATACTTATGAGGATGCTTTCTTGGGAGGCAATGACTCGTATCTTTCTTTTGCTTCTTTTTCTCTAGTGATTCAACTTGCATCGATTTGGATACGAGGAAACCCTAGATCTCAACCTTGTTGCTACCTGCCTAGGCCAAAGAATAATCTTGTTATTTTACTAGTACTCGGGCCCTAAAATCAATATTTTAAATGTTATCTTATTATTCAATATATTTTGTTATTACATTAAAAAATAATCTCTTGATAAGAATTGCTATTAAACTTATTAGTTTCAAATAAAAGTAGACCCGTGGGGCAAATGAATAAATTAAATAAAATTACTTTAATATTCAAAACTTGAAAAAAAAAAGCTATTATCATAATAGAGAAATTTAGAAGAAAATGAAATAAAAACCGATGTTATAATTTTATGGTAAAAGAAAGATATTATTAAGGAAATCAATAATGAACAATAATATTTTTAATAACAAATTAAATAAAAAAATAGTAAAAAGTATTGCATCATAAAAAATAAGAGTAAAAAGATGAAAGTGAAACCTAATTAAAAAAATTCAAATTCTATATTTTCAGCATATTAATTGAGAATGGGTTGAGAAACTATTGAAAGAAAATATTATTTTAGAAATGACAATATAAAGATTCCTTAGTGAATGGAAATGGTAAAGAAAGTAAATAAAATATTAGTAAAAAGAAGATATTCAAACAAATGAAAAATATGAAATAATCATAAAAATAAACAACTTTAAAAATAATATATCTGATGTTATTTTTCAAGATTTAATGAAAAGAATAAAAAAATGGGGCGCGTGGCCCATTTTATGAATGAAAAGAATTTTAGGAGAAAGTCTTAAGATCTCATTTTAGTAAATAAAATGAGCTTATATAATAAAAATATTAAAAAATACAGAAAAAAATAAATTAAAGTCAATAGTAAGTGAAAAAAGAAAAGTTAAAAATTAATTGTCTATTTAAATCCTTGTTTTAATGGCCAAAAAGATTGACAATTGGCCAGGCCCCACCAAAATGACACTGCATTATAGGTTTATCAAATCATCATCCATATAGGGACTCATCAAATTCAGCGGGCACCGAGCATACTGAAATTATTGATCACAAAATGTACAATATTTCTAAAGTAGCAATTTAGCCCATACATATATCAATGTATATTGTTCAATAACCTAGTTATATATTTGAAACAACTGTTTATTGAGATAAGATGAGAGAGAGGAGGATAGAAGGAGAGATTTTTGGGATTTCTTGCATTTTTTGAAAAGATGACGTGGCGCTCTAGAAAAAATAAAAAATAAGGAGTGCTTACGTAGTACCCTCCAGATGCCTCTATTCTTGTAGCTTTAATATATATAATTTTATTTTGAACTTTTGCTGGCATGTTTGGATGAGGGTAGAGTAAAGTGGAGCCTCCATTTCACCGATATAATTTGATGTGTAAGTTATATCAAAATATAAAAATTCAAAATTCCCCTCTCCTTTTTGAAAAAAAAGTAAAAAAACAACATTTTCAAACCACTAAATGACAAAATAAAAAAAATCTACCTTTTATACCATATTATAATTTGACTCCATTATATTTTATTTTCTACTTAACTACACCACACTTCACTACACTACAAATCTAGGGCCCACCATAGACTACTGTTCACGCTTATCCAACTGGTACTAATAGTTTTATTTTTTTAAGATTGTTACATTTGAGGGAACTAAATCAAAAGATTAGGATGACCTAGCAAAGGTGATATTTTGCACACCCATAAGTCTCCTTGAAACCTTTTCCATCGTTGGCCGCCATTATAATCCTTATGGCTCCAAGTATCACATCATTAAGTTCATCACACCGATCATGATGCCAAGCCTCACATCACATGTTCACTCGCAATGGTTATATATCAAGAAAAGAAAAGAAAATGTATTGAAGTTACTGAAAAAAAAATCTTTTTTTTCTAAAATCCTTAAATTTGAGGACCATGGATGGACAAGGGATTAAGTCGATCTAATGAAGATGAAATTTTGCACATATATATAAGTCCCGCTCAGATCTTTTGATCAGCCACCTTCCCATAATTGGCTTCCCCAGATGTGGCCCCACAAAGAAGTGTGGATGTCGGTCTACACAGAAGGTCCATAGGAAAGCATAACCCTAAATGTGTTCCAAACAATACTTTGTGTGTGTGTGTGTGTGTGTATATATATAACTTGATTTTGTGTAATTCAACCTCTTGGAATGTGCAGATATAATTTGTAATATATGATCAACACAATGGCTTGCTGTCATAGAATCAATAAAGTAAAGAGACATTCATTTCCTTTTTCTTATTTCTCAATTGCTTCGTTATCTTGAGACTTAAGTTCAAATTATTTGTTAGGTTTATATATCCATAGATCATATATCTCTAACTAGTGGGAAATTGAAATATGGTAGAAAGCAGCCACCATCAACTGTTCAGATCGTTGAATATTGATATGAAGGATCCTAAATGTTGATAGGGAGACTGTAGAAACATCATTCATTTGCAGTGGAATGGATGGCTGAAAAGACAAACCCAATTGTTTTAACGCTTCGTAACAATGCCAACATGCATGATGGATCATCTTACCTCGCCGGCATTTGGATGATTCAAATTTCAGAATATCAGTGGACATGGTCATCCCCCACCAAATGAGGTCCGCAATAGTAATCTTCACAAAACAACCAGTCGGATGGGGTATTACAGCCTAAACCAAGCTCAATTGCATTTATTTGAAATATATAAATATATATATATATATTAAAAAACAAAAATATTTTCGAACCAACTAAAACCAGTGGTTTAAACCCGTCTGTGGGTTCCTACCAACAGCTTCAACCGGTTCAAAATAAGAACGAACTGGTTTGAATTAGATGCCCAAGGCTCCGCTGAAGGGGGCAAAAACTGGTCCAAAAGTCAGGTCAGGTCAGGTTTTAAAAACACTGCACACCAGACCCCAGCCAGCTCCTTAACCAAACAGTCCTAAGATAACAAAACATTTGTTTTTGCTGATGGATAGAAAATGTTTTTGCTGATGGATAGAAAATGTTTTAACAGTCGGCACAATGGATGGATGTACCAAATAGCCAAAGAAAAAATTGGATGCAAATCAACTTGCCTAATTCTCTAACAAATATCCAACCGCCACCAACATTAAGAAACATAAACTTTAGATGAAGGGATTCTTCCTGCATGAGAAGAGATTCTGCACTAATCACTCTTTCCATCTATATCCACGAAATCTTCTTCCTTAACCTTACCACCTTGCTTAGAAATTCATCTTTGTCTACTTCTATGGTGCTCACAAATTTCTCTTCACTTACTTCCCCCAGCAACACGCCTTGTTACAGATCGCATTGTCACAAACTCCTCAGCCGCAGATGGATGAATACCAACCTGGAAAATTCAAATTCAAAATACAAGTAAATTAAGTAGTCACAAAAACCAAGATCATGCGTGGAAAAAATTAAAAAAAATGAATAGAATGAAACTTTTTTTTTTCTCTTTTTGATAAAGTTCTAAATAGTGTAAGGAAGAAAAACAGGTTGAAAACACCTGAGTTGTAGAAATGCCACAAATAGGGGCCTTTCCAAGGCCACAAATAGTCCACAGAAAAGTGATGGCAACATTTTGTACTCTCCTTTTGCAGGTTATCCCTTGCAACCCTAGTATGGTAAAAATATTGAGAGAAGGCCGAATTACCGTGCAATCGAACTGTGCCTTGGTAGCTCCACACTTGAGAGCGACAGCAATACCCTATAAAAAGCACCCAAGATGATTCTACACGTCAACATAGACAGATCTGAACAAGTACAAGCTACCCAAGGAATTGGCCAAGGATAGATTGGAATGCTGAAAAATAACTCATGTAGTTCATCCCAACAAAGCCAGGACAAGGCTGTGAAACACCAACACAGTGGGAGAATGCTTAAACCAAAACAATGGGTCTTATTTCTACCAAAACACACACACACACACACACACACACAGAGAATGGGTCTCATTGTTGGCAAATCATTTAACTAAAGAAAAATATATATACAAATATGCAGTAGGTTTTTAGGCCATGTTGGATTCTTATAATCCCTGTATTTAAACTTTCTCTAAAGATATCTTTAGGCCAAGCTGTCCCTAAGCATGGAGGGGCCCACCTGAAAGCATGACAATCATTGGGAGTCAAAAGATCTCCCCATGACCTCTCTCTATGCCCAAAAAAAAAAGGCGACCATATGATAAAAGAGCAAGTTTCTTTTTCTTGCACTTCTCAATTCACAGCTTCCTCGTAGGATTTATGATCACAGGGCAATTCCCCTTTCTTTTCTTCTTTGGGAGTAAAATTAGCAGCTGTTTTTCAAGATTGTTATTATCCATAATAGTTATTACTGTTTAGTGAATCCAGAGTCCAGCAGCTTAATTGAGTTTTTATGCTACTAAGATTAGTAGCTCCTCTACTGAATGTGCCTATTATACAAGCTGATCTAGTAAATAAACAGGTACCTGCATAATCTCAGGTGCATCTGGACCACACATGGATGCCCCAAGAACTTTATCAGTCTCAGAATCAACTACAAGCTTCATCACTGTTTTTTCTTGCCTTCTGAAAGCATGTAAAATCAAAATCAAGCACAACATCAGAAAAGTGAGGTTCAAAAAGAAAAGAATGCTCCAGAAGAGTAATATAACTAAGATTGGATGTTGTTACAAGTTACAACCAAAGGAAATGATCTAGAAGAGAAACATAACTAAGAATTGAATGTCGTTATAACAAAAGGAATCATAAAGTTAGAAACAACAACGAAGAGGAACTCATGGTCCCCTTCGTGGGCCCACACTGCACAAGCAGAATTAATCCATAACTATGAAAAGCTGCAATTATGACTCAATTCACAATAAAACTAAGGAAAATCAGCAAATAATCACGATGAGGAGCTGCAGTTATGACTTAAGTCACAATAGAACTAAGGAAAAGCAACAAATAATCTGAATTTTTGTTGTAGCATCAAAGTGAGGAAGTGAGGAAGTAGAAATGCTCCAGAGTAACATGACTAAGAACTGATTGTTGTCATCGCTAGAGGAATGGCGAAGTTAGAAATAATCACTACGAAGAACTCACGGACACCTATAACCCTGAAGAACTGCAATTATGACTCAACCTAAAATAGAACTAAGAACTTAAGGACACCAATGACCCTGAAGAGCTACAATTCTGACTCAACTTGAAATAGAAGGAAAATCAATAATATAATCAGAATTTATTGTAGCATCTTAGCATGCAAGCAACAACATTTCTGAACCATTACTTACCCAGAGATGGTGTTCTTCATTGGATTAAATGTTGATGTAAAAATTAAAATATCTGCTTTCGCTTTCTCTATAGCATGTTGCTCACTGAGACCCACTACAGAGAGTGGAGGTATACTAAACCAACAAAGATGAATTTTTTCAGATAATGATCAGAAAATAGGTAAATACAAAATTTAAAACAAATCACACATCGAGCAGTATAAACAAGCAGAAAAAAGAGATTTGCATTCTTGGTGGGAAGAATTTTTATTACCAGAACACAGCATACGGTATAGCATTGTAGTCAGGTTTAGTAGGTTGTCCACCGAAAACAGTTCTCTGTAGGGAAGGCAGATGAATAAAAACACCTAATGATTTTTTTCCCAAAAAGAATAAATAAGAGAACTTTGAATTCAATGATGGTAGTGTGAGAAGTTTCAGATGATCACATACTGAGAAACAGGTTGCTTCCATTAAGGCCACAGGAGTAAGATTCATTCGGTTAGTCACGTCACCCACAGCCCATATGTTAGGGACAGTTGTTCGGGAGTATTCATCTACCTAGAAAAGCAAAACTGATTTTCAAAAGCTGCACATAATCTTGATAAGAACTTCTGAAGTCTAGGATTGCATTTTTCAAGCTACCATGGTTATGATCCAATCTCCTTCTTGCAGGAATAATACAATTATAAATTACCAAATAAGTATGGCACTTCTACGCTAGAGAGCCTACATTATTGGACCTCCTCTTTTCAATTTTGTAAAATGGTTAGCAAATCCTCAGCACGTGAATGGAAAATATAAAGGAACATAAAGTGACCTTAACAGCTCCTGTTCGATCAAGTTCAACACCTACAGCTTCTAAGTTCAGCCTTTTAGTGTTTGGAGATCGACCTGCAATTACAACGCAGAGAAGGAGAAAAACAAAATAAGAAATGCTTCCTATAGAATCATAAGATTCTGATCCTCAGACATGAAGATCTATTAAATATCATAAAAGAAAAAGATAAATTCTTAATAGTTTGCAAGCAAGAGTATAAGAGTATAAGATACCACGTACCAACCCAAAAGCTTAAGCTTAATTTGATAGGTGAAAGGCCCAAATAGGTCTATGAAGCCATGTCAAAACCATTACGTGGGCAATGTGGGACTTTTCTCGACACTCCCCCTCATGTGTATGCCCAACAGATTCCATGGACAAGCCTCCCACGTGAGCTACACAAGAACACCCACTCTGATACCATGAAAGATACCATGTACCAACCCAAAAGCTTAAGCTTAAGTTAATAGGTAGCAGGCCTAAAAAGGTATGTGAAGCCATGTCAAACCCATTACGTGGGCAATGTGGGACTTCTCTCAACAAAGAGAACATATGGGAAACTGAAAAAGCATCTTGCAACTTGGGAACTAATACTCATAGATTAACTACGAGGTTGTAGCTTTCTTCAAATTTTTTTTTTCTTTAATCAGCATTTCTCAATGTCCATGGTAAGCATCATCAAAGCCTTGTCTTAACTATGTTACGGTTGACTAAGTAAGCATCATGTACATCAATTTACAAACAGAAGACATCAGGAGATCAGACAGATCAAGTTAGCAAGGAATGCTTCACCGGAGTTGAAACTAACCAAGACAGTGGAACTGACAGATCAGTCTGGGATCTGGATCTTAACCTTCTCGCACAAATGTTAAAATGAGAGCAAGAGAATTTCAATTTCAAAAACATTGCGGGGACCACAGGGAATCATACCAATCACTAGGGTAGGATGGTATTTGAAGGTCTTAAATCTGAATGTAAATTAGGAGCATAGTTGACAAATTTGATTCCATTCTACTGAACATGCTGAAGCTTGTTGGTTTGGTAGCGTAACTGACATGTATGCAATGACTGGGACTTAAGGGGAAAGGGCATCTAGAAGCTCTTCTAAAGATAGAGAAAAACATGAGATATTGAGCATGTAATAGAAGAACATGAGATATTAAGCATGTAAGAGAAGAACATGGAAATGGAAGGACCTTGGTAAAAGAAGAGGCCAAAGATAGATGAGGGATATATTCAACCTACTAAATAAGGAATATATTAATGAAGCAAACTATGATTTGGAACCAAATCAAGTGCTCAACGGTGTACGTGTATCTAGAACAGTAAAGAATACCCTAGCTAGATTAAAGAATTGAGAGCAGCAACCAAATGGTATACCTATTTCAATTGGGAATTTTTATTCATTCTCCAATTTCTTTTCTCTCTTTCTCTCTACTTTTTTCGAAATGGACACTTTATAATGGGCAGGGAAAATTTGAGATAGATTGGTTAACCAAATCATTCAATAAATCATGAGTACAGGAAAATGTTGGATGATCAAAGAAAGAGAAATGTGTTTCCTTTCTACAAGAATAGAGGGAGCATTCAAAACTGTACAGAGCATTGAGCAATTAAATTATGCAACGAATTGGGAGAGCAATGGAAAAGTGCCTATGACATGTGCCATACTCTCTTTTGATTCTTTTCCAATTGATAACATGACTTGAACATACAACCTCAACGTTGCAGCAGTGAGAAGCTTCCACTGTATCATGGGCTCTTGTTGATTTGAGTCAAATATCTCAAAGAACCAGTATGCCTTTATGCTACATAGATCTACCACAGATGCTATTTTACTGCTAACTCAAAGAAAAGTCCAAAGAAAAATATGGTTCATTGATTTAGAGAAGGCATACAATAGGGTGCCATTGCGGTCAATTTGGTGAATGTCAAAGAAAAATGCATTTCTAACTGTATATGGATGTTAAACAAGACGTGTTCTTGAATTAAAAGGCAACAACAAAAGTGAAAACTGTATCCATTGTGATAACAAGGTTCAGATTTCACCAAGGGTCTCTGCCGAATCCCTGCTAGCTCACCTTGGTTATGTCTTTCATATGAGAGAGAGAGAGAGAGAGAGAGAGAGAGAGAGAGAGAATTAGTGATACATGTACAACTACTCAAGGGCAACCTGGCCCCTCCCTAAGTTTTAAAACATTGGTGGAAACAATAGACACTACTGCAAGTTGGAAACACATGTTAGAGTAAATAAGTCCCATTCCATGATCATCAAAATATTTCTTTTTTCATGGAATTTCCAATTGGCTATGTAATTATATGCATGATTTCCCTTGGAGCATCCCAATGGTTAGTGAGTGCAATTTTCTAGGAAACAAAATCCACTACAAGTACAAAACAAATTCCCATCAAAATTCATATTGAGCTTCCAGTCAGATTTAGTGGTAACTAAGGTGAAATGTAGGAATATAGGACATGAACTTGCTTGAACTTCCATATCTCAAGTCATGAGATGCAGCTATAAGATTTTTTTTTCTAATTCAAAATTTTATAATTGGATTTAAATGACATGAGCCTCCAACAAAAAGTGTTGCCACCATGAGATTGTTAAGTGTTGCCGCCATGAGATTGTGGACTCAACTCAAGTTACCAAGCAAATATGTGTGCGTGTGCAGGCATGTATTATTAGGTTTTCAGATATGAAAAATGAAAAACAGCACCACTTTGGCTGCCCAACCAATCCACTCACCTTCAAAACTAACTACAAAGTCTGAACCTAACTCAACCATGTGACTCTACCAGAAGGCTACCAAACAAAATACTTTCCGCAATCAACCTTTGTAACTAAATATGGAGATAAATTTAAAACAAATGCAATCAGAATACCAACAATTGGAGAACTATTCATAACAGGTTTGAAAAGTTCTAGGAGATGGAGTGCAAAATACCAGTCGCAAACAGCACAACATCTACAACCAGTTCTTCCCCACGATCCGTAACAACTTGTATGCCATCTTTTGTTTTGCTTAACTACAATACATAAATGATACATTAATAACTACAATGCATAAATGGGACACTAACGAGCTGAAATTCCAGCAAACAAATGGAAATATGGAAACAACAAGAATGCATAAATACAGAAACAAGGTCCTCCATAGGACTTGAGATATACCTCTTTCAAATTTGTCAGCGGATGCAATTTAATTCCCCTGCCTTCCAGATTTCTTGCAACTACTGCTCTCATTTCATCATCAAAACCACTGTAACATACACGAGATTACATGTTTACATCCAACAGCACAACATATATAAAGCTAATTCATTCTTAACTTAATCCGACACTCGCAAAGTAACCTGTGCTGAGAACGAATATATTCATACAATGAAAATCAAATATTCATTCAATTAAAAATAAGCATTGACTTAGATGGCAGCCCAAATACAATGCACGACAATAAATTTTAAGAAAGAAAACAAGAGAAAACATACATGACCATACCTATTTTCGTAATTGAGAGTAGGTAGTGTAGAAAGGGAAAATGAGAAGTGGTGTAGAGAAAAAATAGGAGAATATGCAGAAATGGAATAGGAGCTGTGAACATAACAAAAGAGGAAAAGTGGGGCATAGAGGTAGGTATTTATGAGATAAAATAGGTGTCGCATGGATAGGAAGTGGGTAGTTAGAAGAGATAATGGAGGAGAGAAGAAAAACTTACAGTTTAAATTGTAATTGATGGTCCAAATTAGATTGAAAGTGCTTGGCTTTAATGTAGTATAATAGTATCCCAATAATACAAGGAGCTCAGCAGATGAGTTAGAATGGGCTTTAGGTTCAGGCAAAGAGGCACAGAATATGTACTTCAGATAACACAAAAAGTAGACACAACATTGGGGATGAGTGGAGCTTCCATTTCTATTAGAATTTTAAAAAGAGGGGATGCCAACAGAAGTAGGACTAGCATTATAAAGGACAATGAGATTTTTTTCTAAAGAGAAACTACCTACCCTAGGCTACATATTATATACAACTAGTAGCCTTACTTTAGATCTTGTACAATCCCTTTTTTCAGTTCACAGTTACTTAAATGAAAATTCAATACTCATTGAGAAAACATCAATCTATGAACTGATTTTTTTTTAAATGATGATTTTAGACAGCAGGAACCAAAAAAATATGCACAAAAAAAAAAGACAACCAATAATAATGTCTAAATATCAAGGACTAACCACTATTTCATAATAGTTCACCCTAAACTGTACAAACCTTTTTCTAGCATGGCCTTTTGTCATATTTTATTTGTTTTATCTACTCTACCACAGGTGCCCCTTAGATCCAAATCCTGAAGCCTCTGATTGGAAAAAAAAAGCAGGTTCAGAAACTTTGGAACATCTGTTTTTAATTTATTAATCTAGGAGGATTCATGTATAGAACCATGCATATAGGTTCAGGGACCTTCAGATCCAGATTCTTTTGTTTTCGAACCCAAGGACCAAGAACTAGGATATGATTGAGAACATTTTAAAAAAAGTAACACACTCCACTAGCTCAGCTGGTAAGAGACGTTCTCTTGTTGTGGGGAAAAGGTACCTGGACTTGAATCCCATCTAGAGTAGGGAAGGAGATATTACTTAAAAAAAGTAAATGCCTTTTTGAGGCCTTCTTATCAACAGTCTACACTCTGGTTTCTCAGGTGTTGCTGTACCCAGATCCATGACAGATCTCAGTTGGGATTCAGATCCAGAAGCATCCTATAGGAAACAGATCTTTATCCAAATTCACCATGGTTCTACCCCATCTTCAACCAGTTTAGATCCCAACCGCTCATGCCTTGATTCCCTGTACTCGGTATCATACTCAAGCTACACCTTTTTCCAGCGATACAGAGATTGGAGAACAGACGCTTCTCCACTACCCCAGGAAAGTTTCTCCCTCTTCCACTCATGCTAAGTGCAGCTGAGGTTTCATTTCCCAAGTTTATATTTCATGGAACCAATTCAAACTCAAGGATAATAAGAATGTAAACTCCACATCAGAGACGGTGCTATGATACTATTCTTGGTTTTAGTTACGCAACAAACCCTTCTTGTATACAGACCCCAGGACTTCTCCCTAGCAGGAGAATACCTTACACATTTGGCTCGTTGCATGGTTGGAACATTTTAAGCTTTCATGTTATGCTGTCAAAAGAAGAGCTGAAGCAAGCATGTCCAAGAGACTTTAAAAGGGAACCCTGAAAGTATTTCTTCAGCAGAGAATTCACCTTTTCTTTTTAATAAAGCCACTAGTTCTGTTAATAAAGCTACTGGTCTCATGAAACTAGGTGAATTAAAGTCACTAACTTCATTAGAAACTAGGACAATAAAAGCAACTAATTTCATTAAGAAAATAGGAGAATTGAAGTCACCAGTTTCATGAAGAACTTCAAAGTTTCCCTTATTTCTCTTAAATTTGTAAAAAAGAAAAATGAAAAAACAATTAAGTGTCAACATTTTCATCAGTACAAGTGTGCGACATGAGCATGCCATTGAAAAATGGATATCAAAGTAAATAAAAGCATCATTGAGTCCATAAGATAATCCAAATAAAAGGGCAAATGTAAAGAAACATAGATTCTAAATACGACCTCAATGGAAGTTCCTTTCGGTAAAATAGATCCACATTGACCCCCATCCCACGCCATATTGAAGCAAATTCCAGTGCAATGTACCTATATAAGATAAGATCTTGTCAGGAGTCAAAACTTTGACATACTAATAAAGGTCAATGGAGAAGAAGATCCTACCCTGCACCGAGTATCACAACATGTTTGGGTAGCTCATCCAAGCTCAAAGCTTCGTCAGATGTGATAGCCAATTCCTGAAGATAATGTTATAGTTGAGATTACAAAAGTAAAGAGATGTCCTTGGGGGATTTTCTATACACCATTTATTTAAGCAAGATTCTCAAAATAATGGCACACATGAAGGATGGGCAAGTACCTAGGCAAATAAAATATGACATGCAGCACCATGAATTGAAAAAGGGACCAGTCAATACCCCTATACGTAAATAAGGGGTGACACCCTCTTGTTATCTAACACATCTTAGGCCAAAACAAAGTCTCCTAAAGCCATTCTAAAATGGTTTGAATTCATTGTCAGCCGAAAGGAGAATAATAAAAGGAAATTATTGAAATGCCCAAGGTGGCCAATCAGTGTGATATAATTAATGGTATTCAGGATTTCCCACTGATTGACCCCCTTGGGCTTTCCAGTAATTATATTCTCCCAGGCACAGATTATCATCACCTGAATGTTTTAAGAGGTATAATTACTGGAAAGCCCTGTACTCCCATGGGCCTGGAAGCAGATAAAGGGGAACTTCATGTCCCATCATCATGAGACAAAACAACCCTCTGTAATTACTGGAAAGACCTGAATCCCCATTGTCCTGGGAGCAGATAAAGGAGAACTTCATGACCCTCATCCGGCCACAAAAGGAGCCTCTATGATTAGTCGAATGCCTTTAATCACCATAAGGTTACAATCAGATAAAGGGGAACTTCATTTGCCATCATCTAGCCACCAAAGGACCATTTATACTATCTGCATGAAAATTGAAATGAGAAAGGTCGAGACCAATGAGGTTAGGGCCAGATCCAGATTTGAAAATAAAAAAATGCCTACATTCCTCTTGTGCAATCAAATAGGTGTCATCAGACATCAGATTGTAATTATGCTAGGCAGTTAGCAGTCAGATATATTGTCGAATAATAGTAATTAAGTACACAAAGGCCATTTTCGTCAGCAGGGTGCCACTCCATTGCCTAAGGAAGGCGCTGTTGTTTCATTTTGATGTTTGATGTTGATGTTGTATTCTTACAAGCTATTCATTTATGTGAAGATTTCTATTCTCGCAGAAAATATTGGTAAGTATGTAGCCAATTGTGGGATCTGAAGAGAAATTGAATCTATAGCATTACATTCTCATAAATCTAAAAGTCAAAACATCCACAGAATTTTGGAATCTAAAAATATTAAAAGCAACATTTCATCTCATCATCATCATCACCATCATCATTATCATTTAGGCTGTATTGTATATTAGATAGTAAAGATTGCAAAGTATAACTACATTAACCATATCAGATGAAGTTAACACAGGAAACTTCACCTTCCCAGGAATTGGAGGACGTTGAGCTCGACTGCCTGTAGCAATCAAGATGTGCTTTGCTGAGTAACGGTGTTTCATACCATCTGGCTGTGTCAGCTCAACTCCATGACAATCAACTACCCTTCCCTCGCCTTCAAATAGAGTCACACCAGCATTTGACAATAAGCGCTTGTATATTCCATTTAATCTGATTATTTCCTGTGTCTGCAACACCAACATGGAAGACTGAGTCTCTGGGAAATAAGAAATAGAAAAATGAAAGAAACTGAATAGAAGTAACATCCAGAACCATAAGTTCGTTAGATGCCAACATAAAAATTCGTTCAGCAAATACTTGATTTTTGGAAAGCATTATAGATGTCCAGAAACATACTTTTCAGCTAGATTTTCTGGAACCAGCAGCCTGTTAAACCAGCTATATTGTGCTATCTGTTAAACCAGTAGCTGTAACTCTGCTGGATTAAAGAACTAGCACAAGGCAAGACATTGGAAGGAGATTTTTATCTCAATTTTGTGCTCGTCAATCAAATGTTTGGTCTTTTAAAAATTACCAGTTCACAAGGTTGCTAGCTTGTGGTAGGGGACCCATCTAATGTTAGCAGTTCAAGCCCGTAACTTCTGAGAGAACTAGGGTTGCAACTTGCACCCGTTTTGAACTACCAACTTTTCCCCCAAAAAAAAAAAAGAAAAAAGAAAAAAAAAGCTGAGTAATCCACAGAGGTCATAATAGGACTAATCAAATGTTGGAAATCACGGTACCCAGCTGCTGAGTTTGAGTCACAATAGATGGCCCCACTTAGGGACATGGATATGAGTGCACGAGTCCATGAGTTTGAGTCCTTGTAGCAAAAAAAAAAATGTTGGAAATCATGGTAGTACCCATTTAATGACAAACAACAACAATGAACCCATCTAAGTGGGTAAAAAATGTGACCCAGGTAACAGTGGTAATCATGGTGGGACCTGTCTAACTCTGATTGTCGTGGTGGGGCCATCTATGTTGGCAGTTCACAACTGATCATGTATGATCTTGAAATCACAGTGGCCCCTTCTAATGCAGGCACACATGGTCAGCGGTTTCAATGTCAGAAATCCTTAACCAGAACTTTCTAATGCTGAAAATCTTGATCAAACCCATCAAATGCTGGTAACAAGATAGAAACTATCTAATGTTGGAAATCAACAATAGGATTAATAGAATGATGATAATCATAGTAGGACCCATCTTATTGTCATAACTAATAATGGAGGTATTCATTTAATACCCATCTAACATTGGTAATCATGGTGGGAGACACCTTATGCTGGTTGTTAGTTGTGGGAATGTCAATGAAGGAATCGAAAAAATGCAAGACATAAATGGATTTAAGGGTGAGTAATCTTCCCTTACTATGTGTATATGGATAAACATGATTAAAGACCCTCCTCTATACTGAAAAATGTGTTCTGCTTTCTGCAGTTCTTACCAAACATGTTCTTGTATACTGTATAGTCAAATCGGCTGAAAGAACTAATTGATAGATCATTCAAAAGTTCCACCAACGTCTAAACAAAATTATATATCTGACAATCACTGACCTTCTCAAGCAAAATGTCTTTTGTCAAGACTAACCTTATTGTGCAAAAGTTTTTTCCAGTCGAAATTAATAGGCTCATTGAGTTCCCACCCAAAATTCTTTGCATCCTGCAAAGGGCAAACCAATATTGAATCAATAAACAAAACAGGAAGCAAACAAATAAGTTAATACTAAGCTTCATTAGCCTGTGGCAACTTTGGCAACTCAAAAGGAAAGGGAAATGTACCTATTTCACTGAAAAGTTAAATAGGACATTTGTCCCGATGCTCTATTTCCAGGCATTACATTTTTACCAAATCCCTCCATCCCCAAACCCCAAAAAAAAAACAATAATAGTAGTAAGGGCTCAAAGCGATCCTTGGTGTGAGCTTACAGCAGGGAGTTAAGTGTCAGCCCACACAATGCCCACACTCCCTACCGCCTCATACATACTCTCTTGTATAATTATATATAACTTTTGGGGAATGCATTTTTTTTATCAATGTTAGCCAAATCAACATCCGGATACCCTATCATAGGGCCTTCTCTTAATCAATAAAGAACACTGATAATCAACCATCCTGATACCCTATCGTAGGGCCTTCTCTTAATCAATAAAGAACATTGATATTCAAGTTTGTAAATACACGATTCTCCTGTGCTCAATATGTACTATTCAAGTTGGCAAATTGACAATCTCTCAAACTTCTTGCTAAAAATGTGCTTTCATCACTGGCAATTGAGATGGTAAGTTTTCCCCTTTTTTCAAGGTCACAAAACAAGCCCTAAATCAGAAAGCCCTACATTACAGCAATTTGCAAATATCATAAAATTTAAAAAAAGAGATAAAGTATTGAGAGGAAAGCCCCATGTTGCATCAATTTCAACATAACACTGGATAACACTTGGAAGTCAACATATCAGCAAGAATTTCTCAGTGAAGTATATTGCTAATCTATGCATATTCAATTTCAGAGAGAACTTGTATACACTAATAACAAGATCTCACCTCAAATTCTCCTCGAAATGAAGCTCCATACATTAAAATCTTTTTTGGAACACAGCCTCGAATAACACAACTACAAAACCATATGAAAAGATAACATCATATGCAAGTAGAAGTGTAGAACTGCAGAAGTTGCACTATTCAATCATCCCAAGCCATATTAAAAAAAGAAATCTACCAAAACAAAAATAATAAAGAGAGATTTAAGTTTCATTTTAAGTGGTTTAGTGGAACTGTCGTTTACTTGATAAATGCCAGCAAACAATAAGTCATGTGTAATACATCCGTGATCCATCTGCCTTAAGCAAGCAAACAATGAGTCACATGTAAAGCATCCACAATCCATCCGTCTTAAGCAAGACCATCGACTAAAAGAACATTCTTTTCTCCTCTTGATGATCTTAATAGATCTTGGGCTCCTTTCCCTGAGGGATCTTGGCGTGATAGAATAGTGTGGAAAGCTCCTTGGCTAAGTCCCCTTCATAGTGTTCTCAAATTGAATTTTGATAGTATTTATCTTCATGAGCTTCAGCGTGGTGGAATTGGTGGAGTAATTTGTGACTGAGAATAATGTGATAAGAAACTATTCTAGGCCTGTAGAAGCTTTGAGTGCGAATCAAGCTAAAGTCTGTGCTTTGTTGGTTGGTTGCCACGAGCTGCTGAGATTGGGTGGTTATAATGCAATTCTTAAAAATGACTCTTTTTCAGCTATTCAGTGGGGCTCTAGCAAAGTATCTTATCCTGGGAGACCAGGAGAATTGGTGGAGGAAGTGCAACATATTTCAGATTAATTTGGAGCCTCTTTTCACCACGTGCTTAGGGAAGCTAATGTGACGGCAGATGGTCTTGCCAAGAAGGGAGTTTCTCGCTCTTCTACTCTCTTTGATGTCTAGCCTCTGCTTTTGTTTTTTCTTTTCTTTGGTTGATTGAGCTCTGATTTGGTTTAAGAGGTTTTCTCTCTGTTGTACTCATTGTTTTTTTTCTTTCTTTTGCATAAATAAAATTTACCGTTGTCAAAAAAAAATCTTAAGTAATTAGAACAGCCAAAGAAATGAGGAACAAGTAACTAGATACCCACCCTTTTCTTAGCCAATTTGGTATTTTCAAAAGCTATGCAGCAAAAGGGCCAATTATCTACAAAAGAAGGCCGGAAAGGCTTCGTCAACCACTCGAATAGAAGGCCCCACTGTTTACATAATTAATTATATGTATGCATGATTAGTTAAACTAGGGTATAAGTCTAAGCTGGAGTCAAAGTAGCAGTTGACTGTCTTCGAAGTTAGTAAGAAAAGGGCCCTCTCTCTCAATAAAATACTTCTGACCTGGTTGGTTCAATTCCTAGTGTTGAATTCCATGGACAATGGCTCCATTGGAAATGTGAAGGGCTTGAAAGCTTCAGGTTGGGAATTGTAAATTTGCAACATTGCTCAATCTTCCCCCATCATACAAAAGAAAATAGCCTATATTTCTTTGAAGTTAAAGCGGCAAAAAGTGGATGACCATGCTAAAAGATAGATGATAATGACACTTTCAGTATACCACACAAGTAATGAAAGAAGCTCAGAACTCACAATTCATGCTCCCATACTCCACTGTGATTACACTTAAAAGGGACAATGCTCTTATTTTTATTTTTACCTGTATTTCTTTGACTGGTAATTACAGAATATACATAGTGACAGCATGAAACAATTAATGCAAGAAGCTAAGAGTTAAGAATGTATGTTTCTACATTCATTAAAACCTAGTGAAAAATTAATGCCAGTATAAACTTGTAGCTTAAAATCAACTTACGTTCCACCTACACCTCCAATGGATTCTGAGCTGATTGGATGAAATGGAAGCTCACAAATCGCAACCTGGCAACACAAGTCAAAAATTCATTAAATAATGATTAGCCATTTTACATTGCCAACAGATAAGAGGATAAAAACAAGTCATAAAGATTGTCCTAAAAACAGAAGCAAAATTAAGAAATTAAGTAAAATATATAAAAACTTAAAACCCAAATGGAGTACCTAGTTCATGTAACATCATAAGCCAGCTATTTCTCATTACAATTACCTTCCAGTAATGAAATCAAAGTTGTATTTTCATTACAACTAGGCAGATAGGCAGCTAGATAAAAGGGTTCCTTAACAATAAATAATACAAAAAAGGTTTATGACACAATCAGATAAAGGAAAATAAATGTTCATGATGGTACATCAATCTATGAGCAAAACACATCAAGTGTAACTTCAGGATGATCTCCAACATCCATATTCAAATATTAAATAGATATGTCAACCAAAATATAAAAGAATCCAGAAAATATCACCTTTTAGAAGGATATTTGTTCCATGGGTTGAAACATACCAAATTCAATTATCAGTAACCTTTGGCGATTAGCATTTGGGTTGCAAAAAACAGAGGATTTTAGGGACTCTAAAGCTAATTCAGACTGCTTGCTCAGAAGAGGGGCCAGAGACAATCTATTGTGGCATCCCCCTCCTGGCCATCTTCTGGATGCTTGAATAATTTATAGTCATTATTAGATTTTTCTTCACCGCTATATAACAAAAAATAAAAGAAAAAAGATATCTAAGTATTCAAAAAAAAGGAGAAAACTAGGCACAAGTCAACTGTTTTGCCAAAAAAAAAAAGCTATCAAAAACACTATTTGTAACCATCCTCCGAACGGACTGTTACACTATTACAATACACATGCCACGCATACACAAAATCCAAGCCTTCATTCACCACATCCTGCAATAGATGGGTCATATCCCAAAAATTACCTCGGTTAAACAACCCTAACCCACAAATATTTCAAGGCAAAAGTAGATGGTGAAAGGAACTTATAGTGACCATTTTTTTGCCCATCCAGTTTCTTCCCCTTCCACAAAAATTTTCTGACCAATAAGTAATTCCATCTACTTTGATTGTAAAGCTAAGTCCTGTTTATGGTAGAACCCATCAGATCACCATCTTGCATTTATTGAGAACAGTAAGTAGTGACCATACTGCACTTATGATCAGCCAAGCTATAATATTAATCTCCTCACTCATCTGTACATACATAACATAAATTTTGCATAACGGCCGACGGCATTTTTTGCTTCCCTTTCTTTCTTTACTGTAACAGATGTCATTTCCCCGTATGTAATCAGTAAAACAAAACAGCAGTCAAACATATCACTGGAGCAAAACAGAGTCAAGAACGTCTAAAGAACACGTTGTTTCGATCGCCACAAAAGACACAGATTTCAGCTGTAGAACACAAACGACGAAAAGCTAATACCTTAGCTCCATATCCAGCTGCTGTTCTAGAGGCACGAACACCTCCGCTTCCAGCACCAATAACGAACAGATCGAAATCGTACTGAGCCTCTCCTTCCGTCGAATTGCGAACATCACCGTCAACAAGCATCTTCCTCGACATGATTTCGATGCGAAGATAACTATATCGAAATCTGCATCAAAATCGAAACACAACATCACATGGAAGCCATCCAGGACCAGAAGAAGAAAATCAAAGAATCAAAAGCAGCACGCAAAGACGACTGCGGTCAAATCATATCATCTCGGACTAAAAATCCGAGTTGCTAACATCACAGTCAAAAAGCATTCTTCCTCGACACGATTTCGATGCGAGGATATCAAAATCGAAGCATTACATGGAAAACATCAAGAAGAAGAAAAATCAAAGAAACACAAGAAGCATGCAAAGACGACTGCAATCAAAATCATATCATTTCGGATTCTGAGCTAGAGATTGTGAATAAAGCGGGGAATGGAAGCGAAATCGGGAAGAAATCCAACGAAAAAAGAAAGAAAGCTCGCAGAGATTGGCGAGAGGAGCTTGTTGTGAAGAAGATCGGATTGAAACAATCGAGGAATTTTTACCTTGGGGATTTCGAGATCTGATTTGGGATTGGTGTGTTTGTTCTTCTAGGGTTTTGAAGCAAGAGCGATTCCAGAGAGCGAGATGGACACGGTAGGACGTGTGTTCCTATATTTGTGTATATTAGATTGGAGAGAGAGGGAGAGTGAGAACGCGCGAGCGGGATGGAAGTGTCGCAGTTTGTTCTTTCTTCTTTCCAAAACTGACCACATTTTTAAAGGGATTTTAACAGACCAGTGGTCCCTTTCCAGTACTTCAACTAAAATGAGCGTCTCCATTTGGGCCAGGCATCCGCGGTAGTTGACTTTGACAAGTGGTGGAGCCCTAAAGCGATAGATGGAATTGGATATTCCATGGCTGATCTCACAAGGCCCTAAGCACGGAAAATGCTATTGATTGCCCGGATAGGTAGGTAAGAATTGCCGCATCTAACTACTAAAAAGTAATTATTCACTACACCGAAAAGGCACGATTAGTCATATTGAGTCAAAGCCATTAAAAATACACACATAAAAAATATATATTTAGATAAAATTATAAAGCCTATGCGTAAAGATATGATTTATTATACATTTTAAAAGAATCTTGATTCAACTTGGTATTTATATTTTTACTCCACCACATATGTGTTAGGAGGGCTCACCTAGATGAATGAAGACAAAAGAATGATCTGCCATTAAAAAAAAAAAGACTTGGATGTGAATTTGATGAACATATAAAACCAAAATCCATTAAATGATCCCAGTCTATAATTTTAGATGCAAAAGTTTAATGACTTTACATTCTGTAACCTTGCGTTGTAATAAAATTTAATGATGAATAGTGCTCCAAATAGCATAAAATGCAATTAGTCTCAATATAAGGTCTGGATATGTAGTGGGGTTGAATTTTTTTTATATGCCAACGAGTTGAATTAGTCTACAGTGGACGTCTGACTGAAAGCTAAAAATACAATTTGTGAAAGGGTCTTTTTTAGAAAAAATCATCATTTGCGCCATTTTTTAATGATTGGATAATTTTGTATCACTATAAGTCAAGAGGGGTTTAGTTAAAATACAAGATTTAGGAATCTTAATCCTAAATCAGGTTTTCCTTTCTTTTCTTTGTTGTAATCTTGGTTTATTCTTTAATACACCACTACTTTTCTTGAAAAACAAAAAAAAAAATTCAGGGGCTAGTCTTTTTGAGATTTCGTAAAAATGTGGAGGCTTTTCAGAAAAGTTTCCCATGTTTGATAATTTTCCAGTCAAAACGTCGATTCTTGGTCAGCGAATTTAAATGCGACTCGGAACCGCAACCTATTTCTTCACGCCCATCATAATGGATAAAATAACAAAACTGCCATCCCGTGTATTTGTTCTTCGCTCCTCCCTTCTTTCGTGTGGGACTTGCTAAACACAAATAAGAAAAAGTCTCCGGCCAGCTGATATACAACTTGGAATAATAATCAAACTTCAAGTAGTGTTTCATTGTATTCGTTTTGTTTTATTAGATCAATCTTCAAAATTAAAATTAAAACGATACTATTGTGTCAAAGATTCATTAAAATCAATTACAACCAAATTTTATTTAAAAATGGGCAAATACAAATGAAATTCGTTTCCAATACTAAATTCAAAAATCACATCTACTCTGAAATATAGGTTGGTCTCAACCCAAACACAAATTAGCCGAACCTAAATTTCACTTTCTAGTGAAGTTGACTTGTACAAATATAGAGTTTGTCTCAACTTAAGTTAAACTGTTATTCAGTAAAACTAGCAAACTTGCCAATACCTCCTGCATGATGGTAGATTTCCACATTCTTAAATTCAAAATGAGAAATTAAAAATTGCATTCATAATAGGAAAATATTCTCCCCAAGCAACTACATGTGCAGTCCAACACTGTCAGGCTCGTGACTTGGACCCGCCCTTTTGATACTTCCATCATCACAAGATTTGGCATTAGGTATGACTTTACAGCTACTGGACCTTCACTCATCATTAGATTAAATTTTAGAATCTATGGTTAAGACACTGTTAACTTTAAAATTGTTAAATCAAGGTTTAAAATAATTTACTATGGCTAATTTTTTTTATCCCCTTTGTCCATGAGGACACCTTTTTATGTTGTCCTTTTTCCTGTGAAAATACTTACGTCTAAGTGGAGATAACCCAAAAGTTACACCACACAAAGGCTATATGCAGTTTGCTCACAGAAAAATTTGCCCTCATGACAATGAAGCCCCCATATCTAACTCCACGAGGTAATAATTGTGGGATTTATGATTAAAACACATGTGATTATCCTAAAAACCAATTTAATGTCACTCGCGTGCTTTACCCGTAGTTGAATGTCATTTTTAGTCTGGCTAAAATAATTAAATACTTTATCAATTAATGCCTTTTTTCCTCCTCTTGTGATCTTATTAAATTTGAGTCCCCCTAAATTTCTTCTAAAAAAGGAATTATCTTAAATTTCACACATCCATGACACTGTTAATTTTTATGAAAGTACTAAAACTAAAAAAAAATTGTAAAACTTAGGTTAGATTATAGATGGTCGTTTATATTTAGTGATGAGTGATAAGAGACCTAAGCCACTATTAAGCTAAAAACTGTGAGTAGTGATTCCATTCAACGCCGACGATCACTGTTACCAAGGAAAAAATAACTTAGAATAAATCACATGATGCGGCATATCGGTGAAGGCTACAAGTTAAAAGGCATGGGGCCACAAGGGAGTGCATGTTATCACGACACCATGTCTTGTTAAGCCAAAACAATATTCAGTATTGACACCCCAACATGCACAGAGGAAGAACAGCAGTCAGCCGGGGTCACGTGGCAAGAGCATTGTGCGAGATCTATTCAATGTAATTTAATTGAAAATATATTTGTTCGAATAATTTCATTGAAAATATTAAAGTGAGGGTTCACCAAGATATGTTGGAACAAAAGCCCACATGTGTGGAAAAAGAAACTCGCATATGCGGCAAGAAAACTGTACACTCATAAAAATAAAAAATAAAAAAATATGCACCATGAAAAAAGTGGCATATTTAGAATTCAAATGCTGGACAAACTAGTGAAAACTGCGGCTCCTTCTCAGGAGCCATTCTCAGGTGAAATTAGACCATGAACATGAAATCATCTACCATTACCAAAGTGCCGAGAAGTATTGTGCATTATTTGAAATGGATTAACTCTCTGTAAAACCTGATGTGTCTTTCATCTGCAACTAATACATGCTCACCATCATCACCATCATCAAAGTTTTATCCCAAATATGTTTGAGTCAGTTATATGAATTCTGATTCTTCATTCCGTTTTGTGACCTAATTCTACGAAATTTGTGAATAAATCTGTGATTTATGCTCACTATAAGTGAACAAATCACGGTGTGCCACGTTGACACAAAATACAACTGATTATGAAGTTGTAAGAGGTTTGAGCCTAATGCAGAGCAACTACATATGGTTTTGTATTCATGTGGTGCACTCTGATTGGGTCACTCTTGATAAGCATGTATCCACTGCAATAGAGGATCTAAATTTGGCTAAGAAATGGTACATCAGCTGGCTCCACATCCCATCACATATGTGGATCGACACATTTAACAAATGCAGGACCCGTGGTTAACGCTCTATCTCTCAGATTGACATTAGTATTTTTGTACCCATTCGTGGAAAGAGATTATAGGCAAATTAGGATAGAATATAATGAAAGAGATTATGCATTTGTTTTTCACGTGTAGTGGTGTAAACACTAGACAGCCCTATGTGGGAATGTCATCATTTTATCTTTGTTTAAGTGCATGTGTTGGCAAGTCTAAAATTTAGCCTTTTATTGTCTAAATGTCTAAAATTTATAGAGTTGGAAAAATAGAGGCATTTGGCATGTGTTTTTAGCTCTATTTAATTTAGAGAAATAGAGGTAAAAGCTCTATTTTGAAAAGGAGGCCTCATGATGCATTTCCAAATAAGAGGGAGAAAAAAAGATGCGCCCAGCTACAGTGAAAAACATAGATCATGCCAGTACGTTTTTTCAATTTTTCTCGAAATCCGAGCCCCTAAATCTACATCCAAACCATTGAAAATGTTCACATGATCAATTACGGCCACCCATCCAAATTTCAGCCGTTAATTCATCCTGAATCTCGAGATATGTGCAAGAAAGCGTGAGCCATTGGATGTTAGTTTTTGAATTCTGTGGGGCCCAAACACAAGATCCAAACCATTGGAAATGTTGGGAAGACTAAAAACGGGTATGGGGTTAATTTTCAAGGATTGATTCCTTGTGGATCTCAAGATATTTGTGAAAAACTTTCAACCATTGAATTTTTATGCTGAATTTGTAACTAGTCCACAAGCAGCCCTTTTTTATTTTTTATTATTATTTCTGGGATAGTAAATAACAATCCAAACCATTGAAAATGTGTAGAAGGTCAATGACCATTATGAGACCAAATTTCAGCCGTTGGATCATCACCAAACTTGAGATATTTATGTAAAAACGTGAATTATTAAATATTTTTTTAAAAAATTAGGGGCCTCAAACACAAGATCCAAACCGTTAGATCTCTTTGGGAGGCCAAACATGGTTATAAAGTAAAATTTCACGGCTTAATACCTACTAGATCTCAATATATTTGTGAAAAATTTTTAACTATTGATTTGAAATGGTCTATTTAAAATAGGTGCTTTCATTGCCAAACACATATTTTAATTCTAACCTCTTTTTTTTAGAGCTCTTTTTTTAATAGCTCTATTTTAGATGGTCTATAAAAATAAGACTAGACCTACTAAACAAGCCCTAAGTCTTTTTAAACAAATGAGTCTCTTCCAGTAATGTGGAGGCAATATTATTACAAAGAAAGCTCTCATACGATTCTCTTCAATCATACAAAAACCGGCTCCTTGACTATTGAAAAGATCGACAGAAATCTTCTCCTTTCAAATTCTGCCACATTGGAGAAAGGATTCAAACCATAGAGCCAAAAGGTGTCACCCATTTTTACCATAAAAAAGGCACAAAACGTGAAAGGTGCTGTTCCTGTCTGGCCATGAAACGTGCCCTTGACGTGTTTTTTCACGGAACAGGTAACGTTCCTGGTGTATTAAGATTCTCGACTTGGACACTTTATGTCATGAAATGAAATCGGATGCAAAGAAATTAACCTCGGACAATCACTCTCAAAAAGTAGGGGTGCTCATGGGTACGCCGCATTTAGCCCTTAAATTCAAGTATTCAAGCTGGGCATGTACTTGGAGTTTAGGTCCATCTACTGTTTGGGCTGGGTTGAGCTTGGGTTAAGTGATCGAGTGCCAGATGCTCACCACTGTGTGAGCGATAGATATTGGCTTAAAATATATATATATATTTTTTGGTACCTTGCTTAAAATGTTATGAGTAGCAATTTCTTTTTTTCCTGGAATTGAGAGGGGAGGGAGTTGGGCGTGGAATTTCCTACTAACGCGCCTGAAAAGACAGGTTAGGAAAAAAGTTGGAGAGAAAAAAAATGTTTGGGATAGGATCTCCTCAAGAGGGACAAGTTAGGAATATGTGTGTATTCTTAGGCATTTACAGTAAGGTTGTTGCTAGAAGGAGAGAATGCTGAACTATTTTTGCATTGAGAGAGAGAGAGAGAGAGAGAGGACAAGGATGGAAGGAAGACTACCCCTAAATGTGACTTCTATGTTGTAATTCCTTGAAGTGAGTTCCATGTTTAGAGACGCAAGAGCAGCCTACATTTCTATAAAATATGGACTTATTTCTTTACTAGAATTTCTAATACGAATTTGGCATGATCATTTCCTAAAGTTTGTTTTTCATGCAATCAAGATATTGATCAAGAAAAGGTTCTAATGCTCTCAGGAGGCTACCAAGTGCATTCTTTTTGTAGGGTCATTTTGGTGGGAGCTGGGTTGTGCATTCTTGCTTTTTGGTTTTATTGAAGTGCTCTTTTATCAAAAGATAAACAAAAGAATTTGTTGGGGTTTTTTGACATAATGTGACATCTTGTCATCTTCTTAAGCATTTTAAAATCCCAATGATTCTAAAAATCATTGAGATAGGCCCTATATTATACTCTCCTAAGAAAAGGTAGGTTCAGTTTGTAATTTTTTTTCCTAAGTACTATAATCACATAAAATGTGTACTCCATGATTGAGTTTTTAAAAGTGGGTCTGACATTGTAATTTCCAAATGTCAACCTCAATATAACAAAATTTTTAAGGGAGCTTCCAAATACACACAAGAAATTATTTTCCACTCACACCATTTTAATGTTTAAAATTACCAAAATACCTCCACCCTCGTTCCCCACATCCTCTCTGTTCTCTCTCTCCCCCGCCCCCCTCCCCACCCCTTAGCCCCTCTCTCTCCTTCCCCCTCCTCGTTCTCTCCCTCCCTTTCCCACCTCACCTCCCCTTCCCGACACCCCTTAGAGGGAGATGAAGAGGAGAGAGAGAGAGAGAGAGAGAGAGAGAGAGGCTGGGGGTGGGAAGGGATGTAAAGAGAATGGTGGGGGTTTTTTGGTAATTTAAAAAAAATAAAATGGTGTGTGTGAAAAGTATTTTCTTGTGTGTATTTAGAACTTCCTAGTTTTTAAAGGTTAAAGGTCAGCTCCATGTTCCAATTCCAAAGTGGGTCCCATTTACGACATTATCAAGCAGTAGGGGCCATATTATAATTCCTAAAGGTAGAATTATTTTGCTAAAGGTGGTGCCATATTGTATTCCTAAGGTGGAACTCCATTGTGATTCCTACAAAGGAACTACATGGCTTGAAGGTGAGGCTATATTCTAGTTTTTAAAAGTGGCCCCATCAGTCACAAAAAAGGTGAGCACATATTGTAATTCTATAAATGTGGATCCACATTATTATATTCCTATAAAGGCAAGCCCCATATTATAAAGACAGGTCTCATGTTGTAATTTTAAATGTGTCTCACATTGTAATTTCTAAAAATAGGCCCCACATGACATAATTTCTAAAGGTGGAAAACAGATTTTTTTTAAAGGCGGCTATGTTGTAATTTGAATAAATAAAAAGCTGGACCCATGTAAATCCCTTTTAAGTGGGCCCCCCGTCTTCTAATTCCTAAAAACTGGACCACATTGTAATTCCTAAAGTTAAGCCCACACTATAATTTTTAAAAGGTGGCTCCCATGTTGCCCCTTACAAGAGGCAGGGCCATGTACCACAATGCATAAACGGTGCAATTCTAATGAGGAATTCACGTAGACATGAAAAAGGAGTTTATAAAATATCAGGATTTTAAAATTCTCATGTAGGAATTTCAGCATCAATGAAACAGTGCATCGAGAAGCATTCCAAAACTCCAGCATTTGGAATTCCCAGTTCCCACAAAGCCACAAGATAGTCTTGGTTACGATACTATGAGTCCGAATTGATTCCCAGATCCGAATTCACTTACAAAACTTGGGTCCAACCAGATTCTGTTCGATATCTTATCAATGGTTTGCAGAAACAATATTCGGAAGAAAAACATTTTCACTGGCTCCTCAACGGTTCAAAAAGGTTGGAGCTGTTCCGCCGCTAGAATCCACGTTCGATGATGTATCAATCCAAAAGAGAGTGCTGTAATCTGGGGCAGACGTTCAGAACTCACCACTGCACCTCCAGAGAAAGCATCATTCTACCTTAAAAAGCGTCCAGATTCTCCGGAACATGCTTCAATTCTCTATTTCGGGCTTAAGCTTCCCAGCTTTTAATTCAATGCTTCTTACCAGCTACCCCAGTCGCGAGGCACAGCGGTTATCAATGGGATTGGGGAGTCTACTCTTCAAACCTGGGCTCCCGTCTCCTTGCATATGTGAGTTACTACTATTGCCTCACATGTGCGAGTTCTCTTCTCACGTATGCAAGTTCTCACAACCTCGCAGCAAGTGTGGGGCTGAGCCTGGTCTATGATAATTTAAAAAAAAAAATTCAAATCAAATTGTCAGATTAGCAACACTTTGTATTCAAAAACATTCACCCCTGATGGTTCATTTTTAACGTCTAAGAATTTCTAGAATTTACCCTTAGCCATACAAACTCATCTGGTACAACCACAACTCTTGGCTACTGTTGCCATCATCTGTGCGTGCCTATGATGCCTACAACGTCATCCTCGTTCATCAGATCAAACATTATAATAGATGCGGCAACTAATCACAACTTCTAGTTACTGCCTTTATTATCTGCCTGAAGAAAAAATTTCCAAAACCCAGCATTTTATTTCTTTGCGTAAGGATTTTGGAAGCATAAGATTACATATCACTGCAACTTACAGTGAGAATGAACACCTACACTTTCTTCTTCATTAATCAGCATTCACAATGAAAGACAGAATTGCTAAAACAGCTGCTCTTGGTCATGATCTTCTTCACCCTGGACTCATTCTGATTTCTCACGTCGAAGGGAGAAGTGTAGATCCTATCCATCATATTTATTCTGGGGGCCTCTACAATTGCCTTTGGAGGAGATAAAGACCATTGCATTGCCCAGATAGCAAGTGGACGCATGTAGATTAAGGAGCGATAGTGGCCATCAATAGTCCATCCTTCAGGTGTCTGGAACCAGTACCTACAAATAAAGAATATATCTCAACAATGTAGCATAGACATTTTCAGGAAAACTGTGTTAGATATGCCACATCATTGCCCCTCACCACATGGTGAGGAAAGGATGCATAGTACTATTCTTCATATATATATATATATATATATACATGGAGCTCCTATGCCGAGTACCAAGCGCCACTTTTTAGTGGGATCCCTTGGGGATGGGACGGGGGGAGGGGGGGAGATGGGATTGAAAGATCTCCCCACCACCAATCCTTCCATGGCAATGGAGGCTCAAATCATTATCATACGCACTTGATCAATGGCCAACAAGTTTTCACCGTCCTAATTGAGTGCAATCTAATCCAACAGTCCAATCCATTTGGATGGTTGCCAAACTTGGTGTAGGTGACTATCACGGGGGGTACTTGTGTTATGGTCAACTTGGATGGATTATAAGTTTGGCCCTACTAGTGTTTTGACACACGGTGCTCACCTTATCGTGAGCACCGGGTGTTCAGCAGAGGTTTTCCAAAAGCTTCTGTAGCGTGAAGCATGAGCCCAGCCTTATTTTGAAAATCAGCAGTAACAGTTCAGCTGGCGCAATAATCTCCAGCTCAGCAGTGGCCTCACTTGGGATTAGCCAAGGCCTCTGAATTTTGAAATTATCATAAAATAGCTGGTCGGCCATGAGCAACCAACATACCACATCCACACAGCAAAAACATACTACTTGGACAGTCCAACTTCTGGCCACTGAAAATATTTCATTTTGGCCAACTGACATGAAAACATCTGAATGGATATTCTAAACTACAATATGGAACACTTAATGTGCCAAATGATGAAAAGGAAAGGAGAGAGAATCATCATGGAATCCCATAGAATTGAATCTATTAAAGAAATTCATTTCTCTGCATCTTAGAATGGAAGCCCGGAAGGACCTACTATAATATGGCAACCTTAACAGTCCTGAAATTGTAGCAAATGGTCATAAATCAAGATCTACCAGACAATGAAGGGCCACAAGGTACATACGTCATTTTCCAAAGAAAAAGAATGGGTAATTCGAGAAGGTTCAAACCATTTCAGTTGGCATCCTGTGTTTAAGGACAGTCGAGCTAGAGTTTGGCATCAATTCAAAACTAAAATGAAATTAAATTAAATTCACCGCAGTTAGAGAATTGAGATTCAACCAGTAAACATCCATGGCTCAAACAGCAAATTAAGTTGCACAAAATCAGACGGCAAATCATTTCAAGACCACTACATCAAAACTCTACAATATCAAAAGATTGATCTAGTCATATAATTGCATGGGCATGTTAAGGATTGCTAATTAGACACCTACCTGTCTCCACATGTTAGATGCTAATACCAAAAGTTTAAATACAGGTCATAAGTTTTAATCATTGTGGGAAATTCTAGTATTGATTATTTTTTCCTTTCCCCCCTCAAGATTCGAAGTGTCCAGCATATCAACGATGAGGTTCAATATGATTTACTAAGACACCCATGCAATTTAGAAATTGGCCTTAAGAACCCCCATGTGAACCCACTGTAGTCAATAGAAAACCCAATGGTTGCTAAAAAATCAAGCTGACCGGCTCGGGTGATTTCCATAATATCAGGATCTAGTCAAAGCACAAGGAGCCTGGTTAAACTTAAAAGTCAACCACTTGAGTTCTGTTAACGACTAAACAATCCAAACACTGTATTTGTAGAGAAGCAAACAAACAGGACAAGGAACTTACCCAAATCCCTCTTCTGACCAGCCGGAGATAAAAATACCTTCTGCTGTAGTGAATGCCTGGTGTTCCTTTCCAGAAAGGAGCATAGTCGCTGCAACACCATAGGTCACTCCGGTCCAGATTTCACGTGACTGCATGCAGGACTCATCAACCTTACCATTAGGATTCATACCATTCACAGCACCCATTCTCCCTCCTCTCACCTTCATCACATTGAATTCAAATACTTTCTGGAGTGCACTCCTGATTTTGACCTCATCAAACAAGGAAGGTAAACCAGAGGAAGCTGTATACCACTGCCCAGCCAACTGATCAGCTTGTATAGATTTACTGTTGCTACTTGACCCACTGTCATAATTAAAATATGAGCCATTCCACAGTTTTGATTCAAACACTGGTTTGGCCTTCTGGAATTTACTCTTACACTTGTCTGCAAAGGCCATGTCACCAAGGCGATGTGCCATAGTAGCAGCAGCTTGTAAAGCAGCCAGCCACAGGCATCCACAGTATGCGCTGATGCCATGAACTGTCCAAGCATCATATGTCTGATCTGGAAATCCATCATTCTCGATGAGACCATCATCATCCCTGTCAAACTGTTCCATGTAATCTATAGCAGCACGAACTGCTGGCCACACATCCCTTCCAAAGGACATGTCTCCTGTTGCAGCAAAATCTCTGTATACTTGAAGCACAAATTTCGGATTAAGATCTTTCCATTTACTCGTGTCGTGTATATTGTATGCATTCATTTCATGCCAAGGATCATGTGTGCCCAAGTCATGGGGAACAGCTCCTTTGACCTTGCGTATTCCGCAGTTGCCATCAGCCAGAAACTTGACTTTTCTTGTATCCTCATGCAATACGGCATTTGCAAAGTCACGTTGGATACTCAGCTCAATTTTGGGGAACAACATTAGAAGAGCAAAAGATGCATAGAAGTGTACATCATAAGTACACCACATGATGTACTCAACTCCCTCCAAGTACAGAAATCTCCCAACATCATCACCATGGTCTGGCAATTTTGAAAGGCTATTTCTCTTATCCCAGGAAGAAGATTTGGAAACCATTTTTTCATCATCTTTTAATCCAGTGATTGTGGGATGCTCCACAAGAGAACCGAGCTGTCCATTTACTCTGGCTATAGTCATTTTGACATCACCATTTGCCATTTCGGTAGATTTCTGTTCACTCTCAGTAAAGCTTGATTTTTCATCTCTAACCAGTGACTCACTATCTGCATAGGAAGGTTTGAATGATCATGAAAACAATATATATATAAGCCATTGACCAACCAAAGTGTAAAGTATCAACAACCACAACAATAGAACACATCTATATGCTTCAATTTCTGGAAATTACCCAAGTAGGAGAAAGTCTGACAAATTCAAAAGAATGCATCACACTCACAGCTGACAAGCTATTCACAAATTATCTAGTAACAACTAGTGAATAGCATGTTCCGCATATGCATTGGATTGAGATTTGATGGCAATAAACAGAAAAAAAAAAGTTTTTCAATATAGTTTCACTATTAATCTAACACACTGCATATTAGCAATATAAAATGAGTACCGATCCAAATCGTTCCTCCAGCAACCAAGAAGTAAAGTTCATTAAACAAGGTGAACTTGTACCTGCAATCATCAAATAGGCAACTTAAGTTTTCAATATACTTTTATTAGGTTCCACAATCAGGTTCATTCAACTGCACAATTTAAACTGTAACCAACACAGGGGACCAACTACTGGAATGATGGAAAAAGACCGTAAAGAAATGACCATCTACAATTATCCACTTGCCGGCAGCTCTTTCAAAAAGCCATAATTGAAAAATGCAAAGATATCAGATATGTTCCTATAAACAGAATAACTTTCTAGTTTCTACCCACAAGCATCAAAACACAGACACTAAAGAAGAAAAAAAACTATAAATCAAATTCCAAAAGCTATAATGCCCAACTCTAGGAAGCATATATTTGGATTTTGATGTAGCAGAATTACCATTCCGGAAGTCTTTCATCTCTAAGGATAGGACTTTGCCATTTCTCAATCTCTTCCTCCCACCATTTATAATCTGATCAACATTTCAAAATGTCACCAGATTTCCAATTAAACTACCAGCAATAGGAACAAGATAAGAAGTGAAAATAAAAGGTTCAAATCAAAGCCAGCCAACTATCATATGCACATACTCATCAAAGCATCATGCACCAAATCAGCAGCTGATCTTTCTGAAGTGCCATAGAACTTTGTATACCTCCTGCGGTAAAACAAGAAGCCACGGAATAAACTAAATTTCCAAGAGAAAAATACCAGTACATGATATCAAGTCTTTGTTAAAAGAAAAGGAAAAAAAGGCGTTTGTAAACAATATCAACTTGACATTTATATACCTATATTATTCATCAATAATAATAATAGTAGTAGTAGTGGTGGTGGTGGTGGTGTTAATAATAATAACAATGAAAAACAACAACAAATATAAATAAATAATATAACCATCTCAACCGGTCAAATTGGTAAAGATCAGCCACAACAATCACTAATGTCCAAATATGACTCAATGACCAAAGATTTCAAAGCTCCTGTAACATTTTTATTTTTATTTTTTCAACACCACCAACATAGTTGGGACAAGGCTTAGATGATGATGATGATGACTCTTTGATGAAGCTAGCATGATCTTTGCTCATTTCAACTGACAACCATGTTGTGGGATACATGGTAATGTTGGTATAGGAATTCATCACACAAGCCCCAAAATGATTTTGGTTGAACCATCTATTTGATTGCCTCGAAGCGGATGGAAGAAGGCCAACAGGACTGAATTTAATAGATGACTAATCCACAAACTCCTCTTTTAAAGGGTGAAGCCAACATTCCCAGCCAACATGGCACATGTGCCACTAGTTTGTCAGGCAAAAAGAGTTGTTGAGATGACATTACTTTTTGCCTTGAGATGAAAGTGTAAATTGCCTTGCATGTTAATAGAATCAAAGATCTTTGAAAGGTAGAACAAAGACAGAAGATGAAGGATGTGCAATTACTAGCAAGGAATGTAAGCATATACACTACAGTATATATTTACCTGTGATAAGTACTGCCCTTCAGAAATTTAACTTTTGGCGATGCCCATGCCAAAGCAAATGCAACAGTACACCTTCCATGTGGTTCTACCCATGCAGAGGCTGACACTGCTGCACAAAGGGTGTCACCAGGCAACGATGGAATGCTTGGGCCAGCAGTGAAATTCTCCCTATCAAATTGGCCATCCTTGAGATATAAAGCAGGTAAATAAGTTAGAAACATGTTAAGGCACAGAAAGGAGGTCCATACAAACAGCACAAAAGTTGCCTAGGAAACAAGTTATAACATAAGAGACACTTTTAGATTAGTAACATGACTCCAACCCCCAACCTCATGTTGCAAAATGAGCACCCTACAACCGTGGTACAGACTCTAATAAAGTAACCCATGAGGAATATTCAAAAGCATGATGCAAATTATAGATAAATAAAATAAATAAATCCAACAATACAAATTGTCACAAAAAGAAATATATTTGTGTGTGTGGAAAAAAAAATCAGATGCCGTAAGAAATTAATAACTGAAACAATTACCTGGACCATTCTTCCCCACATATTCTCAGCTGTGACGTGGCTTCCACCAGACAGCCCAAAGCATGGCAAAACAGTCACATTGACATTTTGTGTTTCACACGCAGCAATAGCAAAAGTAACAGGAGGGTTATCTTTTGCAGTCCTGCAACAATTCCACCATGTCCAGAGATGTTCATTCAGCATTTCATTTTGACACAGCAAAACAAATGCCAATTGTAACAAAGACATTAGTAACTTTACAGAAATCCAAAAGGAGATACTTCGAAAGTTGTACATGTAAAATTTGAATCTTAGCTTATTTTTGGAATTTGGAAAGTGAAGAAAACTGTGATGAATGATCACAGCTCTACTTGAAAAAAAAAAAGAAAGCAAAAAAACAAGAAACACACACGGTGGGGGATGAAATGTAGTAAGCTAGGCATGGAACTGTCCACTGCCCAGAACCACAAGAAATGACCTAGAGGTATCTGCTAACCAACCGTCTAACAGAGCAATCAAGGGTTGACAACTTGCTTGTGATGTAGAAGCACACCAGATACTCCATCTTCTCCTCTACAAAAGAGAACAATCCATGTCAAATTAAAAGATCTACAGTCAAATATTATACAATAGAACATTTGTACCATATACTAACATGAATGGCTCATTAAAATGTCCTCCTAAAAGATGTGAGGTTCCTCCAATTGAATTCTGTGCAAACCAGAAATATGATGGATGTCATAAAAAACACAAGTCAAAAATCGTTTACGCAAGAAACTAAAAACGTTAGGAAGAAATTCACTTACTGCCCAAGTAAAGAGCAGACTAACTTTTGCCCTTTCTCTTCCAGTGTTCACCAACTGCAATTATGCAAAATCAACACTCAGATAATTATACCATAAAAGTCAACCTCTATTAGAATATTATAGATCTACACACTATTAACTTTTGCCTACTTGAAATAAAAATGTCAGGAAACAACTAGCAGGTTGTAAGAATCCATTTGAAAGGCTTCACTCATGGGGATATTACAAGATAGGGAACTTTGCACACAGGATGATGTACTGCTGCGTAATCAGCGACCCTTGTTCAGTTAATGTCGTCATGTGTTTCATATAAAGATTAAAAAAAAAAAAAAAACTGTTAGATGAACTGGTTTGAGCACTATCCTTTCTAGGTCTGACCAGATTCAACCTTCACATGTAGATGCTAAGAAGTCTGTAAGATGCAGGGAGGGATATAAGTGTGAAGTGTGCCATCTTAAATAGCAGTGAACTCCTGTCTGAACTGATGATGTAAAACTTATACGAAAAGAAGTTCAAAAATTGATTTCAAGGCCATTTCATTGAGTGTGGTCTATTTGGAAGGAAAGGAATGATAGGTTCCATACGGGGGATCTTCATTGCCAGCAGATTTGATTTCAAGAACCACTTTGAGAAATGAGAATCATGAAATGAGCTTTTGTTAGAAAGGAATTCTCCAATTTCAACCTTAATGATATTCTGCTTAATTGGGAAGCTTGTATGCGGTGCGGCCCATCTAAGGTTAGAAGATCCATTCCTTGGTCTCCGCCTCCTAACGTGGATGGCTATGATGCACGGATACTTCAAAATGGCCAACATATCATGTTGTATCGTATCCAATACTTCACTTTTTATGTGTAAAATCCGTGTCCCCGCCATGTCTATAGCATGTCCTTGCCGTATCTATGTATCATAGGTGGATGGCACTTGAGGGTAAGCTGGGGTCGGAAGGTATTGAATGAGAGCTTCATGATAGCAAGTTTGAGAGGCGTTAGCTATGTTCTCTAAGAATATTAAAGTTTGCAATTCTAACGAAGTGGAGGCATTAGCTATTTTGGAAGCTCTTCGGTTGTTTTCTAAAAATTTTAAAGAGTCGCTTGTTGTGAGAGCGGTTCAACTAATGTGGTAGGATGGGTGACTAATTGGAAAGTGTAGCCTTAGAAGTTTCAGTTTCTTTTCAAATGAGATAAGGAGTCATCTTCTTGTATAAATGTTGCTTTTTGTCATGAAAGTAAGATTTGCTAATTCTATGGCTGATGCTTTAGCCATACAGAGGGTTAAGAGGACATCTCCTTTGGTCGTTGTTGTTATGTGATGGTGGTTGGGAGGGGTAAAACGCTCCTGTACCCTCTTGTTATGTTGTTTTCCATGTTGTCGTTTTTCCCTTTTTTTTTTTTTTTTTTGTTCTCTGATTTCTGTTTTCCTTTTAATGGAAGCCTTTGTTACTGATAAAAAAAATGTTAAAAAATTTCTATTTCTGTCAGCAACTAACCAATATGATTAATCTTCCAAAAAAATGTAGCTAGAAGCAGGCTAGCAAATGCTCCCACTCAAATATGAGCTTCACTACTGCCATTGCCACTGAAACAGTGTATAAACATTCAAGGAGACAAAAATGAATAACTAAAAAGAACTCTGATTAGCATCATCCTGGAAGTTCCTTTCTTCTACACATCCAAGGTGATTACCAGATATTTTCCTTGTCTTGTAACATGTCATTTGTTTGAAAAATCAAATCCAAATTATGATGATTGCATTTCCCTCAAACAGGTTTTTATACAACAAAATGATGATTATAACCATTAGCTTCAAATGTTAACAAAGCATATCTACTATTTCCCTAGAAAGGCCACATACTCACAGCCATGTCAACACATTTGGCAAACAGTTGTCAATTGTCATACATTTCATCTGAATACTGGAGCTAAAGCAGTTGATTATACTTACAGTATAAACAAAAACAGAAGTTGGAAGACTGCTTTCTTGATAGTTATGTGGTATGAACGGTGATATTTGACGACAAGAAATCTTCAGCTCTGGGTCTGGTTCCCCTGCAAATAAGAAACAAAATATTAAAATTGTTACTTTGGAACAAATAACTTTAAGTGAGCAAAGGTGGATGGTCCACATAATAATTGAAAGGGGAAAAGGGCAACAATCCTAGGAATAAAGCTAAAACATTACCATCATAGATAGTCCATGCCCTAGGAAATAGAGCATGGTATGTTGAATGCTGGCCGCTCAAATTCCAACCCCATGATGATATACCATGATCACCAGATTTTCTATAAAGAAAGGAAAAGGTAAAAAATGATTTATGAACTGTTGAACATACAGCACTTTCTATCTAACAATACACATATAAAACAATGTGGAATAAATGATATAAGGGACTTCTCAATAAAAATTCCACTTACCCTAACCCTTCATGTTGACCAGGTGCTAAAACAGATGAGTAGTTTTTGTTTCCCCCATCTCGGGATATAAAAATCTACAATGTTAAAAGGTATGGATTAGATTGTAAAGACCATGCCAGGAATATATCCTTATTGCCATAAAAATTATACAGAACTGGAAGGTTATCAAAAACAGCTTAGTTAAAAGAACAGCATATATTCCAAAACTATTACTAGAGCAGATCTTAGACGATTAAAGAACCCATGGAGATGATTCAAGATACATTATCTGTTTTCATGTTTAAATCAGTTCCTTTTTTTCTCTTTAATAAATAATGAAATTACCTCAAATATATTGTATAATTAGTTTAGCGTGATGCGTACTCATTGCTGTAAGTCAACAAGTAAAGAATTCATGCCCCACCCTGATCAGGATTTGATAAATCAAATTTGGACCCTCAGTCAGCCATGGCCAAGTCTAAACAAGATTTGAGACCATTTTTTGCCCACAAATTCTGAAAAATCAAAAAAAAAAAAATTTTGGTGTCTCAAGATGGATTGGAGAGAGAGAGAGAGAGAGAGAGAGAGAGAGCAACCTATGGGAATTCTTGTTTCAGCCATGATCTATATCAAGCCATTTTTCAACTTTAGATTTGAAGAATGCTTTGGTCTCAGTTCATTCATCTCCCCTCCATAGCTAGGCCCTAAGAAGCACAGATACTTCAAAGAAAGTGATGTATTTGTGTCGAACACCAACAGTCCTCGGACACGTGTCCGATACTATTTTAGCCGTGTCTATAATTAAGAACTAAAAATCTTAATTTCGGACATTTGTTTGATACTCTTTTTGTGACGTGTCCCACAATTCCTAACACGTGTTTATAACTAAAAAATAAAATGTGACTGATATTTCTTGGACATTTTGTTAACATGTGGTTACTAAAACTTGTAAACTTATATATGGCAATTTTATTCCATGGAAAAATATATGATTGTTAATATTAATCATATTACAAGCGAAAGACAAATAAATCTTTCACTAAAGAATAGGCCTCGAGATTGGCATCTTTTTTGCTCTTTGTTTTCTTGGAGGGCGGGAAAAGAGATGATCCTCCCTTTTCTTTATATGGATTTCTTGGAACTATGGATGTTTCATATTTAATGATTATGAATTATGCTTTAGTGTTGTATTTATATTGGATAATTTGAAGTTTTTGTTAGTTGGTACTTGAATTTTTATTTTTTATTGCTAAATTGATTAAAAAGTTAAAATGATATTATTTTTTTAGTATATGATTATATATATAAATTAATATATGTTATTAACGTGTCCGTGTCCTACTTTTTAAAGAAATTTCGTATCGACGTGTCCATGTCGTGTTTGTGTCCCATATCCATGTATGTACTTCTTTGTAGCTAGCTTTCATTCCAATAGATGAATGAACGAACTAGACAGCATAATTAAGAAACAGAAAGCATAATGAGGGATGATGGTTGATGGAGTCAAAAGTGGAAGGGGTTAAAGAAGATGGGAAAGGGAGTCGAAGAGATTGGGAAGTGAAGAGGGTTGGGAATTTGGGATGTAGAGGTAGGAGTTGTAGGGATTGAAGGAGTTGGAATTTCGGAAGGGAGTTGAGCTGGAAGTGTAGAAGAGATTGGAAAGTTAAAGAGGGTTGAGAATTCAGATATAGAGGTTGTGAAGTGGAAGGGATTGAAGAAGTTGGGATTTGAGAAAGGGAGTTGGGTTGGAAGTGTAAGAGGTTCGGAAGTGAATGGGTTGGGAACTAGGATACACTAACAATAATTGTTGTTGACTGATTTGCTGACAAGGGCAGATTAACTAGGTGCTTAACATGAATTAATCAAAGCTCACCATCAATAATGTATGTTTATGATACTAGCAATACCTTTTAGGGCCCCACTAATTTGCCTTCTTCCAGCTCTCAATTTCTATCCCTCATCTATACATTGTAACCCACTTTCCATTCTTACACTCATTTATGTGTGTAGAGAGAGAGAGAGAGAGAGAGAGAGAGAATAGATCTTGTTCCATCATAGATATCTTACTCATAGTTACTAGAGGATCTTTTATTTCACTCGGCATCTATTGGATAAATCTCTGTTGTAGATGATGATGATGATGCATATATAACCATAAAAGTATGTACTTATATAAACATGTCCATTTGGAAGATATCACAATTTACATCAATGAATTGGACCCAGAAGCCAAAAAGGCACACAGAGCCAAAATGATAAAAATACCCAGGTCAAATGAAGGTCAAAGATTTACAGAGAACTGATTTGCCATGATGGGAGATGCTTCACACAGGCCTGGAATAATTTGCCAGTGTCTGAATTCCCCTCTAAAACCTCTTGATATGCTTCCACTTCTACAAAAAGGTACAAAAACTCATGTTTCAATGGAGACTCAAATCAGAATGAACCCTTCATATCAAATTATTCACCAAACTACATACCCCATCCCACCAAGTGGGACTCCTTGGGAAGCCGAGGGCCTACATCTTTCCCGAGTAAATGGATCAATTGGTGCTTTCTGCAAAGAAAAAATTAAAAGATAAAACCCAGCATACTCTTTGCTTCCAATTAATCTAAGTAAATTTAGCCATGAATACTGCCAAACAGACTAAAGAAAAACAATTACCCTTCCATGGGAAGCTTCTTCTCTAACATATGACCACAGACGAACACCAAGCCGAACCTAAATCCAAAGATCATATAGGAACTTTGTAAATGAAAACAAAAGCACATCATATATATCATAAAATATGTTCCTAATTCTCTGCATTCATAAAGTACTAGACGCCATTTAAAAAGAAAAAAGAAAAAGAAAGTACTAAAGAAAAGAATTGTTTACCATCTTTAATGCCTCCATAAATGTTACACGAAATTCTTTTAGTATATTAGCATGACTGTTTAGTCTCCTCCTCCATGCTTGTTTTGGTGGAGCAGCACTATCAGAGTCCAACTACAAGAATGTACCCTTAACATATCAGTAGAAGTGGCATGCAAAGTAGCAGTAAGAATGGACAATAAACAAAATAAATACAAATTTTATAACTGATAGTCTCTGAAAAAATCAATGTGAACCTACCACCATGTTCTGGTAAAAGATTGTCAATGTTTATCACTTAAACTAAAGGTTAAGAAACTTCAAAACTTTAATTCTGACTTTGCAGAAAAAACTATTAACACAGGATACAGTAGGCCATTCCACAGAGTTCTTCGAAGTGACACTTCATACATTACTTTAAAGATTAAAAAAAAAATGAACAAGGCAATACAATAAGCATGTAAAATGAACCAAACTATTTCTACAGTTCAATGCAATGGGTGTTACTTCTAAGCAATTTAAACACACAGAGACAATGTGGAACAAGAAAGAAGAAAAAAAAGAAACAGGATTCAAGTTCCACATTCTTCTCAACTTTTCTTTTTTCTACTCAAGTAAATCTAGGACAGCCAAACCAGTGAACCACATATGCAAATGACACAAAAGATATCACTGTGGTTGAAAAATTCAATAAATCCAATGTAAAGCTTATAAAAGTGGGAGAATGCCCTATTTCTTGCGGGCTGGAGTCTATTCTGACATTCTTTCTCGAAGCTGCTCACTTTCCGTTTTCTTTCCTCTACTTGCTTCCCTCACGGCCCTCAGGCTTAAGTGACTTCATAACCTTCACTTCTCTGATTTGATCGACGCCTCTTCTTCTTCTTCTTCTTCTTCTTCTTTTTATATTGGTAACAACACATTATATTAAAGGAAACTAGAAAGAAACAAAAGGCCGTAATAGAGGAAACGGCACAAGGTCTAAGAGTAATATACCAAGGAGAAACATAAAGGAAAAACACACAACACAATGGAGAAAAACAACAAACTACATGGTAAGAAAGCCCTTCTACGATTTATCTCATAACCATTTCCCCCACCTCCTTCCACGCTCACCTTCGCACTAATGGGCATTCTCTATCATCTTACCCTCAAATGCCCCTGATTGAACAAAACCAACTCTCAAAACAACTCTAGATGGAATTTTTTTTTTTTTTTGGGTATTCTAAGAGGATATCATCATCATCATCATCTGAAACTTATGTCAATAAGGGATTGACTTAAAGAATTATACAATTAATTCCCCGTGTTCTTTCAACTATGAATTCGGGACTAAAAGTTACAAATTTGGCTTGGAGTCAGGCACGAATCCAGATCGAGCTCACATTGGAATTGCCATAACCCAGAATAAGACCAAAAATCACATGAGGGGGGGAGGAAACTCCCAGGTAGATTTGGAGAAGGCGCTTGTTATGAAGGGAGGCGTTCACGTTTTTGGAGTCACCACATGCATCACTTAGATCACATCTACAGCAGTATCCAATATTGCAAACACCCAAACACAACCCCATAAAAAAAATTTTTTTTTTATGTCTACCCCGGTATAAAAATAAATGACAACAACAACAACATCAACAACTAGAAAACAGAGGAATCCTAAAATGAAGTCACCATTTCTCCTGTTATGCAAGCAGAACCTTAACAAATAAAAAAACAGAGGAATACCCAAAAAAAATTTTTAATGCACAGAATTAGAAACGAGTCAAGAGAACAAATGAAGGGACTCACCGATTGCAAGGTCGACTTGCTGACATACTCCTCAGGAGGCCACGATTGCTTCCGACAATGGAAGAGATGCCCACTAACCATTGTTCAAAGATACTGCAATATGCAATGCAATGCCTCTAAATTTCGACTATTTCCCCAGCCTTCCTCAACAACACAACACAATCTTTCATACACACCAAAACCCAAAACCAGAAACTCCCCCAGGCACCAAAACTCCACTCCCTTCACTTCAAATCAACGAATTCCAACGCTCAACTCAAAACAATAATAGAATGAACAAATGTCAAATCTTTGGAACTACAAATACCCCAGTCACTCTAACTTAGCTTCAAATCAACGAATGCTTATGCTTAACTCAAAGACCAAAAAGTTAAAAATCAGATCTTTGAAGGACCAATCCCTCCAAAAAAACTCAACTTCAAAGTTAAAAGTTAAAACCCTCTCGACCACCGAATCAAAAACTCCAAATCCCGAAATGCTACGAAACCGCAACAAATCTATCCATCAGAACGTAACGTTAGATGTCCGTTTCAACGAAGAAAAATGACAAGATCGATTGAGAAGAAGACGAAGAGGACGACGACGAAGAATACGACGAAAACGATTCCCAGATCTGGAAAAGGCCGAGGAAGGAAGTTCCGGATGGATGGAGGAATGGAAAACACGAAAACAGAGAAAAAGTGAAGATCTGGGGAACCGAAATCTCGTAATGCGTAGCGGAATCGGGAGATCTTTTGCTTTTGATACCGATTCTTGGATTGGACGTGTCGGGAAATGAGAGAGGCGTCTGTACAGAGAAAGCGAACTTGGATCTTCAATTCGACGTATGGATCTGGATGTGGTGGGCTCGTTCGAATTCACGAGCGCGGATTTTAGTGTGCGCGTCGCGAGGGTGTCGAGTGTCGGTCGTTTTGGCTTCCACGTGGGTGTGAAAATCATTGGTCTAAAAGGGTTGGCTGTGAGTCTGAGGTGTACTCCACCCCATGCCAACAAAGTGGTATGCAGGTGGCTCAACGTGCGTTTTTTAAAGGTTATGATATTATATGTGTGATGGTTGTGCTCTAGTCCGGGTCTCGCAATGGGTCGGCCACTCACGCTTTTTGTTTTTTTGCCACTTTAAATGTCTGTCTAGGGTTTAAATTTGGGTAAATAAAAATTTTCACCTAGGTTTTTCATCAAAAGATGATGTATTATCTCTTTCTAAGGATGATGTGTTATCTTATCCAAGGTGTCTTCCCTCAACTGAAGGGACCTTCATCGAAGGGCTAGGAGTCATAGCCTTTTAAGGTTAGTTTTTTTTATAAAAAGTAAAACCACCGCGATCTTTTCTTTGGTGAACTACACCACTATATTCTTTTTCTAAGCTTTCAAATTTCTCTTCTCCTTTTTTCTAATTTTTTTTATAATTTCTTCATCTCTTCCTCCTCCACCACCGCCAAGAATGGCAATGAGCTTTAGTCATTTCTTTCTCCTCCTCATCTATCTCACCACCACAAGCTTCTTCCGGCGAGAAATCAATCATTCAATTAGCATTCATTTTGATCAAGATCTAGGGTCATGGTTATTTATAAATTTCATTCATCCCTCTCTTTTTCCGGATGCATGTGTATTTGATATTCATATCGATTTGGTGTAATAGTAGGACATGCATGTAAATATTTCTTTTTCTGCTGCTTATGTGTTTTTCCCTCTCTTATTCTGTAAGAGTATTATTGGATATGTTTAATGATTATAAAACATCATTTCTTATTTTTCTTTCCTATATGTTTATTTACAGTTTTATTTTTATTTTTATTTTTGGGTGGTTTTGACTTTTGAGACTACGGCATGCAAATGGAATCTGATGTTTCTCTTTACTTCTCTTTCTATGTTATGTAGTGTTTTTTTTTTTACATCGTGTTATTGCTACTAATTGTTTGATTTCATGATGACAGTTTCTCCCAAAACATAAGTTGGGGATGTGGGTCATTCTAAAAATTTACTTTTATAGATTTCTATTTCAGTGATAAAGCTTGTGTGGTTTGAGATTTCTGCTTTGCAGGCATTATAACTTCTTTTCTTATGGGCATTATTTAGATATTTTTTTCAAAGTTTAATTATAAATATTGGAAGTTGAGAATAACGAGGTGCCCATTATGACATGCTTGACCAGGTTCAAACTTGGATAGATAACATTTCTCACCTCAAGGATGATGTGGTTTCTCACCTCCCTCACTCGAGAGCTCTAAAGGGCTAGAGGTCCCAGCCGCATAAGGTTGGGATACTAAAAAATTGAAGGAAAAAAAAAAAAGGCCCCCAAAGGCAGGGATACCGAAAAAAAAACGACATTGGAAGTTGAGAATGTATAATTTAAGGAGAGTTTTCTTACAAGAGGTGTTGTGCAGTCCACTCAAACTCTATGAGCTCACTTGGGCCCACTTTTTAATGCAAATCCTTTCAGAATTTTATATCTAGTTTTTTGGAATCGTACATTCTTTTATGGTCATCAAAACTTAACTTATTTTTTGTTGGACTGAATCTAAAAGTCTATGGTTAACAAATGGTTAAATTTTTAAGCTTCTTAAATTTAAAGGTTAGGATCATATGATAGGGTTGATTTGTTTTTTGCAAGAACCTTATCTATAGAGAGACATTTCTATCCATCCCAGCACTAATAATAAGAATGCATCCAAGTGGACCCACAGCTAGGCAAACACAGTTGAAAAATGTTTTCTTAGAGATTGTATTAATTATAATGAATGATGAGATATCAGTATGCTTATGCTTAATATTTGTCGATTAATTTTTGAGAACATATTCTATTGGATCAAAAAATTTATTTTGACGAATTTTGACTTATACTGGTAGTACTCAGTGCCGAGTTCCATTCACTCGTCTGTGAGAAACTGTGAGGATCCAAATTCCAATTCAGTTTTGGTCGTCGGAGGAGATGGCCCCACAGCGGAAACACCGGAGGAAGAGGAGAGGGTTGGACAACGGATCCCTGAGGGCGGGCATTGACAATTGAGGTGTCGGTTTCTGGGAAGTGAAAGGGCATTTTGGTCATTTCGGACTGACACCTTTTAACTTTTAATCTTTTATCCGTTTGATCGGTAGGTTAACATCAGGGATCTCTCAATCACCAGTCCATTACAGCGAAAAGCCCTCACAAAAATTGAGAATATGGGATATCTCTGTCCATACATATCTCACTGCCCAACTTACTTTGTGGGGACCCTTTTCTAGGAGGACCACTTGCGACAAACTTCTACCCCTGTTATATAGGAATGCAGAGGCATATTCTGGACCGAATTCTGCGGTTGGGATTCTATTAGGAATATACCGAGAAGTACTGTGGAAAAATTTTATCAACCATTTCTTAGGTAATGTGATTTCTCAATACCGATTACTAACCAAATATTATAGCAATACAACTAAGGCAAACATAAATCAAACCACCATCATGTAAAGATACAAACATCATAAGAAATACATAAGCCACAAGATTTATGTGGTTCTGTCAGAAGATATACCCTACCCATAGGAGAACAATGCAAAATTTTTCTTTAGGTTTAAAAGTGATGAAAAGTGATTACAAGCTAACTACAAGTAGAGCTCTAGAATCCTACCTATAAGTTACAAGCATTCAAACCTTTCTTTTCTCCCCTTCTCTTGGCCTTCTTAAAAAAGCTCTTAGCTAGCTTTTTCTCCAAATCTCTATACTCTCTCTTACAAGAGCCAAGAAATGCAATGAAAAACCATATCATATTCTCTTAAGGTTTTTATAAAAAAGAAGAGTTCTATAACTATTGAATTGACTCAATCCGATGGCTCACAATAAGAGTGCTAAAGAGAGTAAAATTAGAATACACAAAAATATAATGGAGTAAAAGTAAATAAAGAAATTTGACTTCACAACACATATGCAACAATATCCATGAATGTTATTTTGTTCACCAAATCCACAAATGTTCAAGTAATCTGTAATCCCAATATTTTGGAAAATATCCTTTGAAAATCTTTATAACAGGAAGGAGATAACCTACAAGATGGGATTTTTAGAATCTCCCCAATCAAAAAGGAAGGCTGCTCGGGAATTTGGACATACAAACCTCCCTGGGAATCCTATTTAGTATTTATTTAACTACTTGGAGGAGGAGTGAGCAACTTGAACATGTGTCACTGTGTCAGCCAAGTCCCAAGGCTTTGGATTCGTCCATGACCATATACAATTTTAGAAAAAGGGATTTCGTGTATGGTAACCTAGCAAGCAAAAATCAAGCATGTTCTTCCATGTATAATTTCGTATCCATATATTTTATGATTTTTTAATTTTTTTATTTATGTAATATGACACAAAAATTTCCTACTAACTAGATTTTAAAAATTGCCTAACAGAATTTTTATGGAATTGGGCCCAATCACTATTGGCCTAATTAAATTAATATTTTGGCAAAATTAGAAACAAATAGAAGTGTGATAACTTGGAATCCGCCTTCTAATCTACTGCATTTTCATTAAAAGGGAAAGGAAATTCAAACCTTTATCAACGAAGGAATCTACCCTCCAATCCACACCATTACATCTTGCATCTCCCTTTTTCATCTTCTCCACTGTTTCTTAAAATTGAAAATGGTGATTCGAGTCTTCATTTAAAGAGGAATCTACCCTTCAATAAATAAAAAATAAAAAAAATTCATACCACTGTTTAAAAAATTGGGGACCCGGCCCCTCCTGCCATAAAAGAACTCTACCCACTATTTTTCATACAAAAAAAAAAAGGGTTTTCATCATTAAAAAAATGGAAATTCAGAATTCCATAATAATGAAATTCTGCCCTCGACTCAATGAAAATCGAGATCCCTATCTTGCAAGGTATCTGTACATAAGCATCTTATGTTTCTAGCAGTAAACTATTGATATTGAAAATCGTAAAAAGGCTTGAATGTGAATTTTTGAGGGCCCAGGACGTGTCGGCATGTTAAATGTTGCTTCAAACAGGTGCTAAAAATGCATTAATATTTGTCAATTAGTGTGCCATATGAGACTATACTGTTACCCATAGAAGTTACTCTTCACCTCCACCACTGGATTCCACCAAACCGAAAGGGAATCTTTGTATATCTCATTGGCAATCCAAATTTCAGCTACTGTTAACTCACAGTCAACAAAAGAATGCCAGTGGTTTAAGCGTGGAAGTTTACACCGAACGTTCTTAGTTGGAGACATGGCACCACCAGCACAAACAAAGGGAAGAATGCGAGTGATTGAGGCCTGAGTGCCGCAAATCAAGTGGGTAGGACACCTGAAAAGAAGTTTCACTTGTCATATACAGTAAATATTCAAGTGCAAGTAATTAAAAAAACAAAGGCCAAATCCGATCCCAATGTAGTCAGCCCAGGCCAAATAAGCAAATAACCCATACAAACAAGGAAACTCCATAAACAAACAGCCTACAATCCTCCCAAATAAACAGCCTGGAATTTCAAATTCCTTTAAACAAACAACCTATATGTGCATCCTGAACAGTAAGCGTGAATGAGTTCGAATTTGTCATAAACAGTGACTCAAACCGGACTGAATCTTAGCCAAGAGACAATCATATCCTGGACACTAATGGGTCAAGAGTGTGGTTCTAAATGGGCCAAGAAACAACCTGAATATTGTTTGAAAAAATGGGCTACTTTACAACTTGAAGAGTAGGCCTAAATGAGTGTAAATAAACCCAGATAGCTCTCTTAAATGCGTTGAAAACCCAGCCTTTAAGTGGTTTCTCTATATAGATTTGCAAATGGGCTGGAAGTAATAATTAAAAATAGGCCTGAATTCAGCCCAACTTTGTAACAAAAAAATAGGCGTCTATGAAAAAAAAAACAGTACATACCATGACTGGAATTGGGTTGAGATAATAGCCTAAATGGATCCATATTGGTTGAAGATTTGGTCCAATTTGTGATTCTAGAAAGGCTTAAAAATCAACCATGGCCGAAATCAGGTTAAAATTCGGCCTAGATATTGTTTAAATTGGGCTAACTTCTGCCTCAAATAACGTTTGGAATTTTGCTGAATACAGCTAAAACAAAGGCTGAAATTTGGATTGAAAGATGACCCAAATATGCCTGAAATTGGACCAAAATACAGACTGAAACTGGGTTACAATTCGGCTCAAATAAAGTCTGGATTTCGGCTCAAAATGAAGCCCAAATAAAAGTTGAAATCAGGCTGGTTCCAGCCCAATCTGAAATTAAGCTGAAAGTGCAGCCCAAGTGGGTTCACATTGGTTGAAGATTTGGTCCAATTTGTGATTCCAAAATGCTTTAAACTTAGCCCAGACCATGGCTGAAACGGGGTTAAAATTTGGCCCAAATATTATTTGAAATGGGCCAGATTCCGCCCAAATACTAATTGGAATTGGGCTAAAATGTAGCCCAAATAAAATCTGAAACTGGGCTTCGTTCTGCCCAAATACTGTTTGAATTGGGCTCAAACACACCCCAAATAAAGTCCTAAATTGGGCTCAAAGGCTAAAAATTTGCTGAGCTCAGCCCAAGTACTTGCACCTCAAAATTAGCCCAAATAAATTCTTCAATTGGGCACAATATCAACCCAATTAAAGTCTGAAACTGGGCACAAAATCAGCCCAAATAAATTCTAAAATTAGGCATAAAATCAGCCTAAATAAATTTTGAAATTGGGCTCCAAATATAGGCCTAATAAAGGCTATAAATGGGCCAAGTTCGGGCCGAGTACATGCAAAAATTGGCCTGAAAATACAACCCAAATGAAGGTTGAAATTGAGCCGGATTCAGCCCAAATGTTATTTGAAATTGGGTTCAAAATTTAGCCCAAATGAAATCGGGCTAGGTTTTGCCTAAATAATATTGGTATTGGGCTGAAATTCTCCTGAACAAACATCACATATCATGTCTTATATGGGCCAACTGATGGAGTCCAACCCATTTAAACAGTGAGGTTTGTATCTAAAACATCATTTATGGATGATGGCCCACTTATTAAAAAAAAAGATCATCATTATTTGTCCAATTCAAAAAAATGCAATGCCCATAAAGATCAAGGTGAAAGCAAGGGATGACTTCTTGACGACGAAAGCAAGGAGTAGAAGGATTTTCTTTTAAATTTACCTGCATTTTCTTTGTAAATTTTATTGAATTATATTTTCTTGTAATCAGAGGTTTTCCATCAAGAATGTAATTAACGGTCGATAGAATTTTTACGAGTGGGAGTACAATATACCCACATCACATTAAATATAAAACATTTCATTAAATGGAGGAAAATTTGTATCCAATAAATTTTAATTTATTTATTTTTATTTATGCATGAATTTATTGTGTATACTATAACCCAATTTGCAGAATGATATCAGACTCGTCGCCCATTTCTCAGCATCCAACTTTCAAAAATGTGTGTATGCATTTGAATCTCTTGTTCTAATCATGATAAGCAACGCTACAACATATACGTGTCAGCCGTACATTGTAAATTGAAATTTAATGGTTGTTAATTGCATGTGAGGTGTCTGTTTACTATGGTTTAACGAGTTTGCTAAGAGCTGCATTTCATTGATCGGTTGTTTGTATATTACATTCAAAACGTTCATTAATAGAGTGGGTCTCATCAAGCTGCATTTCATTGATCGATTGTTTGTATCTTACATTCAAAACGTTCATTAATAGAGTGGGTCTCATCAAGCAAGCCCAGGAATGTCCTATTTCAGATAACCTTTTCAAAATTGAGTAAGAGTTTATGCCATAGTTGTCTGTTCAAGATCAAACACCTCACCAAAAGATTCGTAAGATGGGGATACTTCTTGAAATCATCATTTGAAAATGGAAGAAGAAAAAAGAAGATATAATTTAGGTTATAAAAGCAAATGAAGGAGGGTCGAATTTGATGTTCGTGTACACACACCTGCATTGACTTTGGTGCTCGTCCCCAATATATAAAAAATAAACAAAAGTGGTCATGTGGGACCACTTTCTTGCCTATAAAGTTTTGGAGTTTTTTCGTTTAGAAGTTACATAAAGTGATTTTCCTGATAAAATTCTATTGAATAAAAGGAGTAAGTCTCATAGTGCAAGTACTGCAGTTTATTAGGATCCTGTTTGTTTGGATTGGACAACATAAGAACTCAAGGTCCTAACCTTTTGGTCTTTATTTGTAACCACTAATAGCAATAATTATTCTAATTTTTATGTGTTTTAATATAAATAAATAAGGCCTGAACCACACTTTGATCAGTGTATGCCCTTTTATAATCACTACCGCATCTCACATTTGGCGCAACTTGATACTCATCCGACCTTAATTAATTGTTGGGATGGAATCTTGAAAAAGGGCTATATATAGTTGGAGCTATAAAATTTTAAACCGGTTAAATCCAAAAGATTAGCACAATTTGGTAGGACTTGATTTATTTTTTGCTTGGCTCATATTCTAGGATGAGACATCTGCTTTTCCCTTACAATATCATGCATTTCGGTGAGCTTTACAGGCTGGACTACACCTAAAAAAGGTAGGTATGTAGTCCTTGGTGAATAGAAGTCATAACAGTACATATAGGCATGGAAAATCAAACATAGCTAGGTTGACATATAAGTTTGATTGGTGATCAGTCACACGATGGTTTCCAGTAAATAATGTACGTCTTGTGGGCTGCTGATGGTCTTATTCTATGGACAGTGACGAGGCCATTTTAGACTGATAATTGGAATATTCAATGGGCAGCATCATCTTCAGAGGTACCCTATTTATAGATTACTGCACACAGAAAACTATGAATTTGGCTATCATGATAGCCTGCCAACTTACATTACTAGAAAATGCTACAATAGAATAACAAACTACCAATTCAGCATTTTTTCTCATTTTTTATGGGTTCCACCTGATGAAATTAGGCACTCCTATTCATGTGCAACATACAAGGTATAAGCCTCTTTGTCATGACAGATTTCAGAATTACTTAATTAGTATTGAAACCTAGATTTTCTTTTTGATGCAGAAATAATAGATAGGGCCTCTTCAGGGTGTTAAAGCCTAAGTTGCAACGCCACCAAGAAAAATTATAGCCGAACAATGCATTCGTGATACGAGTATTTTGCATGCTATTTGGAACTATGTAAGTAGTTAAACTGATCATTCTTATTGATTATATAATTGATTGATTTATGAAGTCCTTTAAATGTTTTATAGGCATTATAGACCAAAAAGTTTCAATATTCAAAGCCAATAGTTTGCTTCTTTACAGCAGTTCCTAGTGAGGCTTTAGGTGCCATCCCTTCTTTGGATACAGATGCAGTAGGTAGAGTACACAGGCTTGCCTAGAATCTCTATTTTCCCCCATTTTTCTAAAGCTATTTATTGCCTCTTCATGTTACACTCTTCCATAATATGTATCATCACAGACACTTCATTTTATTGCTTACATTCATTCATCTTAGTCTACTTCAACAAGGATAATGTCGTTGTTATACCCTATTATTGTTCAATCATGTAGAGAGACAATATAAATGCCAAAACTTATATCACGTACCACGTACGAGTGTTATGCTTGACAAATGATATTCTATGACCACAAACCTATGTCTAAACTAATTTCAACTGATCAGCCAGAATCGTTTAATTTATCTTCTTGTTTCAGTTTAGGCCTTGTGTCCTGCATATTAGATATTCCAACAGAGTTAGAATGTCTATCTTTATAGAGAAATCCTACCCCTCTCCATCTTATCCTTCTTTTATCTTTTCCTTTGAAGCAGTATTTGGCAGCTATGACGAAGATTTAGCTTTTCTTGTTCAGGCTGATTTAATGATCAGAATGCAAAAGTATCTTGTGACTTTCCATAGCCTCATCTGTCACCTTAGTTATTAATCTCAACGCCTCCACTTTTTTGACATAAGTGAAGGCGTAGGTTATTCTGTGTAATGTTGAATCATATGTTTCAGCACCAGCACGCAAGATGGATTGATATGTGTTACTCATTGAAAACTCACATGTACTAGTTGAACATATATACACTGACAATTAGTATATATATATCCATCTCTAATGTGAATGAAGTAATGAACATACGGTGAAAACTTCACCCTGATGAGGTGGTAAACAATTGCATGGGTAAATTGAGGAAAAGGCCACATTACGTGAACAGAGTTTCCCCTTGGTAAAGGTTTGCTTTATCGGATCCCTTAAACCATATATAAAATTTTTTGCACTAGGTCCCAAATTGCTAATCTTAGCCACTCATCTTCTCTTTTGGTCTAATAAAACGTACAACATTTAGTGTCATACTTATATATTCATAGATTTTGATAAATTTGTGAAAAATTTCAAAAGAGTCCCAACCTATAGATCTTATTTTCTACACTTTTTGGGGCCCCTAGTTTATGATCAAAAGTGTTCAATATTATCATGTTAATGAAAAGCATTCAGATGTTTAGTTCTACATCCAAGATGTTTAGTTTCATATTATAAATCTTAATAAATTTTGAAAATTAGTTAAAACAAAAATGCAATCAAAGCCATTGATGTGAAAATGGTGCTTCTAAACATATAGTAATGTGTTTCGCATATGTTAACTTTTGCATATGTATAAGTTACACATGAACCGTATCTTAAACCCATTTCATATCTTATGTGTAAATTACATATGTAAAAGTTACACATGAACCTTATGTTAATCCCATTTCATATCTTTTGTGTAAAAAATGAATGACCTCTAAGAGCATATTTATTTCATACAATTAAGTTCTTAAAAATCCCAAGAGATTGTGAGTCGTTAAAAATGAAGAATGAATTCACCTCTCCTTTACCTGACATTGAAGTCCGTTGTCATGATACAATCAACAACTATTTTTGGCCAGCGAGAAAAGAAATTTTGATATGGGTTAGACGAGTACACAAGGTGAGCTTATTACAGATGGATGAGTACTTTAAGATGATATTAGTGTATTGGCACGGATGCATAATCTTCGGCTACCCAAACTAATACTTCTTCAAATATGTTGTCCAGCATTTTGGTTTAGATTGGAAGTGACTACCCTATTCCAGTTCAGTTGTGCCTTGTGGGTACATTTTGTGAAAACATTCCGATATCGTTTGCTTGGTGCAATTGAATTATTAGGAATTTTAAGATTTGCTAGTTTTAGAAGTGGTTAAAATTGAAGAAATAAAAGTTAATATCTAAAATTGACATATGATATCTCCTTTAATAGAAAACACTACTCAAATGAGAGATGAAAAATGGATATTCAGCTATCACCTCGCAATATAAATTCTAAAAAGATCTAAGGTCACATCTACATCTCCATCTTATATTTAGAGCAGTGAACCCTCTTATATTACTATACTTTGTTCAGGCTGGCTGCTAAAAAACCTATGAAATTAAGGATTTTGGGTTTCTCGGAAAGCCTAAGGTTCGGGGTTGGAGAAATTTTTTTTAGAAGGCTGGGCTTGGATAATTCCAAGTTGGGCATGGTCTAGCCCTCTTTTATTTATTTATTTATTTATATATGTGTGTAATTTTTTAAGCATATATGTGAGTTTATTTGATCCCGATTCTTGCATTTGTTTTTTATGTGATATGTTAATTTTTTTTATGATTCTTTTGTCGTTTTTATGTAAATAAGCCATGCATGATTTTTATGTGGATTCTTAATGACATGGATTCCTTTTTTAGCTAACATTTAGCTTCAATGACTCACCTCTTGAATGGGCCACAACCTTGAAAAGAGTGCTATAAAATCCTATTGGTGTGTTATAAAGAAAATAATGAGACATATATATATATATATATATATGGAAAATTCTAAGGAATGCCCATTTCAAAGAAGGGCATTTCTCCACTCTCTAATATCCAATGAGAATCGTGGCATTAATTATTACAGTTGGGAACTTTGATGAGTTTCCTAGTTGTATTGAAGAGCAAAATATCTAACTGTTTCGACAATATAGCCTGATTTAAGTCCCGATCCAATGTGGATCGGAACTTGGCAAGTGGAGGGGCCCACACACAATTGAGGGAAGCAATTAGGTTTTTTTGGGGTTCATCTCTTCTTTACCCCTCTCTCTTGTCCTTGTCCACCTAGGAAAAATGGAAGGAAAAAAACACAGACTTACCCAATTTGCCCCCTCATCTCTCTAAAAGTGGAAGCTCCCCCATCTCTCTCGCCCAATCTACTCGACCTCCAGAACCCTCGCTCAACATTCTAGCTCCTCTCAAGCTTGATCTACTCAATCTCGGGCTAAAATCCCCACAACCCTCATCTCTATCGCTCAGCTTCCGAAGGTAATACACTCTATCTTCATTTGGCTACTATTACCGATTTTGAGAACTTTTGCAGATCAATAACATGATTTGTAACCTGGAACAATCGCTCTCTCTTCATGTCATTGGTTTAACCCAGATGATAGATCAATTTGGAATCTCAATTTCACAAGTTAATCACCTTTTCTAATTAGATAGTTCTCTGGATATTTGATTGGTAGCAACTGGCAACTACCCTGGCTTAACTAAACCACATCAATCCTTGGGTCGGCCACGCAAGAACTGCCTTCTAAGTACTGGTTCCTCGTGAAGACTTGAGCATGTGAAAATCTCACCATAATTTTTGTACAACATATGTAATTATGTATGATACATTATAGAGGATACTTCAATCCAATCCTGGCTATTCCCAATCTGAAGTAAACGAGACCTGTTTTGTGAATTCCACACCACCCATTTAGAAGATTTTGCTTATTACATAAAATGTGTAACAGAATAGGTGAAGCCTCTCTTGTTGATAACTTGGTTGATGCATTTAACTAAATTGGAATTCCATATGCTTAGAATACCTAGATATTTGTATGTGTTCAGATTTCCTATATGGTCATCAATATCATACGATAATGATGTTGCTTGCGTGGACTATTGGTTACTCTTTTGTTTTGGTCATGATTTGAAAGCAGGTTAGACATTATTTTAAAACATGGTTTTCAGACATTGTATCAGATTTCAAAAGGCCGGCTGACAAAATGGATATAATTGCAGTGAGAATGATCTAAACCCACAAAAAATTGGCATCTGTTATGGCCAATGCCTGTATGCCTGCAGGTACCAGGGCTCACCTTTCGCCGAGTTCCAAATACTTTTCTTTCATAACTGTTTTATCATAATGTTGAAATACTTTTTTCAACTTTATGGGTTTTCGGGTTCACTATGTTATCAAGTCCTAATGAGCTAAAATCATAGCATTACTTGTAGTTGAGGGTACCCTTTTGAAATGCCAAGTTCATTAATTTATTCATTTGCAGTTTCCTTATAATGTTAAAGCAAAGGAATTCTATTTTCTAGATATATCCTGTAAATTTATTATTTTCAAGATTATTTAGATTGACTATTACTCAATTTCATTTATTTGAATTGAAACAAATGGCGTCATATTCCTATACTGGGAATTCCAATTGGCCTCAATGTTTATGTCGTTGCCTTGTGGGCAACTGTGTGGTCAAGATTTCGTGATCATCAAATAATTATTGTAAACACTATTATTTTTGTCAACGACCATTGGTAAGTATGCAATATACTTGCTTGTTTTTCTTTTTTATTTTTTTGTATATGAAGCCAAATGTACTAACCAACAACATATATTTGCTATTATATTAACAACATATATTACCCCAAAGTTCTTCTTTACTCATGAACTTCAGAAGAACAATAAGATTGAAGTCAAGCAAATTCGTTTAAGTAACAACCTGGCGATTAATTAGTTTACAAAGTCTTTGCCAAAATCAATATTCTAGAAATTTGTATACGAGATTGACATGCATAACTATGTGAAAGGTTGTTATCATCAGGGGAATAGTCAATCAGGGGAAGCATCCTGAAGTATGCTACTTAGGACACATGTATGATGTACTCTTTTTTCCTTTCTAGGTATTATCCCACTAGGTTTTCCTAATTAAGGTTTTAACGAGACAGCATTATGTACGCCTAACACCAATTCAATGATCTTATAGAACATTGTATTATTTTTCCTTAACTTTGGTTTTTTTCCCATTGGGTTTTTCCTTTACAAGGTTTTAATGAGGCACTTGTCATTGAATGGTGGTCATTCAATGGGGAGTGTTATGAGATGTATCATCATAGGTGAATGCCCACATGAGATGAGTTAGATTTAGAATCTATTGTAATTAGGATTTCTCAATGATGAGGTTACCTTGCCTATAAATAAACCACCTCCCTTTGTATGAAAACACACTCTCATAATAAGATCTCTCTCCTTAGTTCTTTCTTTCTCAACAAAGGGGTGTTTTTGCCAAAAATATTAAGTAGGCCCCATTTGGGGATGGAATCAGGGGGATAAAAAGATTTATGTAGGATCACCCCAAATATCAAGTTTGGTCCCAATTACATGTCTCTAACCCTTTCATCCGTGACCCACAAATCCAGTCCATCCAAATTGGTGCACGGTCGATCCAATTATCCAGTAAATTTGGATTTGACTTAAACTTGGGCTAAGTTGCTATCAAGAGCCCCCTGTGTATTGCAAGGTTTGGATTGAATGGTAGATAAAGCCCACCTAGCATTCTCACAAAAAATGGTGAGAACTAGTTCTCATAGGATTATTTTCCTTACATATATATATATAAAGAGAGGAATATTAGTGTGCATTCTTCCCTCACAATAGGGTGACGGATACTTACATGGCTTTCTTTATTTGTACTTGAGCATTTTTCTTTGTCATATAATTTTTGGTTTTTTTTTGCATCTTAATATATGTAAATATGGAAGTGTCCCTCAACATAGGGTGAAAGACATTTGAACAATTGAAAATATTCATGTGCAAAAAAACAAAAAGGTATATGCAAAAGATGAATGCTCATGTGCAAATATGGAAAGCCATATAAGCAGGTGAGGGATAGATGTATACTAACATCCTCCATATATATATATAGAAAGATTCTTAAAAATGCCTCATTTAAAAAGAGGCGTTTTTACCCTCTTTCTATTCTCCAATGACAGATAAGTCATGTGAATACTTTTTCTCCTTTTTAAAAGTAACATTAATTGCTTCTCCACAATATTAAATTTTTCTTATCTCCTAGTGGCTGCAAAAAAGGGCGTTTTCACTTTTGAAAATGGCTGGGCGCTATCTAGCGCTCCTCATATATATACATATATATATTCATTTGGTTGTCTGGTATTTAATTCATGAGAACCGAATACAATGTATTCTATGAAGGGCCTAAAAATGATGAGTCAAAAGACAAGGTTCACTAATACCATCAAATAGTCTTCATTTTTTTTTATAATAAATGACTGGTACCTATCACTCTATGACCATGCTGCTTGTTGCACAGCATTGCTAGACCCAATCTTGGATAAAAATAGAAGTATTGGCATTAGGTTCACATGGTAATGTGTAAGAAAAACTTAAAATTGATTCTATTCACATTAACATCCTAGACCTTGCCTTGGACTGTGAGGGCCGAGAAAGAGCCTAAGTAGTTTAGGCCCTCCGGGGCTTTTGCCTAGCCAATATTTGTTAGGATAAGGGGCGTTGTAACAACCCTACTCGTTCCCTTCTTACCTTTTTAGTAACCCTTTGTAGGAGCTCATTTGATTATCAATTTATATGTTTTTCTACTCAAATTCTTGGGAGTACTTTATATTCTTTTCTCCATACACCTTCCTACCTTGAGTTGACACCATCTTAGATTGGCGCTAATTCATTTAGTGTAAGTTTGTGCACACGTGGAAAATCAATTTCATTTAAAAAAAATGTTCAAAACCAAATTAAAAAAAGTTCAAAACCAACACCCCCCCCCCCCCCCCCCCCCTGCTTAGGAATTTCCTTTATATAAAATTGTAGAAAACATAGCCCTTTTTTGTGCAGCCACATCAAGCATGGGTTTTACAATAGTATGGAATTTAACTTCCACAATCCACACCTTTTCACGAAAACCAGTTACTAAAAATGCCCTAATACTTGTCAACCTTTATCACAACAAATTTTACATGTTACAAAGTGAAAGTACTTTTGAAGATCTAAAATTAATGATTAGTATCATTTTAATGAAACTTAATTTTCAGTGTCTTGGATCCAATAAGGGCCCTTAAGGCCAAATAGCGTATTAATTGAATGTAGATAGGGGCTAATGTTTCACCAATGTTGGCACTTTTGCAGCTATGACTACAATTAGGTCGGGTCGAGCTAAATGGGTCAAATCCATTTAATAAAAAAATCAAAACAGCCTAATTCACATTCAACTCTTAACCAGCACCCACCATTGGTCAACGCGACCTCACCCGCTTTAACCGGCATAGCCTACGTAGGCAGGGTTGAATTGCATAACTCGCAACGATTGCATTTGTTAAATTAAAAGTTTAACTACAATATAAGTATAGTGCATATAAATAGGAGTTGAGAAAAAAGAAAGTAAGTGAAGAGCAAGAAGAAACCAATAAATGTGAAAAAGATGAAAGTGGATGACTACTTATATTGTTAAATAAGTTTCAGTAAAAATAAAAATTGACGGAGGTTACGTGGGACAGCCGTAACTCATCCCTTTTAATTGTCGGCCAAAATTTTTTTATTCGTAATCGGTCTGCCTGTCATGCCAGTTGGGTTGTACGGATTATATAGGGGTTGGGTTGGGTTGGGTTGGGTTGGTCTCGAAGGTTGAGTTTCATTTTCGCCGGCTCTAGCTGTACCCACTTGCCTCACAAAATGCCACACCTAGCAACTGTACCCACTTTATTGACATCAAAAGGGGTCCATTAATGGCATCATCCAAGACGTAATGCAGAAACAGGTACTCAGACACGTGGTAGCTCAGTTAAAGCGATCTTGGGAGGCACGCAACTAGAAAGATTGGAGGGGACTCAACCTTTGCCATAAAATGAGCTCAAGTGCCCCAAGTACCCCACCCCATTCACCCAAACAAAACATCTACCACTGGTGGGAAAGCCCTTTTTCCAGTCCACTCCTGCCTCCTGGCTTCACCGATTGAGAATTGAGATACATCAATGGCACAGGTAATGAATTATAGTCTCAAAATTCTGGATCTAATGCGCAGACTCATGAAAAATTGGTAAGACTTCTTGTAGACTCGTAGAATCAGACAATATATGAAACAGTAAATTCTCCCTATTGTATGAAAAAGTGAAACTGCAAAAAGTAAATTCTACCTATTGTATGAAAAGTTAAATGTTTTTTGTGATTAATCTGAGAATGTGTTCAACTCCTGCTGGTGCCTCGCAGACCGACAAAGGTGAGAATTACTTTAAATGGTTCAGATTTTCATAATTGGGCCCCACTGAAGAGCCTCACGAAATTCGGGTGATCCAGAGCTCTCCTCCCATATTTACTTAAGTTTATTATTATTTTTTTTTTGTTGAAACTTTAAGTTTATTTTAGCACATAAGTGTCACTTCCTCATAGCCATGTAAGTGATGTGTGGATTCCCAATTCCAAATTCCATGTTACACTTCCTCACACCCTTGGCTAAAACGAGGAGAATTGAGAAATGAGCTGGGCACATGTTTCCATATTTTCAAGCTAAAATCCAGGCATCCAGACATCGATTTTCCTTTCCCGCATTTCCTATAAAATAATTCAAAAGGCAGCCAATTCAATACATGTGTTTCATATTATTGGATTACAACTGATGCCACACATTGAATCTTAATATATAAATATATGTGTTACTTGGAGACTTACGCCTATTCAATCTCTCTACAGATGCTTTCATTGGAATTCAAAATGTTAGTTCTTATAGAGAAATGAGAGAACATCTATCTGTTTAGCTTCTTCTGAATGTATTGAAATCTTCTAAAATAAACTACCTCTATTTCTCCCAGAAAAAGGTTGTACTGAAGGTGCAGACAATGACTGATGCCAAAACAAAAAAGAAGGCCTTAGAAATCATTGGTGGCATTCATGGTCATTTCTTAACGCTTATTTGCCAGATATTCCTGTTTTAAATTTTTTACAACATATATGCATATGATATGATGTATTTTCTTTAATAAACTTGATGCAGGAATTACATTCATTTCTGCAGACTTAAAGGAGCGGCAGATCACAGTAGTAGGAGAAATGGATCCAATTACAGTAGCAGCCAAGCTGAGAAAGATTGGACATGCAGATATAGTTACTGTAACCTCTGTGTAGTTTTTTGTTTTAACTAGGAATTGAGTATGGAATAAGTTCTGTAGTTTCCATTCAAAATCAAGAGCCAGTTACCACTTACCACCCCCACAGGGCACACATCTCACCCAACAATGGATACTCATCCTCAATACCATCTTGCATAACAGAGCCAAAGCAGACCATCAGTATTGGGGACCGAAAAATCAGAGGACTAAATTGTTCTGAGAGATGACCAATTAAATTACTTCCAACTGTTAAAACAAAGGCATCCCTACTTAACAGTCACATCAGAATGTAAAGATGGTTGAGTGATTGTGATATGATCCATACATGGTGTACACATCTCTATCTGAAAGGATAAGAATTCTAATGAGTGAACCATTGTCCCCCCCAAACCTCATCTTTATGTAGGTTAATATGCATACTTTCTTTTACCCAAAAAAAAAAAAGAGTGGATGCGAACAAATTTTGATTCTGAACCATGAAACAAGAAAGGAGAAAACCTATGTTGACAGCAGAATGTGTTAATCCCCATATCTTTTAATTACGGGTTGGATCGGTTTGTTGGGTTCGAGGGTTAGATGGGTTTTTTGATAGGTCATTTTAGGGGTTTGAATCATGGCATGCATGGTTTTCTGTGTAGGGCCATTGGAGATGGGCTAGTCAGTCCTTCTTGGGCCTCAGCCCCAATTATTGGACCTTTATGAGCCAAAAACCCTTTTTTCAAATTTTGTAAAATGCACTAAAGAGCAGAGAGCCCTTCATTATAATTTAGGTAAATCTTCACATAAACCCAACCCTAAAATTATTTGATCGTTTTCTCTTCGTGTGCACTTTTCTTCTGTTCCTTTTCCCTATCTCCCTTCTGCAATAAGCCCTAGCCATCTTCAGAGAACTAAGCTCTTAAAGAAGAAAGGAGGCTCCTTTACGTCATCATCTCTCCATTTTCCCCCTCCCTTGTCTATTTGATAGTATGTAACTCCGACAAGTAGCTGTCTTTGTACCACCATTAGATCATTTCTTTCCATGAGAGCATACATTGATAAATTAGGATTGTTGTGTTGCTTGTGTGACTGTAGGAGGGATTTGATCAATAGGGCGGGTTTGGAGTGAGGATTCATGTTCAGATCAACCTTTTTCATCTTCAAATTTGATTCTGAGCACTGGTATCAAGGCAAGTAGATAACTATAAGTAGTGATTTAGTTATTTGTTTTCCTTTGTTTAATGTTGATTTTAAGGCGCTATTGAGGATTAGATGTGTTGGAAATCTGTGGGGAAATTCGTAGATTCGTATTGGCATGTGTGATGTGGGTTTCGGAAGAAAACCCCAAAAGGGGGCGAATTCGTGCTAAACAATGGCTAAGCCGTAGTTCATCTTACAACTAGGCTACAACTTACATTCCAATGAGCCGTTTTTGGGGATTTGGTGATATGGCTAGCCGTAAATACTCTTACGGCTAAGCCATAAGACCAGCTACCTTAGCCGCAAGTGAACTACGACTAAGCCGTAAGATGGCCACGGCTAGGTTGTGAGAGCTAGAGACCTTAATTAAATTGGTAATGCAATATGTTAGGTTTGGTAACCAAAACTGAAGAATCCAACCGTGAGGATTGCACTACAAGTAAATGACCATAGGTAAGTGACTTCTAGGGTGTAGGATTATTTAACCCGATATCACGTCCAATGGTTAATTAATAAATAAATCAGTATGTGACTCAACCTAAAAATATGATGAGTTACGTTCTTAAAAAGGGTTAATAAAATGTACACACGGAACTGAATTGGACTCAGGATGAGAATGTGAGTTTCGAGATGCATCGCACGATAGACATCAAAAGTGGATCATTGGCATCGTAGGCTCATATTTTCATTTGAAGAAAGGTTTGATTCAATGTGTATACCTAACTAACTATGACTATTCGGTGGTATAGTGCTTACCCTCGGAACAATGGAAAATATCACATGAGCATAACATACATTTCATTTATGCAACCTTATCACTTTAATTGTAATATTATGGGTGTGGGGAATTGAGGATTCCATGGCATGACTTCATTGAGCATCTGTATACGTATGTATTCATATATATATTTGACTGACTGTAGTTGGAGGTGGTCGTAAGCTATCGAGCCAGCGTGTATTATGTGATGTAGTTCATAGCTATGCTATTTATTAGATCTGGCATGAATACCCGTTTTTGTGCATTCATTTCATTGGATTTGCATTCAGCTCATTTCGAGTAAGATTACAAATATGATTTATTTCAATTAGCTACTATCATCACTTGCAGTTTACCTTTTGTCAAATTACGGCAATCTGACAAACCACTTTTGGTGTCTAGGTCCCATTGCCAGTATCGAACCGGAGGGTCAAAAAACGCAGGAGATTCCGTCAAATGACAGAATTGTTAAGTGAAGCGCCAATGATATCGTCCGAGATATCTTAGTGGTAGTGCTTAGATTGTCGTAACATTAGACTTTTGTAATAAGGCCATGTTTGGGCCGTTAGTTTAACTATTTAATTTATTTGTCTTTGGATTATAATTTTTAATTGTTATGCTTTGTAATTCTTGACCAGTGATTTAATTATTATTGTGATTTATTTATATGGGTTGAATATGATATTCAGTTGCACAGAATATAGATTTTAGTTTTGTGTGTGATTATGGTTACATGATCAACAAGCATAACCTCACGAAAGACTTCAATTCACAAGAAATTGAGGCTCCTATTGTTATTCAAAAAACTTTTAAATTGACCATAATTCTCACACCGCTAGGATTGGATTTTAATCCGGGCCAGGTTTGGGGGCATGACAGAATATGCACCTCCCATTTTCTCATTGTCTGCAGGGAAGAGAGACATCAGATCAGCTTGCGATCCCTCACCAGATGTGGGCTCCGCTAGCAAATAATAGATATTATGAGGGCCAAAACAACCATCACCTACATATCACAAACATCTAGAGAAGTTGGTAACTTTAATTTAAATAACCCATCCCACCAAAATTAGTGGCATTAAAATCAAATACAAAGTTCAAGGGGCAATTGTACCGAAAATAGAGACCAAAGAAAAACGTTGCAAACGCTCCCTTAAAACTTTGCACGTCCCATTAGAGATGATATTTCAAATCATCCAGGGAGGTCCTATGCAGCATCCACGGTCAAATTGTCATCTTTATTCGCTAAGCGTCACTCGTAAAATATAAAAGAATCCTGGCATGATAAATTTTGAACTGGGGATTCTGTGAATGACAACTAATAAGGAAATGGACACATCTTAATATGACCAACAAAATAAGCCTTTTGTATGAAAGAATAATCACATGAAAAGAATAACTATATGTTAGAAAAAGCATGTGTTAGATGAAATTGAAACCATAGGTTGCGCCGAGATTGTTCTCTGCCAGTGCCAAGTTGCCGCTATTTATTGTCGTTTGGGATACATGCAGTCAAGGAATTTGCTTCACTGTGCCAACTGTCATTCATGATGCAATCCTGTAGAGAAAATAAAAAAGGATACTAGTATTGAGTGCAGATAATTCACTGCCTATAAGAGTACACTGTTGCTCCCCATATAATTTCTCATTGCCTTATGCCCAAATCAATGCAATTACAATCCCACACACAGCTAGCATATCATATAAAATAGGAAAGAAAAGTTGTACACACTAATCTCTTTGCTGTGTAGATCCTATCATTATAGTGGGTCAAGGCCCATTTAATGTACATGGGCTACTATACACGGGCAATGTTAACACCAACTACACACGCAATCTACTGTGCAGCTTCAGCTTCCTGCGGTGGAAATTAGTAAGTGACAAGTGAAATACAAGAAAGCAAGAAATCCTACCAACCAACTTCAAAGATTTAAAGCTCAACATGATAACCTCACCATATAATAGTACAGATAGTCGGACAAAACCCTTGATTTCAATCAAATGATTAAAACATATAATAAAATTACAAGAGCACATTGCTGAAAAAAAATGAGCAGCAAACCCCACTAGTATTCACTGGAGTTGCAACGTGCATTTCTTCTGAGAATGTCCTAACAAATGGCAACGACCACATTGAACAACCCTCTTTGGCCGCTTAAAGTTCTCTATGCGAAGAACCTTCTTTTTTGGGCGACCGGGTGGTCGACGGGTCTTGGGAGGGCGTATTACAATATCAAATTTAGCACCTCCACCTTCTGTTCCCTCAGCTCGTTCCTTCCAAAGGCTTTTATCTGGAATAGGGTGGATCATTTGTGAATAAGCCTCACGATAACTGTCAACTGTGAAACAAGGTTCGGCAAATAAATGAGCACTTTGTCCACAAGAAAGAAGTGCAGCAGCAGCATGAGCACATGGTAAACCATAAAGTTGCCAACGACGGCATGAGCAATGCCGACTACGTATATCTACAATATTTGTTCTCTCAGTAGAAACAATCTCAAATTCCACCTCATTAGCACGAAGCACTTGGTAGCAACGAGAATCTGCAATAGCTTCTAAAACAAGCTTCTCAGCAGATGGCACAAGAATTGATGTCCAAGCCATGCCTGTATTACGTCGATCATTGAACCAAGATGTTAATTGATGCCGGATGTGTTCCATCATCTGCACTACTGGAAGCTCATGACCTTCAAGTGCCCAGTTATATAATAATTCCGTTACACGCAAAGTGAAGTGTCCATATCGTAACCCCTCAAAATATGCGATGGCCCAAAGGCGGGGTGGAAACTGATGGAACCATGGCAGGACTTCTGGTGACATTTCTACCATCTCAGCCATCTTCGCTTGAAATTCAGCAGGCGTCAGGGCATAAACAGCATTCCAGAATATGTTCAGCAGTTTTGTGTTCTTAAACTCATCACGAAAGTTTTCACTGACGTGACGCAGACAAAATCCATGAAAAGCACTAGGAAAATGTGTTTCAACTGCTTCAACAATCCCCTTTTGTCTGTCAGACAGGATTGTAAGTCTAGGCATGTTCTCAGTATTCATTCCAAGAAGCTTCCGCATCTCTGACAGAAACCACATCCAGTTCTCATCACTTTCAGCATCAACGATAGCAAATGCCAATGGAAATAAGGCATCATCAGAATCAATAGCTGCAGCACAAAGTAGTGTCCCAAGGTATTTTCCTTTTAGATGTGCTCTATCAAGCTCCAGAAGAGGACGACAAGCATTTATAAAGCCGTAGATAGATGCACGATAGGAAATAAAGAGACGTTGGAAGCAATTCTCTTGCCCTGTAGCAGAGACCAATGCAATACTCCCAGGGTTTGTTTTTCTAATTTGTTCACAGTATGCAGGAAGAAGGCGATATCCTTCCTCGAAAGTGCCATGAACTGCGGCCATACTACGTTCTTTCCCTCGCCAAGCCTGCATGTAAGAAACAGCAACTCCATGTTGTTCGCGGATATCTTGCAATATTTCCTTGGGTTTGTATTGTGGATTATCTCGGAGACGTGCTTCTACAGATCTGGCAACCCAACCGACTGATGCTTGTTGATGATGAAGGTTTCGAACTCCTTCACATGTATGCTCACCATGTAATGTCCTAATTGAAAAGGTAGGAACATTTGGACGCTTTGCCACATGGACACGCCAAGGGCACCCTTCTTTTGAGCATTTGGCTATAAATCTACTTCGGTCTGATTTCACTATCCGAAGATCAAAGTGTAAAGCAATTGCAGTCTCTTTCAATGTTCTTCGACAAGTTTCAACATCAGGAAACTCTTGCCCGATAAATAAATTACGCTCTGGCATAACTAAATCATTGTCAGCCATTGCATGCTCTGGCATTACTAAAGCATCGTCAGCCATTGTTCTACCAAAACAAAGGGTGGATCCAAATGCTTCTCCTCACATCATGTATCAAATCAGGTAGGTAAAAAGGTTTTGGCAGAAACAAAGCCACTTTGTGCATTATATAAGTGGCACTACAAGAGAAGAATCTTCCAACCGACAGCCAAACCAACACAATTCTGTGAGGGTTTTAAAGGTTCAGGCACCTGTGTATTGATTCATAAACTTCATTTCTCAATCTTGTAAAATGATGGCTGAAACCTGCACAAAGAAAAGGGTATAGAGTTAAGACAAAGACAAAGAACAGAAATGTTACAAGATGGTTGTGTGGGGCTGAAAGTTGAATGTTGCTCTACTGAAGTCCTTTCAAATCATGTAGAGGTGGCATTCCTCATAAGAGGACATGTAATATCACAAGATGGAATTGTATATTGCTGAAAGTTGAACCCTTGATTATATCCAATGTTCCGAAAGTTAAATTGTAAAATGGATCAAAATTGTAGATCATAGAACTCCTATAAAATTCTATTTTTGAACAGTAATTCTTATAACATTTGTTTTCAAAAAAACTGACAATTATGCTAAAAGTACATTATAACTTACAACAATTGGTTAATAATACACCAAATAACCAAATACATAACAAATCAAGTTTCCATCCTTGCATCAAATTACATGACATTTTGTGCATTACAAAATGATCATGATTCACTGGTTCTACCCCCTAAATTCTGCTTTATAACTTTAAACATGATTTAAAAACCTATTAACAAAACTTAATCATAAAGCAAAGGAATCAAATTCATGATTACTTAATATAAGTGGATGATTTTTGTGCTTTGTTTTTCATTATATACAGATATTAAATATTTTCATAATAAAGAGAGATAAAGTAATCTTCACTGGCTAGGGTTCTACAAATAACCAAGACCCTTGCCTTCTCTAGGAATCAAAAGATAAACCAAAAGATATATGACTCTTCCCATAGCGTTGATGCATTCTCTAATTTGTTACTCCAATTGTCACCCTGTTTATGTGTAAAATCTCTTTCAAGCCTCTTAATGTGCAAAAGCTCTTTCAAGCATAATCATGATATCTAACTCATCCATCATTAGCAAGCTTCTTCAAGACCATTCTCTTTTCTAGGAAGCTGCTGCAACATTGCTTCAAGACTACCACGAGTTGTAAACTTGCCAATGCTTAGCAATTTGCTAATGAAAATCAGACATGGCATGGCCAACATAAACTCTTAACTCATGCCAGGCTGCTCTTCTTAGATGGTACAGCCTGTAGCCATGATACTCTGGTAGGTTGAAGCCAATCCTCATGAGCCTATTGTAGAGTTGACTGATTGTAGCCATGATACTCAGGTCTGTTCTGTTCTTTTGGGTTGTGTCACGGCTGTGGATTTTCTTTGGCTTTACTGTACGATGGGGGTCTTCGCCTAAAGGCTACAAGACCTCTCCTCTCCACAGTTGTGCTGTATGCTGTTGGATGCCTTATAATCTAGTAGAGCGGGTCTCTTTATTGAACCTAAGCAATTTAGTAGGGAAGTTTAGCCGCCTTAGTCCCATTTTTACTTCTGTGGTTTTCCCCATTCTAATTGTTATATTCTTTATTAAGTTAAAAAAAATCCTGTAAAAAGGGACTCAAGCATTACTAAAAGAAGAGAGAGAGAGAGAGAGAGAGAGAGAGAGAGAGAGAGAGAGATTATCCAATTATAATTGTAAATTTAAATGATAAACTGCAAGATTTTCATAATGGTTTATTGTTTAAGAGATTTTCATTAAGTACGGAACAGAAATTGTAGCTCAAATAAGTTTTTGGTTTTATGTTCTTTTTAGTTGCACTTTCTGTTAGATGTCTCATGAATGAAATAGACCAACAATGCCATACATAAATATGGATATGCCTGTGTAACCCTCAATCGATCAAACGAAATGAAACATAAGTGTCAACAACTTGCAAATGACATAGCAAAAACACTGGGCTGTTCCCTACTTAATGAAAATAGGAATTAAGTTGAACAAGCATGAAACCAATGCATAATGAAGCTGTCCTCATGATCATCCTTTTGTTTTCTTCATCATCACTACTATCATCTCAGCCTTATGTCTTCAATTTTGGTTGTCTTAAAAATGTTTTGATGCTAACGTAACTTACTAACTAGAATACAAGAGCGATGATGCGCCAGACCAATGATCCATGGGTTGACAAGGCCCGTTGGGCCAGCCCAGAGGCCCAACAGGACAAGCCAATTAGGAGTCTTTAAACATTTTAGTTTGATACTTTCAGTGAATTTTTAGGAGATTTAGGTCTCTTTTTAGTAGAGAAGATTTAGGGAATAAGAATCCAATTAGGAAAGGGAACATACAACTTGTCCTATGTATTTGTAATCTCCCCGTTGGGAGGATCATCTTTCATTACTTTGATAAGGAATTATGGTTTCTCATTGTGGGTATTTGATTGAGAGTGCTCGTGTGTGTGTTGAATACCGCCCCCAACTTGAATAGGCAGTGGCCCATATTTCACCAAATTGGGTGATTTACCTAACTATGGTTTTCACGTTTTAGAAACAAATATTTTAAACATTATCAATCCAATGGTTTCCAATGGTTTTAAAACTGTTAACCACTGTGGTGAGTGAAAGTTGATTAGTGATGTGCACTAAGCATGTGTGATGTGAATGTGTTGGAGCAACCAATGGTGGGCACTAAACCTGTAAAACAGAGGAGCCCTCCAATCCCACCGGCAGGATATGATTATTTCCCTCTACCATAAGACATAAACCCTGGTAAATGAACTCAAAATTAAAAACCTCAATCAAGAGTTCTTGAGTCATCATTCAACCTAACTTAGAGAAGTTGAGTCACTGACTTGCTATGATAAGCCAAGTCATAGGAGTGCCCATAAAGCACTGGTTCTTCCAAAATGTACACGTACCCATACCGGGTACTGACCTGTACACGTACCAGGTATAGGTACGGCAAAAAACATATTAGGTATAGTCAAACATACCCAGTATGTTTGACTTTGTGGGTACGGAATGGGTACGTTTTGTGGATACGGGATGGGTATATTCCTGGTACTTTTGTAAGAGGTTTTTTTTTTTAATAACTTTTGTAAGAGTTTGAAAAGGCTAAAAATATAATTTTTAACTTTAACCTTAACCATTCTCGATGAACTTAAAAGGAAAAAGGCTTTAACCCTAACTCATCTCCAATCCTCTCGTTTCCAATGGAAAAAAAAGAAAATGAAAAGGAGGAAGAAGAAGGAAGGAAGGAAGAAATGCTGGATTATAAAATATAAAAAATAATATTGTTGTTGCTCTTTTTTTCATTAGTTTGAATTTGTAATGGTATTAAGTAATTGTTGGCTTGTTGCATCTAAGAATTCTAACATATTTTAATTATTAGCATATTGCATTATTAAAATTTAAAATATATATATAATTCTTTAATGGACGTACCCTGGACGTACCCATATCCTGTTTTTAAAGAATTTTTCCGTATCGGTCCCTATAACGGTACCCGTGCTTCATAAAGGAATGCATATGAAGCAGATGAATGAGCAAACAAGCTATTTTCTAATGATTCAGATGAGTCATCAAGTTCTGTTCATCTAATTGTGGCAGCTGATTGCATGATGAGGATTGATGGATTCCATTGTGTGGTGTCACCCACTCATTTTGTAGAAGTTTTCATCTTTTGGTGATCTAGATCATAGGACTAACCAGACTCCATTGCAGATGAGTTATGCCCTAAGAAGCACGAACACTGACATGGGATACAAATACGACACGACACGGACACGCCGACACGGCATTTCTCAGAAAAGTAAAATACGAACACGTCGGGGGACACGTTAATAATATATATTAATTTATATATATAATCATCTACTAAAAAAATAATATCATTTTAACGTTCTTAAGCAATTTAGCAATCAAAAAATAAAAATTCAAGTACCAACTAACAAACATATCAAATTATCAAATATCAATACAACACTAAAATATAATTTATAATCATTAAATATCAAATATCCATAGTTCCATAAAATCCATATAAAGAAAAGGATGGATCATCTCTTTCCCCTCCCTAAAAAAAGAAAAAATAAATAAATAAAGAAGCCAATCTTGAGGCCTATTCTTTACTGAAATATTTATTTGTCTTTTGCTTGTGATAGGATTAATATTTACAATCATATATTTTTCCATGGTACAAAATTATCATATATCAAGTTTACAAGTTTTAATAACCACATGTTAACAAAGTGTCTAAGAGATATTAACCACATATTTATTTTTTAGTTATAAAAACAGGTTAGGAATTGTGGGATACGTTGCAAAAAGAGTGTCAAACAAGTGTCCGAAATTAAAATTTTTAGTTTTTAATTATGAACACGGTTAAATAGTATCGGACACATGTCCGAGAGTGTCCAAGGAGTGTCGGTGTCCGACACGGATACGTCACTTTCTTAGAAGTGTCCGTGCTTCTTAGGTTATACCTCAAAACCAATTAGGTGAATATGACATTCAGTGTTTGCTTCTTCTTTTTTTCTTTTTCTTAAATGGTAACATAACTTGAAGCTGCACCCTTGTCAGAATCTTTCAATTGTACAAAGGGCTCTCGTCAATGTTTTCTGCTTATGCTGTATTTTTTACCCCTAAACTGTCTATTGCTAGGAAATTCATCAAAACGACAAGACCTTCCAATTTGAATCTTTTCAAACTTAGTGTTTACATTGTTGTTTTCTCTTGAAATGGTGACTATATGAAGGGTGAGGTGAAGACAAACACAAAACCTTTTTTTTTTTTACTACAAGCAACCCGCCAACTCCCTACAGTTGATCATTGCTAAAATTCAGGATACACACAAACACCCACTATCCATGCATATCAGCTTAGGCCTTACATAGGTTTGAATTGGAGACCTTCATGTCATTCCAAGACTTCTCCACCACTTGAACCAGAGACCTAAACACAAACTCATTTAACACCATAGAAAAGCAAAACAGAACTAGGAGCAAATAACATGACTAACAGAACCGCCGACTCAAACCCCACCCATCAACCCGAACTTGACTTTCACCCCAATCCCGGCTCAATTATATCGAACTTGGCGCAGCCCTGGATCTTGGATCGATAGTAAAACAATCTCCCGAGGGATTGTTCGAATCCAAAAGAATTCCCAAGCACAATGAAACTCATGATCACACTGGAGAGAGAAAATCTCTAGAAACTGAAATTATATTGATAAAAGCATACCTATTACATTGAAGAACTGCTCCTTATATAGGAGAGATTAATTCTAAAATAGAAGGCCTAATTGTACACAAACATGAACTACTAAAAATAAAAATAGGAAATAGATAAGGTTAGGGATCCTTGAGGAAGCCAAGGATCAATCGGATATTCTGCGGGCCAGTGATCTGGGCCGGACTTGGGTTCGGCCTGCATCAGCTCTCCCCGGCTTGGAAAAACTCGACTCCGGCGAGTTGAGCGCTTGATATCTCTCATAAAGATCAGGATTGATGCGCTGGAAGTCAGTAGCTGTAATCCATGTAGCATCAGAGAGAGGACGATTCCGCCAGTGCACATAAAACTTCTGGTAACCTCCTTGACGTGTAGAAACAATTTGATCATCAAGGACATCAATAATTTCATCAGGAGGTGGAGATTTAACTGGTAAGGAAATAAGTTGCTCTTCGTTTTCTCCTTCAGTATCATGGCCACGATAGAGAGTAAGATCCTCGACATTGAATGAAAAACGGACGCCTGAATCAGTAGGGATATCAAGAATATAGGCGTTGGGATTAATCTTCCGGAGAATCTTGAAAGGACCTGAGTTACGAGGATGTAATTTCTTGTTAGCTTCAGGGGGCAATCTCTCAAGTCGAATACGCACCATAACCATATCGCCTTCCTTAAATTCAACAAAGCGACGATACTTGTCAACTTGCTGCTTATAAATATCATTGCTGGCAGATATATGGCGACGTACTTCATTGTGGACTCGCTGCATGTGCTGGAAGAAATGTTCAGCATCAGCACTCACTCTGGCATCAACTGGTAATGGAACAAGATCAACAGGGAGTCGTGAACGAACTCCTATAACAGCTTCAAATGGTGAAAGTCCAGTTGATCGGTTGACAGAATTATTGTAAGCAAATTCTGCCATAGGGAGCACTTGATCCCAGTTTGTGATACGATCACGTACAAGGCAACGTAACAATTGGCCAAGACTTTTGTTTACGACCTCTGTTTGTCCATCAGATTGAGGGTGATAAGCAGTAGAGAAATTAAGCTTGGTATTAGATAGCATCCATAAGGTCTTCCAGAAGTAGCTCATAAACTTCGTATCTTGGTCAGAAACAATAGTTTTTGGAAGCCCATGTAGTCGAACTACTTGGTCACCTTGTAAGCATCAGCAGTTGCAATGCAAGGAATGAAGTGTGCCATCTTTGAAAAGCGGTCAACAACAACGAAGATGGAATCAACCTTTCTAGCAGTCGTGGGTAAACCGAGCACAAAATCCATGCTAATGTCTTCCCAAGGAGTATGTGGAACAGGCAAAGGCTGATATAATCCAGTGTTCTTCTTGTTTCCTTTTGCAATCTGGCAGGTTCGGCATCTTTCACAAATATGAATCACATTGGTCTTCATGCGAGGCCAATAATATCTGTAACTAACAAGAGCAAGTGTTTTGTCGCGACCCAAATGTCCGCTACATCCTCCTGCATGTAACTCTCACACAACATATTCACGAATAGAAGTGGCTGGAAGACAGAGTTGCGTACCTTTGAATAGGAAGCCATCATGAAGACTATAATGAGGATGTTGAATATGACTATCATTAAGGAGATCCACATAAATAGAACCAAAATCTTTGTTGGCTGCATAATCTTGTTTGATTTGCTCAAAACCAGGCATATTAATAGACATGGCAGTCAAAAGATGTTTTCTCCGGCTTAATGCATCCGCAATCAGGTTATCTTTTCCAGCTTTATGACGAATGCTAAATTTGAATTCTTGTATATATGCACTCCACTTAGCTCGGTTAGCGCTGATCTTCTGCTGAGATTGTAGATGTTGTAGAGCATCATTATCAGAATAAAGTACAAACTCATTACCAATCAAATAATTTCTCCAGTGACGAAGTGTTTGGACAAGTGCATAGAATTCCAAATCATAGGCAGTATACTTTCGCTTGGCATCAAAAAGCTTCTCACTGAAGAATGCAATAGGATGTCCTTCCTGGCTAAGGACACCGCCAATGCCAACATTTGAGGCATCACAAGCAATTTCAAATAGCTTGCTAAAATCGGGAACCTGTAGAACAGGTGCTTCAGTAATCTTGTGCTTGATCTTCTCAAAAGCCCTGGTGGCTGCATTGGTCCACTTGAAGTCACTTTTCCTCATGCAATCAGTAATAGGAGCCATAATAGTACTGAAGTTTCTGATAAACCTTTTGTAAAAATTGGCAAGACCATGAAAACTGCGAACTTCAGTAAGGGTAGTAGGAATTGGCCAATCAAGAATAGCGCTTACTTTTGCAGGATCCATCTTAATTTCTTGTGCTGATACTACATATCCCAAGAAAACAACAGAATCACTCATGAAAGTGCATTTCTTGAGATTGATATAGAAACGCTCCCGGCGGAGAAGTTGGCAAACCTTATCTAAATGCTGAAGGTGATCTTCTTTTGACTGGCTGTAAATAAGAATATCATCGAAGTAGACGACAACAAAATTTCCAATATAAGGCTGCAATAATTGTGTCATAACCCGCATAAAAGTACTAGGAGCATTGGTTAAACCGAAAGGCATAACCATCCATTCAAAGAGACCATCTTTTGTTTTAAAGGCAGTTTTCCATTCATCTCCTGGTCTTATGCGAATTTGATGATATCCGCTCCGCAGGTCAATTTTGGAAAATATACATGCACCAGTCATCATATCTAACATATCATCCAAACGAGGGATAGGGAAGCGATATTTTACCGTAATTTTGTTGATTGCACGGCTATCTACATACATTCGCCAGCTTCCGTCCTTCTTCGGAGTGAGAAGTGCTGGAACACCACATGGACTGAGACTTTCCTTTATATAACCTTTTTGAAGCAAATCATCAACTTGCCTTTTTAACTCTGCATGTTCTGCTGGGCTCATCCGATAAGTAGGTAAGGCAAAGAAGCTCCTGGAACCAGATCAATAGCATGCTGAATGTCCCTTAGTTGGGGTAGTTCCTTGGGTAACTCATCAGGAACTAGGTCGGCAAATTTGTCCAATAATGGCTTCACTTCCTGAGGTATAGCATGAGAATCATCAGCAACTTGTTTAGCAACTAAGGCATACATGACCCCTTGCTCTTTGCTTTCAACTTCAAATTTCCGCATGGTTAAAATATGCGATGTAGGAGAAGATGCGGCGGCGACGGGAGAAGGGATAGGAGAGGATGGCGGAGTCTGCAATGGATGCAGTACGACCCGTCTACCTTTCCAATTAAAAGCATAGGTATTGTGTTCATGATCTGTAATCACTTTAAGCTTCTGTAACCATGGCCGCCCAAAAAGAATATGTGTAATGTTCATTGGGATGACGTCACATAGAAGAGTATCCTCATAATTGCCAATCTTAAAAGGCACACAGCATTGCTGACGAACAGGAATAGAATAGTTATCAACCCATGCAACTTTATATGGCCTTGGATGCTTTACTGTGGGAAGTTTAAGCTTATCAACCGCTTCTTGGGAAATAACATCATAGCACTTCCACCATCAATAATTATATTACATGCTCTATCCATACATTTGACACGATATCGAAAAATAGAAGCATAATTCCAATCTTCTTTCTCTTTAGCATCTGCTACTAGCAAACGACGATCTAGAAAAAGAAGTGGAATACCATCATCAGCGTCTGCATAATCTATCTGATCTGCTTGATCTTCATAAGGAGGATCTGTGTCAGCTTGTCCGGATTCGACATGCTCATCATGCTGAGCATCAATACCAGGCTCATTGGAAGTATATAGATTACGATGAGGGCATTCATTGGCATAATGTCCTCGTTGCTTGCAGGCATGACAAACAATATCCCTCCTGTCTGTTCTGGCATAAGCACGATTATCAGGTTGGTTCTGTGGACCCCTTTGATTCTGTTGGGGATTCATCTGTCTTTGTTGCATCCCTGGCCGAGGATTCTGAGGAGGCTGCTGAACTTGACGCTGAAGAGGAGGCCTATAAACTGTTGCTTGATTGCGATTATAAGTAGGATCAAGACCTCTTTTTATGGAAAACTCCCCGGCTTGAAAAAGATTACGCTTCCGCAACTGAATTTCATGTTGGGCTTTACGGGCTTTATTGAATATTTCATCCACTGTGGCATAATCAAACATTGCCACCTCTCGTCTGATATCGGCACGCAGATTATCCCTGTACCTAGTAATAGTCAGACGATCATCAGTTCTCAAGTTACAGCGAACAATGGATTCGCGAAACTTGTTGGTATATTCTTTCACAGTCATAGTGCCTTGCTGGAGACTCAGATATTCTTGATGAAGTGTATCCATTATAATCAGAAGGAAGAAAATTGCCCTTGAGTTTTTCTTTCATAATGTTCCACCGGAGAATCGGCTAGCCTACTGCAAGCGCATTGTTTTCAACACCATACCACCAAATACGAGCAGGACCTTTTAGTTTAACCTTGGTCAAGGCTATCCTCTGTGCATCATTCATACCATACCAAGCAAAATAATCCTCCAAAGAGTTAAGCCAATCAACAAAAACTTTCGGGCTCGCATCACCACTAAAGTCAGCAATTTCAATTTTGACTTTCCTAGTGATGTCATCAGGTGGGGGTGCAACATAGTGAGCTTGATGATCTCGTTCAGCCAGAAGGCGTTGCATAAAATCACAAATGGATTCATGATTTTCAGGTCTTTCTGGTTGGACGGGCGTGTAAACCATAGACACATTAGAGGATCCTTCTTGACTAACAAATTGCTTTGTTTGTAGCTCAGCAATGGCAGTTTCTACAATTTTGAGACGTCCTGTGACATCTTCTAATTCTTGACTTAGTTTAAGGATGGTTTCATCCCTTTGGCGGTCGGTCATCCAATGCTGAAGATCATCACCACGCCTAGGCATGATTGCTGATTTTTTTTTTTTTTTGAAACAAAAAGGTGGGTCAGACGGGCCGGAGTTGTGATGGGCCGGACCACTTAGGTCCGTTTACAAAGCAATAGACACAACTTGGGGTGGGACACGTGCTCAGTCCGCCCTCTTCCTTTGATTTCAGTGCGCGTGCAGAGAACGAAATAAAGAGAGAGAAGGGGAAACTTATCTGCAAGGAGGAACAGAATGGAAGGGGGTAGAACAGCGGCTTGCGCTCGTCGACGAAGATCGTCTGGAGGTGGTGATGATCGGCAGTGGTGGCGACGACGAAAGCAACTGGATGCGGAGACGATCGGCGGGAGCGTGCTGGATCTGGCGCACGAAGCAACAGAGACCCTAGCTGCGGTGACGAGGACGACGAGACAGCTGAAGGCCGCCGCTGCTGCTGACGGTGACGGCGAGGTCGACGGTGGAAGTCACCGGTGCCAGGTATGCTGACTCTCCTCTTTCTTCTCTTCGCTCTGCTCTCTCTCGCTTTTTTTTTTTTCACTCTGGCTTGGGGAAGTTGGCCGAACAGGGGGTTTGAAGAAAAGTTTTGGGTGTGGCGGCGAGGTCGGCAAGTGGGATATGGGTTTTTGGTAGTGGATCAGGGTGAGGGTTACTGATGGGGGTTTTAAGAGTTGAAGAGGGATTTGGTTTGGAGTCGGTCGTCCATAAAGGCACGGGATCGACCGAAAGGGGCCGATGGGGGTTGGATGGGTTCCAGCGAATGGGTTGTAATAAAGGCGTGGGATTAGGATTTCGGCTTGGTGTGGAGAGTTAGGGATTTGGTACGGAAGGGGTAGGGGTTGTGGATTTGGAAAGTGACAGGGAGATGGTGTCGGCAGGATGGTCGGCAGTATAGGATTGGGGTTGTCCGAAAAGGATTTGGGCTGCTGTAGTGCTTCGGTGTTGGCGGTGGAGATCGGTGATGGTGATGGTGGTGAGGAATGGGATCTGTCGTGGTCTGGGAGTTGTGGATTTGCGAGTGAGGCAGGGTCGACTGGTGGTGGTGGAGAGGATAACCGGTGAGCGAGTGGATGGATTGATGAATTCCGAAAACGACAAAGGCTTCCGGCGACCGAATCTGGTCTCTGATACCAATCCGGCGCAGCCCTGGATCTTGGATCGATAGTAGAACAATCTCCCGAGGGATTGTTCGAATCTAAAAGGATTCCCAAGCACAATGAAACTCACGATCACACTGGAGAGAGAAAATCTCTGGAAACTGAAATTATATTGATAAAAGCATACCTATTACATTGAAGAACTGCTCCTTATATAGGAGAGATTAATTCTAAAATAGAAGGCCTAATTGTACACAAACATGAACTACTAAAAATAAAAATAGGAAATAGATAAGGTTAGGGATCCTTGAGGAAGCCAAGGATCAATCGGATATTCTGCGGGCCCGTGATTTGGGCCGGACTTGGGTTCGGCCTGCATCAGAACCCCACCCCTCAACCCTAATTTCAGAACCCCAAATTCAAATTGCCAGATTTCTCAAACCCAAATCCCCAAATCCCTGAATTCAGAGATTGCTTGAGTCATTAGATCCACAAAATCACAAAATCCCAGATTCCTAACACCAATCCTAAACCCCCAAAATCACAAAATACGCAAATTTCTCGTGCACTCAAAACCCCCAATACGCGAAATCCCTAGACTTCCACAACAATCCATGAATCCTAGAATTCCCAGAAAGTCCCGAATGCCAAAACCCCATATCTCAAAAACCCCAAAATTCAGATATACCCAAATCCCTAAATCAACATCCGGAGACCGAAAAGCCAGTACCATCCCCCCATCAAAATCCCAATTTGAAAAAACCCCAAATCCACAATTCTAAGATTGTAAATGATTCCCAAATCAAATCCCAAAGTTCCAACTTTTCGACACCAATCCATGACAAAACTTAAAATAAAAAAACACAGAACGATAGCAACAAGATGCACGAAGGAGAAATTGGAAATCAAGCTAAAAAATAGCAACAACAGAGAGAGAGAGAGAGAGAGAGAGAGAGAGAGAGAGACCTTGTTGAAGATCTCTGTGAAGCTCCGTCCTTACTGGATCTATTATTGCTTTCATTGGAGCATAGGATCTGCAGTTTTGAGAGAGAAAGAGGATCTAAGGGAACAGTCCCATATTAATTAACATGGAACATATGAGACAAAGAGCAGGGAAAGGAAATTGGCCAGGAGGCCTCAGCGGCGTCCCAAAATTATAGACAAAGCTTTCAAGTGCCTAAATATGTGCATTACTGCAGCCATTTTTTCGCGGAAAAAGTATAATAGTTGAAAAATATTTACAGTCACATTAAAATTTTATACTTAGTGTAAAAAAAATAAATTAACTTGTTTGTATGAATCCACGAAAAAACATTTCCCATCCATAGATGTAGGAAAAGATTTTCTATGAAAAGGGTTTTTTCATCACCGCTATATAAAAAATAGTTGAGTGCTGTTTCTGCTTTGTGGAGGTGTTTCTTCACCCAATGCTTTTTGGTATAATGTTGTACTATTAAGTTTATTTTAATACATATCACCATTAAGAAATAATGTAAAAAATACTTGCTTAAATGTTGTGTCATGATGCCCTAATTCCACCAAAGACCCATTAAAATATTTGGGAATTGAATACTTTGGGTGGTTATATATAAAGATTAATGGTGAATTTTTTAAAAAATGAGCATCAAAATAGCTCCTTTCGATTCGAGTTTCCCAAAATAAATGTTGCTTGATGTTTATTTTAGAAAACTCATCTTTAATATTTATTTTTAACCACACTAGGTATTTAACTACTATGTATTCTAATGCAAAAAGGAAATATTATCTCTTTCCGAGGGAACTCGTCTATTATAATATTAAAGAAAATGAATTTTTTTTAATTCTCATTGAGAACATGTTTGTGTAATACCAAAAATTCTATCATACCATAGAAAAAGCACCAATGGATGCCACTTTTCTATGATATTTTTGTAGGGAAAGAACTTGAATTAATTTTCTTCCCCTTAGGTGAAAACTATTTTCTACTAGAGGGTTGCGTGTTGCCAATTTTCAGTGTGACACAACCATGCCCAAGCAATCTCACCGTCCATTCTCCATCACATTGGCACATTAGTCATCATTCAACTTATTCCGGTCCATACTCCACCACCTCTAATCAACTACCCCGTCCTCAAACTCAGGAATCCTGTTCAAACATTCTCATTTTCACAATTTTATAAACTTTCTACATTTTTTCAAATAAAATAAAAAGGGGTTCCGCAAGGTGCACTGCACCTTTGTACTCATATCCAATTAATATTAACCTCACCAAGCTCTAGTCTTTATCAGAACTCAACAAAAATTCAAGCCCCTTGATTCAGTTTTTTAACTTAAAATGAAATCCCAAATATAAAATAGATCATTGATTCCACGTTTTGTAGCCAGGGGCGCTCATTGGCTGGGCTAGCTTGGGTCCTTTTGATATTTTGGTCGGGCTTCAGTTAAGTAATAGAAAACTTGAAGCCTGGCTGGGCTTCGTCTAAACAAGTATGACTGATTGAATTGATCAAGTAAGTGATACAAAGTCCTGCCGCGTCCGATTGACAAAATGAGTGGACTTGGGCATGACATGTTCACGGCTGGCTAAGCTTGGGCTGGGCGCTTATGGACCTTGTTGGGCTTCTGCTGCAATGAGCCTATGTTTCTGTGGTCAGCCTACGCCTAGATGGCCCTCCAGGAAACTCCCTATTTGTGACTCTGCTGGGAACAACTCCATCATTTACTAGTTTTCTGGAATTAGCTCAACATAACCCACCCCCGCCCCCACTTTGTCTTTTTATATGAAATTAGCTCAAAGTTGCAGAATGTTCTCAAATGTTTCTTAAATATCTAGAACAGAGACGAAATGAGGGTCATGGGCCACGAGTTTCAGTCTTCACGCACTTAAGCTCAGCTTAACCCAAGAAAAATTGGCCCAACCCAAGCCAAGCAACAAAAATCAGGTAGTCAGTCAGCTGGATTAGGACTGACCAAAGTCTGCCCTCCCTCAACTATCTATTTAAATAGAACCAAACTGTCTTCTGCACCACATGAGTGTAGGTGCTAATTGACAATATCAGAAGGATTGGATGGTGCTTGTACTCAATTCTACACGCATGTTGTTAAACCACATCATATCTGGGTCCGTTGTACTCATTTTTTGAGAAAACAATCTTTTCTCTCTAATGAAGTTTAGATTTTTATTAAGGAAATTTAATAAATGTTTTTCCATTTATTAAATATTCTAAAATAACTTTTTCCACAGAGTTGTCTCCATTTGAATTCAAACATAGTAAAAAATCAATATCAAATAAAAGTAGTGATGCTCAATGGATGTCTCCACCATTCTACCTCTACTTTTCTCCTCTGTCTAGAGCGGGGGATTCTCTACTTGTCATATTCTAATTCGATCAGGCCCTCAAGGAACCCAAAATTTCCCAGATAAGTTCCAGAGAAAACCGAATCCAACTTTTCTCTAGCATGCTTGTGATGTGCAAGCAAAACCAACTAAATTCCTTACCAGCTTTTTACCAAGAAAAAAAATATATCCTCATCAGATTGTATAAGACTCTATGAAAATGGCTAACCTTTGTTCTTTGGTGGCTAAGCATGAACTCACCCATGTGACATCCATGCATGCAAATCAGCATTCAAATACAAAGAACCAGCATAGCAAAGCAATCCCAACCATTTCATATATTTGTTAGGTGATCCTAGAGCACAAAGCCCTGTCCTTTCAGACAATGAGGCACCAAAAAATAGAAATTTCAAATACAGTGTTTCATTGCACAGCCCACATCAAATCCAGTGGAGATAAAGCTAACAAAAGTGTCACAGAACATGGAAATGGAAACATGAAATAGCCAGCAGTGGCCTTTACTACTTAAAAACACATTATTACAATTTACAATTAAGGGCTTACAATTTAAGCACGGTACAACTTTCACATGGGGATTTCTTGTCAACAACATCCTCCCATGATGGGATTTACCCCAAAAGAGCAATCTGGATCAGTTAAATGCAACACCATGAGATACCAATAAATATAAAGTAGCAAAGTATAGCTATTGCGAAAGCACCACTGCAAATTGATCTGCGGGCAATCAAGAGCAAGTACATTAAGGAACGGGATATAACTAAGATTTTTCTTTTTCCCTTTTAATAATTGTTATGTACGAGGAGGAAATCATGTTTTTTGCAATTGCAAGGGCAAGGCTTTATTCATGTTTTACAAGCATGTGGAGCTTAAAGATTCTAATAAAGTAGAGGTGTTACCGGCTTAGCCATTCTTGAAGTTCTTCATGTGCTTTCATTTTCTTTCCTAATGGAACTTATTGTGGAAATTGATTTCCTTAATGCTGTTGGGTTTATGTCTTGCATTCTGGTTTAGCCGGATGGGTCCACAGAGTTACCCAGGGACCGGTTTAAAGTCAAGGGTATTTTGGTAATTGTACTGGGGCTTTCTTGGTAACTAAGAAAGCGGAAATTATATATGTGTATAGTTTGTAACCTTAAATCTTGCGTTGAAGAGATGTGAGAGCTCTCTTATCCTTGGTGTTCCCACACCACATAAGAGAGATAATGTGAGAGTGAGAATCTCTGTATACTTTACTTATTATAGTGAAGATGATCATCTCTATGCTATAGATGTAGCCTTATTTAGGTTAACCGTGTAAATTTCTGTCTCTTTTTGTGTAGTTCTTTCTTTGTCAATCTTGTGATTTATGTATGTGCACATCATGTGATGTAAAAATTTCAACAAGTAGTATTAAAGCCGAGGTAGTGTTCATTGGATTTCTGAGTGATGTGGAGATCGCTCGGTGAAGGTCACGAGCTGCTGTGATCATCGTTCAGTGCCTAGGTTTTCCAGGGCTTGGTTGTGCGTGGAGATCGACAAATCAGATCTAAGGGAGATCTGGATTTCTACAAGAACGTTGCAGAAAAGAAGGAGAAGAGGGTCTTCGACTTGTTATAACCACAGATTAGGTTATTGAGCTAATCATCGGATAGGATGAAGAGATTCGGGTTCCTTAGTTTGCCCAAGACCGAAGAAGAGGACTGGAACTAGGTTCTTGAATTGGGGTTCTCAATTCTCTAATTACTGCAAAAATCAGAGACGAATGAGAACCAAATCTCTTATACTCATTTTCATGCCTGCGTTAGGGAATGGCTGCCAAATTTTGCAGAGAAGACAAGAAAAGTAGGTTCTACTATTTGCACTGAGATTGAAGAAGAAAGACATCCTCTTCTGTTCTTGAAGCTCTCATTGGAGAGGAGGAACATAGAAGATTAGGGCTCTAGGATTTGATGGCAGTAATCGTCGTTTGTGCTGTTGTAGTCGGCTTGCGGCTGTCAGACCACCATTGTCCTCGCCGCTGCTGTGTACCTCCTTGCGCCATTTGCCATCACCGTTGTAGCCTGTCCACTCTCTGTTGCTGAGGAAGAGCAGAAGTAGGAGGGTTGAGCCCTTTGTTGGTTTTGTTGCAAATAGAATCGAAAGAGAAGAAGAAGATAACCTGGGATTTTTCATCCAGGTCAGGTCGATATGGGTTGGATTACACCCAACCCATGAGGCCAACTCAAATCCCAGCCATAGAAGAGGTTTTGGTTTCGAGTCAGGTCAGGTCTACCTGAACTTGTGTATAGAGCCTAGTTTAGCCTCCAGTGCTGACGTCAGCACAGCGTTGACAGTGTACAGTCAAAGTAATTTGACTATGGATCGGTGGTAGAAACTTCCTGTCATGGTATCTTGATCATCCAACTTTCAATCGTAGATCTGTTTGCACCTACATACTCATTTTGAGCAGATCTACACGTTTATGGAAAAAAAAATTGGCTATTTGATGATCAACGAAGGAATTTCACCAATTGGAGCATGGAAAACTATTTTTGCGATATCAAAGCCATCCGAAGTCGAATTTCAAATTCGTTTCTTCCAGCATGCTTGTTGTGACGAGATCTATAGTTTGGTGTAGAAATCTTGAAAAGGGAAGATTGTTGCTCCCCACTCGCCTAAATCATAGAAATCTGAATCTGCGTACCTTACCAGCAAGCATCCTATTTTGATTACAGAAGGAAAAAGGAGTTACTAACTTCTCTTGTGAAGAAGATCTGAACAAATGTGGGTTCAGGTCAAAATCGAGTAGACTCAACCTGGTTGTAATTGCAAAGCCAATAGTAGGAGTTCCCGGCCTAGTTGCAAAGGGTTTGCAAATTCAAACGAAGTTGTTTGTTGGGAATTTACACGTTTTTCGGATCTCATGTGATGTTGTTCATTTTGTAAAAGCCAAGCCAATGAAGAAGCAGCAAGGAGGAGCTGATGCATGCTCACATCAGCAGTTGTCAAACAAGTGTTTGATTGATCAGAAGCCAAGTTAAATAGAGTTTTTGACTGCTTGAAAGCAGAGGTTATTCTGTAATTGTGGAGTCATTTGAACTCGTATTCCTGATCTGTTTTGTTTGCATGTTTGTGGTGATTGGATATTTATAGTGACGGTGAAAATAGGGTAGGATAGCGAATGATTCAGATATGGATATCACTCAGATTAGTCAATGGATTCGAGTTTTAAATTCGAAGTGGAGTTGACAAGAACATAAAATTTGCTCAAACTTCATGTATTGGTTCAACATGTTAGAATGTTAAAGGAAGAAGATTATACCGTTGATGTAGTGATGTACCATTCAACAAAGTATGGAAAGACATTGCCAGTTTTATCTCCTAGTGGCTCGAGTTGTACGGAATCCAAGACAAAGTGGAGATTGTTGGGTTTATATCTTGTTTTCCGGTTTAGCCGAATGGGTTCCCTGGGTTACCCAGGGACCGGTTTAAGGTCAACAGTATTTTAGTAATTGTATCAGGGCTTTCTTGGTGGCTAAGAAAGTGGAGATTATATATGTGTATAGTCTGTAATGTTAGATCTTACGTTGAAGAGATGGGAGAGCTCTCTTGCCTGTGTTTGCACACCACGTAGGAGAGATGATATGAGTGAGTGAAAGTCTCTGTATACTTTACTTGTCATAATGAAGATGATCGTCTCTGTGCTGTGGATGCAGCCTTGTTTGAGTGAACACGTAAATCTCTGTATCTTTTCTTGTATGGTTGCTTCTTTGTCGATCTTATGATTCATGTATGCATACAACATGTGATATGAAAACCTCAACAAATGTGGTATCTTGGGTTAATTCAATTGAGGTGAGTCTTTGGAAATCTCGTTTCAATATCAATGAAATTAAGCTTCTATCTTTTTCCCCTCGGTTGGTTTTTCATCATGTTTAACCATTCCACCAATGGAATGGTGGATGCTCTAGCGAAACCGAGGTAGATACCATTGTTCCTTTGGAAGCATTGCATTTCTAGTTGTTTGCGGTTGGCATAATACTCTTATACTATGGCGTAGTTTTCGTGAATGTTTTTTATTTCTGTTGTTTGAACCTTCTTCTTTTAATAAAATTTTACCGATATAATATATATATACATATGGGTTGGAAATCAAGATTACTAGTACATCACGTTGCAGGATTTTTTTTTCTCTTTTAATATTTGTTATGTAAGGTTACAATTTCCATATCGCTTGACCTAACATAAATCATTATAATTATTCCCACATAAGAATTAATAATCAATTAGCATCCAGCATAAACAGCTGTCCAGATTTTGACTGCTGCTAGCTAGAATAGCCCAACAGTCCCAACTTAGGGAATAACTGTTGAAGTCAGCAGTCCAGATCTTGAACAAATGCATCCACAGGTTTTCATCCCCTGCAAGTGATAACCAACACCACAAAAATAAAGGCCTGAGCTGCACAAAAATGAAAAACAACATATCTTAGGACAAACTTCAACAAAAATCCTTTTTTCTTCTCACATAACCAAATTAAAGTTGAACCAGCAGGTGCAGTGGTATCCAGTAAGGCATACTCCTGTTATGGGAGAGGTCCAGGGTTCAAGCCTATGAGGACCAGCTCACTATAGGAACCGAAGGGAAAAATAGGAATTGTAGGAAGCAATCCTATATGTATCATTCGAAAAAATACAAAAATAAAAAATAAAAAAAACCTGATCTTATGTCAGCTTCTAAGTGATTGGAATTCTCCTGCTCGCACTATTTTGCCCACTTTCATAGAAGAAAAGCAAGAGATCATCTATATCTCAAACACCCAGTAAATAGAAGTGAAAAAAAAAAAAGCACTAAACATAAATGTAGTCTATCAATTGATCCATCTAGGTGCAGTAGCAAGACATACAATCCTATATGTATCTACTAGACCGGGAGTAGAAATCATGCTTTTGCTCTAAGTTTTTTCTATCATATGAAAAGACTCCAAGAAAGATACAAAGCACATTATGGATTTCTGTTCAGAGAAGATGAAATAGAAAAAAATGGGTATAATTTTCTTTCAATTTCAATTATCTATATCCCTTATTTTGGGTTTTTGAAATCTAGACTAGGTACCTACAAGCTTCAGTGATTCTTCTCTAACAGTAGTAGAACACAAACCACTTTCATCTGCATCATCCTATGAGGCGAACTGTTAGGCGAGCACAGATATAGATGCTTTTAACATTTTACCCATGTCAGTTGTCCTCTGATTTATGAGCCTGAAGTTTTTGTACCATAGTTTTGATGAGAACTAAATTGATTTATGGTAAAGATTTTCTACCCGACCATATAAACAACACATTTTAAAATGCAAAACACATGCATTATTTTCAGTTATCAGTAAAGTATCACATTCAAAATTCAAATAACAAGATTAATGCTTGTGCCTAATTGGCTGGACATTATTTTGCTTGCCACCGTCTTCCAGACTAAAACCCTTTGCTACATATAGGAGACCAATTACAGATTCTACTGACATCCTCTCTATGTCACTGAATCCCAGGGGTTTGCACCGATCGTTGGGACTGGACTGTTCAATCACGTCTATTTTGCTTTTGATATAAAATTGTTAACTTCTGGACCTCAGATCAAAGGGATTAAATAATATGATGGGCCTGTAATTTTTTACAGAGGTAGGGGCAATCCAGAGCTTTCAATCCCACCTGGCCCTCAACATAGTGAGCTTTCAAAACCAGGAAAAAATAGCCCACATTTTTGTGGGCTTCGGCAGACTAAGCCCACTCATCAGAGGACCGGATTGATAGGCCTACATGAAGCAGAAAGACCAAGGTGGAAAGACGAGCTCGTTATGAATTTAAGAACATCCAAGATTCACAAGATTCCATACTGGGAGAGTGAGAATCTACTTTCTTCTTAGTGGTGCCATGCTTACTTGTTAGGCATCATAGCCTTGGAGCAGCAATAGAACTGATTTTTATAGATAACTAACGTGGCAGATGATGCCAATGTTTCGATGCATTAGACATTTTGACTAGTAAATTGAACACTTTCCTATAAATAAATGCAATAGTCCTTCTAGAAATGCAATGCCAGAAATTGAGCTTCCCATTTAAATGTTGAGGTTTACGAAATTTCAGGTTCATAGAATTATGGAAATGGAAAACAGAAGTTAACTAGAGAAGTTAATGGGTTGGTACATTTTAATGAGTCAGTGCATGATATGAAATCTGTGCTCGGTAAAACACTTCAAAAGATTAAAATGGTGATGTTAAAAGAAAAATAAATTGAGTTGTTCCTTTGCACTGTTGTGATTTTGACATCACATGTTGTGTACATACAAGAATCACGAGATTAACAAAAAAGCAATCACACGTAGGAAGAAACATAAAGATTTAAGTAGTTTATCCAAACAAGGCTACATCCACGGCACAGATACAATTATCTTCATTATGACCAGTAAAGCATGCAAAGACTCTTACTTTCTTACATCGTCTCTCCTATGTGGTGTGGGAACACCCTAAGTAAGAGAGCACTTACCTAACTTCAACGCAAGATATAACTTTACAGACTATACACATATATAATCTCCGCTTTGTTGGCCACAAAGAGAGCCTCGATATAATTATCAAAATACCCTTGACCTTAAACCGGTCACTGGCTAACCCAGTAGACTCATCCAAGTAAACCGGAATACAAGACATAAACCCAACACGCAGTTCATATTTAGCATAATGAATTCCATAGGAAATCAACCTTTGCAGTCCAATTCATCCCTTTCAGAATGGTGCATCAACTTCTTCACTTGTACCATCTTCAGAAAGTGTAATCTGAACTACATTCATAGTCCTCATTCAATCCATTACTATCAGAATCACCATCAGAAATGCCTCATAACTTGCAGTTCCCGCCATCACCAACGTCACTGAGCATCTTCTTATATAATCCTCTGCTCCTATTAAGCATCCCCATTCTCATTAAACCAGCATACTTTTCTCTAAGCCCAATTCGATCATCACAAAGTTCGACAAAACCAAAAAACTGAGGATAGTAGGGGATCAAGGTTTGTCTGTAGTCATAGGGCAGACCCATGTCCCATTTCAATTGACCAATGGTTTGGAGAGGAAGCGTCCTTGCGACGGTTAGCATAAGTAATTTTCGGAGCCTTAGAATGAGATCCATCTCTTGTTGTTGGAGGATTTGAAGCTCTTCTTCTTGGAGTTCTACAGCATCTTCGGTCAGTCAGAAGCAGAGAAGATCCGAGTTTCCTTTGGTTAATTCTTGGAATAGAGTGGGGTATTGCCGAATAAATGTGGAAACTTTGAGTTCACCTAGACCAACCTGTCTTCGTCGCCTTGATAGAGTATATATGGGGAGGCAGGTGTCGGGCATTGGCAAGCATGTCTTTAAGCTCACAAGCAGCTTTGAGCTTTCTCGCCTGCAACAGCAGAATCCAAGGTCCTATCCTCGACCCATTTAAGCTTTATATTTACAAGAGAATGGACCTGTTTAAATGAATATGCAAAGATGGGTGCACTGATTATCACCAGTTGCTCTTCCCACTGCTGTCTCAAGAATGATAACACGTCTTTCTAGCCTTTGGTATGGGTTTTTGGAGGACGTTTCGTGGGAAATGGTAAGAGTTTATTTATTTATTTTTTTTTTTAAGGACTGAGGAGATTGAAACTGGTTTTGTACTCGTGGGGTCTATTTGTCTCAGGAAATTGAATTCCTTTATATTATACAGGAATCATATCTGAGGCTAAACAATTGTAGAATAAAATGTGAATATCATAACTGCCTATCAAATAATTTCCTCTTTAATGGCTAATAAATTAAGGGACGATGGAACAAAATTTACTAGGGGTTTGAAATTAGAAACCTCCCTCACCCTTTCTCACTTCATCTGAACTCCCCTTATCCCTCTTCAACCTGTTCAAAAAAAAACAAAAAAACAAAAAACAAAAAACAAAAAGGGAGGCGCGGGGGGTGTTTGGTGGGGGAGGACTCTTATCTTTTTCCTTATCTCTTGTTGAAACAGCCCAAAGTCTTTTGGTCAATTGCCTGTCTATCTAGGAAGCACGGGTACTCCAAAAATACAGGCATACACGTACCGGGTATGGGTACGGCAAAATATGTACCTGGTACGGTCAATACGTATCGGGTACATTGTTGACTTTATGGTTATGTATCCGGTACATACCGGATACGTACCGGTATAGATATATTACTTTTTTAATGTTTTATATGTTTTTTAAAAGAAAAGAAAAATGGAGGGGGCAAAATGTAAAATCTATTTTATATAAAAAGTGCACTTCTCAGAGATGAATCCCTAATCGCCCGAATTGCAGGTTGCGCCTCTTCTTCTTCGTCTGACAGGGGACACGCACCATAGAAGAAGAAAGGAGAAAGGGAAGAAGAAGAAGAAGAAGAAAAAGAAGAAGAAGAGGCACGCGGAAGATCCAGAGCCTCTACCTCTGCCGCGGAGAAAAACGGAAGAAGGAAAGGACCGAGAGAAGAAGAGAGGAGGAGGAGGAGGAGGAGAGGAGAGGACGCTCATCATCGAAGGGGAGGCTCATCATCGAAGGGTACCTACTGCGTCCGCTTCTGCCGAAAATAGAAAAAAAAAGGAGAAGCTCACGGTAAAAAAAAAATGTCGAAGAGGAGGAGGAGGAAGAATAGGAAGCATACCTGCTGCGTCCACTTCCGCCGTGTCCGCAGCTGCACGTCAACTACTATAGGTCTATTTCCGCCGCGTCCGCCGCCATCGCCACCACAACCGCAGGTCCTTTTCCTTTCTTTCTTTTTTCTTTTTTTTTTACCCTGCTCTGTTATGCTGTGATTTTTTTTCCCGATGTTGTTGCTTTGCTGCTGTAATTCTTTCCCCCTGCTTCTCTTCTCTGCTGATCGTTGTTTGCTGCTCTGCATTTCCATTTTTTTTAAATGCTCTGCTATGCTCGGCTGTTGCTTTGCTGCTATTTTTGAAGTGCTTTGCTGCTGCATTTGCTGTTTTTTTCTTTTCTTCTTTGCTCTGCTTCTTTGCTTTGCTGCTCTGCTATATTTTGTTCCTCTGTTTTTTTTCTTCTCTGTATTTGCTGCTCTGCTATTGCTTAGTTGTGATATTTGATTTCTTTTTTTTTTTTTTTTTGCTGCTCTATATGTGTGCTGCTTAATTTTCATTTCTTTTTTTTTTCCTGCTCTGCTGTTTTTTTTTTTTTTTTTGCTCTGCCATTTGCCATAGCTGCTGCTGTTGCTATTTTTTTATTCTGCCATTGCCGTTGCTATGTTGTTTGCTGTTGCTATTGTCCTTTCCATTTTTTTAAGTATATTGGATGATTTTTAATTGTTTGGTTGTTTGGCTGTTTGATTATTTATTGATTGTTGTAGAATAAAAATGAGTTCATCAAGTAGTATGGGTTCTACTGGTGCAAGTATAAGTGCAAGTGGCACTGATGAACTTGTGGATCCTCTTTGGAATTACGTAACCATATTAGAAAGAATGGGAGGAGGAAGTGTAAATGCAAAATGGCAATGCAATTATTGTAATGGTGATTTTCAAGGGTCATACTATAGAGTCAAAGCACAATTATTGCAAATAAAAGGACAGGGAATTAAATGTTGTATTAATGTGAAGGGTGATGCTCTTCTTCAAATGAAAAGGGAAAGTGAAGAAGCTGAAAACCGGAAGAAAATGGTTAAACCCAAAAATGTTCCTTTACCACCTTCCTCTTATCCTATTAGTAATAGGATGACAAATACAATGGTTTTTGGAAGTGGAAGTGGAGGGTTTAGATTGGAAGGGTATGAGCCAAAAAAAAAGAAAGGTCATTGGAAGTACTGCCTTGGAGAAGGCACTCAATCAAGGTGCTAGGGAATATTTGCATTCTTTGATTGCTCGTATGTTCTACTTCGGTGGATTGCCTTTTCATTTGGTTCGGAATCCGTATTTTGTAGAAGCTTTTTAGTTTGCTGCAGAAAATCAAATTAGTGGATATGTACCTCCCGGTTATAATTTGTTGAGGACTTCACTACTTAAACGAGAAAGGGCAAATGTTGAAAGATTGTTGGATTCTTTGAAACAATCATGGAAGGAGAATGGGGTAAGTATTGTTTCTGATGGATTGACTGATGCACAAAGAAGGCCTCTTATCAATTTTATGGGAGCTTCGGAGGATGGAGCTATATTCTTGAAAGCGGTTAATTGTGAGGGTAAGTTCAAGGACAAGCACTACATTGCCCAATTAATGTGTCAAGTAATTGATAATGTTGGACCTCAAAATGTAGTTTAAGTAATCACTGATAATGCTCCTATTTATAGTTCAGCTAGATCAATCATTGAGGGTAAATACTCGTATATTTTTTGAACACCATGTGTAGTTCACACCCTTAATCTTGCTCTTAAGAATATATGTTCTGCAAAGCAAACTGGAGTTGCTGCCTATGCTTATGATGAACGCCATTGGATTACTCATGTTGTTGATGATGTGATGTTCATAAAAAATTTAATTGTGAACCATTCTATGAGATTGTCAATTTTTAATGACTTTGTGCCTATGAAGTTGCTTACTGTAGCAGATACGCACTTTGCATCTGTTATTGTTATGCTAAAAAGGTTCAATCTTCTCAAGCGTGGCCTTCAGACAATAGTTATTAGTGACAAATGGAATGGTTACAAGGATGATGATGTTGGTAAGGAAATATTTGTGAAGGAAAATGTGTTGAGCGACATCTTCTGGGATAAGATAGCTTCCATATTATCTTTCACATTGCCTATCTATAAGATGATTAGAGTTTGTGATACTAATAGGCCATGTTTGCACTTAGTTTATGAGATGTGGGATACGATGATTGAAAAGGTGAAGGCAGCCATTTATAGGCATGAAGGGAAGCTGGAAATTGAGGAGTCCAATTTTTATTCTGTAGTGCACCAAATACTTGTTGAAAGGTAGACCAAAAGTAGCACACCACTTCATTGCCTAGCACATTCATTGAATCCTAGGTACATACAACCCAATACTTTTTGTATTTAGTTATTTCTTTGAATATGATATAAAATTCATAATTTACTTATACTTTCATCTTTCTATAATTTAGGTATTATAGTGCAACGTGACTTGATGAAAATCCTAATCGTGTTCCTCCTCACAAGAATGAAGAGATCTCAAATATGAGAACAATGTGCCTTAAGAAATACTTTCTAGAGTTGGAGGATAGAAGGATTGCTACAACAGAATATGCCAAGTTTTCAGGTTGTTTGGAAAGTTTTGGGGAGTTTGATTCAAAATTTAATAGAGGAGTAATGGAACCAATTATTTGGTGGTATGCACATGGGTCTTCTGCACCAATTCTCCAATCTTTAGCATTGAAATTACTTAGTCAGCCATGTTCCTCATCATGTTGTGAAAGGAATTGGAGCACTTACTCTTTCATTCACTCCATTAAGAACAAAATGACACCAGACCATTGTTAAGACTTGGTCTTTGTGCATAACAATATTCGTCTCCTATCAAGGAGGAGTCGACAATACACGGAAGGAGAGACCAAGCTCTGGGACGTTAGTGGAGATGCATTTGATTCATTAGAGGGTGCTGGTTTACTTGAAGTTGCGGATCTTTCACTTGATGAGCCTGACATGAAAGCTAGATTAGTTGATAAAGGCGATGCAGCTCAAGTTGATGGATGACTTTGTTTTCAATGCTTTGTTTTATTGTTTTTGTTGTAATCTTGGTGTTTACATGACTTTTGACTTTTATTGTAATGATAGACATTCAACTCGATGGTTTGTATGTTGACTTTGTAATGATATTAAGTAATTGTTGGCTTGTTGCATGTCATAGTTTTAATTCATTTTAAAATTTTAATTATTAGCTTATTCTATGATTAGAATTTTAAAAAATATAATTTTTAATGAACGTACCCCAGCCGTACCTGTATCCTATTTTTAAAGGATTTCACCGTACCGGCGTACCTGTACTATACCGGCACCCGCACCCCGTACCCGTACCTGTGCTTCCTTGCTGTCTATAGATGGCCAGAAATGCATTACAGGAAAACAATCAAACCTTTTTTCCTCAAATCCAAAAGATTTGGATCACTGTATGTTTGTGGGTAACCCACACTTCAATCGCAACGGGAACTCAGAAGAACCTTAATACCTTTCGAAAAAACAGAATACTAAGAACACTCCATCAAAGTTCTATGCAGTGGCGAACTCAGAATTTTCATTTGGGTGGGGCAGAAAATGGAGAGGGTAGGTTAGGAATTTACAGTGACATTGGATTATTGTTGTCATTCTCTAAAATTGGATGTGTTAAGTTAGAATTCAATTTTCTTTTGTAATAATTTTACACAACAAATTAAAAAAAAGAAAATTTTATCAAAAACAACACTAGCCTAAAAACAATATAACTTAGTTGGAACACATAACTTAATTGGATTGCATAACTTAATTGAAGTACATAACTCAATGCTAGATAAGTCATGAGGATTTGAAATTTCACGTGGGTACTAGCATTTTGAGTAATTTCAAATTCTCTAAACATGAAATTTAAGAAAGTTAGACATAAATTCCAAATCCTAGAAGAATTTTTTAGAATTGATGTCCAAAGAAAGCCTGGAATCTGAATCATTCTGTAGGAAGGCATTGACATCACTGCAAAAGTTATCATGGAAGTTGTAATGATGCAGTAAAGAAAGAAATTAACAATGGTGAACTACAAGGTATAAAAATTATAATATTGTTCTAGCACGATAAAATACTGAATGTACCTAAAAGGCTAAAAGCTATGTGAATTTTAGTATGCAAAAAAGTTCTGCAAGTGGGCAGTCAGTAAGAACTTTCTATATGATAGCAAAGGCAAAGAATTAGTCAAAGTGATAACCAAAACTATCTTCTTTGAGGTGTTTATCAAACTAGAAGAACTGAATAATAGTCATTTTAAAGATATCCATGTATGATAATAATAAACAATAATTGAAATAACAAAGTACTAGTAGAAAAAATATCAAATGGAATATCAAGATAACTTGAATAGCTATCATTTTGAAGAGGTCCAAAATTAACATGAGCATTTTAGCAACTATGACAAAAAAAAGGATTCACAATCTATATTGAAAACATTTCAGAAATCAAAACACATGATTCAAGAAATTATAGTCTTGCATTAGATAAACCTAGCCATCAAAACACATGATTGGATGACTTAAAAAAAAAAGAATTCTTACCTTCTTATTCTTTCTGAAAATTGGGGGTTTACTGCGATTTGGGAAAAGAAACAAACCCCAAAACAAGAAAGATTCTAACAACCCTTGTTGTCATTAAATTATGGATTTGGCATTTGAGAGCTTAAATCAACACTCATGGCGCATGATAGCAGCTTTAATCGATGGTGGTGAGGCGTCTGTTCCATTCAAGGAAGAGAGAGAGAGAGAGAGAGAGAGAGAGAGAGTTGAAACTTGTTTTTTTTTCCCAAAAAATACATAGATTGGTGTTTTTTGATGCAACCTGTTTTCGCGCAATGCCTATTTGTTTGTGGGGTAGAATAAAATAGAGTAAAGTGTAGTATTTGAAATTTAGATTTCTGTCCTTTTTTTAAATAAAATTCAAATTTCTCTCATACTTCTTCAAAAAAGTCAAAAGAGAAACCACTAAATTACAGAAAAGCTTCTACTTTTTATATAGAAAGTCAAAAAAATTTTTTATCAAGCAACTAAAAGCAAAAAGTCATCGTAATACAATTATATTTTATTCTCTCTTAATTTTGGATTACTCTACTTTACTCTACCCCAAAAAGAAAATAATTAAGTTGAAAGTTGGACCCATATTAGTAGATTTTTGTGGATTCATTTTAATGGTTCGGATCTTCAAAAAGTTGTCATGAAGTGCACATATATGACTTAAGCTTTTCACTCTGGTTAACTCATGTAAACGCTTTTCTTTTGACAACATTGTTAAACTTTAATTATTGATGATTTTCATTGTTAGTTTTTAAAATTTTTTCAATCGATACTATCTTTATTTTCATATATCACCGGTGCATGGTTATTTTTCCGTTAATGATGTATTTTCTTAAGAGAAATGACACTCGAAACCTAAAATTAATCATGGACAATTTCTATTATAAGGAAAAATGTTTTTCACAACTACAATTACATTTTTAAGTGTATTTAGTAATACTTTTGAAAATGCTGTTTATTTAAGGGGTATCAAATCATCAATACTTCTTTTCTGTAAGTTTACTTTCATGCGATAGTTTTTTATTAGTTTTTTATTTTATGAGGTTTTAGATTTTAGTGACTTTTACTACTTAAGAGACTTTATTGTGTGGGACTTTGAATTGGTCGTGAGTTTGTTGGCTGCATTGGAGATAGAATGCTAATGGTGGCGAATATAAAGGCCTTTCATTCTTCAATTTCCAAGATTAGGAAATATAGGTTTATGTTTCACTGCACAGAACAAATATTGATCTACGACAATCGGATTTTGAAACCTATGAATCCTGAAATGAATAAATTCTGAATCTAGATTCACTTGGCTGCTAATTGGTTTGTTATTCACTCAATCCATGTATTTTTGAATTATAATATTTAATTTCAATATTGATTTAATTTACAATTCAATTTTATATGAGACAGAAACCCATGCATTTCAAGGGCTTTATGCTAGTGAAGATGAAAGGTGAAGATAAAAAACGTGAGTGTCAAATTATCTTTCATTTTATTAATTTGTTTATTTATTTTGATCGGTAACGAGAAAGCATGCATTAATAAAAGAAAAGTATTAGAAAAGAAAAGAAAAGAGAGACAACAAGAATACCAAAAGAGTAGATATACAAGAGCAATGTATCGTAAAACAACAAACTACAACATAAACCATCCCAAGGAACAACCACCTAACCCCTTGTTTGGTTAGAGCATCAGCCCTAGAATTGGTAGATCTTAGCTTATGGCGAAAAACAACATTAATCTTAGTAGAAAGATGCCAAATTTCATTAAAGAGGGGCTGAAAGTTACAAGGATTGGCTCTTCGATTGGACACCCTAACAACTGTATTAGTAAAATCACTCTCCACAATGAGGTCACCATTAAGTTTCTCACAAAGCATCAAAGAGCTTCTAAAAGCGCTAAACCTCCGCTTCATTAGACTCACAAATTCCTACATATTTAGAGAACATAAATTGGACATCTCTCTTACAATTCGGGAGCACTCCTCCAATTCCCACTGACTTAGGCTTACTTCTCACTGCACCATCGACATTAAATTTTAAAAAGCAAGGAGGAGGGGAATATCAAAGAATAGACTTCCTCACCTTGAGGGGACCACACCTCATACATGCTTTTCAATTAATAGTGATATCATCAAAAGTAAAATTTGAAAACTCCTCCCTAATCAAAGCCCACTTAGTAACTCTCATAATAATCAAAACAATCAACTTCTATGGAAGAGAAAGCCCCCTTGAAGATCATGTTGTTCCTTTCTTTTCAAATGGACCACAAAATGAAGAAAGGAAGCATCTTCCAAAGCATGCGACTAGACCCAACAAAATGACTTCTCATCCAAGACTCTACCACATAGGAGTACCACCACGCAATCCCACACCTAGGTTAGAAGTGATTTCATACAAAAGCCATTACCTCACAGTGAAGAAAAAAAAGTGATTGATTGATTTCTCTTCCTATGACACATTACACAAATGTCAAAGATATTAGATATCATCATCCCTCTTTTTCTCCAATTGCCCACTTTAAAAACTTTTGCCGCAGAAGCTAATTAACAGAAGACCTCAACCCTACGAGGGACCAAACATACAATTCAAATCCTCCTTTCATTTTATGGAAATTGAATGCTTAACTTCATCTTAGTAATTCAAATCCCGCAAAAGTTAAGAACTCATTTACACACTGACTTATATCCTCCACATGTCACCTTTCTTTAACTCTCACCTTTTTGATAATTTTAATTTAAGATGGAGCTCATTTGACTAAGCTCATATGTATTCTATATAAACAAACAGGCCCTTAGGGCGCAACAGGAATTCATACTTCTCCTCAGACACGAATTTTAAAAATCCCTCAAACCAAAGAGCCCTAATACAGTTATATTTTTAGAATCGAAGAAACAAAGTCAATATAAAACAATGATAGTCTAATAATCTCCTCTTTCTCCTTCTGCAAAAACTGAAACAAACGGAGGTGTGAAGCGAATAGCCACCACAAAAAATGGGCCCTTAAAGATATGCCATAACTCATGATAGAGAGAGAAGGGCTTGAAGAAACGCTACATCTGTTTTAACCCCTTCCCTAATTCCTTTTTCCCAAAAAAAACAAAAAAGGTACTGTTCCCTTATCCATAATATAAGAAACTGATTAGTGGGCCCAACTCAGTATTAATTTTTCTCTTGTCGTAGAATTGACATTTTTAACTCATCCAAACATGACTCTGTCCCATCAAAGATGAACAGTTGACAGGAATTTACAGAGTAATAATTCAGATTTCATGAGCTCAAAGCCTCACACAACCCTTTGATGGGTTAGTACATGTCCTCGATAATTCAGACCCATCTCATGGGTTCTGCCCTGCCTCATATTTACAGTTGAGATATTAACCATCCAGTTCTCTTCATCCAGTTCTCTTCATTCAGTGTGTAAAAATGGGCGTGTTTACGCAGCCGTAACATGAATCCCCCACAATCAGGTGTAGCTCCCAATATTACCCAAGAATGGAAGATCCTAAACCTATAAACTGTGGTCTGCAAATAGACGGTTGAGGACTCAAAACAAAGCAATCCACATTCAACATAAAAAGGCTAGTCATCTCAGATCACATAACAATCCCGACTTCATTTTGCTAAGTACTGCAGGAGGATGATTTCTCCGAGTAGTCAACTGCAATCAATGACATCATGGTCTACTATGGTCACATAACAGGCAAATTCATTTAAAATAGTTTGGCTTCAGGACCATAGTAAGCCAGACAAGCACAAAAGCAAACCTGTAGGCTAATCTTGATACATGTATTTTTATTTTTCAAAAAACTAGTGATCATAGAACCTTTTAAAGTTAAATGTGATGCAACTCATTTTAACCAGGCGATTTTTATGCTTGATCATCAAAAAGCTGTGGGCTGCACACGCCATAGCATAGACATGAACAAGACCAATTGGTATTAGGGCACACATCAATGCCCAAAACAACATTTACAGCTGTGACACTGGAGCAAGAAAGAATGTCCAAATGGATCGTTCAAGATGGAGAATGCTCAACCCAATTTATCTTTATTTGCATCAATACTCACTCTGCCCAACAATAAGAGTTTACAGAAATTCATCAGCAACTTGAACCATGGAATTATGATTATAAAGACACAAGAAAATGACAATGGTATTACACCCATTGTTCAACAGATCCACCTTAAAGGAGCAATGTAATAGAATAGAAGCGCACAATTGTAGTACCTAAAAAGGGGCATATTCATAGAAAATAATGGACACATTGTTTCAAGAACATGCTAAATTCACCTCCACAAGCATCACTTGCACACCGGCCTCATCTCAACGCCTTCAATGATAAGCCCTGACTTCCAGTGACCACCTTTCACCTCCATAAAACTCATCTCTGCGTCTCCTTCCTCTCCATCATCATTGAATAACTCACCCATCTCAATCTCCATCCACCCGTCACTCCTTCCTTGTGGGACCTGCCTATTAGCTCTGGTGCTCACTCCCTGTGCCATACGCCACATACTAAGTCGATCTAACACAGTCCATTGACGCGACCTCTGGGTCTCATTCTGTTTCAAAGAGGCTATGTTGTTGGATGCATGGCCCCCTAATTTAACTGAAGTTTCTCCATGAGGGTAGTCTAAGCCATATGCTTCTTCACCAAATTTGAAGACAAGGTAGGCCTTGTAAGTAGTTTTCGGAGACAAAAGATGAGCATCAATCTTCCCACAGATCTCTAACCAACAGACACTCAAGAGCTCTGCCACCTCTGGGAACCTATAGAGGGAAGAACACGAGATGCGTTAGGTTGACACAAAACACAGAGTCAAGTTTCAACTTAGAATAAATAAAGTTACATTGGAAATATAGTTGTCAATTCCAGCCAGAGTGTTCTGGATTTGGCGTGGGGCAAAACGGAATGCCGCCAAGAAAGTTCTGGGTCCAATTCAAGCCCATCCCGGTTGTTTTGACTAGGTTTTGGCTTTTGCAACCGAAATCAATAGAGGTGGGAACAGTTGTTCCCCTTCCTTTTCATATGTTTTCCCCAATTGTGCCTTTAGCCTTGTTTGTATAGCAGGAGTAGAGCAGGAAAGTAAAAAAATAATTGATGTGACATAGAATTTTAGGTGTGCCAACCGAAGAAGTACAAGGACTAAAACTGGTGTTGCATGAAGTTTTACTCAATGGATATTTGGATGAAAAAAGGGTAAGGTAAACTGTGGATGTAACAAAAACTATAAGCCTTACCCCACTTCCCCCTCTGTTTGACTCTTCCCAACTTAGACAAACGGGGAGAAGTAAAATTCTGTCCTGTAGTGTTTGCCTGAATAGTTGTGTGCCATTGTGATTCAATTCACTTTCATTAATTGCTGATGCTTATTGCTTAGAATTCCAGCATGCATTATGTGACTTGGTTGCATGGAATTGAACCCATAGTTATTCATGGTAAAATGGGCTGCAACAATGGATAAGAGATGAGGAGCTGATGTAGGCCAGACCCAAGATCCGGCTCAACATTGATGGGTGTAACACTCCGACCCGATTTGATCCGGATTAGTGAGTAATTAGTGTGTTTTGATTTTATTTTTCTTTGGCTTTGAGTCTTGGAGAGATCGTTTGGGTTGAGTTGACTTGGTTTAGGTAGTTCGAGCCCTTTTTCGTAATTTTGGCTTTTGATTGACTTTGTTAGTTTTGCGTCATTCTGACGTCATCGCGTGTCTTTCGTTGAGTTTGTTGATCTTCGTAACTGTCTTGGATCCAAATGATTTCGTTTGCTCTCGTTGGACCGTCAGTTGACTCAAACTGACAATTGTGTAAGCTGTTTGGACTTATTTGTAATTTGGACTCATTTTAACTTATAAATATCTTACCTACTCTCTCTTTCTCTCTCGATCGTTCTTTGTCTCTCTCAGTCGTCTCTCTCTCGTTCAGCTCTTCTCTCTAACTCCTTTTCCTTCCTGTTTGTTGCACGTGAGGGAGAGAGGAGCCAAGTTGTGAGTGTTTTCCAGCGGACTGAGCCAAGCAACGACCGTGTGTGCGTGATTTTCGTCTATGAGGCAAGTATAAGCCCAAGTAGTATGAACACCGATTGGTATTGCTTTGATTGGTTGTGTTTTTACTCCTCATTGTATGCATCAGTGTTAGACAGCCCTATTGAGTTAGTTTTTCTGTTATCTTGCTGTTTTCAGTCGAATCGTTCTCTTTCTGTATGACTGTAATTGTTGCAGGAAAATGACTCCGTGCACTCACGGCTACACCGTGAAATGTGCTACGGCTAAGCCGTGAAATGGCTTACGGCTAAGCCGAGACCCAGCCGTAACCCTGACCGTAGAACAGTACAGACTGACATCTGAAAATAACTGAGAGTTGGCAAAATGCTACTCTTCTACGGCCCAGCCTGATCTACGCCGTATATTGTACTACGGCTAAGCCGTGGACCAGGATACGGCTGAGCCATAGGGTAAAATACGGTTGAGCCGTAATTACGAATGAACATTTTGGGGAACCTCGGCTCCGCCGCAGTGCATATTATGGCTAAGCCGTAAGACACCTCGGCTAAGCCGTAAGGTCACCTACGGCTGCACCGTGAGATCCGGAAAAAGGAATAAAAAGGACTAGGTTTAAGAAAGAGACCGTTATGACTTTCATGTTCGAATGTAGCTAACCTGAACATGCCCAATGGAATGTTTGCATGACATGAATGATCTTGAGGGCTGTGAATCATTCATGCCCATTATCCAGTTGTTTAGCACCTCCCCATGGGTGTTGGTTTAAGGGACTTCGGTGCACACTCCTGACACTGCAACACTAGACAATGGTGCATCGAATAACTTAAAACTACATCAGCATGCACGGTTAGAAACACTGGATAAATAGATTAGGATTGGCTTGTAATTGACCTTGATTCGTAAAAGTACTCTAATTTGTATAGCATATTGATTTCGGTTATGCCCTCTTATGTGTTCTGCGCTGGACCTCTCGATTCTGTGGGAAATGCAGTAACCCCAGAGCGAAGCCCGGGCGGGACCCTTCTATTTTGTGTTTGTATTGTTGCTCCGGTGGAGTACTTGAGTTCTGAGTCAGTAATGGTTATTGATACTCATTGTCAGTGCTTCTTTTATTGCTTATTTGCATTCAGTATCAGTATCAGTATCCGTATGATTTGCATTCAGTATCAGTATCAGTATCCGTATGATTTGCATTCAGTATCAGTATATGTGATGCACTTCCTATTGTTCGTTCAGTGTGATATGTGAGATATGTATGTATGTGATATGATTGATTGATTGAGGTGCATCATCCGATTTGATTGTGATTGGTATATGGCACTACTGAGCCTCAGCCTTAGGATACCCGACGGGGTTAACTTTGGTTTAGTTTGTGCTTGCCTCTGCAGAGTGTTCTGTCCTAGGACTCCGGACCCCGGGAACTAGAGACCCATGCGTACCCTGGCCCGGTCGCTGGTGTTCTCATTCCGACTGCTCTCGAAAAGGAGAAAATGGCCAATATAGTAGCCACTTTGACTGTTATCTGTTTATGATTCTGATAGCATGCTTATTCATCTGCATAATTGCTTAATATACGAACATGGATTCTATGGATCTTGCATTGTGACTATTGCTCATTATTAGACACAATTTGTGTTATCTTCTTGTGGCTTATATTTTGCTAAGTCGTTGTACTTATGAGTTGTCTTTGTGTGTTACAGGCTCAGATCCCTCTCCCGATCCTGCGTCGGTCGACCCGACTCCAGGAGAGGCTCGCGAGGCCCCCTCCGGCCTAGAGGAGTGGACTTGATCCATCCTCCAGAGTACGGTTTGCATCATTTTGTTTTTCCCCATTCATTGAGTCTGAGTCTATTTGAGGGGATTTTTCTGTACTTGTAACGTGGGCTTTGAGTGATATCTGTATTTTGATTTTTGATTGGTGTAAGCCCGCTCTATTGTCATACGTTCTTGTAATTGTTCTTGTCATCAGTTAATGCTTTTGTAATCCATTATGTCATTTTGGTATGTTGTAGTATGTCTTGATACGTATAGCTTCCGCGTACAGTTGTTTGCACGTGTGAATGATCCCTTGTGGGTGTATGCTTGGACGGGGTTCAGGTGTGCATGCACGGGAGTACGTGTGTCATTGGTTAGACTTTCTCTGACCGCCGGTCCCTGGGCTCGGGTTGTGACAATGGGCCCCACTTGATCCATGATCTGTCCAAGATCAGGGATCCCTTAGTTAGATAGCACTTAATTAGCTATTTCCTATTTTATATCGGTTGCGATTAGGACTTATTTAATTTAATTTAGTAATCCATGATTGTTTAGAATTACTCTTTCCTAGTTTAGCAATAGCCCTTCCTATGTAAGAAGGAGCCATTCATCGTAATAGAGATTCTTATTTTCAATCAATTAAAGTTCTCTTTAGTGATTTATCTCTTTCATGGTGTTTTTCCTCTTGTGAGGGTGCCCTAGAGGCTAGAATCCATCTCAGGATTCAAACAATCCTTCGGAAGATTGTTCTACATTCGATTAGAGATCCGGGGCTGCGCCAGAAGTGAAAGATATAAGGCGGAGATCTAGATAAAAACTTGATTTTCCTGAGATACAAGGGTGACGCTTGGGTATTCATTTACCGTCTCCCCCTAATTCATTTTACATTAATGGGAGATCATATAATGGCCATTTATGGATTGCCCTAGTTTCTCCAATTTGAACCACTCGCAAGAATAAGTTCCTTAGATTTCCTAGGAATTCAATGGCATAGCATGTTTGTTCATATGATTGAATACATAGGATTGTGTTTCCATGAGTAGTTAAAAATGAAGAACCAAATGTGAATATCCAAAAATAATCATAAATAATCTCCCCTATAATGGAAATTGAATCAAAGGAAAATTGCAAATGAAAACCGATCCATCACCCTAGTGCTTCAACACCTAGGAAAGTCAAGATCTGAGAATTTCTATGTATTAATATCCTATGTATTTTATGCAAACAAACAGGCTTTGTAAAAGAAAGTAGATGTTCTCCCACGAGCAACGTGATCCAGCAAAAATGGATTGACACCTAATTGTTGTAGGAGAAAATTCTCTAGTAAAAGAAAACCCTAATATAAATAGATTCTTTGGCCTAGAAGAGGTGGAGAAAACCTAACACACTTAAAACAGATACTGTCCACTCGCTGTCTTTACAGCAAAATGACACCCAAGAGTATTACATCGACAACCTTCAAAGAAATGAATACAAAGACTGACTAACAAAGTAGGAAAAGAAGCACTAACCTTGATTCAGGAACAGAAGGCCACTTCCAATACCTTGGAGTGTCACCCCATGTGATCCCGAGCTTCCTTGCAGACAACATGAAACACTTTTTGCCAGTCATTCTCTCTAATGAAAAGCTCTGCCAACGTAAAATCATTTATCATCATGATCAAGGAAATTAATTAAAGATTTGGTCAAGGCTTAGATGTCTAATTCTAGGCTAGCTTGCATTCATAGGGGCCCAATTGGTGGACGTGAAAGAGCATAGATCTTATAAAAACAGATGAAACATTTTTGTCACATTGCCGATGATATTGCCGGTGAAGGAACAATTGAACAAAATATATTATCAAACAACAGCAACAAAGAATAACTTTAACATAAAAAAAAACACATTTGTGCAACAGCCAATACATATCAAACATATTTTTTTGGACAAATGAACTAATAAGAAGATGAGAAAATCAAGTTGAATCCTTTCCCTTGCCATCATCCTGAATTATAAGGTCAAAGTGAGATGGAAAAGGACTGACGGTGGTGGAAGATTACCATAAAGTAAAATCTATCACTATTTTAGGAGACCCATATCCAGCAAAAAAGAGAGTGCATAGAGAGTCTATATCATTTGATGCTCTCATTTAGCATAAATATCCATCTTAACAGAACTTGGCAATAAGCTAAGAGATATTTACCAACTTAAGTTAATAGATAGGTAAATAATAATAATATTTTTGAGAAATAATAGTACACTAAAATGGCAACCATAAGCAAAGATCTGAGTCCCAAATCCAACACCATAGGAAAAGAAAACCCAAAGGAAAATTAAAAAACCTAGATCCACATCAGAACAGGCCCTTTTTTCAAGTCATTTAACAAATACAATACTTCAATTTTGGCCACTAAATACTATTTTATTTTAGAAGTAACATGGCCAAAGAAAGAAGAGAAAAAAAAAAAACCTTAGTGATAATGTTAAATTTGGTAAAAAATTCAGTTGCAAAATGTTTCACATATGGCCGGCCAAATACACATCTTGTGTATCTAATGCCAAAAGAAGTTATGCTGAAAGCAAAGAAGGGAAAAAAGAAAATAAAGAAAAAAAAATCTTGTCACAAATGTCTTCCCCACGAAGATTTGCTTTGATTGTTGATCTTCTCATGCACATTTCACTCACACACACCTCATCAGATGAGATGTCATCATGGAGCCTATTTTCAAAATTCCAATTCAAACACTCAGCAAAAGAGAAAATGAAATTCCTGCTACTCAAATCAAATAAGAAAACTCAAAATTCAAAGAGTGATTTTAACTAAATTTTAGCAGCATAGTATAAAGAAATTCGGATCTCTTTTCTTCCTTTCTATGATCGATCACTGAAATATTTGGCACTATCTCTTTCAAGGATGGAGGCAAAAGGACAAGGGGATGAAAGGGAGCCAAGAAGGCCCTTGTGTGAGAAGAGGAAATGAAACTCCAAACGACTGCAAGTAATTTGAAGGACTTAGGAGAGAGCTTACGAAGGAAAGCGATTGAGAAGTTACAATTGCATTAAAGGTGGGAGAGAAGGGAAATGAGAGGAGAGAGAACACCAAACAGTGGGGACGATATTTAAGACAGATTAAAAGTCAATTGGGCATTGATTAAAAAACAATTATATATATAAAAAATAAATTGGCTCCAATTGCCAATTTCAAATTCAATTTTAACCATTCTACAATTTTAACCTTCTCTTAATAGCATTCATTAAAAACTTGACCACCTTTTAATATCAGCAATTGATTTATTTTCTCCCCATCCATCCCTCATTACTTCCTCATTACTCCTCCAAACGTTTCCCAGTGAAACCTATGGTCAATTAATTTTGTCTGCCCTCTTTAAGCACCTCATTAAGTGCGTCATAAACTTAGAGTCTCTTCCTCTTACTAACCCCTCTTCTTCCCCAAGGCCTTTCCATACAGTAAAAACCATCTCCATTAGTTTTCTTATAACTCTATAACTCCTACATGTTTTGATGCAACCCCATATCCACAATCGACGTGTAGATCAATCTCCTAATTGATCGAATCCAATGATGAATTCAGCCTTGAATTCATCCACTAGGGCACCCTCACAAGAGGAAAAAACACCATAAGAGAAAAAATCTCAAATAAAAATTTAATTGATTAAACATAAGCATTCTTTACCAATGAAGCCTAGCATTCTTATATAGAGGAGTTACTTGATCAATAAGAAACAAAACTTCCTAATATTGAAACAAGACTAAACAAAATAAGAGACTTACTAATATTAACCTAATCAAATTAGACTATTTAATAAAATCGTTAAATAAATAAATGTGCTATTGGGCCTATAGAATGGGCCCAATGGGTTGGCCGACCCATGGTTTGGCTTGCATCACATTTCTTCTCTAACTATTTATTTAAAACCTTACATAACCATTTATTTAATACCTTAAAGATCAGACATTATTCCCATTAAAAGCATTTACAAACACGGAAGAGAAATGGCAACAACTTCGGCTTTGTTTTTTGTTCTTACTCTATTTGTTTCCAATTCTTTCCATTTCATCGATCGTTGGAGGAGGATTCTTTTCATTTCTTTCCACCTATATGTCCAAGTTTTTGCATCTGTCTCTCTTTCATTGACTTTTATATTTTGAGGTAAGGTTTTCTTTGGCTCAATTTCTTTTCCATTTTTTTTAGAGATTTTGTATTTTTGGATGATGATGTGAAAGACTTTCGTGATAGTGGTGAAGATGAAAGATGTGTTGCCATGTTGGTTTTCCTTCTAACATTTTAAAGCATGTAATATAGAACAAGTGCATGTGCCGGTGACTGACATCTATGTGCATGTTCTACGTAGAACGAAAATAAAAACAAATACATTCCACTTTTCTTTTTGATAAGGTATTATTCTCTCTGTCATTATTTTAAACAAAAATGTTAGCTTTGTACTCCAAATGTGTTTTGACTTTGATTTTATTTATTGTATGTTATGCTTCTTGTGTATGCGATAGCCATGTGTGTCTCTAATGTCTGTAATGGTGCAGTTGAAATACAAAATAAACATACACATTTTTTTTTCTGGCTTTTGATGAATATACCATTTAACTGTCCATTTTGATGAACTCACATGCAAAATGCCCAGCTTCAGGCTTTGGAGTGAGCCAAAACATTATTATAATACTAAGCGAAGCGGGATGGATCCAAACCCATCTTTGTGTGAAGTATTTCCTACAGAATACAAAAATAATTCTAAAAGAGTGCTTGTTTTTAGTTCCATGTAGACCTTTTCTTTTTTCTTTTTTGTCATCATACTATTATGAGAGAAAGTCAGCTACTCTTATTGAAGTTGTTTATTTTTGCAATTATTTCTTGTTCTTCGTTGTTTTGAATATCTTTGATTTTATTTTCTCTCTCTTTTTTAAATATTTTATTACTCTCTTTGCCATTCTCATTGACAAAAGAAATTTTTATTTGTTTTTTGTTTTGTTTTGTTTTGTTTCTAAAATAGGTTTTTTTTTCTTTCAATAGTTTTTCTGCCCATTTTCAATAATGATCATGAAGAATACACAACCCATGCATAAGTTTTGAACTTTTTTTCCCTTTTCGTTTCATTTTATGCCTTTTGTTCTAATTATATTTTTATGTCTATATTTTACCATAAATTCTTAAGCTCAATTTTCATCTTATTTTCTTCTAAAATTCTGAAAAATAACAATGATAAATTATTTTTTCAGTATTAATTATTATATTAATTTAATATATCTTTGTTTTGGCCCAGGCCCAAGGCACGGGCCTTTGTTGTTAGAATCCACATGCATCGGAACGTATGGGAACATGGGAGGCATAGTCAAAATCAAATGGAGCTTGAAATCAGTTTGATTCATATATTATAATATATTTGACCAAATGACAATTAGCAAAAGTCAAAATCTTGCAAACTGTAGAGTTCCACGAAGTCAAAAGTCAAGAGACGATAAGGACAGAACCAAAAGAAAAAAAGAAAAGAAAGAAGCCGCATAGGTACCATTCTGGAATGGTCGATGAGAACAGGGTGGCATAAGCGGAAGAAAAGCTCCTTTTTCGACGAGAACCGCAGAGGGGTATCGGCTCCGGCGAGGATATCCAGGTAACCCGACGGCAGGAATCTCTCCCAGACGGCGTCGGATTCTGAAGCGGATCGGAAGATGGAAGATACGGCCGAGCATCTGCAGGCATCTCGAGAAGATGTGAAGGAGATGATATGAGAAATGCATTCTTCAGGCAACCTGCTGAAGAGATCCTGACCCTGACCCTGACCCTCCATTTCTTTCGCTCTCTCTCTCTCTCTCTCTCTCTCTCTCTCTCTCTCAAGCAGTCAGATTCCAGGGGAAAAGCAAAAACCCTACCCTAAGTCCTTCGACTTTAGGCATCCTGCCTCCTATTCGAATCCAATGCACATTTTATTTATAGGAAAAGTATGAGGAACTGCCGAGGATTCTTTTTTTTTTATATATAACACCCCCTTTTTGGGAAATATATTTATATACACCTCTCTTTTTTATTGGATAACCTTCTACAGCCAATGCCTTCGCCACGAAGTAAGAAACTTGGAACACGAGTTTGTTTTCTTTTCTTGAAAGGCATTTGTACGCTCAATCTGCGCAGTCGCATCCATCCAGCGTACACGTCGTGTTCGTCGGGATATCCATAAGCTCATCGTGCAGAGAAATCATATACAAAGGGGCTGCTGAGGCTCCAGGCGGAGTTTAGAATGATAAGATGTACAGTGTGTTACTTTCATTTTAAGAGGTTGTTTTTGTAATTTGAATTTATCCTCTACGACGGTATCTGCAATTGGATCAAACTGCCCTTCTCTGCATAATAAAATAAAATCAAATGTGAAAATCATAGAGGCCGTCGGCTTTGATTATATAATTTAGGCCTGTTTAATATTTAGACCCGACTTGGATTAAGTGAAAGAAACCACGAAGCCTAAGCCTGGTTCAAAAGGGGGTTTTTTTTGTAATTTATTAATAATTTGTCCAAATAATTACTAAAATACTACTGCTGATGAAAGCCTGATTTAAAACTGACCTCTTTGTTGTTATAAGCCATTAAAGAAGATCAACAGTCTGGATTGTGAGTCAAGGGCCCCCACCCATGGGAGACAAATTTACCATGTAAATGACTGAGGCAGCAGCTTTTGCAAGGAGGAGGTCGGTGAAACTAAGGCGTCTGCATGCGTGACATTTACATTTACATTTACATTTACATAAATGACGCTGGAACGAGTTGTATGTCAATCGGGCTGGGTAATAAGAACGCCCCACCCTGAACGAGACCCGACCCATTGATAAACCTACTCCAGATCCCTAAGAGCTCGTTTGTTAATTTAACTAGTAGAGTGAAGTGAAGTGAATGGTGATTTTAAAAGATAAAAAAAAGAGGCGTTAAATCAATTCAATCATTAAATTTTATTTTTTTGTGAAAAAAAATGTAACTTTTTGACTTTTTTTTGTTAGAAGTAGATATTTTTTATTTATTAGTGAGATGAAAAGGTAACTTTTTGACTTTTTTTTATGTAAAAAGGTAAAAGAATTTTTTTGAAATGTAGTATTTTGATATGACTATTTTGAGTTGTTGTGTGGTGAAATGAAAGATGACTTTAACTTTACAATGAGGAAAAATTAACAAACGGGCCCTAATAGGCGGGGCATATCTAATTGGGTTAGAGAGATGACGGTTTCTTTGGAAACATTTATGGTGAAACGCAGATATATATTACAATGTGCGTGGTCAACATCTGCTATTGCCCAGCATTTGACTTGCGGCGTACAACTTCTTGCGATGGATGCAGCTGCGAGTTGCCACTTCATCTTCTTTCTCCATCTATCTGATTCAGAAAGAGGAATATTTAAAAGAAAGTGTAGCGTAGGCCATGGCTGGCTTTCAACAACTAGTGGGTCGGTGGAGTCCTCGTCAGGGCTGGTTCCTGGGCACGCGGTTTTGCAGAGATAAAGTTTTCTATTGGAATGTGTATCTCATACATACATGACACATGTTCTTAGCGAAAAGACCAACAAAGGAGTTGAATGCATCCCAATCTCAGTCTGGCCATGTATATACACCAAACATTTCAATTTTAATCCATTCACCTGCATATTCAGCTCTAAAGTTCAACCGACGTCTTCTTTCTGATAACTTTCTTGATTTTTGAAAAATTTTGCCTTCTTTGTTGAAATTCAAAGATTTTTCGTACTTGAATATAAAAAAAAATTCAACAAAAAAAGTAAGAGGTTGGAATTTCTCAAATTTTAAACATCATTTGAAAATCTTTTAGATGGTTGAAGTTTTGGTGAACAAATATGGTATTCGCAAATTCCAATGGTCAAGCCATGACTCTCTTTTTTTTTTTTAAATGTCTTCGTATATCCTCGATAGCCCAATCTTCTGACTTTCGACCTCCGACCTTGTGGTTATTTGATTTAATTTGATGAATAAAGACTCATCTCTGAGTGGTACAACCAAACCAGGACATTATCAAAAGTTTTAGTGAAAAAACAAAATCAGCCCAGTAGTAATCGATTCAAGTACTTCGTAAGAAAGATTTGGTCCAGATCATATAAAGCTGAAAATGATATTACCCTAGGCAAGTCACTAATCCACATGACAATAAAAGAGATCAATCCTTGACGTCCCATGGAAAAGGAGATGCCTAACTACTAATCCTTTAATTTAGTGATCTTACTGCTATGTGGGATGATAATGTGATCAGACAATTGACAAAGTTATCACAAAAGACCGGTCAAAAATTAAAAAAAAGTTTTCACAAAAGGTTGTCGGAATCTTTAATTTAGATTATAATTTGAGTGCTGCTCTTGGCTCGCTAGGCTTAGGCTAGTTATCGATAGACTGCAGGGTTAACTACTCTCTCTCTCTCTCTCTCTCTCTCTCTCTCTCTCTCGCTCTCTCTCTCTCTCATGGATTTTTAGGCGAGCTTGACTGCAAATACTGTAGCAGAGCACAACCTTGCGACCAAACATGCTATGAACAATTGCCCCCACAATGTCAATGACTGTGCCAGATTCAGTATTTTCGTTTGAGAGATGCGGATCCATGGATTTTTAGGCGAGCTTGACTGCAAATACTGTAGCAGAGCACAACCTTGCGACCAAACATGCTATGAACAATTGCCCCCACAATGTCAATGACTGTGCCAGATTCAGTATTTTCGTTTGAGAGATGCGGATCCTAATAAATCGTTTGGTTTGAGGGCAAACTGAGGATATTTATATAGATTTTGATGATAAATCCATAATTTTTATTGGATTTTTTGAAGTGGATCTAAAACTTTCATTTAGATTTTGAAAGCACACTATGGTTTGATTGGTGTGACCGCACCCACGTGGCATTACTTTGGTCCGCCCCTGGTCAATAATTTAAGTGGTCTTTGTGTGTGTGTGTGTGTTCTTTTTCTTTTTTTTGGTGCACTGAGCCAAATGAAACTTGCAGTTGGATTGAAAAAAAGAAGACTTGAGGGCCACAAATCCAGGGACTCCGATGATTTGATGGACTAAAGATTTTGCATAAAGGTTGGTCATTTCAATCCCCACCTTGTAAAAATAGATGTAGCCTTCGGTGGGCCAGAAGGCTGTGGACAAATTGTATGCATCTCCTGCGCACCTCATCAAGAACGTTTCCTCATCATCAAGAACCTCACACGTTTCTTCTCTTCACTATCTCATATTAGAGGGTTAGAGTCCTTTCCCTATTACAACATGAAGAGTAAGAAGAAGAATCTCTGCAAGAGACTTCTCATTGAGATATTTTTCTTCTTTTCAGAACCGAAGTTGACAATATGGATATTCTGTGAGGATTTCGTTGTGGTATTTCATAACAAAGAGAGCAAGAAAGCTTCTGAAACTCCTACAAGGGATGCCAATTGATAGATGCAAGGTTAGCATTCGACGAAAGTGAATTGCCTGTTAGATGTCTCAGCTGCAATGAGAGTAGATCGATCAATAAGCCCCAGCCGCCGTAAATGAACCTATAGCACATTTTGACTTTCACCTTGTATTATTCGGGTATGATGTATGCAGCCATTTTGTAAACTCCCAAACCCCCCACCGCCCTGGAATAGTCCATCTTCTTCAAAATCGGGTAACTTGTTGGGTAGAAGCCAAAGGCCTCAAAGCTAAGAGCTGGAGACGAATATCCTAGGTCATTAAAAAAAAAAAAAACTCGAATCTATTGCACATGCTTGTTCTTGCTATTGCGTTTCATTACAGAAATGCAATTCATGTTATCCAGTGGAGCCGAGATTCAATTACTACTAGCACATGCTTTGTTCTGTTATTGGTTTCAAAACAGAGATGAAATTCATATTATTCAATGGATGCTAGATTGAGATGCTACTTGTGTACTTGTATATCCTAGCTCCTCCTCCGCTGCTAAATGAAGCTTCCTTTCTTGAATAGTCACAAGAATTGGTCTACAACTGTACGTGTATGTGCAATCAGCCAATCAGTGTAATATATATGTTAATTACAATATTGATAGTGTTCTACTAAATTGATGGGCAAGAGCTAGGGCATATATTTTTAATGGAAACAAATCCAAGCATAGTATGTTGTAGACAGTAAATAAATAGTTCTCCCTCGTTCAAAAGGATCTCACCCACTCATGTTGTTCTTGAAGAGGATGGCAAAGAGATCCGACCTTCCATTGCAGCAGGGAGAAGCCTTGATCATGAACTTGCCAGTTTCTCCAATTGAGAGGGGAAAGGAAGAGCTTGACAGAGACGGAAAGGAGAGATAGGATGGAGAATGTTAAGAAAGAGGAGTGCAGAGAGAGGAGGAACATTGAGAGAGAGGGAGGAGAGAAACATGGGTAGAAACCTGTTTAAGGGGCCTTTCTTCATAGGGTGACAATAATATCTGTAATCAGATAATCCCAACCTTCCAATTGGAGTCCCTTCTTATGCACAATCCCCGTCGTAACTTCTCCATTTTTATTGGATTGCCAGTATCATCTGGTCTAGAAGATTAGGACATATGGTGGCCTGCAAATTTGAGAGCTTTTCTAGCGGACCCACCATGATGCATATTGATCAAGCTGCAATTAGATTAAGACAAAGTGGAGATTATGATCATAAAACTAATTAATGTCAAATTGGATGCAGCTCACCGCACCCATGTCGTGTCAAGTGTGTGGGCTGCACACCATCATGTCTGCAAAAGCTCACCACAGCGTAGATATGAATGCCAGCATCCCCTCAAGACTAATCGGTAATCAGTAGTACAATACAACAAAAAAGGACTAATTCATATTACGACCCACAACAAAGAATTAGGATTATATGAGGAAATCCCTCACGGTGATCACCAGGTCCCGCCAGAGTCACTGTGAGATTTTTAATCAGAGGATCCGAACTCCACAATAATGCCCAATATAATCTTTATTTGCATCAATACTCACCCTGCCCAGCAGCAGGGGTTTAAAAAAATTCATCAGCAACGAGAATATGACAATTATAAAGAAGAAAGAAACTGACAAAAAGTATTACTCCCATTGTTAAATATATCCACCGTTTAATAAGGACATTGTAACAGAAAGAAGTGCACAGTGGTAATACATGCATATACGACAGAGAAAAGGGTGCATTCATACTATGAAGATCATGAATTCACAACCACTAAAATCACTTGCACACAGGCCTTATCTCCATGCCTTGAATGATAAGACCTGGCTTCCAGTCAAGATCTATAATCTCCCTCAAATTCATCTCTACCTCTCCTTCCTCTCCCTCATCATTGAAGAACTCACCCATCTCAATCTCCATCCACCCATCACTCCTCCCTTGTGGAACCCGCCCATCAACTCCAGGGGGCACTGCCTCTTGCAAAACAACCGTGTTGTTGGATTCATGGCTCCCTAATTTAACCAAAGTTTCTGCTTGAATCATTCCATCTGCATCTGCATAAAATTTGGTGACAAGGTAGACCTTGTAAGTAGTTTTGGGAGAGAAAATATGAGCGTCAATCCTCCCACTGATATTTAACCAACAGATACCCAAAAACGCTGCCACCTCATGGAACCTATAGAGGAAAGAACATGAGAATTGGTTGAATCGATCATGTAAAGGGCTGACACAAAACACAACTTAAAGAGACTCGGGTTTCAACTTAGAATGAATAACTCATTGGTGGAAATGCCCACTAGAATTTGGTATTTTCAAACAAAAACAGATTAGAGTTATATGAGCAAACTGGAAGATGCTACCTTGATCATCTCATTATCAAGGGGTCAGGACATTAGAAAGCTCTTAGCATGCTCATGATAAACTAATAACTCAATCTTGATGATATGAATGAACTAAAAGAAAAAGCATGTGAGAGTTTTCCCCACAACTACCACAAGCAATTCTGGAGTGGGTGGTTTCCAAGGGGGAAAATACCGACAGGGAAAAGGCAAGATAAGACTTAAAATAATTCTAAGAAGAACAAGATGGTTCTTGGTTGTTCTGTTAGGAACTAGTGGCAAGAGGTCATGAGTCATTACTTACACTTGTAATTGTCCTCTTTTTTTTTCTGTTATATTCAGTACTACTATACTGAAAACAATTGTTACTATTTGGCCCTTGAAGTTTTTCCAAGGTTTTACCAAGAAGATTGTCAATTTGTCACTAGTGTAGAGGATTTTGTGTGCACAGCTGATTTCACTGAGTTTAATAAATTGTCATTGCTCCTATGCTTACATTTCCTGTGTACACAATTTCGCAGGTTCAGTAATTTTGTTAGCCCAACCGGACCAAGTATTTTGGTGCCATGGCTCAGGTTGCAGGGTGCATCTGGGGTCAGATCATCAAAAGCCTAATTGACAAATTCACATATCAAAATTGGAAGTACAAAGGGTTCAAGAAAACAGAGAGAGGGAGAGAGGGGAAGCAAGAGACTAGACTGGATTAGACCCAATTGACTCTGACTATTACAAAGGAGGCTTCATGTGTTTATATCGTTTACAAACTGAATTTACATTTCATTACAACTGTATGTAAACTGAATTTGAATTTCATTTGATGACATTGCTTGATTTTGGAGAAATCTGGACTTCAAAATGTTTTAAATCCTGCAGCGGCACTATTGATAAACAGTTCTTTGTTGGGAACTATAGCTGAATAGTGGACTTCACATGGATGAACAGTGAACTGAATAGCGATCAGTGAACAGTAACTTTGTTTTTTTTTTTTTTTTGAATAGTAAGCTGCATCAGATGAACAGTAGAATTGTGATTGTTGCTGGATAGAGGTTCTTGAAACTTCTTGATATCTGTAGAAGAATCTTAATTCGTCTAGAGGCTATTGAATAGGTATGCTGGATAAGAAATTTCATTAATTTTCATGATTTAGAGTTTGAGCTGCTGAAAAAGTCTGATTCAAAGCTAATGCTGGGGTCATCCCAACCATCATCTTCAATTTCTCCTTGGAAAAGCTGGATTAATTTTTCTTGAGTTTTATCAGAGATGTCAAAAGACATATCTTCAAATTTGTTAAGAACTTGATTTAGAGCTGAATGTCCAGATTTACAAGGGTTATAAAAGATGGACGTTTGTTCGGCGAGATCATCTACAATACAAACAACCCGTCTACCATTGCACCAAACATGTCTGTATGTGCTTGCAAATTCAAGATGTCCTCTTAGATTGATGAATCATTGATATTGATCAGCAATAGGACTATAGTCCTGCAAACGCTTTAAGCTGTATTATGAAGTAGCTTCTTTATGAGATTCATACCAAGGGGCTGGATAACCAATTGGGATACATTCATAATCTTTAATAGAGGCTTTGAACTTGTGGCAGAATAAGTCACCTTCTTCATAATCCATCATGGTCCATAGCTGATATGGTTGATAGAATCGAATTTCAGATCTTTCTCCCAATGTAGATGAAATAGTTATTAGTAGCTATCTCTTAGTAAGACCAATGCTGCAAAGAGCATAGCGTACAACAGCAGGTAATTGCTGTATTTTTCTGAAATCATCTATGCATAAAAGAAATCTTTGGACTAAGCTTTGCTCAATATATGCAATGTCGAATTCACTTGATGGTAAGAACAATTTTGGAAAACCCGTAGCCTAGCTTAGGTAACGAGCTTTGAATATTAATTGTTCCTTGATCTGACAAGAGAGAGTTGTTTCTCTGATTCTTGCAGCTAAATCAACTAGAAGGGCTGTATTAACCTTTTCTAGGAGGTTCATTCTGAATGTTTTTTCATCCATATAAATGGATAACAGTTCTCTTTGATGGATTAATGAAACATTTGTACTTGGGTTTCTAGAAACTTGATGTGATTGGCAACATTGGATAGTGTTTTCCAAGTGGTTTTTCTTTTGCCAAAGAGAATTGCACTCCAAAGAGTATTGATAAGTTCTTGAGAGTTAGCAGACAAGCTGGGATTGTAGAAAGGAATTGATATATGTTGGGATGTTCGAATAGGCGAAAAGCTAGATTCATGGAATGGAGTTTTTCCTTTTTCTTTCAAGGATGACATTGTCTTTTTACAAGAAAGATCCTGGAGAAAGACAGAGTCAAGATTTGAGCAACTTGGAAAGCGTTGTAATTGATCTCTATCAGGGATTGTATCTAGAAATTGAGAAGCAAACTTGATAACTCTTTGAACTAGAGAAATGGTTCCTTTCTTTATTTTAAAACCAAGAAACACGATTTCTATTTGAAAAAGTTTCTTTTTTTTTTTAGAAAGAACAAGTCCATTTTTCATGACTGAATTTTTTAAAGTATCCAAACGTTTCCAATGGTCACAAATGGATTTTGAAAACACTAGAATATCATCTATATAGACAAGAATAAAAGCTTGATGTTGATTAAAAATGTCATTCATTATTCTTTGAATTTTTGAAGGAGCATTGTTTAAACCAAATGGCATAACATTCCATTCAAAGTGTGCAAAAGGAATAGTGAAAGCGGTTTTATACCAATCCTCCGGGGCGATTTGAATTTGCTAAAAACCTGATTTAAGTTCAAATTTAAAAAAAAATGAAGGCACCAGAGAGACAATTGATAAGATCAGTTTTATTTAGAACTGGATATCTGATGGATTTTAAAATTTTATTTAAGGGCTTCTAGTTGATAAAAAGACAGGGACCTCCATGTTCTTGTTCAGGAGCTTTATTCACAAAAAAAAAAAAAACTGCACAACTCCAGGGGCTTTTAGAGGGTTGGATTAATTTTTTAGAAAGCAGATCATTTATTTCATTATTGCAAAGCTGGAGAAAATCTTCATTCATTGGAGGTCTCATTAGTGCAAAGCTGGAGAAAATCTTCATTCATTGGAGGTCTCATTAGTGCAAAGCTGGAGAAAATCTTCATTCATTGGAGGTCTTACTTTAGTAGAAATTTGAGTTCATCAAAGTTATCAATGTATGGAAGAGAAACAGTATGATGTTTCTTATACCAGAAGATAGAAGGAATCTGTGAACTGCATTCTGTTTCAAGAGCTTTTTGAAAATTACTTAATTCTTTTTGGAAGTCTGGTTTGGTTAATCGTTACTCAATTTTTAATGAATTCATGTCTTCTTGTAGATATACAATTTGTTTTTCTTTATAAGATATTTGATTTTGAATTAAATTGATTTGTTGAACAGAAGATGACTCAATGAAATCGAAGATTAATTCTTTGTCATCTAAAATGGTTTTTAGACCTGAAAGAATCAACTTGAAAAGGCTGTATTAATTGTAAAAAGGGATTATCAAGAATAACATCATTGGTTAAACCTTTTCCCAATTATGAAATTTGTTCGTATGCATTTTCCATTTTTACAAACATGAGCATTATTTAATTTATCCTTGATGTACATCTTTTGGCTAGCAGTAGCTAAGCTAAGATGATGATTAGTATTTTGATAGTATTTGTTGGAATTAATCCTTCTCTAATAATGTTTACATCTGCACCATTGTCGAGCAAGCAGAGGGGTTTAATAGAGAAGTTTTTGATTTTTATGGTAACTTGAGTTTTCCATTTTTGAACTTCATGTGTGGTTAATGAGTTTAAAAACCCATTGACAACATCAGTGAGTATATCAAGATTGTCATCATAATTTTCATTTTCTTCCATATGAGGTTTGGTAACATCATGATAAAATTCAAGAATTTCAACACGACGTTTGAGGTCTTGTATTTTATTTAAGCTTTTTTGTAATTGTTTTATTTCTTGCTTTTGGTTGTTAATTTCTTTATAAAGGTCTTGGATATTTGGTTTAGAAAAAGCATGTTGGTCTTTCATTCTATCAAGAACAGATTTTATACTGAATTGTTCAGGAAGGATATTTGATGTAGAAGCTTTATTTTTTTGTTTTTTCTTATCTTTTTGCATATTTTGTATTTTTTCAAAATATTTATTTTTTAATTCTTCATCTTTGATATCTTTAAACATTTCTAACATCATTTCTTTTAATGCAAAAAGAACGTTTAAGGATAAAAAGGAAGAAGCAGATTCATATTCTATATCGCTATCAGGCATGTTACAGGGACATGTATTGGAAGAACAAGAGGATGCTGTGTCTGAATAACTGGATGAATCTTGAGGTGAACCTTTTACGAGTGTTTTTAGTTTTGGTTAAAGACAATTGGGAGCAATATGTCCTTTTTCTTTACAATTGTAACGTTGTATTTCTTTTTTCATTTGATGAGAAGAGGATGGATGATTCTTTGTATAAGTTTTATAAGATCCTTTATGATAAGATTTTTTATGAAAGGATTTTTTATGGTATCTTTTTTGAGGAACATAATAAGTTGGAGTAGACAAATGTTTAGATTTTCTTTTATGATAACGCGTTTTTAAAGCTTTTCTTTTATTAAGGTTGGATGGGCTTATTAAAGGTTCCATACCAAATTGAAAGCAGAAATCACCAAGTTCATACTTGCTGACACGCTTTTGGTTTTCAATTTTGACATTCTAGTTTTAATTCATTGCATAATGAAAATCCAACTTTATTAATCTTTTGAATTAAATCACCATAAGTATAATGATCATATGAAATATTTCTATGATTTTGAGATTTTAATTCTTCTCTAACTTTTTCTACAAAAAGTTTAGGAAGACCAGAAATGAACTTTTCTTTCCAAAATTCTGAATTGCTTGAATCAATTGTATAAAGTTTGGATAGAAAAACATCTTTATACCAATGAAAATCAAATAATGTTGGACAGATTAAGTTTATTAATTGAGTTTTTATTTTTTCTTCAACATTTATATAATTAGCAACAAAGTGTTTGATTATATTAACAACAAGCATATGTATTGAATCTTGTAAATGGTGACCTTGAGGATTGATAAGGGGATTAGCATTTTCATCTTTCTTTATCGCTGTATAGATCACTCGTCTTTGTGTTTCAATGAGATTTTTTTTCCCACCAACCATGTAATTGACCGGTAAAACCAATGACAATTGCGTTTAGAGCATGTCTTTGATCATTACTTACAATCATGTTGGTTGATGCATATATCATCATATGCTGGCATATTTGAAGAATTTGATATTCAAATAGACCATCTAGATTCCATTACTAGACAGTAGATCTATCAAAACGAACATAATCCAAATTTATGTTTTCTTCGAATAAAAGATCTGCAGGAGTTGGTCTAGGATAATAGTTACTTGTTTTGGATGTAGAAAATGTTGGTTTTTGTCGTTCATAAATTTTATTAATTTTTAAAGATTCTTGATCTTTAGATTTTTCTTCATAATTTTCAAAAGGTTTTTCTTCATAATTTTCTGATTTATTTTCTGATTTAGATTTTTCTTCTAAAGAGTTTGAGTCAGAAGAATCCGAGTCTGAACTTGAAACTTTAGAAGTTGAAGCTACAACATTTATAGATTTTTCTATATATTTAATTTTATATTGGTAAAGTTGTATGATAATTGATTTATAAATTCATCAAAGAATTTTAGAGGTTACTTTTCTAATTTTAGATCTTTAAGGGCTTCACCAGAAAAACCTAAAGATTGTGTCTTGATTACTTTTGGTGAATTTATTTGCTGATTTAGAATGTTTTGAATTCTATCAGTCTGCTGACTAATAGTATGAAGATTTATATTTATATAGTTGTTTTGTTCTAAAACATGGGCTAAATCCGCTTTGAATATAAAATCTTTCTTATCTTTATCTCCTTGAATTTTTCAACATTTTTTATTGGAACAATAGATGTTTCTTTATAAATGATTTGAGTTAATGGAGGATGTAGAAATTCTTTAGTCTTTAGTGAAGAGCTAGAAGAAGCTAAAATCCAAGCTGTACTTAATTTTGTTATCATGTTTATAGACAAGTCTTCAGTATTGTATTTTTCCTTCATGGTGAGTTTGAGCCATTCAAAGAAATAAATGTTTCTTTGTCTGTCTTGCATGAATTTATACCAATTTTCTTTCAAGAAATCTTTGTTTTCTTGAGAAACTAGAGCAAAAAACTTTTTGGATGAAGGATGAGTTTTACGGTCAGCTTTTAATAGTTCTTTATTAATTTCAAAATCATTTTCTAATGTCAAAACATTGACATTAAATTCTGATGCTAAAGGATTATATGTATGAGTTGGAGAGGATGGAGATACAAGTTATCTTTTGTATGTTTCCAGATGCTGAATATGATGGATAAACAAGTCCTCTAGGTCTAGGAATTTCAGGAGGAGGAGGAGGATATAAATATCTTGACGGTTCCTTTACTGAAGATCCTACTTCAAAGGGAATAGAAGGAGGATGAGAATAAGATTTCCTGGATGTTGAAGAAGAAGCATAATGAATTGTAAGGATTTTATTACGAGAGTCAGTATGAAAGTTTATATCACCACTTCCATCATCATTCTCAATAATATTATCTATTTCTTCATTTTCTTGAGATCTTTCTGATTGAGCGTTTTCAAAATGCCATTTACCAGAGAGCTGGATGTCATTTCATAGGATTGGTTTTGGGGCGTTAACTTTATTTCTGAAGTTTGTCAGGAATAAAGTAGTCATACCTTTAACTTCATTTGAATAGGCTATATGCTTGGAACAACCAAATTCATGAGTTTATAATAAACCCGCTAGATGAGAGCAAGGTTTTGATTATGATTTGATGGGGGCATCAAATCAAGAAGTAAAGCGCGTAACTTGGCCCCAATTTGGATGGATTATCCTTTTCTAGGGTTAATTCATCTTGGATTACAAGATCCACCGTTGGATCATAGCATCGATGAAGATCCATCGTTGGAGGGTTCCCAAGGCATGCAAGTAGAAGGCCCCACCTTGGGATGTGCCAAGGGAGAAGAAGTATTGATGTTTTAATGATGTTTTATTTTTAATAAGGGTCCCATGTTGTTTGGTTAAGTTATGTAATAAAAGGAGGGTCCCAATATATGTAGTTTTATTTCAATACTTTGAGAGGAGGGCCCACAACTTAAATTCCAGCATTGGAATGCGTGCAAGGGGGAGAACTCCTCCCATTCGGCCAGCCTTCTTTTATGTTTTTTTTTTTATTTCTTTTGTTTTGTTGTCTTAAGTGAGATCTTTAAATCTCAGCCGTTGAATGATTAGGGCTGAGTTTTCTCTTCTTTTTATATGTAACTCCATCTTGGAGAAGCCATTATTGATGAATGAAAGAACTCTTTTCTGGCTGAAAGCTTCTCAAGTCTTCTTGAGAGATTTTGGATCTTCCTCGCCCTAGTTGAGGAGTTTGGCGTGAGGCCAAGTAAATCATCTTCTCTAAGGTATTCTTCCTCCTTCTTTTCTTTTGGTAAAGAACATCCAGCCTTTCAGTCCAAGAAACCCTTCCTCTCTTCTTTTAAAACCAGCCCGATCTTGGGTTAAGAAGAGAAGTCATTATAACAGTCCCAGATCTGAATTTTGGACATCATAAGCCTACAACCAGATCTGAAACCTCAAGAAATACAGTCCAAATAGCCTGTAGATCTGAACCTAAACCTAGTTTGGACAGATCTGACTATTAATTTGAACCCTAGATCAGTATTGTTAGTAATCAACTGCTGAATCTCCACATTCAGATCTGAATTTACAACTGTCAGATCTGAAATTTGGCTGATTTAAAAATCCCTAGAATGGGCGGTAGTTCTTCTTCCGCAAGATCCATCTCCTGATTTGGGGAACACATTCGCGGGACCGATTTGTATGACGAATCAAACTAAATACCTATTGCTGAAATTAATATTGCTTTGTGCTGGTGCCAATCTATGCGATTTAGTGTGCATATTATTTTGATTTGATCTCTCTCTTTGCATATCATTCATTAATTGTTTAGGGTCCTGCATCAAATTGGTATCAGAGAACAGTTTCTCTAGGGATTTGCATCACGCATACATTACATCGCATTGTGTCTCATTGAATATAAATAGTTGTTGCATGCCCACTAGAAGTAGTCGGGAACATCAGCCCCTAGTTTACAGAATGGCAGGTCCTTCTCAATCCAAACCCAGTTCTGACCAGTCCGGTACAGCCATAGACCAATTGCAAAAGATCGTAGAAAGTCTAGCAGCGCAAGTTCAAACCCTATATCAAGGACAAGCTGAACTAACCAATGGATTTAGGGAACTTAAGCGGTCTATTCAGGAGGATGACCATGAGGTGGACCCCGATGGCGAGTCCAATAATGGATTTGATCACAGGGGTCATGGGAGAGATCAAAAACCTGATGGATGGATTTTGAAGAGTGTTAAGGTTGATGCCCCTACTTTTGATGGTCGGATGGACCCACAGGTTTTCTTTAATTGGCTTTCTGATATGGACCATTACTTTAAATGGTATGAAATGTCAGAAGGAAGGAAGGTTAAGCTGGCCACCATGAAATTAGTAGGTCAAGCCCGGATATTTTGGGTCAGCTTGGAAACTAATAAGCAAAGATTAGGCCTTCCTGCCATTAATACGTGGGAACGAATGAAGGAAAGATTGAAGGATAAATACCTTCCCCAATCCTACCATGAGAGACTCCTTGATCAAAGGAGTACCTTACGCCAGGGTAGTATGACTGTTCAAGATTACATCACGAAATTTGAGGAATTAAATATGAGATGTAATGTAAAAGAGGAACAGTTGTCACTCCTCTCACGGTTTAGGACAGGTCTACGATCCGAGATCTGGAGAGAGTTGCTTCACCATAGGATCACATCCCTTGCGGACATGTATGAAAAAGCCATGGATTTGGAGCAATATGTTAAACCGCAATTTCTTAAAAGGTTAGACTCGCGCAATTCTGATTCTCGAGTCCATGGCTCTAGCGCGAAGCCTACTTTTGGGAACCCTTCTTTTCAGAGGGGAACATCTAGTGATTCCTCATGGGAACAAAAGGGCAAAGGTTTTGATGTTGATAAGACAAAAAAACTCTCTCAAATCAAGCCGCAAGTGTCATGGATATGGACATTATGCTGTTACATGCCCTACAAGAAACTTGTTCATATCAGAGGCCCTTGATGATAGTGATCCGGATGTAGATAACTATGTTCCTGATTTCATTCCATCCGATGATGAATGTGAGGATCCCGAGGATCGTATGTCTTTTCTCCGATTTCTTCCTGCTTACCAAACGGATGAGGAAAAGACACAATCGGGAGCTTATGAGAGTGCCAAAATGTTAGTGGTTAGATGTGCCTTAACCCTACAGGAAGATGAAGATTAGCGCCGAACAGCCATCTTCCACACTTACCTAAAGTGTAATGAACGGAGTTGCAAACTCATAATTGACAGTGGCAGTTGTACCAATGCAGTTTCTTCTAGCACTGTCACTCGTTTAGGGTTAAAGGCTGAACCACATCCTAGGCCATATCGTGTCTCGTGGGTAGACTCCACGTCTACTCCAGTCACCCAAAGATGCTTGGTCCCACTTCAACTTTCCTCTTATAAGGACCAATTATGGTGTGACGTTGTTCCCATGGATGTGGGCCACCTCATTTTGGGAAGACCCTGGTTGTACGATCTTGATGTTACCTATTTTGGTAAATCAAATATTTGTGTCTTCAACTTTGATGGGAGGAAAGTGAAACTTCACCCACTACCTCCTAAAGACAATAATGAGAAAAAAAAGACACCAACCACTGGGTCGAATGATAAGGTTAAGACCTCTAGCGTGGAGCCCAATGAAACAAATAAGGACCCAAAAAGGAAGAATGTTGTATCTAAGGGTATTCACATTTTGAGCACCTCCGACTTTGAACGTGAAATTCAGGACACCCTCACAAGTGTTCAAGAGTCTGAAACAGCCATGTTTGCTTTAGTGACTAAAGCAATCCCCACTGAAAAGGCTGTAGAGGCCCCATGTGAAGTAAACCCTGTCTTGAAAGAATTTCATGATGTCTTCCATGAGGATTTACCCAATGAGCTTCCACCTTTGCGTGATGTGCAACATGCCATTGACTTGGTCCCTGGATCGTCATTACCAAACTTGCCCCACTATAGGATGAACCCAATGGAACATGCCGAGCTAAAAAGGCAGGTTGAGGACCTTCTTACTAAAGGGTTTATCCAAGAAAGTAAGAGCCCATGCGCAGTTCCTGCACTCCTCACACCCAAGAAGGATGGCTCTTGGAGGATGTGTGTGGATAGTCGGGCAATTAATAAAATCACTGTTAAGTATTGGTTTCCCATACCGAGACTTGATGATATGCTGGACATGATGGCTGGTGCCAAAATCTTTTCAAAAATTGATCTTAAAAGTGGTTACCACCAAATTCGTATCCGGCCTGGTGATGAGTGGAAAACAACCTTCAAGACGAAGGATGGTTTGTATGAATGGTTGGTCATGCCCTTTGGCTTGACAAATGCGCCCAGCACATTTATGAGGGTTATGACACAAGTGCTGCGACCATTCATAGGCAAGTTTTTGGTGGTCTACTTCGATGACATTCTCATCTATAGTAGCACCAGGGAACAACACATGGACCATTTGAGGGAGGTTTGCTTAACTTTGAGGGGGGAAAAATTGTTCACGAACCTTAAGAAATGTGTTTTCTTGTCTTTACAAGTTGTCTTCTTAGGGTTTGTCGTTTCTGCAGACAGGATGTCTCCCGATCCCGAGAAAGTCAAGGCCATTATAGAATGGCATGAACCGCGAAACATTCATGAGGTGCGCAGTTTCCATGGTCTTGCTACCTTCTACAGGCGATTCATTCGAAACTTCAGTTCAGTAATGGCTCCAATTACTGACTGCATGAGAAAGGGTGAATTTTCTTGGAGTTCTGCAGCCACCAAAGCTTTTCTAGAAATCAAGAAGAAGATGACGGAAGCTCCAGTTATGCGACTTCCTGATTTTTCTAAGGTTTTTGAGGTGGCATGCGACGCTTCAGGTGTCGGCATTGGAGGAGTCCTTAATCAAGAAGGGCACCCTGTCGCCTACTTCAGCGAGAAGCTGAATACGGATCGACAGAAATACTCCACTTATGAAAAGGAATTCTACGCGGTAGTGCAAGCATTAAAACACTGGAGACATTATTTACTACCGAATGAATTCGTTCTGTACTCAGACCATGAGGCTCTGAAGTACATTCAATCCCAGGCCAAGCTGAGATCCAAACATGCGCGGTGGATCGAAACATTACAAGAATTTTCATTTGTTCTTAAACATAAGCCAGGGGTTGAAAACAAGGCCGTCAATGGCTTAAGTCGTAAGGTTGCATTGCTTCATTCCATGAGTGTTAGCGTCATTGGCTTTGAGCGCTTACCGGAAGCATACATTACCTGTCCTGATTTTGATGATCTTTATAAAATGCTTTCGGATAATCCTTTGCACAATGCTCAAGGATTTTTGCTCAAGGATGGTTTCCTTTTCAAAGGAAACAAGTTGTGCATTCCCCGGACTTCACTTCGTGACTTTCTCGTTTGGGAACTGCACGCGGGAGGAATCGCAGGCCATTTCGGTCACGATAAAACCATTGCCCTTGTGGAGGATCGATTTTATTAGCCCTCTCTTAAACGAGATGTTGCTAAGATTATTGGGCAATGTAGAACCTGCCAACTTGCGAAACATCGCAAGCAAAATACAGGGTTGTATACTCCGTTGCCCCACATGCACCATGGCAAGATATTAGTATGGATTTCGTGTTGGGTCTTCCGAACACTCTTCGTAAGCACGATTCCATATTCGTTGTTGTGGACCGTTTTTCTAAGATGGCCCACTTCATATCCTGTGCAAAAACCTCTGATGCGTCTCATGTAGCACGCCTATTCTTTAATGAGGTTGTTCGACTTCATGGGCTTCCTTCTACCATTGTGTCAGACCGCGATGTGAAATTCACGAGCTACTTTTGGAAGACACTTTGGATAATCATGGGCACTAAGCTCCGTTTTTTGTCTGCCTATCATCCTCAGACCGATGGTCAAACTGAGGTTGTCAACCGGAGCTTAAGGAATCTTCTTCGGTGTTTGGTGGGTGAACATGTCAAAACGTGGGATGTAATGTTACCGACTGCTGAGTTTGCCTATAATAGTTCGGTCAATAGGTCCATTGGCATGAGTCCCTTTGAGGTTGTGTTGGGTTATAAACCTCGATTGCCCATAGATCTCATTCCTGTTAATTCACTGCATAGACCATCTGCATCAACTGAGTCATTTGCACAGCATATCCATGCATTGCATGAAGAGATCAAATGTTGGATTAATAGGCACAATGATTCTTATAAAATGGCTGCTAATGCACATCGACGCCATGTTGAGTTCAGCATAGGGGATTATGTTATGGTCCGTATGCGACCCGAACGGTTTCCTTCGGGGACTAGAAAAAAATTACAAGCCCGCAGTGCTGGACCTTTCAAGGTTGTCAGGAGATTGGGTCCCAATGCCTATGTTTTAGAATTGCCACCTGACTGGGGGATCAGTCCAATCTTTAATGTGGAAGACCTTGTTCTTTGCCATGATCCCATTATTCCATCCCACTCTTCCCACACTTCTGTGCCCGTCATTCAATCAACCCATGACCCACAAGTCTCCATTGATATCAACCCATATGATTCAACCCAGTTTGAACAGACTCTTCCCACTCCTCCTACACCTGTTCCTAACCAACTGAAAGATGTTGTGGAGGATATACTTGATGATACCTTGGTCTCCACCAGACACGGGGGATATCAAAAATATCTTGTCAAATGGAAGGATAGACCTACTACAGATTGCACATGGGTAACTCGTTCTGAGCTACAACGACTCAATCCTGATCTACTGGAGCAGTATGACAGCTTTATTTCGCCAGTGGCGAATTCTTCGCAGCCCCGGGGAATTGATGGGGGCATCAAATCAAGAAGTAAAGCGCGTAACTTGGCCCCAATTTGGATGGATTATCCTTTTCTAGGGTTAATTCATCTTGGATTACAAGATCCACCGTTGGATCATAGCATCGATGAAGATCCATCGTTGGAGGGTTCCCAAGGCATGCAAGTAGAAGGCCCCACCTTGGGATGTGCCAAGGGAGAAGAAGTATTGATGTTTTAATGATGTTTTATTTTTAATAAGGGTCCCATGTTGTTTGGTTAAGTTATGTAATAAAAGGAGGGTCCCAATATATGTAGTTTTATTTCAATACTTTAAGAGGAGGGCCCACAACTTAAATTCCAGCATTGGAATGCGTGCAAGGGGGAGAACTCCTCCCATTCGGCCAGCCTTCTTTTATGTTTTTTTTTATTTCTTTTGTTTTGTTGTCTTAAGTGAGATCTTTAAATCTCAGCCGTTGAATGATTAGGGCTGAGTTTTCTCTTCTTTTTATATGTAACTCCATCTTGGAGAAGCCATTATTGATGAATGAAAGAACTCTTTTCTGGCTGAAAGCTTCTCAAGTCTTCTTGAGAGATTTTGGATCTTCCTCGCCCTAGTTGAGGAGTTTGGCGTGAGGCCAAGTAAATCATCTTCTCTAAGGTATTCTTCCTCCTTCTTTTCTTTTGGTAAAGAACATCCAGCCTTTCAGTCCAAGAAACCCTTCCTCTCTTCTTTTAAAACCAGCCCGATCTTGGGTTAAGAAGAGAAGTCATTATAACAGTCCCAGATCTGAATTTTGGACATCATAAGCCTACAACCAGATCTGAAACCTCAAGAAATACAGTCCAAATAGCCTGTAGATCTGAACCTAAACCTAGTTTGGACAGATCTGACTATTAATTTGAACCCTAGATCAGTATTGTTAGTAATCAACTGCTGAATCTCCACATTCAGATCTGAATTTACAACTGTCAGATCTGAAATTTGGCTGATTTAAAAATCCCTAGAATGGGCGGTAGTTCTTCTTCCGCAAGATCCATCTCCTGATTTGGGGAACACATTCGCGGGACCGATTTGTATGACGAATCAAACTAAATACCTATTGCTGAAATTAATATTGCTTTGTGCTGGTGCCAATCTATGTGATTTAGTGTGCATATTATTTTGATTTGATCTCTCTCTTTGCATATCATTCATTAATTGTTTAGGGTCCTGCATTAGATGATTCATATAAAAGCCTTTAGTCTGGATAGCTAACGTAAGAGCTTAATGTACACCTGGATCTGTAATAGATACAGAAAAGTTTGGAAAACAATTGAAAAAAGTAGGGCTATTAGCCAAACTTGATTCAACCATTCCAATTAATGAATCACTGAATTTGTCTTGTATTTTGAACATAAACAAGAACTTCTGTCTTAAATTCAAGTCTTGTTAATGGCTTGATTGCAACTTGCTCAAGGCCAAAATGAATATTATTGTATGATTGAGCATACTATTGAATTTGATGAGGTTGTATGAGAGAAAGACTCTGAGCATTTCCCGTGATAGATTCAGTTCTTTCTTATGTTTTTACTTTATAACTTGATTTTAATTGAAAACTTCCCATTTTATAAATTTCATTTTTATTTACTGTAGTTTAATCCAGTCATAAATAGCTTGATCTAAATCGTCATAATTGATCTCTTCACAATTTTTAACAAACATGGATGATATGGATTTAGATGATGAGGAAGAAAAAGAAGCAAGCTTCTTAATCATCTCAGACATAGTCTATATTATAGAGTTATTTTAATCAAACTACCACGAGTATCTAATGAGGAATGGAGGATTTATTGCCCAATAATCGCCTTAAATGCCTTAACATGGCTAACAACGGTGGAAATAGCAACCTCAACCTCACCCCGGGTAGGACAAGATTAAAAATTTCTCAATAACAACAAATTAAACTAAGTATTAAGACTTTTGATCTTTTTAACTTCTGAGTCTTCGAAACCTATATCAAACACATAAACACATAAAAGAGATGTGAAGAAATACCTACAACAAAACTTTATTTGTCAGCTTGGCTCTGATACCAAATTGAGAGTACAAAGGGTACAAGAGTACAGAGCAAGGGAGAGAGCTGAAGTAGGATACTGGACAGGGTTAGACCTAATTTGGCTTTGGAATGACCTTGCTCATTAGGCATCAAAAATGAAAAGATGATGCAAAATATGACAGGAGTGTTAAAAGATGTGGTCTCAAATGAGAAGAAAGAAATAAAAAAAGGGTAATTCCACAAGAAATCCAATATTTACATGAGCTTGTGGCATAGTGGAAGGTGCTCGCTATAGCAGTTTTGAGGTTATGAGTTCATATCATGCTACCAAGAAAGAAAGAAAAAAGAAAAGCAAAAAAAACACAAATGCAACACAAACCTTTTGATTCTTTTGTTGATTGGAATTGGTGGAACCATTAACAATGGATGACTAAATTGACAACCCATTATTTGGATTGATCGTTTAAACAAGGAGAAATTTATTTTAGCAACATGCCCAATTACCCAAGTGCATAAAATTACATTTGCAGATTTACTAGAATGCGGCTAGACATTCATGCATTCGAATGGCGGAAGACTGTACTGCAGGCTTTGCATTAAACAACCAATCTTCAATTCAGACTTTAGGACCAGTTCACGGAGACTCTACGACACCAATTTTATCCTATTACTTGCTAAGACCAGTAACAAGTTAGATAATCCCTGCATTATGAACAAGGGCAAAATATTCAAGAATACCCCACAGAATTTCCAAGCACTTATGCCTGGGGTTTACAGCTGTTTTGAAAAAAGGAAATTTCTCAGTGAGAATCTCCACAATCACCAGAGTCATTGCAGAAAAAAACAAAAAAAAAAAAGAAAAAAGAGGGAAAAAACTACTTTGTTGTCTCTTATTTTATAGTTCTCAAAGAAAAAGGAGGCAGAAAACCAGGGAAATATTCACAAAAGTTGGAGGTAGAAGATTGTTGTGGATTTTATGAAGTACTGATACTAAGAGGTAAGTGGTCTTTACTTACTGTTACATTGTACCTTGTTTTTCTGCTATTGTGATAGTGGAAACTTTTGCCATGATTTGGACGTGGATGATTTCCCAATTTTTAGAATTACCATAGTAAAAGAAAAGAGTCTCATTGTGTGGATAGTTTTGTGCGCCCCCATGAATTATGATTCAATTCACTTTAATTAATTATTGCTGCTTATTGCTTAGAATTCCTGCATGCACAATTAGGTTTGTTGGCATGGAATTGAATACAAAGTTATTCATGGTAAAGTATGCTCCAACAAAGGATAATTAGAGAGATGAGAGGTGAATGATATCAGATGGATATCAAGTTATTCATCACAAAACAGGAGGGGTGAAAGATATAAGGTAGATATCTAGATAGGACTTTGGCGTTCCAATGATTTGAATTACGAGGGCAGTTACTGGGTATTCATTTACCATCTGTTCTTACCATCCTTCATGAATTGAGCTCATTTCACCAAAGTTGCTTGTAACAAAAACTAACATATATGACCTGTTTGGCTGAGGGAAGGTGGAGAGAAAACCTAATACAAACTTGGAATTCAGATTCTTGCCAGCAATCTTCATAAGAAATAAATACAAAGATAAGTAACATAGTAAGAAATTAAGTACCAACCTTGACTCAGGCAGAGGAGTCCAGCGCCAATACATTGGGTTCTCACCCCCTCTGATCTCGAGCTTCCTTACAGACAACATGTAACACTTCTTGCCGGTCATTTTATCAACTGAAAAACTCTGCCAACGTAAAATCATTCATCATCATGATTTGATCATCTAGGACATGAATCAGCGGTATTAACATTCATAGGAGCCCACCTGATTAAGGTGGAAGAGCGTTGATCAAAGGTGAAACTAATAAAAAAAAATCATAAGAACACGGCAGTATACACTGGTTTCACATTGAACATTGCCACAAGTTAGATCCAAGCCAACCACTTTGGGGGCGGACCCGAGTCTAATTTGAGACGAATAGATAAAACGACATGGAAGTCTAAGTAGTCAACTAAATATTAACCATTTGGCCCTCGTCGATGAGAATCGGGTCGGAGAGTCGGAAGAAGAGCTCCTTCTTGGACGAGAAGTGAACAGGAGAGACGGATCCCGCAACGGTATCGGTAATCGGGCGGGAGGAATCTCTCCCAGACGATGTCGGATTCTGAAGCGGATCGGAAGATGGAACACATGGCCGAGCATCTGCAGGCATCTCGAGGAGATGCGAAGGAGATGATATGAGAAATGCATTCTTCAGGCAACCTGCTGAACCGATCCTCACCCCGCATTTCTTTCTTACTCTCTAATTCCCAGAAGAAAAGAAAAACCCTTTAGAACAACTCCTCTCTTCTTCTTTTAAGCTTTCTGCCCATGCAATCGGGCCTCCATTTAGACGGGATAGGTCGATGTTGATATACGAAGGTGCGTCCCCATTAACTTCGTCTATTCATTCTTAACACTCATATGCTCTCCTAATCATAAGTCATACCAATTACCACCCCTTTCGTACTCTCATTCTCTTGATTTAGTATCATCATCATCATCAAGGCTTTATCCCAACCATATTGGAGTCGACTATATGAATTCTATTTCTCTATTCTGTTCTATTTTGAGCTAAATCTTTCGAAAAGTAAAACTTCTTCAAATCTAAATTAATGACTTCCATCCATATTTTCTTCGGCCTGTCCCTACCTCTTAATAGGCCTTCCACCTATATAGCCAAACTTTTTCTCACCGATGTCATTACTGACCTACACTTAATATGCCCAAACCATCTTAAATGGGTTTCTCTAATCTTATCCCCTATTGGTGCTACTCCTAAATGTTCTCGAAAGCTCTCATTTCTAATTTTATATTTTCTAATTTTATCACACATCCACCTAAGCATTCTCATTTCCGCTACATCCATCTTATGAATATGCGTCTTCTTAATTAGCCAACATTTTGCTCCATATGTCATAGCTGGTCTAACTACTGTCCTGTAGAATTTGCCCCTCAATTTCATTGGCATTCGTCTGTCACAAAGCACTCATGAAACTAGTCTCCACTTCAACCATCCGGCTTTTATCCTATGCTCAACATCTTCGTCAATCTCCCCATCCTTACTAATTATCGAGCCAGGTACCGAAAAGAATCTCTATGTCGTATCTCATGGGTTTCAATTTTGACAGTGGTTTCAACACTTTGTATATGTCCACTGAAGTTGCAATCCATATATTATATCTTTGTACAACTTATAATAAACCTCTAGATTCTAATGCCCCCCGCCATTTCTCAAACTTTGCA